>JAEIGO010000890.1:0-1200000 GCA_018903765.1 Drosophila aff. chauvacae BK-2020 | reverse complement strand
GCGATGTAGTCGGCTTGTGAATACCCTGGAATGTAGGGCGTGCGGCTTCGCGATGCTAGTCGGCTTGAGAATACCCTGGAATGTAGGATCGTGCGACTTCGCGATGCTGGCGCGATGTAGTCGGCTTGTGAATACCCTGGAATGTAGGGCCGTGCGACTTCGCGATGCTGGCGCGATGTAGTCTGCTTGTGGATAACCTGTAATGAGTTGTCTTCGGGGTGAGGCGCGTGATCCAAGCGGGCTGGCCGCTGTTAGGGTCACGACGGTCGAGTCCGGGTGACGCTATGTCGTAATGACGATCGTCGGGCCTATGCTCGCACCGTTTGTTCTATCCTCCTAATGCCCTCGATTTCCTCCCTCCTCAAGATCTGTTAGCAAGAGCTAGACCTTGGCCCCATGTCTGTGCTAATCTGCTCGAGTTCGGTTGCAGGAACCTTACTCCGCTACCCTGTTCTCATCAAGATCTGCTAGCAAGAGCTAAACCTTGGCCCCTTCCTATTCTGTGGCATGAGTTCGGTTACAGGAACCTTGCTCCGCTACCCTGGTCCACTTCAAGATCCGCTAGTAGGAGCTGAATTTTGGCCCCACGTCTATGCTACTGTTGGGAGTTCGGCTACAAGAGCCTTGCTCCAATACTATTATCTACTTGTTAACTTACCCAGGTGTTATCAGCTCGGCTGCTCGCAAGAAGTGAACTTGCCCTGAGTTGTGCATCGCCTTTTATAGGCCGCGATCAGCTGTGTTTCCCGTTCGATATTCGATTCCTATCGATAGGCACCAGGGTTGCCATATCGTTGAACATGGCCGATATCCATCAGCTGTTCAGGGCTGGTGCTCCTATCGGTGGGGTGTTGCCAGATGGTGTACTCGCGCCCCTTAATTTATTACTACTAATAATAACAATTCATAAATAATAATACTCATAATAAGCGACTAATAATAATAATAGTATAGTAATAGTATAATAGTAATCAGTAATAATAGTAATAAGAAATGCGGCGCGGGGCGTCGCAATGGCGACCATAAAACGACCATAAACGAAATCGCGGGGAATGTCAGACAGCTCACTCGACAAAGAATATTCTATATAAATTTCAAAGTACGATATCTCAGCGAAAAAAAGAGACAATTTATCTAGCTCAACAGTATTTGAATGGGCAAGGGTTATGCTTTAAAATGGCTTTGTTAGTATTTTCAGTAAAAGAACAAATTCGATGCTACATAACTTCAAATATAGGCAAAAAACGCTGTTTTTGCACTTTTAGGTTAGGATATCTGGGAAACCAGAGCCAATTCGGAAATTTCGACCTCGGATTCGGATTCAGCGCACCGAAAACCTTCGAAAAAGTATATATTGGTTTCTGGGTCAGAGGGTCGAGCTGATTTTGTCGGCCTGTGTAATTCTTATAATTGGTTGGTTTGTAAAAAAAATGTTTGTGGTCGAGAAATCGACAAATATAAATAAATGCCATAAGAGCATAAAATAAATGCCATAAGAGTATAATAAAATAATAAGTGCATAAAAAAGAAAAGTGCCTTTTAAATGCCATAAGAGCATTAATCAAAAGCAAAGGGATACAGAAGAATTCCTATTGTGTTTAAGACAAAATTGTCCAACTAAACAATTGGTTGGTGTAAAATAAATTGTGTGGTCGAAAAATCGACTTAAATCAATAAATAAAGAAAATATGTTTATTGTTGGCGTTTTTTCCAGGCAAAAACTTCGAAAAGTAGTGTGAAAACTACAAAAAAAAAACTACAAAAACTAAAAAAAAATTATAAATTCAAAAGCAAAGGGATAAAAAAGAGTCCCTTGTTTTCAAAGCAACATTTTTCAACACAATGGGATACTGCCAAAGACCCCAATAGTAGGAAAGACGATCACCGAATCTACTTCATCGGCAACAAAAACCGCAGCAGCAACATCTGCAGCAACAACAACAACAGCAGCAGCAACAACAACAGCGAGAAAAGCAGCAACAACTACAGCAAGGAAGACGACAGCGGCGACGTCAACAGCAGCTAAGTAAATTAATAAAAATATGATTGCCTATGTATATACACATACATAAACACATAAACATCAACACAATTATACACATACTAGAGGGCCCGCTATTGCATCCTCGCTTTGATCGGATGCAGATCCACACTTAAAATTTCGTATTAAATTAACAATATCGTAATTAAAATGAGGCAAGGCCTACTCTAAGCCTTAGACCAATATCAATATTATCCCATTCATATTTTTTTTTAATTTTTTCTGCTTTTAACTTTTCTCTATTGTGTTTATGTTAATTTATTTTAGATGTAGAGATGTAGGCAATGGTTTTCTTATAATTTAAACAATCAATTTTTTGTTTTTCCTTTTCCTAGTTGCTTCTTTCTCATCTTCGCCAACTAAATATATTTGAAGGAATTGAGCTTCTTTTTGAGGCACTTCAGGATTGCTGGCCTGATATTTAGCTATAGCAGCTTGATTCACTTCAGGATTACTGGCTTGATATGTAGCTACTGCAGCTTGGTGCACTTCAGGATTGCTGGCCTGATATTTAGCTACTGCAGTTTGGTGCACTTCAGGATTACTGGCCTGATATTTAGCTACTGCAGTTTGGTGCACTTCAGGATTACTGGCCTGATATTTAGCTACTGCAGTTTGGTGCACTTCAGGATTACTGGCCTGATATTTAGCTGCTGAAGTTCGGTATTTTTCTGAGTGCATTAACCTGTATTTGGCTTGTGCATCTTTCAGTTGATTCTTTCTTCTACATAGTAAGGGAAAATCGACTTTGCTTTCTGTTCTTACAAATTATTTAAGCAGTAAATATTGGAAAATTGAGAACGAATCTGGAAATTTTTTTCTGATTTTTAAAAAAAAACTTCAAGTTTCTAAGACTTGTGGTTTTGCCATGGCTGTGATATATCAGTCAGTCAGTCAGTCAGTCAGTCAGTGAGTCAGTGAGGACAAAGCATTTTATATCTATAGATTATTACAAATGTCAAAAATTTAAGACAATTTTGTTTTTATACAAGTAAAAATTTTATTAAAAATCCAAAAATTTAAAAACACTTATCCGGACTTAATTCCCCGGCAGGACCTCACTTCGGAGGTAATTTAAAATAAGCCATTCATCATTAATGTTGGCATTTATAATAAACATTTAATATTGCTTTTTAAAAATAAAATAAATTTAAAAATATGTAAATCTCATGGCTATGGAGCAACCCATTTTTTATTGGACGTTGATGCAATACGATCAGTACATTCAAGTGGCCCATCTGACACCAAGCACGTGCTAGGTGTTAGTAGGCGCGACAAATGAAAGTATAGAAAAGGAATAAGAGGAAGTGACTCCTGGCGTGCTACCGTACTGTTTGCCTGCATGCGTACTAAGTGGGTTAGTATTCAGGTTTTTAGTTTGGGAAGGCTTTCTACGTTTGATGTTATCATGTACAAATCGTTATAATTTGCACATAAAACTCTAAAGGGTTCATGCAATTCAAAAGACGTTCTACATTGGCGCAAAACTAAAGGAATATAGGATCTAGTATTTCTACTCGGTACGTGAAAGTTAAGCTGACCCAACAAGTCAGCACTTTCCACGTCACCGTGGATAAGGTTAAAAATGAACGTAATGCCAAGCATGGTTCTACGGGAAGCTAAAGAAGGTAAGTTAATTAGGAGAAGTCTACTAGACTACAAGGGTAACCTCTGGTTTGGATCCCAGTTCAAAGCGCGTAAAGCGAAAAGCAAAAAGTTCTTCTGAACTGACTCAATGCGTTTACTATGAACCCCATACTGAGGGCTCCAGACGCAAGATCCATATTCTAAGATAGGACGAACTAAAGAAATATATAGGGATTCTGTAACATATGGGTCATTGAATTCTTTCCACCACCGTTTAATGAAACCAAGCACAGCTCTGGCTGCATGGTGAATATGCACGAAATATGATGGATAAAGCCAAGTTTAGGGTCCAGTCGGACATCCAAGTCATCGACTATATTAATTCTTTCCAAAGAGCAGCAGTTTAGCGTGTAAGTCGCGAGCTTAGGAGCGACACGAGAGAAAATCATTAGCTTGCATTTAGAGCCGTTTAGGTTCAATAAGTTTATGTGGCACCATGTTTGGAAGTTATTGAGATCTGTTTGTAAATCAGACTGGCAGAAAGCGTCATTATATTGCACGCAAAGTTTGACGTCGTCCGCGTACAAATTAATAAGTCTTCGTGTTAGTTTATAAAACTTTATTTCGCTCTCCCGTTAGTTTGAGGGTTATATTTTATATTGTTTACAAGTGTGCAAGGCGTAGCCTTGGAGTTCTAATTATAACTAACTTAATATTACGAGTCAATGCAGCTCCAGACCTCTGGTTGGCACTTCTGCATCCGGCCGATCACTCGCTCAGCGAATGTTTAGGGCGGACTCCGGGCAATTGCGCAAGTGCGCGATCAGCGGTTCTTTCGTTGCGTGTGCAGGCCACCGGATATGGCCCGCAACTCGGCAGTTTCGTTCCGAGAAAACTGCTGGTGTTAACTCCTCCTTCCTTTAAGAGGTCGCCGTCTCGAGGACCCGCTTGCTCCGCATCAGTGCTGGCTCCTGGATTGGCGCGGCTTCTGGCCCGTAGGAGGCGGTAGCCAAATAGTAGAGCACAGTAGGAGGGCAGCAAGTAGGGCAGAGGAGTTGCTGAGGAGGGACCCCAAGGTAAGTTTCTCTCTAAGGGCCCCAATGTGGTGGAGGTTCCTCAGACTCAATCGGTTCTGATGAGCCGTGACGTTTACAACTGCCATGGCCGACACAGCCGGTTTCTTCTTCGAATTTCCTAGCTGATTGATGAACCAGGTACCGTTTAGAGCTACCTTGTTGGAGTAGGTCACTAGGTAGGTGCCGGATACCTTTTGCTCTCGCCCTTGGTCGTCGGTTATGGTTACATTGGCGTCGTTCACGATGAGAGTGCCGTGATCTACAATCTTCACTAGATCCAGGTGACCCGGGAGTGTGGAACAGTGCGCAACAACTCCGGAAACTATCAGCTGGGCGCAGGTGCCATTTTGAAGCTCCCTGCAGAAAGTGGCGCCGACCGTCGTCTTGCAGTGCCCGATATTGAGGTTTCGGGTTTTGCTTTATGCCACCCGGTTTCCGTCTTCAAAGTTCAAGATTTTCTTGCTGCGCTGGACCGGGAAGACAGTAATTTTCTTACATATAACCTTAGGGCTAGGAAATTTAATTAAAAAATGTAAAATTTCAGAATTTTGGAAAACGCTTACACTAGATACTTCTAGTAATTCTATTAAACTAATGTAAATAAGCTGTCTATCTTTAAATTCGCTAATATCAGTTTTGTCCAAAATTGCCGGACTTACAATGTTTAGTTTTGCTAGGGTTAAGCCCATAAGAATGTTCTCTAAGTCTGTAATAACAATTATATTTTTTGCTAAAATGATTTCCAGAAAGTGGGTCACTCTATCCGTTTCGGTTTTGTGAATTTGATTTAATGTGGTAGTGAGTTCATTCAAGAGTGTTTGAAATTTGATATTTAATTCAGTTTGACCCTCTTCTGCTTTTTCTAATTGTTCCTGATTGAATTTGATTTTTTCCCAATCATTGAAGTCGGGAGTGCCGGCGATGACCTTTAATGCCGTCCCGATCAAATTTAGACTCCTAGCATCCTTATGGTGGAATCTTAAGGTGGCTACTAATTTGCGAATGTGTGTCAAGTCCATCATTATTACCGGAGTCCTGTGGTCGTCTGTAAATGTCTTTGTCATCGTCTCTGTCTGGTCGGCGTAGTCTTCGTACGTTGTCATGTTCGTCGAGTGTTGTAAGTATCCGTACGATTCCCAGATGACAATTTCTTTGTCCTCTATTGGGATGTAGTTCGCGTTCGTATAGTCATTAAGTCTAATCGTCGCGTCTGTCCTAGCAGTCATTAGTATAAGGATTAAAATGTAGTACCGTAACCTAGAAGAATATAAAAATAGAAAACCTGGTCAAGGATCTTGCGAAGATGTTTATCGTAGATTGTTTGTTTTTAAGAACACCTTTTCGCCAACTTGATAGTCCTTATTATTATTACAAGGGCCTTGTTGCACTGCAACCAGATGTTAGATCTTTTGTGCCGGCCTGTAGGATTAGGGTAAAGCCCCTATACCTAGGCTTCGAATAAAAGAGAGCACTTTGGTAGGGTCTATTTGTTCCCAAATCCTGTAGTGGGGAATAAGTTCACCTCCTAGATGTTGAAGTCGACGTCTGATTAGCGAGGGGCACTCACATAGAATGTGTTCTGATGTTTCTTGCTCCATCTCGTAGAATATGCATATGTCGATTTCTGAAAGTTTTAATTTCTTAAGGTGATGCCTAAGGTTGCAGTGACCCGTTAGGTAACCTGTTAGAGTGCGAATTTCGCTCTTTGGTAGGTTGATGATGCGTTTTGATCGCGTCATCTGGGGGACGAGAAATTGTTTGGCTTGTCTCAGCCCTGCACTGTCGGTCCAGTGACGATTTATCTCCGCTTCCTCCCATCTCTTAAGTAGTTCTCTTTTGTGTCCTTTCGATAGTCCACAGAACGGCTCAGGGCCGATAAAAGGTGTCATCGCCCCGCGTTTAGCTAGGTAGTCTGCCAACTCGTTTCCTATATGGCCTTCATGCCCTGTCACCCAGCCCACCGTTAGGGTGTTTTTGGAGGCAAGGGCATTCAGCTGCTGGAAACAGGTCTCTACAAGTCCGGACGAGATCGTAAAGGAACTCTGCGCTATGAGCGCTGCCTGACTGTCAGAGAAGATGTAAATCCGTGCGCCTTGCATTTTCCTGCGAAGGCATTCACGTGCACAGATTTCTATGGCGTGTATCTCTGCTTGGAAAATGGTGGGCGACTTTCCCATGACTATGGATTTGTTGAACCTTGGTCCGAAAATACCAGCCCCGGTGTCACCGTTTTCCAGTTTTGACCCATCAGTGTACCATGTTTGTGATCCACTGGGTAGAGATATTGATTTTGTTTTCCATTCATTCCTAGTGTATAGACTACAGAGAAGTTTCTGTGGAGAACAAGTTTTGGTTTCTGCTCGTCAGTTACGCGCAGAATGGGCTCATTTATTAGGGCTTCAAGGGCCCTACATAAGATGCCCGGTAAGACTTTTGATATTGGTGATGTTTTGAAGGCGAAGTGCCCCCAGGCAGGCCTTCTTTTTCAATGTAATTGGTAAAGGGGGTATGCCAGTTATGACTCCTAGTGCTGCAGTGGGACATGTCCGGATGGCTCCAGTGATGCCTATACAGACCAGTCGTTGTAATTTGGTAAGTGCAGCCGCAGCTGTCCTCTGGGAAGATTTCTTCCACCAAGCAAGAGATGCATAGGTTAAGATCGGTTTTACCACAGTGTTAAAAGACCAGTAGATCATTTTGGGACTTACCGTAGAGCCTGTTACAAGCAAAGTGTACTCGAGTGGCTTTGTTTATGGTTTTTTCCAGGTGTGGATTCCAGTTGAGCTTGGAGTCATCAATCAAGTCAATGATTGACCCATTTAGGGATGGTCTTTTTAAGGAGAGAGACCTTTCCTGGTAAATGGGACTAAAACTGTTTTTGATGGGTTTATGGACAGTCCTTTGTCCTGCTACCATCTGTTGGCTTGCTGCATGCGGTCCGAGATGGTTTGCTCATGCCAGCCCACTATATAGATGACTAGATCATCAGTGTAGCCTTGAGTGGGAAAACCCAAATTGTTGAGCTTATAATGTAGCTCGTCGATGACCAGAGTCCACAAGAGAGGAGAGAGTACTCCCCCTTGAGGGCACCCGCTTGTGGCTGTGATTGAGGTCATAGTTCCTCCAAGGTCTACAGTTATGATTCTGGATTTAAGCATTTCCAGAATCCACCTAATAATAGGTGTGGAGACATTCTTACGTACAAGAGAGGCACGTATAGCCTCATATGACGTGTTGTCGAAAGCTCCTGAGATGTCTAAGAAGGCACCTAGTGCTATCTGTTGAGCGCCAATGGCCTTTTCAATGGTTGTTGTAAGGCAATGTATGGCGGTCTCAGTTAATTTATCAGCTTGATACGCATATTGGTACTTGTTTAGGGGAAGTTGCTTGAGATTTACCTCCCTGATGTGCTGGTCGACTATCTTCTCCATAGTTTTAAGGAAGAAGGAGCTAAGGCTAATCGGTCTATATGATTTAGGCAATTGGGAATCTTTCTTCCCTGCCTTTGGGATAAACACGACTTTTACTTTAGCCCAGTTGCTTGGTATGTGTCCGAGCAGGAGACTGGCTCGAAATAGACGGACCAGGGGGAGTGCGATTTGGTGCAGTCCCCGCTGCAGCAAGCATGGATAGATCCCATCCGGTCCGGGTGATTTGTATGGGCTGAAACTTTGTAATGCCCATTGTACGCTATTTTGATGAAACATCCTATAGGGCATGTTTCCAACACGTTCTGAGCGATAGGGGGGTCCCCTCTCTCAGCCCCATTGGAGTCTGCCACCATAGTCACATGCAGGTGTGGGCACTCTCCAGTCTCAGAGAGGTATGTTGGTGCCTCACTCTCACACACCCAGGAAAGTGAGTAGCCAGGAGTAGGCTGCTCGTCTCCTTTGGGTTGTTTGTGTGTGTTCCATCCGGCTTTTTCAGCGTGCAGGTGCCGTTTGAGTGGTCTTTGGAGAGGGCTTTTTGCAGCCTAACAGCTTCCGGGAGATATGAGATCTGCCCGCAGTGTTGACGCAGTTTGACCTTCTCAGATCTTTATTGTAGAGCGTTAAAGCAGTTGTGTAGGAGTCCCATGAAGCCCTCCCACTCCTCGCTTTATTGAAGAGCCTACGCGCAGCCTTTTTGAGATCGTCAAGGCTTTTGTTCCACCAGGGAACAGCCCTTCCGGTCTTGCGTACCTTTTGGTCGCAGCTGGCGTGATATGCGGATTCGATATTTGTATGAAGCACAGTAGCTTCACGCTCTAACTCGTCTATGATATTATCGGACGGGTGGAGCAGTCTCTGGATTGCTCAAGATTAAAACAGAAGAGATCCCAGTTGGTTTTCCTGGGATTTCTGGTGACTAGGCTACATTGCAAGGCACATCCTATGTCAAATCTAATGTGTTGGTGATCTGACATAGTGATCTCACTTGCAACGTGCCAATTTGAGACAACGGACAACATATTTATACTACAGAGAGTCAGGTCAAGGACTTCCTCTCTAATGGCATTAATGAATGTAGGTTCGCTGCGCTGGTTTAGTAATCCTGAGTTATTACTCATAATGTATTCAAGAAGGTACTCACCCCTCTTGTTGATGTCACTGCTCCCCCAGACCGTGTGGTGCGCATTGGCATCGCAGGCGATTGATTATCCATCTGAGCCGGTTTCTCTGGCAGTGCTCAATAAGGGCACAAGTAGCCGCCGTAGGCACATCCTCCGAGTCGCCGGGTAGATAGGCGGAGGCCAGCACAGCCTCCTGCTCGCAATGGGCGGTGGGTATTTTGACTCAAACTGCCAACAGGTAATCAGTTATAAACTGTGAAAGGGTAACAAATGTTAAATTTTTGTTCATTAACAACGCCGCTATAGGGCGAGGTCGGTCGTTTGCATAAAGCAGCCTACCAGATGGGCTGCTTAGCCCCAGGACACGTCGTGCATTTATCCAGGGCTCCTGGATGAACGCTATGTCCATTGTAGCGAACCTCTCACAAAGTACGTCGGATGGGAACGGGAGCCACTGCCTGTCTCTTTGCCTGCGTGTAGGCCTTTGGCTTAAGAGTAACCGTAACAAACGCAAAGTTTAGATGGTGCCCTAGCTCTTTCAGCCGGTTGGCCGAGACCGGGTCAAGCGGTAGAAGACGCGCCAGTCTCCCACGGTTAGGCCGCTGTTTTGGCCTTCGATAAGGTCTAGGACCTCCGCCGTCTTCATGTCTGATGTAGACAGCGGCACGTGGAGCTTCTGCCTCGGGGACTACTTTAATGTGGGCGTCCTTCACAACCGGAGCTTGGGCACCTCGGTGCTCAACCACTCGGCTGTCTTCGCGTCGTCACACGTTATGGCCATCTAGCCCGGTCGGAAGGAGCAGCCAGAGAACAACGGCTTCACAGAGCCGTGTTTCTGAGCCAACACCCTCGACAAGATGGCAGATTGTACTGTCTTTAGCTGTTCTGTCGTGAGCAGACTTTTTGGGTAGTCAGCAGGGAGTATTGCCATCTTCACTGAGCTGGCTACGTCCCTGTAGGAGGCCATGACACCGACTTGGGTCGACTGCTCCAGTGCTGCCTGCCCAGCAGCAGCAGCAGATGTGGAGGCTGCTGGAGCCTCCGTGGCAAGCGGTATTGTTGCAGGACCCTTCGTCAAAGGACTAGGTGCAGCGGTTCTGGTCATGGACCTCTTATTCGACGCCCCTTCTGGGGTCGTGTTGGCCGATCTAACTCTTTTGTTGGTCCCGCCACTCTTGCGAGGCACTGCCCTAGGAGGGTCCATAGGCTTCTGGGCGAGCCTTTTGGCCTCCTCTAAGGGCATGCCGTTCGCTAGGTGTCTGCGCAACCTTTTCCTTGCGGCGCCCGATAGAGCTTTCCGCTTTGGTTTGTCAACCTTGGGAGAGGCGAGAAGGGCTTCTTCCTCTTCCTTGGTGATGGTGTCGGTGCCAGAGCCTTGTGAACAGACGTCCATGGCTTCTTCGGGCTCCCGAGTGGGTTCGATATTAATCGATTTGGAGCTGCTTGAGCACCCTATTTCTATGTTACTATTTTTGGTCTCCATAAATTGGTCCCACGAGTAGTGAGGAAGGAAGTATCCCCCGGAGCAGAGCTTCATACCCCGGATCGGGTGCTTATACGACCGGAGGTGCCAGGTATCCGGAAACCACCGTTAAAAGACACACTAACGTAGTGCCATTCATCACAGGGGCACGGTACGGCAACACCGGTGATTACGGGTTTTTTTCTAGTTGTCCTCTCTAGATCCGCCATATTTAGTCTAGAGCAGGGGCACCTCGAGCAGGATGTGGTTCTTCACCATGTATGGTCGGTCTTTAGTAGTCGGCATGTGACTGCCAGCCACCACTAGCTGAGTAGGATCGACGCACAATGGACGGAAAGATACAGATATGTTGCAAAAATCAACTTTTTGATGACAACGGATCGTAAAATTTGTTATTGCATTCGACAGGTAATAGTTCAATAGGGTTGAATCCAAAAAATTATTCAAATCGGTTTAATATTTTAGACGTTACACGTGTTCAAAGTTGAACCTCTTTTGGGTTGCAAAAAAAGCATGTCGTTTTTTATAAAAATTCTGACTTTGCGGTCGATTTTTAGGTAAAATATGTAACCGACCGGCATGGTTATGGTCTCTATCGAAAGGGTCATCAAATCTCGGTAAAACCAAGGTAGAATAAAATTATAATGTTTATTGCACGTGCTGGCATACCTGTTTTACGGAAGTACTAATTTTCACCTATTTTTCAACTTTGATGGAATGTCAAAAATGAGACTACACGAGATGATGGGTTTGGCGTATGAGGTGTTGTTCCTGAATATGTTCTTTATCATATTCAAAAAAGATCGGCTGCCCCAAACTGCCCCTAAGAAATTCCAAGGCAAAAGATACTTTCAACTCAGCGTAAAAAACGCGCGGCTTCATACAAATTCTGCTACAAGCGCAGTCGCTGCGCAGTACGAAATTGTATGGCGGGCATAAATTTTTTCCTGTATTGGCGGCATGTTGTTCAATTCTTGACTTTGTAAGGACACTTAATAATTTGAAATGAATGTATAATGATTAATTATTCTTCAACAATATTAAATAATGTTAAATTGAATAATGATTGAAAATTGGTCAAAAATTTGGTCAACAAAAAAATTTTATTTTTTTTCTTTTTGTTTTTAAAATATTAAATGTGTCCATTTTAGCATTTTCAGAGAAAACAAACGAAAAGTACTGTTCGAAATTGGATAAAAATTGAGTACTAAAACAACCTTTCATTAAAAAAAAAATTATGAAAATATCTCAACTGGTTCAAGAGATATGATTTTTGCAACCCAAAAATATCTTTCCGTCCATTGTGCGACGCGGCGACAGGCGCACACGCTTCACTAACACTGCCTTAGCCCCCCTTAGTCCTTATAGGCCAAGGGTCTTTTCCTGGGCCCGTTTAATTTTTTTGCTAATTATCCCTTCGAATTCTTTTGACTTCGAGTGGATAATTTCAATCGGTTTTTCATTTGTAACCGAGTGAATTGAATTGTTATATCTGTTAGTTGCTAACAGAATCAATTCGGTCGTATCGTTCAGGCTGGTTTCCAACTTCAAGCATCTGGCAATTTCTGCCAGGGTACTATGAAACCTCTCTACTTGACCGTTTGAAGTGCAATGTAGAGGCGGGGCGTTGGAAATGGTAATATTTAGTCAGTGGTTTAGTAGGATCGTTTTGATGGTTTCGGAATTTAACGATCTTTCATTATCGCAGTAAATTGTTTTTATCTTCGGAAAGAAATTTACTATGAGGTGTGACAATTAAGTAATGAGACTGTATTGCTGCGATTGTGGAAACCCTATGGGCTTGAAATTACTCTCCCTTTTTCCGGCATCCTTCCCCTCTCCATTGATATATTTGCCATCGCTCTAGCTTGTTTAGTTCGCCTGCTGCGTTGTGCTGAGTAAACGTGTATTCGTGGTGCTCGTCACAAAAATGAAAAAAAAACGAAATCAAAAGCAACCCATCGCTATAAAAATTTGCGTCAAATTGGGCGAAACAGCTTCGGAAACGTACGCTAAAATTTTAAAAGTGCATGGGTATAGTGCCCTCAGTCGTGCCCAGGTGTTTCGATGGCATAATTAGATTAAGTGGGGGTGTTAATGCGTGGAAGACGAGCAGCGAAGCGGGAGACCAGTCGAGGTGCGGACTGCTACGAATGCGCAGCTTGTGCGCGCTGTAATCTATGAAGATTAATGTTTAACAGTTTATATCATGTCTCCTATCGCCAAGAACTGGAAAGATTGTGAAAACAAGTCAACAACGTGCGCCCAGACATCGCTCGTAACTGGATCCTTTATCACGACAACGGGCCGTGCCACACAGCCCTCATCGTGTCCCAGTATTTGGATTATAAAGGAATTGCCATGATGCATCAACCGCCTTTTTCGCCCGAATTGTCACATTGTTGTTTTTTGTGATCCCTAAAACAAAATCGGTTTTCAAAGGAACCCATTTTGGGTCGATTGAGGACATCCAGGCGGTCGTGTCGAAGGTATTCGCGCGCATCCCAATCGAAGAGTTCCAGAAATGTTACGAAGCAAGGAAAACGCGCTGGAATCGTTGTCTAGCTTGCCAAGGGGACTACTTATAAAGAAAAGGCAAAGTTGTCGAATAATTTTGAAATATACGGTTTTTATGGAATCAGTCTCATTACTTAATTGTCACGCCTCGTATATGCAATAAGGGGGATTTTATGTCCACAATAGCCCTCGATGCGATGGCCTGCACTGTGGCGAATTTTGAAAATTTATCAATGCAAGTGAGAAACAGGGTTCCATCCGTTGAAAAAATGTCAATGTGGAGGATTTCCCCCACAAAGGAGGGTATCGGTGTTTCCGCTACCTCTTGCTTGGATGGGGGACGTTTGTATTTTGCCATTGAACAGGTCTTGCAATTCGAAGTTGTTTCTGTTGCTAGCCGAAGCATCTTAGGGAAAAAGTAGTCCCTCAAGATTTGCTTCACGTTTTCCTGTGCGGCTCGGTGAGCCCTGTTATGTTCCGTTTTAACGATTTCCCGTTGTTCAGTTGTATCGGTAATACCTTGGACAAAGCTTTTCGTATGTTTGAATGACGTGCTTGGGAACAATTCAACTAGTCGGTGTTGGATAAATGCCAAGATCGGTAGGGAGCAATATATTGCGTTCACTACTTCGGCATTTACTACGTCTTGCAATGCATTAAGAAGGATTTCTCGGTTAGGGATTCTTATTATGTGTCTCACCTTGCTTTTAAACAAGATGAATGTGACCTCCGAGAAGCTGTTTCCTTCTTCAATTATTATTTGATTCCTGAACCAGTTTACCGGGTTGTCCGTTGTGTATGTCTATGGTGTGCGTCAGTGATTGTTCGCTGTGTATGGTTGCTACATCTGAATCTTGTTAGTTTTCAAGGGAATTTATGTTTTGGCGAGACAAATCGTCTGCCACAAGATTTTCTTTCCCCAGTTTGTACACCAATTTAGCGCCGTGGTCATCGATAATTCCCTTCCAGCGCTTAAGTTTCGCGTTAAGGTTTTTGTCCGAGACGGCAAAGGTAAGTGGCTGGTGATCGGTAAAGATCTGCAAGCCTTTTACGCCGTACAAGTAGTTCCGGAGGTTTTTTAATGCCCAAACTATGGCGAGGAGCTCTCGCTCGTTGGTTGCATAATTTTTTTCGTTTTCCCGCAGGGCGCGTGATATCATTGTGATTGTGGCGGCCATCTTGAGATAGTACCGCTCCCAGACCAAAGCCTCATGCATCCGTTGTCAAATCGAATGGTTTCTTAAAGTCTGGGTAAGAAAGCAAAACGTCTTCTGATGCCAAGATTTCTCTCAACTTGTCGAACGTTTCTTTCTGTTCTTTTGTCATACCGATGTCAATTTGCTTTGACTGATATTTGCTTGCTTTTCGGTTTTCGCCTTTAAGGATGCTCGTTAAAGGCCTTGCGATTTTCGCAAAGTCTTTTATAAAGCACCTATAGTAGCTTGCTAGGCCCAGAAATGATCTGAGTTCGAAAAGCGTTTTTGGTAGGGGAAATTGTTTTATGGCCTTTACCTTTTCAGGTGAAGTTCGCAATCCCCCTTGCGACACAATAAACCCCAAGTATTCAACGCTCTTTTTAAAGAACTTTGATTTTTCTTGAGATACTCTCATGCCTGCTTCCAAGACTTTTGTTAAAACCCAATCCACTTCTTTAACGTGTTCTTCTTTTGTTTTTGAGAAGATTATGACGTCATCGACGTAAACGTAGCATATTTTCGAGATTCCGTCCGGTAGGTCATTATCGATGGCCCTTTTTAAAATGCTTGGGACATTTTTAAGCCCAAATGGCAATCTACGAAACTCATATTTGCCGTTGTTTATAGAGAATGCTGTTTTTTCTCTATCTTTTTCCGCCAGCTCTATTTGATGAAAGCCTGACTTAAGGTCGAGTGTCGTAAAAAATGTAGACTCGCCCATGTTTGACAGTATTGTCGGAATTATTGGTATAGGGTACTAAGCGTCGACTGTTCTCTGATTTAGTTTCCTAAAATCGATAACAAGTCGCTTCTTTTTGACGCCATTTTGGTCTGTCCCTTTTTTATCTACAACCCAAGTCGGGTTGTTGTAGAGAGATTTGGATGGCCTTATCACGCCGTCCGCAAGAAGTTGTTTAACCTGTGCATTGACGAATTCTGTCACACCCATGGGATGCGGGTATGATTTAGAATATACTGGCTCCCCGTCCGTTTTGATTGTGGCGATAGTATTTATATTTATTTATAATGGTAGAGCTTTGTCTGGGTCAGCGAAGGCTCTATGATTTTTAAGAATCATCTTATCGAACGAGTTCTTCATTGCAGAAAGGACGTCTTCATCATCTATTTTGATGAAGTTAACGTTTTCTGCAATAGGAAACAGGATCTTTTCAGCTCCGTTACTAGTATTTATAATGTTTCCGGTAAAATTGAGTTTCGCATTTACTTGTTTAAACAAGTCAAGCCCGATAATGCCTTCAAATTCTTTAAGACTGCAGTCTGCAACCATTTGATCCAGATTATACTTGTGAGTGTTGTCTTTAGCCACAAACCAAAAACTCATCCCCATTCATCCCCCTTTTCTCACATTTTGGTAATTTATAGGCACGTTCGATTTTAGTCACAGCGAACTTTTTTAAATATGGCGCAGCAACAATCAAAAATTCAATGTGTATCGTATTGGATATACACTAAAATTAATAAAAACGCCTTTAAATCTAATATAATAAAGAATATATACAAAAAAATAAGTAATTTTAATAGTTAAATTCATAAGAAGGCGTTTACGAATTTTCAAAGTTAAGCTCTTGATCAGCTAATTGCGCGTAAGGAATTTGCTTACTTTGTTTAATTTGTTTACTTTGGCATATCACACGAGGTTTACTACGCACCCAAAAATTTAAGTAAAATATGGAGATTATGGAGTTTTTAATGTATATAGAATATATACAGTAGAATCCGGTTATAACGACATTCAAGGGACCGACGATTTTACGTCGTTATGTCCGGAAGACGCACTGACCGGGAGGAGCAAAAAAAAATTTTTTTTGTTTTTTTCTTATGGTTGCCATGTTTATAATAACTTTTAAAATAAAACAAATTATTTTTTCAATCAGATCGAAAAATTTAATAAATTCCAAATTAAAATAGATTTTTTTTCATAACAAATATAACGGGGAATAGGCTATGTGGTCTAGAGCTGAAAAAAAAATTCGCGAGGTAACAATACATCGATGTTTTTTCTTAAAAACATCGAAACATCGATGTAGGTGACACCATCGGTTGTAGTTTAAATTTTTTGGCATTATTTCGCTGTATTTTTTTCGGCACGTCGCAATAACCAGCTGAATTGTCAAAAATCTCGTCGTTATAAGCGGTTCGTCGCTAAAAGCGGAGACGTACAAAGCGGAGGCCCTTTCATATAAGTTTGTATGGGGACCAACCAAGCCATCAAGTTTTCGTCGCAATAACCGGTCGGACGCTATAACCGGAGTCGTTATAACCGGATTCTACTGTATGTGTTTTTGCAGAATTTTTGTGCCGTGTAACGTCTTAGTTATGTGATTTTATAGGATAAAATTAACTATGTCTTCTGTCTTCCTGACAAAAGTTAAACACGTAAGTTTGTAGGTTTAACCTTTGTTTTTAATGGCTATGTAATATCTTTTGCTCATTTTTGCTTTTTTTCTAATAAATCGATAATACATATGCTTGATATGTCAGCATTGAATGCGTACATTGCGTATACGCAGCTGAATCCTCTGTGGAATATTCACAGGAAGGACTTCCGCAGTCGACTTTTCTTAGTGGAATTGGGCAGTGCACTTGTCTCACCAACTATTGACCTACTGGAGAGGACCCCCAGAGGGGAAGGAGCCATGGCAGTGGTGAATGAAATGAGGGGAATGTCACAGGAGCCGTCAACATCCTGGTGACGCACCGCATCCCGTCCAGGAAGCGGGCGCGGTGCCACTTGTGTCCACGGAAATCTAATGCGAATGTACACTCTGTGGAATGCGATAAATGTTCCAAAAAAGTCTGTCCAGACCACAGATTCAATCTTTGTCAAAATGGGAAAAATTATTAATTTTTTTTTTTTAATTAAAAAAAAAAAGTTAAAAAAAAAATAAACACTTTAAAAAATAAAATAATAATAATAGAAGATAATTATAGCAAAAAAACCCAAAAAAAAAATTTTTTTTTGTGCTGTTTTTCGACTTGTGTCAAATTGACACAAGGGACAGATTCGTTATTTTTTCTTAGGGACGGATGCGTGTTAAGAATGATGTACTAAAAGATGAAGTCCGGGAAAAATTTTTACATGCCCGAATTTCGAGTTCTGCCTCAGGGCCTCTCACGATTTTCACACTATTTTACAGCCACTGAAAATTCAAAACGCGTTTATCTCAAAACCACTTTTTTTGAGCTGGCCGGAAACATAACTCAAAGAAATCTTTACCGATCGATTCCAAATTTTTACAGTACGTTTGAAATTGTTGTCCGCAGGGAACTACGGGGTTTTTTGAAAAAGTGAATAGTTTTTTTTTTTAATAAAAATGTGATGAATTTCATGGTCAAATTGTGAATTTTTTTTTTAAACTGTCGCCATTTTACGAAATATTAATTTTTAAAAAAACCCGTACGTAGTTCCCTGGGGACATCAATATGGATTCAAAAAATGTTTGGTTTTTTGTTCTAGATCAAAAATTGTAGAAGATACGTTTCCGGCCGTGGACCCATCTGAGAAAAAACATGCCAACGAAAAACTGCTTCGGAGTCACCATTTTCTTTTTTTTAATTCCTTAGAATATATGTTTTTTTTGCAGTTTAATATTGATATTATAAAATGCTTTTGACAGAATTTCAATAACTCCATTGTGTTTACCTACAGAAATTTCGAAAATATGCCTTTTTTTGGCGTTTTACAGTGCACATTGGGCAAAATGGCCGATTTTTTGGAAAAAACCCAAAATTTTCATGGAAAGCTTTTATTTTGTAAGTAGATACCCTAAGATCATTTATGCGGTAAATTAAAGTTGTATAGTAGCAACCCTGGTTTTGTACCAGGGCGTCAAAGTCAAACATGTGTTCAGCGCTTTGTTTACATGTGGAACAATTAGAAATTTCGCTAGGTTTAAACGTCTATAACTATTGGAAATAAAAACTTATAATTATTATTTTTAATGGAAAATCTAGATCCAGGTATGTTTAATATAAATTGTATGTTAGAATTGTTTATTATATGTTAATTGCTTTATGTGTGTCTTGTGTTGTAGACCGATTTTATGTTCATAACTAAACCCGTGTGCTCGTCTTTTATGGAATAGAACTTACACGGCGCGAATTTGCGCCAAAAATGAAATGTGTTGCGTTTTAAATAAAATTATACAGTTTTAGAGGGTATGATTTTCATTTGCGCATTTTTGCGCATTTTTGCAAAAATTGAATGTGTTTGCAGGTGCTTTTGTCTTTAGCAATTTACAATTACTTGAAGCATGGAGAAACATCCGCACGGAAAATATTAATAAATATGTTAATAATTTGATAAAAATATTATATTTTGTCATATTGTTTCTTAATTACACAATTTTGTTATCAATAGGCTTCTCTGCAGACTTTACAACCTTTAAAATTACGTATACGCCATGTTGCCTTATTTGGTCGGTAAGAGTAGGCGTGACCAAAGTCGTCAAACATTTTATTTTTTAATTAGCGGCCTATAAATATAATGTACGCCAAGTTTCAGCTTCCTAACTTCATTATTTTAGTTTTTTCCAAAAATGTGGGCATTTTGCCCAATGTGCAGTGGTGTAACCCCTTAAATACCCTTGCAGTAAGTATTTAAAATTTGGTATCTTTAAGGGGTTATATATACTTGCGTTTGTCAAAAAAATCGACAATTTTTTTATTGCATTTTCTGAAAGTACATATCTTAGAGAAAGTTTTCCCCAAATATCATAAAATTCAGAGCATTAGAACCGGATTGGCAGCTATTTATATCGCGCTATCTGCACTACGAGTCAACGGCGCACAGTGGCGCATTAGATAGTTTAGGGTTGCAAAAATCATAACTCTTGAACCAGTTGAGATATTTTCATAATTCTTTTTTTATATGAAAGGTAATTTTAATACCTTTCGATTAAGTGGTCATACTATATGTGACTATATGTGTGATAAATAATAGATTTTATACTCATAAATTAATGTTTTTTGAGGCAGTTTTCTCAATTTTTATCCAATTTCAAAAAACTCTTTTCGTTTGTTTTCTCTGATAATGCTAATATGATGCGTATTTAATGTTTTAAAAACAAAAAAAAAAAATGTTAAAGAAAAAAAAATTTCTTTTTGTTGACCATATTTTTGACTAATTTTCAATCATTTATGCACTTTTTGTTCAAAATAATCATTCAATTTTACATCATTTAATATTTTTGAAGAATAATTAATCATTATACATTCATTTCAAGTCATTAAGTGTCCTTACAAAGTCAGGAATTGAAAAATAAGCCGCCAATACAGGGAAAAATGTTTGCCCGCCATACAATTTCGTACTGCGCAACGACTGCGCTCGTACCAGTATTTGCACGAAACCGCCCGTTTTTGACCCTAAGTTGAAAGTATCTTTTGCCTTGGAATTTCTTGGGGGCAGATTGGGGCAGCCGATCTTTTTTGAATATGATAAAGAACATATTCAAGAACAACACCTCATACAAATACAAAATACACCAAAATAACAATTTTGACATTCCATCAAAGTTGAAAAATAGGTGAAAAATGAGTACATCGGTAAAACAGGTATGACAGCACGTGCAAAAAATATTATAATTTTATTCTACCTTAGTTTAACCGAGATTCGATGACCCTTTCGATAAAGACCATAACCATGCCGGTCGGTTACATATTTTACCTAAAAATCGACCGCAAAGTCAGATATTTTCTAAAAAAACGACATGCTTTCTTTGCAACCCAAAAGAGGTTCAACTTTGAACACGTGTAACTTTTAAAATACTAAACCGATTTGAATAATTGTTTGGATTCAGCCCTTTTGAACTATTACCTGTCGAATGCAATAACAAATTTTACGATCCCTTGTCATCAAAAAGTTGATTTTTGCAACCTATCTGTATCTTTTGCGCCATTGTGCGGCGCATCATTCTTTACACGCGATTATCTCGAAACTGTTTTTTTTTTAAAGTGTGGTTGCGGTGACCACGATTACTAAAGAACTGTTAACTAGGTCAGTCTGAAATTTTGCAGGCTTATTAACAACAATATTAGCCTGTGCGTGGACGAAGGATTTTGAATTTAAAGCAAAACTTTTTTTTTCCTGATGTAAAAACCAAAAATGTATACGTTCAAAACTCGTTTTTTTTAGTAAAACGATCATAATTTTCGTAAAAAATGTTATTTCGCAAATTTCAGACTGACCGAGTTAACGGTTCTTTAGTAATCGTGGTCACCGCGGACGATATTGGGAAAATTGTGTTTTTGCATTATGGGCCTACAGTAACTACAAATATAAATATTTTGTTTTGAAAAAATTCATGAAGAATCTCACAAAGTGTATAAATAAATATACATTGAGTGTTTTACGAAAAGTTGTGTTGTTATTCCACAAAAAAATATCGTAAAAAAACCTATTTTTCCTCGCGCGCAAGTGTATATAACCCCTTAAGGATTGCAGTTCTTTTCGCTTTCGCGTGTTCTTGGATTCTATAAATGTTGAGCGAAACATGTTGACAGTGAAAAATGTTGCGCAACAACTAAATGTTGCTAGCAACAAAGCTTTCAAAATAAATTAATTGATATACATATTCCTATGGCAGCTATATGATATAATAGGGTCGGAAATCTCTCCTTCACTGCGTTGCAAACTTCTGACTAAAATAATAATACACTGCAAGGGTATAAATATCCTCCTTGCTAAAATCCTGAGTAATTTATTTTTGTATTTTGTATTTATTTATACAATGTTATATTTTATTTAATGTTTACACATTTTTGGTTAGCATAACTTTTTGATTCCTAAGTGCGTGTGACGGGTCTTCTCTACTGGCGGGAGGCCCTTTAACTACCCTGTTAAGATAGATAATGTGTTCCTCCGTCGGGATGTATCCTGTGGTCTCCGGACGCTGGGGATGTTTATTCCTGTGGTCCTCGGTATGACGGCTGCCACCAGGGATTAATAACTTCTTACGAAGATTAGGTTGGGGGGCGTGACTTTGCCCCCTTCGTCGATCGCTGGCCTTTTGGCTCAGCGAGAATGTTCAAATTAAACAATAATAATTTTACGGCTATGTGCCGGAGTAGCTGCTCATTATTAAAGCTCTAGCTTAAGACTGAATACAAAGAATATAAAAAATATGAATTTACCCTAGCTCCAATGCATCACGCCATAAACCCATGGTCGGCAAGCCGACTCAGCATTTATGCAGCGCAATTCGGTACCCCAGAAACTGGGTGTCCGATTGCCGCTGCTGACCGTTCTTAGCGCGGAGCCCTGAACTCAGTTGGGGCGTATCAGCATTGTTTATATGAAGCTACTTAGTTGCTAGGGCATTATGAACGTAAACTAAGTAGCTGCTGACTCAAATATGTTGAGCGCTATATTAGTTGTTAACTTGTACAAGTTAAATAAAGATATTTTATTTCTTTATAAAAAGAGTTTTTATTTGGACCAAAGGTCCGTATTTATTAGTACAAAAATTGGAACTACAATTAAAGTACAAGTTTGGTGATATTTATACCCCCAGCTCCGTCGCTGCTTCTGCCTGCGTCGGTGCTAACTCCGTTGCTGGCTCTGCCTGCGTCGGTGCCGTTGGCTCCCGTCAGCGTTCCCACGGGAAGCGCTCCAGACGCTGAGCTTTGCATTTCTTGGTTATTGCAGGTGCATGGCCGGATGCGCGTGCAAGCTTTCGCAACTTGTTGCTACGAATTCTTTTGGTGTTAACTCCTCCACCTTTAAAATTGAGTGTCCCCACTCGTTGCGGTCGTTGATCTGTTTGTCATCGGTGGTTTGGTTGATATCGAATTTTGTGACCTTCCTAATACAAATGCGGATCGTTATTACTACGATTCCGGTGCTTATGATGAAGCCCATCAGAATATCGGCTGTGTGGTAGGTTGTTTATTTTGGTGCAGGTGGCAGGGCGACTTTTTAGGAGATTTGATAGGCAAGATGAATCACTAATGTCTATCATATTTTTAAGTTTACAAATAGTTATTTCATTATAGTTATTACATTTTGTAGTTTTTGCGATTTTTTTTTTTTTTTTTTTTTTTTGTAGTAGGTTTATTGCAGTGGCTGTTTTTTACACTAATAACTATATCTATTATTATCAAAAACAATTTGTATATAATGGTTCTTTACAATTAATTTAAAGTGTCAATTTGTATACTTCAGAGCAAACAGCTGCCCGAATTGTTAGCTATTTCGATTGGGAAAGCAAGATGATAAGGTTTAAAGGATTTTACGGCTCGGCAGTTGACCTAGGGTGACCTTCTTGAGCCTACGTCTGGTCCTCGTAGAAGCTGCAGCCCTAGCTAGCGGATTGGGGTGGAATCGGAGTCTAAAACGATGTCTCCTTGCGAATTCGTTAATAGATTTAGATTTAGATTTAGATTTTTTTATTTATTATCCTGGCGCTACAAGTATAATACTTTTAAGTTAATGCACCAGTCACAAAATGAAATATTACTAACTTAATACTAACATTTAGTTCATAAGTTTCTAGTGATTGTTACATATATGTTTTAAATTTCTAGCTTTCGTTATACATATGTTTTATGTGTGTGTGGAAAGATACGTTTTGAGTTTGTTTTCGAATTGTGATGTGCCTCTTATTAACTTTATTTGGTTCGGTAATTGTTTCCACATTTTAATGGCATAAATTAGAAACTGTCTATCAGAGCTTGCAAGTCTTGTGCGTATACTAATAATATTGTTAGTCCGTTGTGAGGAATAAAATCTAATTAAATCAAATAAATAGTCAGGTTGCTTTGTTACTACAATTTTGTGGAGAAATAATAAAATTCGGAAGTCTATCCATTTTCGAACATTTAAATTAAAAATTTTATTCGCGCTCACTGTTACCTGGTCCATTCTTCCCAAATTGTAAACATATCGTGCAACATTGTTAAACGTTACTTTTATCCTTTGCTGGCTTATGGCATCACAGTTACCAAATACTTCAATCCCGTAAAACAGTGATGGTATGACTAGAGTTTTGGCAATTAACAGTCGAATATTTGTCGGGATCACAGACTGCGTAATATAAAGTTGCGGCAACATGCCATATGTTTTTCCTGTAACTACATTAACATGGTCATTCCAAGACAGTGTCTTATTGAAGAAAAAGCCTAGGTTACTAGCCTTATCTACATATTCTAAATTTGAGTCTCCCAATCGCAGCTTCTGTAAATGGTCCGTTTGGATGCTCTTCTTGTATATAACAAGACACTTAGATTTCGAAGGGTTAAGGCTCAGACCATTCTTCTTAGCCCAATTGTTTACATTTAACAGGTCAATATTACATACATTTATACATTCATTAACTTGACTTAACGGACGACTGACATACATCTGAACATCATCTGCATACATATGGACATTACACATAGACAAAACATTTGGCAGGTCATTAACATAGACTGTAAACAATAAAGGCCCTAAAACAGATCCTTGTGGTACACCACGAGTGGTGACCCGAAGTCCTGTTATTTTGTTCCCAACAACAACAGCTTGCCTTCTATCAGTGATATATGCTTTAATAAGTTTAATAGCAGTTGTGGAAAAATTAAACATTCGCTGCAGTTTTGTTAATAAAATGTCATGATTTACAGTATCAAATGCCTTGCTAAAATCCAGAAGGGTTAATAATGTAACTTTATTTTTATCCATTTCTTGGCGAATGTCCTCTACTATTTTTACAACTGCTGACGTGCAGCTTCGTTTTTGGCGGAAGCCAGATTGGTTATTGTTCAACAGATTGTTATTGACCAAGAAACAATTTATTTGTCCAGCCAATAATTTTTCAAAAATTGTTGACAAATATGGGAGTATTGAAATCGGTCGAAATTAGTCGTTTGCTTTAGGAATTGGCATAATTTTTCCAATTTTCCAAGATTCAGGAAAAGTCGAAGTGGTTATTGCCGTGTTAAAGATATGCGTGATATAAAGCAATATCTTTCCAAGTATTAGTTTTATAAACTAATATTTAATATTCAAAATTGCTTCTAACACATCACATTGACTTACACAAGCAAATTCAAAACGATTAGTACTACATAACGGGGACTCAGCGAACAGATACGAATTATAGCTACATTCAGGTACATTAGTTTGCAAAAACTTGTCATTAAGATCGTCCACATTTACGTCAGTATTTATCACAGATTTTGTAATGCCAACTCCCAAGTTTTTTATCTCTTTCCAGACCTGCCTAGAACTGTTTGTACTGGTAAGCTTAGCGCTGATATAAGCAATTTTAGTGTCCTGGATCAATTTGTTTACACGCGCCCTTTCAGTTTTGAACAGGCCAAAAAAATGAGCAGTCTTATATCGTCTCCAATGCGCATATGCCCTATCTCTACTGTTTATAGCCCTCTTAACCCGTTCTTAACCCGCTTTTCCCTAATAGGTACATGTCTGTTAAATAGGTAGTCAATGTTAGCGTTCAGATGGTTCAATTGAGTTTCGGTCGATGGTAGCATAAAGATGCTATTCCAATCACAGTGGCAGACGTCATATTCTAACTTATCATAGTCAATATTTCTAAAGTCTCTATACTTAAAGGTTTGCTCAGTGCGGTCTATTTGAACATTATAGGTCAAGAATATGAGGTCATGTTTTGAGAAATTCGGCACAGCGACTTGGTCATAAAGGAAAATTTTGTCATTATCGTCAACAAACAATACATCAAGCAAGGTATTCACCGTACTTGTGTAATGTGTTGGTATCACAGAATTTACAATTTGTACCCCTAAAGATTCAATATCGTCTCGTAGGTTGCTCTCGTCCAAAATGTTACTATTTAGGTCGCCGGCCAAAATTATGTCAGTATATCTATAGGAAGGGCTTGCTAACGAATTCATAATGGTCGAGTAATTAGTCAATTTGTTGGGTCTATACATGCAACTAATTAATGTCCTAGATCTGCTACATCTTAAACTAACTACTTCCAGGAATATATATTCAATGGGATCATCAGCCTGTTGTTTACTAACTAATTTGCATTTAATATTCGATTTTATATATATTGCCACACCTCCTGCATGCCCTTCACGATCCGAGCGGTACAGATTATAACCAGAGCATTCATATAGTTAACTATTTGAGGTTGCAACAAACCAAGTCTCTGAAACGCATATAATGTCAACATTCGAATTAATGAATAAATATCTAAACTCTTCCATTTTGTTACACAGGCTCTGAGCATTTATGTGACATATTTTAAGACCATCCTTCCTCTTGCTCAGAATACGAACCATCGCAAAGCTATTTAAATTTGGCATATCTGCGAAAACAAATTATTAAATAAAATAAAGAAAATAAAATAAACAAAAAAAACGAACATAACACACACAGAAAACGTAGAATAACCTCCTATACGAACAATAATAATTACTAAAAGATAATATAGAACTTGCTTAAAACTAACAAATAATGTAGGGACAGTAAAACAAGAGTATTTATAAGCGAAAGCTATTATTCCCAGCATTAATTACTTCGGCGATAGTAGAGCTCGATCCAGAGCGGGAGAGTGGTAGCTGAGTACCGGTGAGTGCCAAAAGCTCATCGAGATGCTGGATGATGTACACATCATCTCTCCCACTGCACTTCACGTGCACAGTCCCGCGTCGTGTAAACACCGCTGCGAGAGTCCTTCGCTTTTTCAGCCGAAGGGCTTCTTTAAAGATGATGAAATTATCTCTCGTGAGCTGCTCGTTGACATATAGAGCGGCCGGCGAGTCAAAGCCCAGCAGGTGTATACTCAGTTGTTGTTTTGCTGCTCGACGGTAATCCACTAGTGCGCGCAGAAGTGCTACCTTCTCCCTCGCCGACTCCAGTTTAACAATAATTGAAGGATCAACCAGTGATTTTTGTGATTTACGTACCCTAAAGATGTCTCGGACTCTCGGCGCAGGGACCAAGTTCATTGCAAAGCAGAGCTTGTTGAACATTGGTCTCAATACTTCGCCCTCCGTGAAGGGAACCCCGTGCATTCTTAGTGTACACGCCTGGCTTTCGGCACGCTGTGCGTCGAGCCTACCTTGCACCGATCCAATTTGAGACTTCAGGGAGCGCAGCTCCTCAACTTCTCTCTCCAGCTGAGACATTCGATCGGCCATCTGCTTCATCTCCGTGGTAACACCTAGAAGCCGTTCCTGCAGCACTCCAAGCATCTTCTCCTCCACCTCGCGAATGGTAGATTTAATGAGCTGGGCTTGCTCATCGAACCGGCTATTCATAGCCGCGATCAGCATCGGTGGGGCAGCCTCCGATGTGGCACTCGCTTGGCTCCAGAAGTTTCCTTCAAACGCTTTCCCTCTGGCAAAACCATTTTTCTCCTCTCTCTTTGTGAGTGAGTGCAAGTGTTCGATGAAATTTGCTTTGTGCTTTGTGTTCCTCCTTCTTCCCTGTAGTTTGAGTACTTTCGGCGATGCGCGCTGAGTTGGTTTCGGTTGTTGTTTGTTTGGACCTTCGCGCGTTCAAAGTTAAATGCACGCTTAAAATGTTTATTATACTATTTTTAGCGACAATGTTAATCAAGTATAATTCAAGAGTGTTTAAGCGATTCTTTGAGTGGTGTTTTGCTCGGCGATTTGTGAATTTGATATAAATTTGTAATTATTCACGGGGAGCAACAAAAAACACGTCTTGTTTCTCTTGCGTTCTCGTTGTATTTTTAATGTCACCAATCAATGGGACATGGAGATCACGATGAATGTCGGTGTTGCGGAAATACCATTCAGCTCCACAAATTCGTCTAAGAAATTTAGCTTGGAATGAACTTATCTTCTTTAGATTGGACTTAGAAACGATGCCGTAAATGGGAAGTCCATACTTCCAAATTGGTGCTAAGATAGATAGGTAAACCCTCCTCTTGTTGGCTAAATTTAGCTTAGAGTTAGCATGAGTTAGCCAGTATAGCCTCCTTGCAGCGTTCTCCAATTTCCCCCTTGTCTGCTTGATGTGAGAGGCAAATGTGAGCCTGCGATCAAGGATCAGGCCCAGGTAACGGTGCTCCTTGTGCTGAGGAAGCTGTTGATCGTGCAGGAAGACACCCGCGCTGGAATCCTTGCGCAGAGTGTAGGTGACCGTAGCACACTTGTCAGGGTTAATGGCAATGTTCCACCTATAAGACCAGTTTTCAAAACGTTTGAGGATTATCTGGAGTTGGTCAGTTGCCTCGTAGACACAATCAGATCTAGACAAAATGGCAGTGTCATATGCATAGGTGGCGATACACAGACTGTTGCTGCGTCTGCAACTGGGCATCGGGGCGTCATGAGTGAAAAGGGTCTACAAGGACCCAACACACTTCCTTGAGGAACTCCGGCAAGAATGGGTCTGGTCGAGGAGGATAGTCCATCCTGAACAACCTGGAAGGATCTGTCCTTCAGGAAGCTAACGACAAGCTCGAAAAGCTGGTGAGGAAGAAGACCCCTGAGCTTGGCCAGCAGTCCAGGGTGCCAAACTCTGTCAAAGGCTTGTTGGATGTCCAGGTATGCAGCTACCGTATATTGAATCTTTTGGAAACCATCCATGATGAAGTCGGCAACTCTGTGAAGCTGCTCGGGAGTGCCATGATTTTGCATGAAGCCAAATTGGTGATTGGGCATCGCGTTCTGGACTTCAGGTGTCTTCAGAAAGCGATCAAGGATACACCGTTCCAAAATCTTGCCGAATGTGGAAAGGAGGCTTATAGGTCGGTAACTATCCACATCGTTGGGCGGCTTTCCTCGCTTGTGGATCATCACAACGTTTGCATTCTTCCAAATCTTCGGAAAGTGTCCCAATCTAAGCGCAGCATTGAAGATTAAAGCCAGGAACAAAATGGCCCGATCCGGAAGCAGCCTGCACACCTGTGACGTGATCCCATCCGGCCCTGGAGCTTTTCGGTTTTTCATCGCATGAATCCTCCTTTTTACTTCAGAAAAGAGAATGGGGGGTGCAGGCAAGGACATTTGATGAGGAGCTTCCAAAATGTTCTTGACCTTGTCAACTCTCCCTTCCGAGGCAGTTCCAAATGGTGTGAACCTCTCTTGAAGCTTGTCGGCAAACATTTCAGCTCGATCCAACAGCGTGCGAGCCCAAGTGAAATCGGCTTTTTGGATCGGGAACTTCGGGGCTACCTGCCTCTTGGACCTACTCGTGAGTCTCCAAAGGGCAAAATTGGTGTCGTGGTTGGGTGTGGCATCCTCCAGCTCCTTATCCAGAATGCTCTGGCGGTGCCGAACCAGAAGCTTCCTTATGCGGTTAGCCAGTCTGCTATGGATTCTGTGCAAGTCCCTGTTTAGAGTCCTGGTGTATTCCTTTTTGAGCCTGTGCTTCAGTTGGATTAGCTGCAGGATGTCTCGGGGGATGACATCCTTCCGGGCGGGAGAGATAGCGTTGCTGCTTGGGGAGGCCTCAGAAGCAGCGTCGAGGATTTTGTTGTTTATGAGACGTGCAGCATCCTCCACATCTTCAGCAGAGCGTAGCTCCATATGTAGCTGTAAGGAATCTTCAAGACTTCTTCTGAAAGCGCATATGTTCGAACCAGGAGGGAGTAAGGCCTTTCTCACAAGCGTACAAAAGCCCACTGTCCGGAGCTGAGCAATCAGTGGGAGGTGATCAGAGCTGAGATCAAAGGACTCCACTATGCTCAACCTCCTGCTGTGTAGGTCTTTAAATAGAGCGAAATCTAGAGATGACGGGGTACGTCCTCCGCTCGGGAAGCAGGTGGGTCGTCCTGTGGCTAGTACCTGAACTCCTGTGGTGTCGATCGCTTCCTTGAGAAAAATGCCTCTTGAGTCCGCTCTGCTGTTACCCCAGGAGTGATGTTTGGCATTAAAGTCACCTCCTAGAAAGAAGCGATCTCCGCACACTTCTATAAGGGCTTCAAAGTTCGCACGGGACCAGGACAGATTAGGAGGGAGGTACGCAGCAGCAATATTGATTTCTCCAAGCGCTGTTGAGATGGTTACCTTTGCGAGCTGGGCCACTCCGAGGCGAACTGGTTGATGGTGATAATGTACGAGATTGCTTCTGACAAATACTGCAGCTCCTCCTCAAACAAAATTTCCGGGGTAATCAGCTCTATAAATGTTGTAACCTGAGAGCTGGAAGTAGATGCCAGTGTGTAGGAAAGTCTCCGTGGCTAGTAGAATATCTATTTGGTTACAGCTGAGAAACACCCGGAGCTCCTCCCGCTTTCAAGAAGACTCCTGGCATTCCAAATGACTATTTTAAGATTAGTCATTTTGTAATTGCGTTGTTGTGACCTTGCATTGCTCTCTCTTTGGAGGTCCCTCACAACCAAAGAGATAGTGGCCATGGCCGAGGCCAGTTCGTCCACAGCGCTTTTGAGGTCTATTAGCATGTTCGTGATCCTTGTGATCCCAGGGATCTTCAGTCGCAGCCTGTCTCAGATTGTTGGAGGTCTAGGTCTTCTAGAACCTAGGGCGGGAAAGTCCTCTTCCTCTAAGAGGGAGGTCCTCTGTGAAGTCCTGGAGGAAGGCAGTGCTCTGCTTTGGAGGCCTGGGGAAGAGACTGCCTGTGTCCTTAAAGCCTGTGAGTAGGACACGCCTCTTTGCAGCAAGGCTGAGGGGATTGCCATTTGCGGCAGTCTCTGACTTCCTGAGTGGTGGGCGGACAGAGGGATTTTGGGAGCAGTCAACCTCAGCTTTTGGGCGAAAATCCTGCACTTCCTGTCGTAGGCTGCGTGTTTGCCACCACAATTAGCGCAGTTAAGATCATCTTCGGTGCTAGCCTGGCAGTCTTCCGACCCAGTCCAATGGTCCATACCACATCTCCCGCAGACTGGAGGCTTTAGGCAGTAATTTTTGGTGTGGTTGAACCCATAGCACCTAAAACACTGTTTAACCCGATTTGTGTCCCTCTTCAGCTCGGCAGTGACCCTCTGTCGGCCAATCCTCGAAATCAGCAAGGCTTCAGCATTGTTAGCCGCTTGTTTGAGTTCAACAAACCACACGTTTTGCTTCGCAGGTTCAGCAACTTCCTGCTGACTTGAGTTACGCCTGCCTCTGACAGGTGGATTATATAAGTTAGCCACCGTCCGAGCTTGGTTAACTCCTCGGAGATTAGACTCTGTGATGTAGAAGCCGCACCAGACGGAAGTTCCTATCCTCCTTCAAGAAGAAGTGCGTGTAGGCCACTGAGAGCTCACTCAGCCTTTTTGTGATGGCCCGGTGCATGTCCGAGTCCTTAGCTTAAATTCGTAGATCCCCAGACAGGGCTGTGCGGAACTCAAAGCCGTCCTCAGGAACTACCTTAAGTAATTCGTTTTCCATTGCAGCCACGTCGTTTACATTAGGTATCGTTATAGGCCGTGGTTTAGAGGCTCTGGTCGATTTGCCTACAGGCACTACCTCTTCAGCAGACTCCCTCACGCAATCGTCCTCGAACTCGCTGGTCAGGCCATCGCTTTCAGCCTCCATTATAGCATCCAGGTCGTCTGTGAACATAGGTGCGTATGGGTTGGAGGAAACGGCTTTCAATGGATCCCTCTTAGCTGCGCTGCCAGACAGCATTGGTGCCCTTCGCTTGGTCCCCGAATTCGCTACTACTGTTTGCCAACACGGCTGAGAGTTTTGTACAAGACCCCCAGGAGCGGCTCCTTTCCATTTAGAAAGAGGAATTGGATGACCTACATCCAAAACATCAGAATCCGTCAATGGTAGAGTTTGGCTGCGGACAAGATTCCTTCTCCCCAGGCAAGCACGCGAGACCATGCTGGAACTTGTAGCTTTGAATGAGACACCCCTCTTTGGCTGAGTTTGGTACCTTGAATTCTGCTTGCCCTGCACAGAGGAGGGGGTTAGAGGTCTTACTCGAGGTAGAAGCCGACCTGAGTGACATCCTTGAAGGACCGCTGGAAGTAGCCGTTATTGAAGATGGACAGACAGATGAGGTAGACTGCAACAAGGAAGTAGTCAACGCCACCAAAGGAGTTGAAGCCTCAGAACAGGAAGCAGATTCTTGAGTCGAAGAGCGCTGCATTGATGCTAAAGCTATAGCACTTCTTTTGCTAAAAAGCGACGGTCCTTTGTTGCAACAATATTTTTTCTTTACATCTGATTACATTTTCGTTTTCTATTTTCTTGACATATAGGCCAATTTTTATTGGTTTAATTAGAATTTCTTCGCATAGCTTTGTATCGGTTACAGGGATTTTTACAATAAAGATTAACATTGGTCCGTTACTTGCTATGTTTAATTTTGAATGAGTTTTTTGTAAATTATTCTCCCGCTTTCTGTTAGTACTGTAGTGTTTCTGTTTTCCTTGACAATTTCTTTTTTATATCTGGCTGATAACTTAGTGCCTAATCTTTTATTGTTTTGTACAAATATCTCTTGTCCGGGATAATATTTTTTTATCTGATCTTTACTTTTATTATGGTAAGCTAAATCTTTTTCTTGCGTGAGCTTAATTTTGTCCGTTATTTTCTGTCTGGAGTAGTTTAGGGTCAAGTGACACCTTTCTGCCAAAAAATAAATCGACCGGTTCTCGGTTTGTGGTTGAGTGTATTGAATAATTATATTTGACAACTGATATCTCTATAAGGTCGTTTAATGAACTGTGTAATTTCTCGCCTTTTGGCGTCTAATGATTTCTGAAAGAGTTGAATGAAAGCGTTCGATCTGACCGTTGGGTGAACTATTGTAGGGTGGTGCTTTATAGACCTTTATATTAAACTGGTCTTGTAGCATCCGCATTATGGGACCTGATCCAAGGGATTTTTCGTTATCTATTAACACTATTTTTGGAATATCGAAGTTTATTAATGTTTCTTTAAGGGGTTGTTTAATGTCTTGGATTGCTCGAGAATTGACTATTTTAGCCTGCGCGAATTTAGAAAATTTATCTATTGCTCTGAGGACTACTTGCTTACATGTGATGTAAAAGTCGACGTGAATAATTTGCCCTGGGTATTGTGGTATTGGTGTGCTCTGTAGCTCTGGCTTGTTTGGGTGTCTTTCGTATTTTTGTTCTTTGCATGTCTGACATTCCTTCGTTATTTTTATTATTTTAGCCCTCATTTGTGGGAAATATACTTTTTTAACAGCTGCTGTTTGTTTTCGCTGCTATTGCGGTGTGCTCTCTTATGTTCCGATATGATTGCGTTTCCTTGGTCAATTTCGTCTGTCATTTCGGTAAATATTTTATTAGAGAATCTAGTTTTGTAATTGTTAAAAAGTGGATAAATTTCTTGAAGCTTCCCTAAGGTTTTCTCGTTGGTATAGATTCCATTTATAACGGAAGGATTTAGCCTTTCTTTTAGAATTTCTTGCAAATTTTCTGAATTGAATATTGGTTCTGTAATAGTGTGTCTGTGATATGTTGGAAAAACAATTTCGAATTTGTAGGATTTTTTCCCCAAAGATAGCAGTATTTGATTTTGGAAGACATTTATTGGTTCTTCTGCCATAGGTATTAGTTTTTCGGGAGAGCTGAAACTACTGTGCACGGTTTCTGTCATTTGCGTTTAGTTCTCCATGCATTTGCAAGGGAGGTCTACTCAATGCATCGGCAACGACGCACAGTGGCGCATTAGATAGTTTAGGGTTGCAAAAATCATAACTCTTGAACCAGTTGAGATATTTTCATAATTCTTTTTTTATATGAAAGGTAATTTTAATACCTTTAGATTAAGTGGTCTACTATATGGTGTGATAAATAGTAGATTTTATACTCGCAAATTAATGTTTTTTGAGGCAGTTTTCTCAATTTTTATCCAATTTCAAAAAACTCTTTTCGTTTGTTTTCTCTGATAATGCTAATATGGTGCGTATTTAATGTTTTAAAAACAAAAAAAGAATAAATTTTAAAGAAAAAACAAGTTTTTTGTTGTTAACCATATTTTTGACTAATTTTCAATAATTTATGCACTTTTTGTTCAAAATAATCATTCAATTGTACATCATTTAATATTTTTGAAGATTAATTAATCATTATATGTACATTCATTTCAAGTCATTAAGTGTCCTTACAAAGTCAGGAATTGAAAAATAAGCCGCCAATACAGGAAAAAATGTATGTCCGCCATACAATTTCGTACTGCGTAGCGACTGCGCTCGTATCAGAATTTGTATGAAGCCGCGCGATTTTTACGCTGAGTTGAAAATATCTTTTGCTTTGGAAATTCGTACAGGCAGTTTCGGGCAGCCGATCTTTTTTGAATATGATAAAGAACATATTCAAGAACAACACCTCATACGCCAAACACAATATGCACCAAAATGAGAGAGAGTTTTTCTAAAAAAACTACATGCTTTTTTTGCAACCCAAAATAGGTTCAACTTTGAACGATTTGAATAATTTTTTGGATTTAACCCTTCTGAACTATTACCTGTCGAATGCAATAACAAATTTTACGATCCGTTGTCATCAAAAAGTTGATTTTTGCAATGTATCTCTATCTTTTGCCCCATTGTGCGACGTTTGCCTTGCCAGATTTATGCAAAAGTTCATGGGTGTATTCTTCTAAAATTGCTTTCCATCTTTTCATTTGGTCGTTACGGCTTTTTGGATTAGATGAGAGACTCGTGATCTGTGAATATCTTTATTTTGATTGGACCATACAACAAATTTCGAAGGGTTTGTATTGACCAGATTATGGCCAGCATTTTATTTTTGGTCGGTGCATAGCTTTCTTCTGCCTTACTTAAGGTTCTAGAAATAAACATTATTGGTTTGTCCTCCTGAGCTAATACAGCTCCTATGGCATAATCTGAAGCATCGGTGGTCAATTGGAATTCTTTACTATAGTCTGGATAAGCCAGCATGACTTCTTCGGAAGCAAGAGATTTTTTAGCTTATTTAATGCTTCCCTAGCGTTTTCGTCATTTTTGAAATACGGCCTTGGCCCTCTTCCCCTCTTAAAAGGGCTGTAAGGGGCTTTGCGAGTTTAGCTTAATCTTTGATGAAGCGACGGTAAAACCCTGACAGTCCTAAAAAGGAACGAAGATCCTTGAGGGTCTTTGGCTCGGGAAATTCTACGGTGGCCCTGACCTTTTCGGGATTCTTTTTTATTCCAGTATCGGCCACTAAAAACCCTAGGAATTCAACTTCTTTTTTGAAGAATTCGCACTTGTCAAGCTGAATTCGCATATTTGCTTCTTCTAGAGTATTAAATATTAACACTATGTCTTCAGATGGTTTTCCTCATTTTTGCTAAAGATAATGATGTCGTCGATGTATACGAAACACTAATTCCTATATGTTCTCTAAGGTATTCGTTGAAAAATTGAAGGGGCATTTTTGAGGCCAAACGGTAGTCTGGTAAATTCGTATTATCCCTGGTTAACTGAGAATGCCGTTTTTTCGATATCGGATTTCCTTAGTGGAATTTGGTGAAAGCTGCTTTTGAGGTCTATGACGGAGAAAAACTTATTCTGTCCTAGTTGTGCAAGTACGTTGTTAATGTCCGGTATGGGGTATCTGTCTGGAATGGTAACCGTGTTAAGTTTCCTATAATCGATTACCATTCTGTGTTTTTTCTGTCCTGATGCGTCCCTTTTTTTTCGGGACAATTCATATTGGGGAGTTGTTTTGGAGACCGTGAGGGTCTAATTATGTCGTTTGCCAAAAGCTCTTGTATTTGTTTTTCTACTTCTGGTCTGAGAGCTTCTGGGTACGGGTAATGTCTTGAGTAAATTGGGCCCTCGTTTTTACTTCTAATGGTAGCTTCTACTCTAGTCGTGTATGTCAGTTTTTCGTCCGGGTCCCCAAAAAGATTTTTAAAGTTTGAGCAAATGGTTCTTAAATATTTTTTCTGAGTTTCTTTCGTGTGTTCTACCTGAATATCTAATTTATTGACTTCGCGTGAGGTTTTCTGTTTTATTTTAATTCTATTTTTATCTTGTATTGAAATACATATGCCCCTTTTGCATATTAATCTGAGCTTTTACTTCGCGCAGTGTTTCCGATAATAGCATCGAAAGTCTTTAAGGAGGGTAGTAGGTAAAATTTGATAAAAGTATCATTTAGGTCGAAAGGATTGGCGATTGTATGATGCGTTATAAGAACTTCTCCGCCAACAGAGTTAACGAAAAAGGGTTTGTTGTTTTTGATTGGTTTCTTAGCTAATCTTGGTTGGATATAATTTTTGTTGGATCCGGTGTCTATCAGAATGTTTATCATCTCTCCATTACCTGCTTTAGATAGAAAGTAGGAACGAAGAGGGTTCTACTCTAAAAAATGTAATCCAGTATATTCTACCTCATCTGTCTCCTGCTCGAAATCTGGGGTTTCTGCATAGTATTCACTAAGTGCTGCTTCGTCAGTTTCTGGTGGTTCGTTGTTGTATTCTGTAACTTGTTGTTGCTCGCTAGTGGTATCTATATGGAAATTTCTCTGTTTTTTGTCTGGCAGTCCGTTTAGTTCTTGTGGTGGTGGTCTCTTTTCCTGCTGCCCAAATTTGGGTCTGTTCATGTAGTTTATTTGTTTTGTCTGCATACTTTTATCTATGTCCGTAGGCTCTGGCCTAGGTTGTGGCTTTGGGGCCGATGGTCTTGGTGGCTGTGTTGGCAGGTTGCCAGAGTATTGTTGGTAGTGCCCACCATATTGTTGCTGTGGTACATAATGGGTTACTCTAGGGGTCTGTGGAACATGAGCCAAGTGTGGAATGAATGGTTGACCTGCGTTTGAAAATTGTTGTGCAGATTTCCTCGGTAGGGATGGACCAGAGCCCTCGAATTTTCTTGAATAGGTTTGGCTATTATTTGCATAGTTGGTCCTAAATTTTTGGTTTTCTAACTTCTCGCATAGCTGAAGTGCTGATGGGAGATCTGCGGGCTCTTTGGTTCCCAACAGTCTGGGCAAGTCGCCGTTCAGGCCTCTAACGAAGGTGTCAAGTGCCTTGTCTCTGTAGGATTTGGCAAAGAGATCTATTGATTAATTTCCCATTTCCATTAGAGGTTGGAAAACATCGATCATTTCAAACATCGATGTTTTTAACTCCGATGATGGTCAACATCGATGTCTCCGATGTTTTAGTAGGGGAAAGGTGACAGTTGTGGACATAGTTTTGTTTTTCGCCGTCAGCCAGCGGGCGGACAGGGGGACTAACGGGTGAGAAATCACCTGCCGTAACTGTCCGCACCGTTGGAAGTGCGACTATACTCTCCCCGTGAGGGCGGCTGGAAGCAGGTCCCAGTAGGTCATGTCTCTGCTGAGGATGCTGACGAATGGTAGTCGGGCGGGGAGAAGAAAACTCCTGCCCAAAAAATTACCCCAATCCAAGGTGGAACAGCATATGCCGAGGGATGCGTGTCCGGGGGGTGCTTGGACTCTAGTATGCAAACTCTGGTGGACCGGCCGACCCATCAGTTTAAACTAGGCTTACCATGGTATGCGGGCTCTACCGTGGCGGACCATCCCCATCCCAGCATACTCGTGGGAACAACAATGAAATCCAATAACAAAAAAGCAAACATAGGTGAACGCCAAACCTTAAAGGCGGTTGGGGACACCCCCCTCAATGAGAACTCGAAGACGCTTAGCGATCGAGTGCCCAAAAAGGAAGAGGAGAGCTCCTCGGAGCGCCTCGATCCGAAAGCCGGTGCCACTGGGAAGGGTGAGCCAATGGGACCGCCGAGCGGCGTGATCGGGGGCAAGCCCCTCGACGTGACCGCGGGCGGCTCCAGAGGCAAATCCAACCCAGGAATCTCGGCTCAGCAGCAGCAGAGGAAGAAGAAGACGCAATTCCATGAGCGTAGGAAAGCGGCCTTCATCCTTTCACGTGCTAACAAAGCCATGGAGGCGGACCCGGAACAAGCGGGTCTTATCAAATGGGCGAAAGGCATACTGCCGGACTTCCAGCCTGTCAAGGCGGGAAGAGCAGCTGCCCCCAACGCCCAACAAACCAGCACAGACGCGGGCAGGAGCGCCGCCAAACGCCAGCGGTCTACGGAGGTGCAGCCGCCGCAGCCGAAGCGTTCTAGGGTGCAGCCCCAGCGGTCCTTCGCCGAGGTTACCAAAGGCAAGATCCTGATTGGAGTGGTGGACGAGGGCTCCAGTGACGGACAGATCCCGAGGGACCAGTGGCGTTGGATTGTTGGGGAACTGCACAATAAGTTCGTGGAGGAGCTGCTGGCGTCGGGTGGTGCACTGCCCCGTTGTGAGGATGCAGGTTGGCATCAAGGAGGCGTGAAGGTGATCGCATGCGAAGACGCGGAGTCGGTCACCTTCTACAAGAGAGCGATCGCGGGATTGGGTGAAGTGTACCCAGGCGCGAAGCTCGTAGCGGTAGACTGGGACAAGATCCCCAGCAAGCCGAGAGCCAGAGCATGGCTGTCTCACAAGCCGGCGGAACCGGCTAAGATACTCAAGCTGCTGCAGTTGAGTAATCCCGACTTCCCCTCCTCCGACTGGCGAGTAGCCAAGGTCGAGGAGGCCGTTGGTCCGAGGCGCCAGGTTGTCCTGACTCTCAATGAGGGGACAGCTGAAGTGCTGACGAAGAACGGGGGGTTACTTCGGTACGGCTTTGAGAGCGTGGCCGTGCGCGTCTACAAGGCCGACGCCAAGCCGGGCCTAAAGAAAGAGGACCCTGACCTGGAGGGTCCTCATATCGAGGAGGCGCCAGGATTGTCCGATGAAGAGGACATTCTGGAGGGCTACGTCTCCGATGGAAGCGAACTGGCGAGGGGCCTTCGCGAAGTTGGGATGTCCGAGGAGGAGGACGGGTTGGACGAGCAGACCTCGGACGCCGACATTACTGTGGTGGAGGTCAAGAAGCAGAATGTCTCTGACATTCCTGCAGATAAACCTCCACCACAGTAAGGCAGCTTCCGCTGCTCTACTCGACCACCTGGCGGAGGGTGGCACCGACGCTGTCCTCATACAGGAGCCCTGGATCTGTGGCGACAGAATCCTGGGGCTGAGGGCAGCTGGCTATAGGCTGTACGCGGCCACTACAACAGGTAAAACGCGAGCCTGCATACTCGCTAAGAAGGACGGCATAGCGACATATGTCCTCGCGACATATCTCCTCCCAGTACATTTTCGTGTAGGAGCTATGTCGCTTTTATTTCGGAGGAGATATGTCGTTTTGAAAGCGTCCTCTCGGAGAGGAGAGGAGATATGACGCTTTCAAAACGACATATCTCCTCCGAGCTTAAAAAAACTTCGGGAGGAGATATGACGCTTTCAAAACGACATATCTCCTCCGAACTCAAAATGACATATCTCCTAGCGGTGATATATATTATGTATATGATATTTTAGTATATATGGTATATATATGTATGTAGATATGTACATACAATGTACATATGTATATGATCATTTGCAAAGAAAGACACGCGCCAAAAGTGCGCTTTTCTAAGTACGTACATGTATAAATGCGCATAAATACACGTTAAATTTTGTTTTTCAATTTTACATTTAAGTATGTTATTATATATTATTATTTTATACAAATTCTTGTTTGGTCAGTATGTATATTCTTTAAATAGTTTTTAGGTTGCATTCTGTTGTGGGTTTAAAAATAAGATTATTCTTAATAAATACTTGAAGTTGTATACAAATATTTTTTTCTGTGTAAACGTCAGTATGACTTGGCGCCACTGATCTTCTTTACTTTGCGACTACAGCCATTTGATTTCGGTTTGGCACAGTGTTCAGTCGCTTTTTAAGGAAAAAATAAGAAATGGATATTAAATTTGAATTTAAGGAGGGAAGCCGAGCCGGGTGCTCCACATTATTGTATACGCCAGATGACAATCAGATCTATGTTAAAAATAGACAATTAAAAGAAGGTGACATCGCGTACGTGTGTCGTATCAAAGACTGCAAAGCTCGGGTTTATCTAAGTGCGGATAAGACTCGCGTTTATTCGAAGACGGAGCAAGTGCAGCATTTTCATGGTCCGCAGGGCCAGGAAATGCAGAAAATTGAAGTGCTGTCTGAAGTTAAAAAAAAGTGTCAAAGTAGCTCCAATAATGACACCAAAAATGTTTTTAATGATGTTTTGGCTGAGTAAGTAAATTCTTTGTGTTGTTCTAAGAACCGTTAGCGCTCTATGTACATGAGCCTTCAGCGCTTCCATACATACTAGAGGTGGGCGCAGCGTACAGGCCTCGTTCTTTTTCTTGGGACTAGGTTTCGTGCACGGGCCACCTCTAATACATACATATGTACATACACGCCAACTTTTGGATGTTATCCCAGCAGACAAAAATTCCGTTTATGATATTAAAAACGATAGTTTTGCGGACTTCAGGCAGACAAAACGTCCGATTTCAGATCCGCGAACGATACTTAAGTTATTCATCTGACAGGGGTTTTGTGGCAGCAAAAGCTATCATTTTCGGAACCCGAAAATGATTGAGTTTGCGGACCTTTTGCGGTATCAAAACCGGGCCGATTTCGATATCATTCGCGATACTTTTATAATATTATTTACGTAACGGATTTGTATCATTCGCGATACTTTTTTAATATTATTCACGGGACGGATTTGTATCATTCGCGATACTTTTTTAATATTATTCACGGGACGTATTTGGTATCTTTTGAGATACTTTTATAATATTATAAAAGTGTTCGAATAAATTCGTTTCAGATAATAATAATAATTTCATTTCTTTTTTTACATATATATAAAAAACAATGATTTATTTTACTTTAAATTGTTATTATTTATTTTTATTATAGTTACTAATAATAATAATAATAATATATCATTTATAATTTATATAAAAGTAAAATGATGGAGTAAAATGAATACATATTGAAGTAAATTAAAGTAATGAAATAAACTGAACTTCAAACATAATCATAAAATAAACTTCAAATTTAAACAATACGCGCGCGTGCGCCAGAGCCAAGCAGATGTGGGCACACTGTTCCACCGAGGGAGTGGGCACACTAAGGCGGCGAAAATAACGACAAATAAGCGGGCACACTAGGCCAGCCAGAGCCCTATATAAAGCGGGCCACCGCCACCAGTCTCCGCCGACGATCGGTAGCGCCCGTTTTCGGGTCAGGTTTCGATAATTAGGCGGAAACTCCGATTCTACGTCCGTTTTTAATATCTTTATCGGACATTTTTCGGATCCATCCGCATTATGTCCGCTCTTTGTTTGCTGGGTTATCATGTACAGCCTTAACGGTTCTTCGAACAAGAGGGTATTTTTGTGATATATATTTCTTTATGTTGAGTGTGTAAATACTCTTGAAAAGTACACAATACAGAAATACACAAGTGCATTCATAATACAAATCCTTTTTTGTTCTCTAATTAGAAAAACGGAAGGACAAGCGGAGATCGAAGTCAATTACGACACTGTCAAACGCACTCTGCAAAGAAAGAGGCAACCCTTTCTACCCAAATCTCCAACTTCCGCAGTGGACGTACTTGAAGCATTTAAAGATGAAAACATCATGAGTCGTTTTGGGATGACCAAGGGAAGTTCTCCGAATGTTTCTTTTAAAAAACTTTACACGTCTGGATCATTTGCATATTGCATATTTTCGTCGGACAAGGTCATTACTTTGATGCAAGCAAATATTGAGGAGCAGAGTCGGCATTTTTTAATTGATGCTACATTCAAAGTATGCCCGTTTGGAGATTTTAAGCAACTACTTATTATTTACATAAAGCATATGCAGAAGGTATGTGTTTTACTTCAGTTTAATTTAATGTCAAAATTAATTTGTTTTTATTATTATGTAGATCACCCCATTCTTATTTGTCTTAATGACGCGCAAAACGGAGCTCTGTTATCAGCATTTATTCACCTATGTAGATTCAAATATTTGTTGCTTAAAAGGGGCATCATTTATTTCCGACTACGAAACAGTGATGCGGAACGCCTTAAAAAACTTGCATCCTTCCATGAATTTTTATTCTTGCTGGTTCCATTTTACTCAAGCATGCAAGAGAAATGCAAGAAAAACATATGGTCTAGAAAAAATGCTTAAATGCAATAAACCGGCTTATCTTCTATTTATGAAATTCTTGTACTTGCCGCTATTACCGGATACCAAAATTGTCGAAGCATTTAATCTTCTCGAAATACAAGCAGCTGCTCTAAGCAAGGAGAACTTTTCGCCCTTTTTAAAATATTATTAAAAACAGTGGCTTATAAAGGTATTTTAAAATACAATAAAATTATTGCTGTATTAATTTTTCGATATATTTTCAAAATTTATTATTTGTTTATTTTTTTTGTAGGAAGGACCTAAAAATATTTCAGTTTTTAAACGTTCGACGCGGACCACAGGCTCTGTTGAAGCATACAATTTGAATTTGGGCAACAAAATACGAGCAAAAGGGCACTTTTTTAAATTTGTTGAATGCATCATAGACGCCGAATATGAAAAAAGTCGGGAGTTCGCTCTGCTTTTTCAAAACGGTGGTATAGGCAATCAGACGCAACCAAAGCAGCTTCGAGTAAGTAAATATAGAAATAAATTAAATATTAAACAAAAATATTATAACATTAATTTTTTATTATGCAGGACCGTGCTCAAAAAATTATGAACTGTATGGAGATGTTCGAGAAAGGCGAAATCGATATTCAGGTGTTCTTGGCACGGACTGTCGGTCTAAATGAAACATTTTCAAAACAAGATCTTTTTTCTGGAATGTGTTCCGACCTAAACTCTTCCACATCATCGTCATCAAGTTCATCAAATTTAAGCCAACTCTCGGATTCGTTATTTATACAACAAAATCCTTGTAATGTATGCTTAATGAATCCGAAATCTGTAATGCTTCGCCCCTGTAACCATGTCAACATATGTAGTACATGCTGGGACCAACTTGTCGATAACCACGAACAAAATGGAATTGAAACTAATCCCAAATGCCCGACCTGCCAACAGGAAGTCGAAAAGGCTATAAAAAATGTATATATATATAACTAAATAAATTTAAACAATGTAATAGCAATTCGTTTTATTCATCCGCAATCTATCTGAAAATTTTCTGCTGTGTCGTTTTTAAGATGATGTATCTCCAAAAACGACACATCTCCGCCGATAATAAGCTGGATGAGTTGTGTCGTTTTCAAAACGACATATCTCCTCCCGAAGTTTTTTGAGTTCGGGGGAGATATGTCGTTTTCAAAACGACATATCTCATCCGAAATTAAAACGACATACCTCCTAGCGGAGATATGTCGTTTTGAACACGACATATCTCCTCCGAACTCAAAATGACATATCTCCTAGCGGAGTTATGTCGTTTTCAAAACGACATATCTCCTCCGAACTCAAAAAACTTCGGGAGGAGATATGTCGTTTTGAAAACGACATATCTCCGCTAGGAGGTATGTCGTTTTAATTTCGGATGAGATATGTCGCGAGGACATATGTCGTTACCCCACATCCAATTCACGCTGGGCTTCGATAGATTCAACCCGGTCACTTTTCGGAACCCCCGAAGGACTGACTGGGTGAAATATAGATCCCAGTTGAATAAGATCCTAAAACCCCCTCCAACCCCAACCAACCTGGACTACAGTCCAGAGGGGTTAAAGTGCCTTGTTAAAACCTTTACCGATGCTTGTAGCACGGCTCTGGATAGGTCCTGTCCCCGTAGTAGGAATGGGGGGAAGACTGGGAAGAAGCCACCGTGGTGGTGCAAAGAATTAGGTAGCCTCAAGAAGACCACGAGGCAGTCCTTCAACCAAGCCAAGAGCGACAATACGCGCGCATCGTGGCGCTTATACAAAACAAATTTGGCCCTATATAACAGGGAATTAAGAAAGGCCAAAAGAAGGGCCTGGTCCGACTTTTGCTCAGGAATCCAGGACTACTCAGAGGCGTCTAGGCTGCGGAAGGTCCTATCGACGACGCCCACCAACCCGGGCTTTGTCAAGCGTCCTGATGACAGCTGGACGACCTCTGGTGAGGAAACTCTCGCAGTTCTCCTGGACGCTCACTTTCCTGCTAGCTCGTCTCAGAGCAGTCCGCCTAACCCCCCGACACGGCGGGGTCCGTCCGAAATGGACTACCTTTTTAGTGATAGGAACATCAAATGGGCAATAAACAGTTTCAGCCCATATAAATCCCCAGGGGTGGATGGTATCATTCCTGCACAGCTTAGCTACGCAGCCGATCTATCCACTTCCTGGCTTCGACTGATCTTCTCGATCATTCTCGACACAGGGGTCATTCCAAGTGAATGGCTCCGCTCAAAAGTCGTCTTCATCCCCAAGGCAGGCAAGCCATCGCATTGCACGCCGAAGGACTACAGACCGATTAGTCTCTCCTCGTTTCTACTCAAGACGTTGGAGAGACTCATTGGTCTGCATCTCAGAACTAACATTCCCCAATCATCCCTAGCTGGATGCCAACATGCGTATAGGAGAGGCAGATCGACAGAGACAGCACTCCATTCGCTTACCACTTTAATAGAAAAATCGCTCCACGAAAAGGAGTTCACACTTGTCGCCTTCCTAGATATTGAGGGCGCTTTCAACAACATCCTGCCAGGCTCAATCACGATGGCACTAACTAAGCTGGGGATTGATCAACACACAGTGGGTCTCATTGACCGGATACTGCGCAGCAGAACGGTTGAGGCAACACTGGGGGGGTCAACCATCTCCAGACAAGTCAACAGAGGCACACCCCAAGGCGCAGTCCTCTCCCCTCTCCTATGGAATGTGGCGGTCAACGAGCTGCTACAGGGCATAGAGGAGGGTGGCTGTCGAGTTGTGGCCTATGCGGACGATGTTGCCTTGACGTTCACGGGAAAATTCCCGCAAACCCTTTGCGATAGGATGAGCAACAGCCTTCGGTTTCTGGCGGATTGGACTGCCAGATGCGGACTGGGTGTAAACCCAGCGAAGACTGAACTAGTCCTTTTTACCAGGAAATACAAAATCCCCAATATGGTACCCCCCAAGCTCTGCGGGGTGCCCCTACCCCTTAAATATCAGGCCAAGTATCTTGGTCTCATCTTAGACAGGAAACTCGATTGGTCCCTTAACACGGACGAAAGGGCCAAAAAGGTCACAATCGCGCTCTATACCTGCCGTAAGGCTATCGGGCTAAAATGGGGAATGACCCCAAAAATAGTCCGTTGGCTGTACACGGCCATTATCCTCCCGATACTCCTTTATGGAGTGGCAATCTGGTGGCCAGCTCTAAAGCGGTCCACCTGCCTGGGCAAGCTTAGGAAAATCCAACGCATGGCTGAGATCTGTATGACAGGCGGCCTGCGCACGACTCCTGGAGACGCCGTGGACGTTCTCCTGCACATCCTCCCAATTGAAATAATGGGAGAGATGACCGCGGCACTCTCGGCACTAAGGCTGAATGGCGCGGGTTTGTGGAGAAGGACGAGTTTCGGACACACGAATCTCGACTCTGCTTCACACCTTATTGAGGGGAACACTGACTACTGTGTCCCCGCGGAACACCCAATCACACCCTTCCAAGTTTCCATTCCCGATAGAACGGAATGGAATCAAGGACCACCTGGACCACTAGGGTCCCTTCACATTTATACGGATGGCTCTAAATTGGACGGCCGGGTGGGAGGAGGTATATTCTCTGAACACCTGGGATTAAGCGTCTCTTTTAGGCTACCCGACCACTGTAGCGTCTTTCAGGCGGAAGTTTACGCCATCAAAGAGGCCCTTCATCAGCTCCCCTCAATCGGGGCTGGCGCCTCTATTTGCATATTCTCGGACAGTCAGGCTGCCTGAAGTCACTTGAAGCTATCTCTTCAAACTCGAAGACCATCAACGACTGCCGCAAATCTCTTCACGAGATGGCGGAGCAGTACGACCTCCACCTCATCTGGGTCCCAGGACATAGGGACATCGAGGGTAACTGCGCTGCCGATGAGCTGGCCCGGCAGGGTACAACCTCCCCTCTCCAACCGGAGAGGGAGTTAGTTGACATGCCCTTGGCCACTCGCAGACTACTGTGCAAGGAGCACTTCCACCTTCTCCCGGACAGGAAATGGGAAAACCTAACCTCCTGCCGCCATGCTAGAATGATCTGGCCACGCCGATCAGCAAAACGCTCCAAGGAGCTACTGTCACTAAGCAGGGAAAGCTGCGCCCTTGCCATTAGGGCTCTTACTGGTCACTGGCTGCTTGGAACGCATGCGTCCAGGTTGCGGGTGCACCACAACGACTTCTGCAGAAGCTGTAGAGATGAGGAGGAGGAGGAGACCGTTCTCCACCTCCTCTGTCACTGCCCGGCACTAAGCAGACGAAGACTGCAGTACCTGGGCTTCTTCACCCTTTTAGATCTCGCCGATCTAAGCGGAACATCACCGAGGCAGATAACCCGGTTCATCCAAGGATCGGGTTGGTCCTCTCTCACGTAGGTCATTGGCCCATGAGCTCCTGCAGCGGACGGGGGATCTAGCCTATGCGGCATCACAAGGAGCCTCCTTAGGCTCAAGTGGATGGCCCGGCTCTATGCCGGGCTAGTCACCGCCCTAACCTAACCTAACCTTTGTTTTTCGCTGATATCTTTTTAACTGGATCATATTGTGCGGACAGGTGCATATCAATGGAAAGCTAGAGACCTTAGCTAACTAGTTTTTGAATAATTACAGTGATATCTATCACTGAAAGAAAAAATTTTAAGTTTTTGTAAAATAGCCATTTTTGCCAATTTTAGATTTTATGGGGGGTTGTGGACACCTTTGTAGAATGTGCTAAAATTAGAAAAGTATTAAGTTAAACGCAATCAAATGAAGAAAAAATGGAAGTTTATTCATTTGTAAAGCAAAAAAAAAAATACTACGCATGGCATCATTCTCCATCAGAAGCACAATTCGCGCATGTGAAATAGCTGGCACACATGTCAGCACACTTCAAGTGCACTGGCCGATCATAATCATTGCAGTGAACGGAGTTGCAGGCGGTCAATTTTTTTGGCAACAAACATCGAAGAAAAGAATATAAACACCATTAAAATATATTTATTTATATAACTGTACTTATAATTCAATCAACGGCGATATTTTAAGATTTGTCAAACAAAAAATTGGGTGTCCACAACCCCCGACATTTAAGTGTTCACAACTGTCTCAAGCAGTCGTTTTAAAATCATATGAAACAATTTTTTATTGTGAAAATTTTGTCCAAACTCGGACTGGAATCTTTAACATAACTAAATTTCACGTCAAAAAATCGATTGCACTCACCTTCTTTATTAACACTCTTCACATGGTGACACTTTTAAAAACGTGCAATAAAACTTTTGTGATTTTTTTCACAGTGAAAAAATTCATTTTTCCGTTCCGTTGGTATAGGGCACAAAACAATCGAGCTTCAATAGTGCACACATGACATTTGACAGATCCATATATCTGTCCTGTGTCAAAAGTTACACAGGGGTGTCCACAACCCCCCCGTGTCCACAGCTGCCACCCTACGAAAACTAGACCCGAGGTACAAGCTACCCAGTAAAACCCATCTCAAGAATGTTGTTCTGCCACGTGATAATGAATGTTTGAAATTGAAGTTGAAGGAGGATTTAAATTACGTTGACAATGTATCTATAACTACTGATTGTTGGACCTCGCGTGCTAGTGTAGGATACTCGGGGATACTCTCACTATAAGGTGCCACTTCATTAACGAACGTTATGAACTAAAATCAGCAGTTTTGTCGACGCAAAAACTAGTAGATGCAACTAACCACTGCGCAAGTAATATTGCCGACTCACTCAGCACCGTTCTGAATGAATGGAACCTTTTAAATATGGTAGTAATGATTGTAACAGACAACGACTCGTCTATGAAAAAAGCGTGCAAAATAATTAAAATGAAACATTTGCCATGTGTCTCGCATACTATTAATCTTTTGGTGCAAGATCTCTTGAAAGCAGATTCAATAGTAACCTTACATTATTTGATGAAATTGTGACAGTTTTGCCTGCGGAAATATGTTCAGTTGAAAATTTGACATTAGGTAAAATGTATCGTCGATGTATCGATGTTGAAGAAAAAACATCGATGTTAACATCGATGTTGAAATTTATGTATCGATGTTGAGTTTTTTTCGCCGAACATCGAACGTTAAGAATTCCGTAATACCTGGGTGATCCTATTGTTGATGAATATATTTGTAATATTCTCTCTACGCTTTTTCTCCATGAGCTAAATTCTCCTGCTTGGCCTGAAAATTCCCTTAAACACTTTACTATATCTGGGACTCGGTCTAATTCACTCATATTACCATTGTTTATATTGACTGTCTGATCAAGTAGTGGTGCAGTTTCTGAGTTTAATTTTTTGCTCAAAATTCTCTCTACTATTTCCTGAATTTGTGTCTGCATATTTGCTACGTTAAGGGCTTGGTTTACTTCGGGGCCTGTGTTATTATTAAGTAGGGCAGGCCTAATTAGGTTGTTTGGGTTTGCCATGATTAAATATTTTTTGTATACAAAATTTTCCTTAAAGTATTTCTCGTATAGATTTTCTATGTTTTCAGAATAAACAAAAAAAATTTTATATGTTTTTCAACAATATATTTTTTTTTTTTGTGTAATTTTGTTAAAAAATATTTTATATTTTCAAAGTAGTTTTCATATAGATTTGGTATGTTTTTCAAATATTTTTTTCTGTGTAATTTTGTAAAAAATATTTTATATTTTCAAGATATTTTTCATATAGGTTTTGTATGTTTTTCGAATATTTTTTCTGTGTAATTTTGTTAAAAAATATTTTATAATTTTAAAGTGTTTCTTGTATAGATTTTGTAAGTTTTCGGGATAAAAATTCTTTTATATTTTCACAGTATTTTCCGTATAGATTTTGCATGTTTCTCAAATATTTTTTTCTCAGTAATTTTTGTTAGAAATTTTGTATTTTCACAGTATTTTTCAAATAGGTTTTTTCTTTTAAGGGGTTATATACACTTGCGCGCGCGGAAAAATAGGCTTTTTTAAGATTTTTTTTTGTGGAATAACAAAACAACTTGTCGTGAAACACTCAATGTATATTTATTTGTACACTTTCTGAGATTCTTCATGAAATTTTCCAAAACAAAATATTTATTTTTGTAGTTGCTGTAGGCCATAATGCAAAAACACAACTTTTCAAATATCGTCCGCGGTGACCACGATAACGAAGGATGTGCTCATCTGAACTACAAAAACAGAAAAAATTTATGTAGCTTACACCTATACGCTGTGCGTGGACGAAGGATTTAGCAAAACAAAATTTTTTACGAAAATTATGATCGAAACGATAAAAAAAAACCGGTTTTGAACGTATACATTTTTGGTTTTTACATCAGGAAAAAAAAAGTTTTGCCTTAAATTAAAAATCCTTCGTCCACGCACTGGCCAATATTGTTGTTAATAAGCCTGCAAAATTTCAGACTGACCGAGTTAACGGTTCTTTAGTAATCGTGGTCACCGCAACCACACTTTTTGAAAAAACAGTTTCGAGATAATCGCGTGTAAAGAATGATGCGCCGTTGACTCGTAGTGCAGATAGCGCGCTATAAATAGCTGCCAATCCGGTTCTAATGCTCAGAATTTTATGATTTTTGGGGAGAACATTCTCCAAGATATGTACTTTCAGAAAATGCAATAAAAAAATTTCGATTTTTTTGACAAACGCAAGTGTATATAACCCCTTAAGCACAGTATCCAGAAGCACAGTATCCAGCAAATAAAGTTGTCACGCAGCGCAAAAATGTTTATTCTTTTGAAGTGTGGCCGCTCTTTCTACTTGTAGTACGGCATTTTTTGAGGGTCAATGATGCAGTCATACTGTGTTGACAACCGGCAAAATTTGAAACAATACACACATTCATCTTTTTATGATTTGTTTTAGATTAATAATTGTCCCAAAGCTATTGACATGCGTTCCGGCGGCTGCGCCTGCCTTGGACTGCTCATAGTTCTTGTCTACGGAGCTCGGATGATTGTATATGGGCTCTTTTAAGCAAGTGCGGGATCCGTGTTCTGTTCAGAAACATGATTGCACCAGTGGCCATACCCATGTCCTATGCCAGTTGCATAACGAGATGGAAAAGTGGCCCATTTTTCCTTCGATAGTCCTGCATCCCTATTTTAAATTTTACTTTTTCGTCAAAGGTCTTTTAATGCAAATTCATATAATTTCCCGATTCCCAAAATATTGTATTTGCCTTTATCAAGTCAATTAGTACTGTATTCGCTCTTTTAATTCGATTTGTGCTAGAAGCACAGTATCCAGACAGAAGAAAACTGTTGCAAAGCAGTGAGAGAGAGCGAGAGGCAAATAGTTTGAAACAGCTTGTCATGTAGGTCTGTTCCAAAGGGTGGTATCCAGTACAGTTTCGAAAATACTAGAAAGGTGCAAGATTTAGGAGATTATTTAAGGGCGCGCATTTAGTATTTCCATAACGCGTAGCGAAAAAAAATAAAATTTTTATTCTTTTCGCTGTCTCCAACGTTTGCCTCTCGCTCTGCGCTTCACATATTTCAAACTATGGATCCCGGCATGAACAAAAATGTGTGGAAAAGTCGAATTAAAAGAGCGAATACAGTCCTAATTGACTTAATAAAGGCAAATACAATATTTTGGGAATTGGGAAATTATATGAATTTGCATTAAAAGACCTGGGACGAGAAAGTAAAATTAAAAATAAGGATGCAGGACTATCGAAAGGAAAAATGGGCCACTTTTGCATCTCGTTATGCAACTGGCACAGGACAGCTTCTCCTCCTTGGGTATGGGCACTGGTTCCAACATGTTTCTCCCTAAACGGAACACCCACCCATGCCTAAAAGAGCCCATATACAATCATCCGAGTTCCTTAGACATGTATGAGCAGTCCAAGGCAGGCGCAGCCGCCGGAACGCATGTCAATAGCTTTGGGACAATTAATAATATAAAACAAATCATAAAAAGATGAATGTGTGTGATGTTTCAAATTTTGCCGGTTGTCAACACAGTATGACCGCATCATTGGCCATCAAAAAATGCCGAGACACGAGGAGAAAGAGCGGTCACACTTCAAAAGAATAAACATTTTTGCGCTGCGTGACAACTTTATTTGCTGGATACTGAGCTTTAATTTCTTCACTTAATTAGCTTACAGTATTTGGTATACAGGTTATTTGGTATTCTTCCTTTTTGCTCCTGGGGCTACTGGGGTACCTTCGTAACACTGCGGCGATAGCCTCCAGACCGATGTAAGTGAGTCCTTTTTTTCGCAGGATCCGTTCGCGGTGATCTTGGGAGCCAATTGGGTGCTCTTACAGATTTGTTGTTTTTATTTTTTCAAGCTCGCGAACCGGGGCAGCCTATGGGGTGCTCTTACAGTTTTTTTTTCTTTTGCGATTTCGTGTAGCGTAGCCGGGGCAGCCTATGGGGTGCACTTAAAGGTTTTTTGTTACGACGAAGGATTTTTTTTTCGCGGCAGGATCCGTTTAACGTTGGGCGCCAGTTAAATAAAGATATTTTATTTCTTTATAATAAGAGTTTTTATATGGACCAAAGGTCCGTATTTATTAGTGATATTTATACCCCCAGCTCCGTCGCTGCTTCTGCCTGCGTCGGTGCTAACTCCGTTGCTGCCTCTGCCTGCGTCGGTGCCGTTGGCTCCCGTCAGCTTTCCCACGGGAAGCGCTCCAGACGCTGAGCTTTGCATTTCTTGGTTATTGCAGGTGCATGGCCAGATGCGTGTGCAAGCTTTCGCAACTTGTTGCTTGTTGTTCTTTTGGTGTTAACTTACACTAGAGTTGTTCTTATTTGTAGCCCATGTATCAAGGAGTGCTGGCCGGTTGTTTTTTCCTTTTAGTGGACCCGGAAAAAATTTGAAAATTAAAAAAAAAAATTAGACGAAATTTGTTATTTCTTCGTATTTTTCACAGAAATTTTCATATTCCATCATTATTGCTCAAACAAAACGTCATTATTTTATTTAAATTTAACGTAGAATTGAAAAATACACAGTAAAAAATACTTAGGTCTATCATTTAATTATATTTTTAAAAAAATGTCATTTTTTGAGATTTTTTGATCAATCTTAGTTATTTTTTCATCTTTAGACTTTTCGATCTGTTATTTGTATTATTTATTTGCATCAATACAAAAATATGCATTAAGTCACATTTTTAGTATGATGGATATTTCTTGCGATAAGCTTCCACCATTTGAAGTACAATTGCATTTCATCTTCATCTTTTGTCAATAATCTATTGCAGTCTTGAATAAATTTAATTCCGCGCTCAGCAGTATCATTCACAACAAACAACTTACGGCAGAAGCTCCAACCTTCTTCGAATTCGAAAGACGCTTCCCAAGTCGAGAGATCAGACTTTAAAAACTCTGAAGAAAATTCAAAATGACTGAAAAACTGCTTCGTTCTTTCTGAAACGAAATCACTTAAATTGTACTTTTCAAATTCAAGCAAATTTAAATGGCTTCGACCATTTTTCAATTGAACAAGTGGTTCTTTCTTGTCTAAATTTTCAATCATTTTGCGCTTCTCTTCGAAAGGTACCCTGGAGTCAAATGCCAAAGCCACTTTTTCGTCGGTATTGTACCATAAGTGATTACTCATTTTCTTGAGGATGGCAGCTGAGATTGCTGGATCTGTTTCCGAATACTTAATAATGGCTTTAAGAAAATTCAAGTCCTGGGATGGAGCCGAAATTGCTTTTGTACATCCAAACCATGCTTTCATGTAAAGTGTGACCAGAAAAATACAAATATCACGTAAACCATCTGTTTCTTTTTTTGTGAGTTTCAATTTGGTCAAAAGAGGAAAATTTTTAAACAATAGATCGCCTTCGACATCCATCGCGCCACCATCCACCGGGGGCCTTAAACTTGAAATTGCCTGCACCGAGAAAAGTCAGCAGTTCTTTATAAACACCTCGAGCATGGAATTTTGATAGTTTGTTTGTGCAAAATGTTATCATTTCCATGCGTTCTTCTTCGTTTGTGTTTGAGCGGACCATTTCGTCTTTGTTCATGCTGAACAAGGGAGTCAGCTATCCCGCAAGCAGACCATCACTGTTGGCGGAATGTACCATTTACCCGGTTCCGAACTAGGGCACGAAGCCGCCATGTTCAAATGTACAATGTAATCTGAAGAATAAACCCCAAGCGACAAGTCGCCTTTTTTTACGCTCCAGCACTCCAACCCATTTTCTTATTTCACCCTTTGGGATTTTTGGAACACCAGCTTGCCGGCCCCGACGATAATCAGTCTTCAATTCCGATGGAAAATGTTGCATGGTATAAAATGCCCCAGGATTTGGAAAATCGTTCAAAGATCGGCACCTCTGCTCCAGAAGTTACAGACAATTTAGTTTCAAATACCATTCGTAAATATATTTCATAAGTGTGGTGTCGACATGGCAAGTGAAACATTTTGTGACCTATATTCTTTTCTAATAGAACCGCTGCACCTGAATGGATTCCGGTATTCGAAGATGTCGTGTCATCAATCAATATCCCATTGAAGTAATTGATGATGAAATATTTTCACCGGATGCAGAATTTATTTTCGGTGCTCCAAGGAAGTAGCTTGTTCCATTGTAGCTAACAAGAACTGCGATTCGATCAACTTTGGATTTTCCGGTCAAATCTGACATTAGCTGTCCGTTGAAATGAACGATTAATGATCCATTTTTACTTATCTGAAAATGAAGTACAAATAATCACAAAATTCTACTTAATTCGAATTTAGAGTAACTAAATTTAAGCTTAAATTACATTATCAGAGAAGCCAGCTGAAATTTCTTTACTCTCTCAAACGATTCTCTTAACGTAAACGATTGATTGTAGAGCGATTAATTTCATATTCCTATACTCGATGTCCCAATGCTTCAGCAGCAGTAATGTGTATGGCCATTCCATCCGAAACTTTGGCATTGTCCAAAGCCCCCACTAAACGCGCTGTCCAATATTATTTTTATTGATGCAAATAAATAATAAAAATAACAGATCCAAAATTGTAAAGATGAAAAAATAACTAAGATTGATCAAAAAATCTCAAAAAATGCGCAGGTCAGCATGCCAGGTTAAGACACGTGGGGCGAAAAGCAGAAAGCTTTTTGAACAGATTCAATGCGGTTACTATAAACTCCAAATTGAGGACTTCAAACAAGAACCAAGTAAATATTTGTACCAAACGAATTCTATTCCTTTCTTATCTCTATCATACTGCTTTTTATGTATTCTGAACAGAAAATGCATTAGTTTTCCACTTAAAAAAGGAAAAGTAAATGGGTGACTTTATGCTCTTTGGCTATAAGAACATTTTCACCCTTTTTACCATTTCGTTAAATAGACAAATGAAAATCCAAAAAAGGCACAGCCAAAGAAACATTTTTGTTGTTTTAATAGTGCAGCCCAAAAATTGGAATGACAGATTAAATTACCAAAGCTATGACAAGGAGTTTTTGTGTGCAAATAAAAATACGGTCAACAATTTGACATTTTTTAAGGCTAGGAAAAAATTTTTTATTACTTACTGATTACTTATAGACCCAAATGGATACCGAATACAAATTTTATCAGCCTGTTTAAATGTACATGTACGTTCTTTTCCTTATAATTTTTAATTGAAAACATAAATTTTTCGTTATTTACATTTTCGAACACCTGAATATTAGTTTATTTTTCGTGATGTGGAAGGACCCAGGGCTTAAAATCAGAATCCCTTGACTAAATTTCATTTATAATTAACTTTTCGGCACACTTTGATTTGTGGACTTTGGTTAGCTTTTTCATCTCTTTAATTATAAACGTAAAAACGTATTTACAAAGTTGTAACTCCCATCGATTTTTAACAAAAAAACAAGCAATTAGTTCCTATTCTGAGGTTTGCTCAAGTAAACTTTGGCTGCTAAAGTTAACTATTAAACTTTCTTATTGCTAAGCATTTATGTAAAGGAAGATTCCAATTAGAGCTTCTTAGGCTTCATTATCGATGCAATTGGGGAAGCATACGTCGTGACTTGAATGTTTTGTACCTTATCAGTCCGAAAGTCAAGGCGTTTTAGTAAAATAACTAAGCTGAAGAGTGCAAACACATAGAGGGCGAAAACGTCTAGAAGATAGAACTGCCACCATCTGTGAACCGAGAAAAGATATTAAATGCTATTTATTAAAGATCTATTAATTTACGTCATATTTCGAGAGGGTGCTTGCAAATGATAAGCGCCCTTGTGACGGAGCACGTATTCGGTCCAGTATATAGCCGTCTCTAAGGCTGTCGAGCGCTGATCTAGTAGAAGATTTTGGCGATAGCGAGCTGCATTTCTGTAGCGCGGGTCATGAATCACTTTCATGATTGCCTTATAAAGTTGATTGGTTGACAGCGTCTCAAGTTCCAGCTTGACGGCGTAGCCATCTACCTCGGCTTTGGCAGAATTAACATCATGATCGCAAAACACTGGCATCGTTACGACTGGTACTCCGTGAAATACTGTCTCAAACATGCTAAGTAAACCTCCGTGGGTGACAAATGCCCGTAGTTTGGGATGACCTAATATGTCCTGCTGTGGAAGCCACCTTGAAAGTTTCACGTTTGAAGTAAGATCCTGTATGTCTGCCGCACTGCCTTCATACTTCCAAAGAACGTGATACGGCAAGTGGGCAAACGTCTTTACTAGCATGCGACGGAGCGATTCAGGCATATTCGCAGCTTTTACTGATGAACCCATTGATACATAGATAAATCCCGAGACTCCAGAAGCACCGATAAAGTCCTCCAGATCATTTGGAAGTTTCCTAGCTCGTTTGCAGTGAATGCAAGCAACCTCTGCCACATTTGGATTAAATGCTCTAGGATACGACACCACTGCGTGGCCATTTTGCAGAATAAAGCTCACATTACGAGCCATTTCATACGGATGTGGTATATGATTGCCCAAATGTTCTTGCAATACAAGATGCGTTCGCCGCATAACGTACTAGGAATAAACAAGGATTAATGTTGTTTCGATTCGAAATTTACATTTTTCTCACCATATGCAGAAGGTTTTGTCCAATTTGCATGCCTGTATTTATAACCCGATTGTAGATATTCATCGTGTCCGTAAATCGAGAATAAAAGTTCGGAGTGACGGCATAACTTCCAGGATTTCCTGCAATAGAGAGGCTACCGGTATAGAAGCCTACTGTGTTTATATACATAAACGGAATTTTTAGCTGGTGCACCAATCCTAACGCGCATTCAGGGAAGGCTCCGTCCAGTATGGCCAAGTCAAAGCTTCGAGATGACAACTCTCTAGTTTCTGCGTCCCGAAGCATCGCGTCGCATGACTGTCAAGAATAAAAACAATATTAATTAAGTTAGGTCGTAATAAAATAAAAACCGATAGGATGGGCAAACATAAGTTTGCTCAGTCCGATTTTGTTTTTCGTAGGGAGACTTAGGGCTACGAAAGAATATTTCTCGAACGTTAACCTTATGCGGCATGACTTTTTGGAAGAAACCATAACACCATATTTCAGTTTCATAAAACAAATTAAACATTTTAAACTCCTCCATAACATTTTAAAAGTAAGAAAAGAAATTTAAAAAAAAATTATAAAATCTGTCGAAAATGTAAATATTAGTTTAACTATAAAACATTATTTTTTAGTGTAAGAATATATTTCAGGATTAAGAATTAAACCAAGACTCGCAACACAAAAAAAGCCACATTTTAATCTCAAAAATTTTCAAAACTTAAAATATACAAAAATTTAACTCGTTTTATTATAAAAGGAAAATTAAAGCCTTATACACCATATAAGGGTTTATCAACACATTCTATTGTCGTTCACTCGCACTTACTAGGTTGAGACCCTCTCACTCGCACTCATTGATATGATTGAAGAGGTTCCAAAATTTTTTCGACGAGACTACCTATTATGATAGTATCATGATAGTATCATAGTATCATCACAATATACATAGTTCAATAAAGAGTTTTTATACCTAAGGTAACGACAATGTATTTCCAATACTCCAAGAGTTATACTTTCTATGGTCAAACATTCAGTACTTTCATGTGGCCCTTAGGCTGACGGCAGAGTGCGAGCGAGAAGCGAACCGAAGCGATAATATTGGGCGAGAACGAGCGATAAACCACTTCATGTATTTTTATGTGAAATCGCTAGAAAGATGTCAGAGTGAAAGCGAAGCGAGAAGCGAGCTCAAGCGATAAAGCGAGAGCAAAGCGAGCGAGCAGTTTCCAACCTGCTTTATCGCTTCAACTCCCTCAGAACGTACGATTTTTGTTTTGTTTTTTTTACATTCTGTGCTTTGTTTACTTTTCATTTTCAATGCTCGCACTGTTTTTGTTTTGATTTTTAACATTAATAACTAAACTAACTAAATTTTAACAATATAGCTCGTTTCTCGCTTCGCTTTCACTCTGACATCTTCTCGCTTTGCTCAAGCTTCTCGCTTTGCTCATAGCTTCTCGCTTCGCTTCGCTTCGCTTCTCGCTCGCACTCTGCCGTCAGCCTTATGACACCAAACACGTGCTCGTTCGTTTTTGGTGTTAGTAGTTAGACAAATTAAAGAATAGGAAAATAATACGGGGAAGTCACTGGCGTGCTGCCTAGTTGTTTGCTAAGTGGGTTAGAATTAAGGTTCTCAGTTTTGGAAAGGCTATAATGAGGTTATAATGTGCAAATAGTTATAATTGCACATAAGACTCTAAAAAAATAATGGATCTAGTATTACTACGCGGTACGTGAAAATTAAACAGCGTGGAGCGAAAAGTAAAAACTTTTCTTGAACCTCTTGTTTTAGACCGTGAACACTATTCTGAGGGCTCCAGATGCAAGATCCATATTCTAAGCAGACGTATACAAGGATATTGTGAAATAGGGTGTGATGATCGACGCGCACAAGAATAGGATATAAGACAAATACATAGAACATAAGGAGAATATGCACGAAGAAAACATAAGGAAAATACATAGAATAACTAGAGAATTAGAGATAGACGGTAAGTAGGAAAATAATGAAGTCACGAAAATTAAAGCTCAGTATCCAGCAAATAAAGTTGTCACGCAGCGCAAAAATGTTTATTCTTTTGAAGTGTGACCGCTCTTTCTACTCGTTGCTCGGCATTTTTTGAGGACCAATGATGCAGTCATACTTTGTTGACAACCGGCAAAATTTGAAACATCACACACATTCATCTTTTTATGATTTGTTTTAGATTATTAATTGTTCCCAAGCTATTGACATGCGTTCCGGCGGCTGCGCCTGCCTTGGACTGGTCATAGTTCTTGTCTACGGAGCTCGGATGATTGTATATGGGCTCTTTTAGGCATGGGTGGGTGTTCCGTTCAGGGAGAAACATGATGGAACCAGTGCCCACACCCATGGAGGAGAAGCTGTCCTGTGCCAGTTGCATAACGAGATGCAAAAGTGGCCCATTTTCCCTTCGACAGTCCTACTTCCTTATTTTTAATTTTACTTTTTCGCCCCAGCTCTTTTAATGCAAATTCATATAATTTCCCGATTCCCAAAATATTGTTAATGCCTTTATCAAGTCAATTAGGAATGTATTCGCTCTTTTAATTAGACTTTTCCACGCATTTTTGTTCATGCCGGGATCCATAGTTTGAAATATGTGAAGGGCAGAGCGAGAGGCAAACGTTGGTGACAGGGAGATTTATTAAAAATTTTATTCTTTTTCGCTACGCGTTATGGAAATACTAAAACGCGCGCATCAAATAGTCTGGTAACGCCATGCCACTTTCTAGTATTTTCGAAACTGTACTGGATACCACCCTTTGAAACAGACCTAGGAGACAAGCTGTTTCAAACTATTTGCCTCTCGCTCTCTCTCACTGCTTTGCAACAGTTTTCTTCTCTCTGGATACCGTGCTTAAAGGAAAATAAGGGAAAAGAAAAGACAAGGCGTCCGATTAAATTCGAAGAGAGGGTCACACTGACCCAATTCCTCGCCAGATTTCTATATAAAGCGGGCCGCAGCCCATTTGAGCTCATTCAGTGTCCGCCGGCGATCGGCGAAGAAGGAACCAACCGGAATGGAGCAACAGCAAACAAATAGCGATAAGAAACAAGGAGTAACTGCAGGATAGTATACGGGTAAACCAGCGTAGTAATTAATCGTAGTAGTCCTTCCGTGTCACTTATTCCCCGGCCTACCCAACTCTTCTCCGTTGATAGACCTTGGGAACCCTGCAACTATCCACCGGGAGGACTTTTGTGCAGCCAACTCGTAATCTCGTACTGATTAGAAGACCTCAGGTTGTTCTCACTTCAGGTAATCCCCCTTGTCTTCTCCTCTGGTTCCGGGTCGGAATCTATTCCAGCAACCCCACCTGAACCAAATACATATTTTTGAGACGAATCCTGGTCATCCCTGAGGCACTGACAGATCGTCGCAAGGGGTCAATAAATGCATTGTCGAATGAATGTACCGTCTAATAAATCAAAGCGCACCCCTTGCTTTATTAACTTTATAACACTAAATATGATCGATAAAGATGAGCTTAGGATCGAGAGGGACTTCCAATCAATAAAATATTGTAATTCCTTCCAAAAAATAGCAGTTCAGCGTGTAAATTGCGCGCTTGGAAATTACTCGACAGAATGTAATTGCATTGCATTTAAAGCCGATTAAGTTTAATAAGTTTATGCGGAACCATGTTTGGAAAGAATTGTGTATTTATGCGTCTGACTGGCAAGCAACATCCTTATATTGCGCTCAGAGTTTTGACGTCGTCAGCGTTCATAAATACTCTGAAGTTAGTCAGAACCCTAAGCAGAACCTTTGGCAGGTCATTAATAAATAAAGTAAAAAACAAGGCATCCAAAGATCAACCGAAAACCCCATTAAATCGAATTTTCTAACAAGGAGATACAGCAGTCAAATGCTTTACTAAGATAATTATAGATCACATCTTTTTTTTTTATTGTTATACTTTGCTTTTATCTATTGAATCTTCTTATTTTCGAGACTAACAATAAGCGTATCAAATCTAATACTATAATCTAATTCGGAGTCATGTAGAGAGAAAAAGTGGCCCTGACGAATTATGACTGGGTTGGAAGGTCTGTACGTTTCAGGCGGGTTCGGCTGGAAACCCGATTCAAGACCCTTGCCAGAGGATTTGGGTGAGCAGAGAGTTTTTCATTGTAGGACGATTTTTGTTTGTCTATTTCATCTTTTACTGCGAGAATACCGAGATCCCTGTGGATGTTTTGGTTACGAATATACCATGGTGCCCCAGAAATAGTTCGCAGGATCTTTGATTGGACGCACTGTATGATGTCTATGTTAGTTCTGCTCGCGTTCCCCCAAAGCTGGGAGCCATTTCTAATTTTTCGAATAATTTGGAGAGGCATGATAATAAACTTATTGGTCTGTAAGACGACGGAATCGTGTGATCTTTTCCGGGCTTCGGTATCATTATAATAATTGAGATTTTCCATTTACTTGGATAGAAGCCGAGACTTACGATTGAAGAGTATACAGATGACCACAATAGCACAGTACGGAAGTTCCATTATCATTTTTGTAGGTTTTAGGTCACCGTCTAGAGCCTTTTTTAGCTCCCTGTTGACTTTTGTGATCTCGTTCGGCCGAAATGTAGTTGGCATGGATTCAGTTTCAAAGTGGATTTGTGGAAGAACATAATCATTTGCTGCAGGGTTCGTCTGGAAGACGCCCCTGAGATGTAAGTCAAATGTTTTGGCTCTATCTTTGTCTACCTACCTTTGTATTTTAGGTATTCATTTTCAGCATCTTGCTTCAGAGCCCTGTTTAATTTGCGGGTGGCTTCAGTAAGACGTTGCTTTGAGCATGGCGATCTGTTGGTTTGCCACGCTCGTCGCAGACGCCTCTTTTCCAGAACCAGCTGTTCAATTTGCCGGTTGGTTTAGAACTTCTTAATTTCCAAATCCTTCCGTTTAGGGGTTGAGATCCTGGCTACTGTGACGAGTACCTCTTCCAGGGCGGCGGTAGAGCAGTCGATGTCCGCTTCGATATTTAGTTGAGGAGTTAGCACATTGTGGGAGCTCACATACTTTCTGTATTTCATCCAGTTAGTGTTGTACGACGTCAGCTCGGTCTGTACAGCCGGGACTGCTTGTTGCTTAATGAAGCTTACGGTTTTTATTGCCATTGTATTTTGCTTTGCAGACGTTGGCACCGAATTCGCAATATGGGTAGTTGATTTAGTTGGTGGTGCTTTTGCTGCGACTGTAGAAATTGTAGCACTGCTAGTGGTTAGACATTGAAAATTCCATTATACAGGAGTTGGGGTGAGCAAGACCTGGCTCTCTTGCTGACAACGGTCAGTAGAGCCGAGGTGATCTTTGTCGACTTCTTATTTTCATCGATAAGAGTAACAGGCGTTTCTTGGGTTTACGGAGGCTCATTCTTTTGATCGCTACTCATTTTTCGAGCTTATTAGGCGTGGCACTTATTTGTTTAAATTAAATAAGTACTTGTCTTAATCATAACACTGGTTATGATAATTTTTTGTTTTGTTTTTGATTAGTTAGTGTCTTTTCGCACTGTTTGGACAACTTTTTTTTAAATTAGAGACTTATCTTTAATTGTTGGTATCCGACTGCTACCTTTTGGTTAGTGGAATAACAAATAATTCCTTCCAAATAAGGGAAATGTGTTGTTAGTATAACGGAACACACTCTGTAAAAAATTATGATGATTTCATGGCATTACTAAAATTATCCATAGCATCAGCCATATCAGTGCACATTTACAGATCAGAATACTTAAAATCAGAATTAAAATTTTCCGCCGTTCGAAGTCTGTGTTGCCAAAAACAGAGAATATTTCTACTGGTCGGTCAGGTATAAGTAGACAAAACAAAGATCAAGCAAGCTTTACGAAATTGCGTACATGTTGACTTCAGACAGGGAAATACCGAAAAAGCCAGAAATAAAATCATGTAGTGTTGAAGTTAGAAGTATAATTCTGGGATGTAAAAATCACATAGAACTACTATGTCCGCTTCGATATGGTCCCGTTACGAAAGTCTATTGGAAACTTACTGGAGCGGAAAGGTGGTTTCAATAAATAGGAGGTTTTGGTAATAGAGGAATCAAGAAGCATGTAATAAAAATGGAGCCATTATTGACTGATAATTTCACGCAAAAGGAACTCAACAGTCAACACCTTTACCCTAACCGAAAGTTAGTATTTCAGACCTGAGACAGTAGTACCGTTAACACAGCTAAAAAAAAACTTCGGAGTTAAGTGCCTGCTATAGACATATAACTTAATATTATTATTTATAAAATGTCATAACAAAAGCAAGACGTATCGGAAGATGCAATCGTTTGAAATCAAATGGCATATTAGTTGAAATCAGCAGAGTTCTTCAAATTAAAACGTGTTCCCCTAGAACACATTTATACTAATTAAAAAGTAAACTGAATTGTTTTTTTTTTTTTTAATTTAATAAATAAATTTCATAAATCGATCTAACACATTAATAATAGACAGAACTGCACTTATCATAAATTATTATTACTGAGACATTAATTTATTGTATTGATTGATTGATTGATTGATTTATTGGACTTCCTAACGCCACAAGTTTATAACTTATAAATTAGAGCGCTAGTCACAACGAATTACAGACAAATTTGGTGCATAAAATATTCTTAGTCTAACAATTTAATTTCTTATAATTTATAATTTATTATTATTTATATATCTATGTATTTAATTTAACTTAATCCTAACCCTAAGTCGCTTTAATTTAATTTAATTTATTGGGCTGTTTTGATTTGTGAGAGTACCTTTTCCTTAAACTGCGTCGCATTGCTAATGTTTTTAATATTATTCGGAAGATGATTCCATAATCGTATAGCATTTATAAAAAATTGTCTTTCGGAAGTCAGTGATCTGGGTCTTATGCATATTAGATTGTTTATTCGTCTAGAAGCAGTGAATGTTAATTTTTCAAATAAATAATCTGGCTCTTTCTGATAAATTAATTTGTGAAGAAATGTCAGTATTCTCAGCTTTATCCAACCATTAAGTTCTACGTCAAAAATTTTATAGGCGTAACCAGACACATGTTCCGTCCGTGGCAGATTGAATATATATCTTCCAATGCTATTAAAAACTATCTTTAGTTTATTATGGCTGATCGAATCGCAATTTGAAAAAACTTCTAATCCATAAAACAGAGAAGGAACTAAACATGTTTTTGCTATTAGCATACGAACATTTGTAGGCAGACATCCCTTAGTCATAGACAATGTTCTCAGCATTCCATATATTTTTCCTACTGCCTTTGCGATGTGATCATTCCAGGTAAGTGTCCTATTAAATGTAAATCCCAGATTCACGGCTTTTTCGACATACTCCAATGGAGTGTTATTAATCTGAAGTCGTCCTATATTATCTAGATTTATTTTTTCCTACTTATTACGAGACACTTAGACTTGGATGGGTTTATGCCTAGTCCATTTTTGATTGCCCATTCATTTACTCGTGCAAGTTCACTGTTACATACATCTATACATTCACTTATTCTGTTTAAAGGACGACTCACATACATTTGAACATCATCGGCATACAAATGAACACTACAATTCGATAACACAGATGAAAGGTCATTAGCATAAAGTGTAAATAACAATGGACCAAGCACTGAACCTTGGGGGACACCACGAGTAACATTTTCAAAATCAGACGACACATTTGACAAAACAACAGATTGACGACGATTATTTAAGTACGAAGACACAAGCTTAACAGACGTTTTTGAAAAATAAAACATATTTCTTAGCTTTGAACATAGAATATTATGGTTGACAGTGTCAAAAGCCTTGCTATAGTCAAGTAAAACTAAAAATGTAACATTGTTATCGTCCATTTGATTCCTTATATCGTCAGTAATTTTTAAGATAGCTGTGGTACAGCTTCGATGTTTTGTATGATTTAGGAAATTTCAAGACCTCATAAATAATTTAATCCGAATATAAGTAATGTTTCTGAAAATAGGAAAATAGGAATTTTAAATGGTGTAATTGCTTTTACGTATTCTTGGTGTGGATTCCCACTTGAGTAAAAACACGTCCGGCTTGGTTAGTTTATACATATGGAATGATCTTTATTCGATACTTTTAGTGATTGCAGTTGATACTATCGATACATATTATGTGCTAGAGATTACAATGCTATCTGATAATTTTAATAACCTTCCTCAATGTAAGCTCACATATTATATTTCAATACAAACTTAACTTCTTAGTAAGCTCATAATGCTTTTGTTTCTGAAGGATCTTCGTTAATATATCTGCAATCATCTGATTAGTTGAAAGATACTTTAAAATAATCTGCCCTTCCTTAACAATATCTCTTACAAAGTGATACCTGATATCAATATGTTTTGACCTTGAATGATGTACAGGATTCTTTGCCAACTGCTGAGCGCTCAAATTGCTGAATGCATTATTGTCGATGCATTATTGTCCAGATTCTCCGCAGCCACTTCCAATATAAGTCGTCTTAGTAAAATCGGCTCCTTACATGCGGATGATAACGCCATGTATTCCGCTTCTGTACTGCTGAGGGCTACGCTGCGTTGCTTTTCAGATTTCCACGTCCTCCAGCCATATAGAAAAGGTATCCTGTGTATGATTTTCAATCAGTTTTGTCACCTCCCCAGTCAGCATCCACGTAACCAGTTAGAGCCTTATTGCAAATTTTATAATGCAATTTAAGATCCTTTGTCGATGCCAAATATCTGAGTACATGTTTTACTCCTTTCCAATGCTCACTGTGCGGATCCTTGTTGCGCTGTGCCAATTTAGATACTGAATGTAAAATGTCTGGCTTAGATGATAGCACCAACCACATGAGTTAACCTATGGCCGCTTGATAAGCCTGCTCGATGACTATTTTGCATCCCTTTTTGTCGCACGTGATTTGAAATCCTGCATCCAGTGGAGTTGCAGCTGCTCTACACTCATTAATACCGTGCCGTTGAAGCAGATTCTCAATATACTGGCTCTGACTTAGCATTATCTCGCCCAGCTCGCCTTCTCGCTGAACTTCCAGTCCAAGAAACATGTGCAACTGTCCGTGATCTACACATTGGAAGGATTGATCGATCTTGCCTTTTATGCTCATGAGATCATTTTTATCTTGACAGACTATGATCAGATCGTCCACATATACAAGAATAAGTGCAAGATGACGTATAAACATAACTCGTTTGTACATGGATTAAAACCAATACTACGCAAAACTCCATCCAATTTACAGTTCCACTCTCTGCCAGATTGTTTAAGGCCGTATATTGCCTTCTTTAGCAAAAGCACGCAGTCCGCATGATCTTTGTCTGTTAAATAGCTATTCAAATAAGCCGTACAGACCATTTGGTGCAAATGTAACTTTAACTGTGAGTATGAAACGAATACTCTTCATCCGACAAACAGGTGAAAATGTCTCTGCATTATTAATTCCATACTGCTGTGAACAGCCCTTAGCTACAAGACGTGCCTTTTAATGCTGCACTTGCCCGTTTGCATCCCTCTTCACAGTGAAAATCCATTTGCGGCCTATAACTCGTTCTGTTCTCGGAAGATCTACAGTCTGCCAAGTCTGGATGTTCATAAGAGCCTCGTACTCTCGATTCATCGATTCCAACCATAATTCCGAATCAGGACATCTGATTGCTTCTTCGTAGCTTACCGGAATAAATACGTCACTGCCAATTGACGCTCCTAAGGCATTGTACAGCTTTCGCGGGCGTCCAGATTTGCCCGTGCGAATAAGTTTAGGGCTGCCAGGACCCACTCGTTTTCCATCCTGCGAGTTGTCCTCATCCTCTGTGCCGTCATCAACGCTATCACCGTCTTCTGCGCTTATAAACTCGTCAATTCTGTGATAATTTTTTATGCCGACCTTGCCTTGGTCGTATGAGCTTTCGTCGTCCGAACTAGCGTATTCGGGCGAACCGGGGTTGACTTTGCCATCTGAGCTTACGTCGTTGCTGCAGTTGTCCCTCTCATTCTCCAGTTGACCGTCTGAAACACCACCGCCTAGTGGAAGGTCAAACGATACGAATCCAGCATCCTTTGCCATGTTATCAGCTCGCTCGTCGAAAAGTTGATAACTTGCCCTGTGCTTGGTCGTAGAGCCTAAACCCTTTGGCTGTTCGAGAATAACTAACCATTCGGTATTCCTTTCCTTTCTGTTTGATTTTACTTCGTGCGTGGCCTTAATCCAATGCAACTGTGAAAGAACCAAAAACTTTAAAATGTGATATTAATGGTTTTTTACCATTGTTATTGTCATATCTCTCAGGGCGTTCGTAGGCACTCTGTTCGGCAGATATACAGCTGTGTATATAGCTTCTCTCCATAAGGACTCTACCAGGCCAGATTGCGTCAGCAAGCATCGGGCCATCTTCACTAATGTACGGTTAGCCTTCTCCGCTACTCCGTTTTGTTGTGGGCTGTATGGGATTGTCAATTGCCGCTTAATCCCATTCGCTTTCAGGAAATTGTTAAAGGTTGCGTTTACAAATTCCTTTCCGTTGTCGCTGCGAATGCACTTCAGAAGCCTTCCAGTTTGCCTCTCCACAAGCTTCTTAAATTTCACGAACTTTCCACGAACTTCGTCTTTGCCCATCAAAAAGTAAACAATCATGCGTCGAGACTTGTCATCGATAAAAGTGAGAAAATATCAATTGCCACCCAGCGATCTTGTACTAAAGGGGCCGCATACATCTGTATGAACAAGTTCCAATATTTTACTGGCAAGGCTTTAGGTTTTCTGTGGATACGGCTGAACATGTATTTTGCTCAACATACACAGGATGTACAGGATGTATTTTGTGGTAAATTACAACCTTCAATTCCACGAACCATGTTCTTCTTCACGATATCGGACAGACTGCGATAGTTGATGTGACCGTATCGCATGTGCCATAAAATACCATCGGCGTTTGACGCCGCAAAACACTGATTGGACTTTCCATCGAATATATATAGATTTCCAGTTTTCTTTACTTGAAATATACACTCACCATTCTGAGTAATCTTTCCGTGCCTTTCATTAAAGTGCACCAAATTGCCTTTAGAAACGATTTGACTTACAGACATGAAGTTTCCTTTCATCGTAAGAACAAATAGTACGTCCCTTAGTACAAGAGTGTATCGATCCGTCTTTATCTTGACCACTCCTTTTCCCTCTGCCTTCAGAAATCCGTCTCCAGCTAATCCAATCGTCTCAGTGTGCTTCTCCAGCGTTGTAAACAAATTCTCGTCGCAGCACATGTGACTTGTAGCTCCGCTATCTATGCACCTTTTTTTGCGACCACAGCTATCCGCGTCTAGAGCTCCCAATAAGCTGAACTGTTTTTGAAGTTGTAGCCTGCTTCTTCTTCTCGGTCCCATCTAACCGACATTTGGCCTTGATGAGGCCACGCTTGCCACAATTGTAACAAATTACATTCTTTCAATTTGTTCGGAGCACACCGCCAGCATTTAGGCATGCGGTGGGTGTTCTGCTGCATCTGCAGCGCTCTCCGCTTATCTCTTTTCGCCTTCCTCTGTTTTCGTTAAATCTGTCGCTCTTTATTTACCTAAGCTACATATTGTCAACTGCTGCTCTATTGGTATATATTTGGAAGCCGAGCTTCACTCCGCTCCTCCGCATCGATCGATCACAATAAAGAGAGCATTTATATTAATATAACCTATTCGTGCGTTTTTATACCATGTACCGTAGGTACAAAGGTTAATTTTGTGCAAATGTATGTAACAGGCAGAAGGAAGCATTTCCGACCCCATAAAGTATATATATTCTTGATCAGCATCAACAGCCAAGTCGATATAGCCATGTCTGTCTGTCCGTCCGTCCGTCTGTATGAACGCCTAGATCTCAGCAACTATAAGAGCTAGAGCCACCAAATTCGGTATGTAGGTCGGAATGTTTTGCACGCAGATCAAGTTTGTTTCAGATACATGCATATGTAAGACATGTATCAATACCGAAAATCTGGTAAAGATCGGGTGAAAAACACAAAAGTTATTTACTTATCAGTGTGCTATCTATTTGGCAGCTAGCAACAGGTGCATCCCAAAAAACAACAACAAAACTGATGAGCGCAAGAAACTAACTCCCGTGCGCAAAAAAGAGAGAGGGGTTATCTCTTTCTCTGTCTTGCACACGCAAGTGCATGAGATGGTGGTGGTTTTGCAAAGAGCGAGTTTGTTTACATTTCTCTAATAGGCAAAAGTCGCGATCAGCTGATCAGCTGTGGTGTTCCCTGGTTACGGATTTTATTTATAATCGGGAGCTAATTCGAGCGGCGACATATTTTGGTACATGGTATAATAACAGTCGTTCACGAACGACTGTAGCTTTCTTACGTGTTATTAAGTATAAACTAAAGGGTGGCATATTCGTTGTCTTCCCCATAAACATTTTGGTGACCCCGACGTGATTGTTTGCGGGCATTCGGTCACAAACACACAAACATACATACATAAATAAGTGCGCAGCAGCAGCCGCTTCATTTTTCGTACATTTAGCGCTGTGAAAACCAAAACTGTGTTGTGCACAAATTTGCGGAGATCGCTAGTGATAGTCGGATGGAATTTTCCGCAGTTTTCATCGATGTGAAGGCGAAGCTCAGCCGTGGATTAGCTGCTTTTCGCAAGTCGCAATTGCCGGCTTCGGCCGCTGCAAATTCAACATCCATTGACATTACTAACCATCCGGATCTTTCTTTTAGATCTAGGAGGCATCGATTGCCGAATTTGGAAATTGCTCGTTTTCATGGATCCTACTCTGACTGGCCGTATTTTATCGCTAGTTTCAACACGGTCATCGGAAATGAAGATGAGCTAAGTGATATTGAGAAATTACAACATCTACGGTCGAGTTTGGGCGGCGTTGCTCTGGAGACCATACGCTCGCTCGAACCCTCGAATGCCAATTATAAAAAGGCTATGAATTTATTGATAAATCGATTTTATAATAAAGTTTTGCACTTTCAGGCACACGTTCAGGCAATATTTGGGTTAAAAGGTGTCGAGAAGGGATCATCAAAGGGTCTTCGGGAGCTTAGTGATTGCATGAATTCGCATCTACGGGCAATTAGAACCCTAGCCACTTCGCAACAAATTCTTGACGGACTTCTGGTTCACATCGTCGCTCGAAAGCTGGATCAGAGGACGCGGGAGAAATGGAAAGAGGATTTGTCAATAAACGAGCTTTCTACCTGGGATGCTATGAAATCGGTTTTGGAGAAGAGGAAAACATTGCCAGAAGATGGAAAACATGGATCAAGCCTTGGTAACTCAATGGCCAGGCCAGCAGGTGGGAAATAACTTGCACAAATGTAGCCAGAATGCACTTATTGCTTCATGTTCCTACTCAAATCAACCCAGTTGTTTATTTTGCGATTCGAGGGACCATTATTTGCAAAAGTGTTCTCGATTTTTAAATCTGAGTCCTAGCCTTCGATACAGAGAAGCAAAGAAGTTGCACCTTTGCCTTAACTGTTGGCCCAAGGGACACAGTTTGCAGTAATGCAAGTCGACCCACTGCAAATATTGTCGCATGAAGCACCACTCGTTATTACACATGACCTATGACCCATCCGCACCATCCACCTCACTTGCAACTTCATCAACTCAGCCATCGCCATCAACATCATCAGCATTAGTATCATGCTCTCATTCCTTCCCGCAACCTGATCATCCATTATCAAGCCCTCCACCTAAACCCTCGAATAGCCGATTGACTACGTGTTGCTTCCAACTGCGATTATTTACGTAAGAAATCGAGTTTGAGAATTTAAGCCTTGCAGAGCAGTTTTAGATTCGGGCTCTCAGCTAAACTTCATAACTTCTCGCTTAGCTAGTCCACTAAATTTAAATCATAGAAGATCTGAAAGCTCTATCTCCGGGATCGGAAAATCTTCCATGATCTCTGATAATGCAGTCGACATTCGTTCGCAGCTGTTGTGACTAACAATATCACGGATTATCAGCATCATACCACAAAACATTTCGCTCGCTGATCCTTATTTTAATCAATCACAACAAATTGACCTATTAATTGGCGCTGGTTTATTCTTTGAAATGATTTCTATAGGACAAATTCATTTGGGCAGGACGTTGCCAACTCTTCAGAACACCAAACTTGGTTGGATAGTATCTGGAAGGATGTTGAGTATGCCAAACGCAGCAACACGTTTGGAAGTCGGGAGCACCGAACGTCAACGCCCCGGCGTCATCAGAGTAGCTATGGTCCGTACAGCTACGGTTATAAGTAAGAGAGCCGTCGTTAATTAGCCGTTCTTCCCATCTATTCGGATATAGTTGGAGCCGTACCTTGGCATGCGCGCATGGGTGTTCCGCTGCACCTGGAGCGCTCTCCGCTTATCTTTTTTTGCCTTCCTCTTCTTTCGTTAAATCTGTCGCGCTTTGTTTACCTAAGCTACATATTGTCAACTGCTGCTCTATTGGTATATATTTGGGAGTGAAGCTCGCTTTAAACAGAACATTTATATTAATAGAACCTATTTCTGCGTTTTTATTAAGTATAAACTAAATGGTGGCATATTCGTTGTCTTCCCCATAAACACAATTCTTCTTGGAAACTGGCTTTGTCGTGACGGATGCCGACTCCGTGGTAGATCTGGAGCTGAACTTGTGCCCGGAGAATTTGGACTGTGCGTAAGTAAAATGTTTATAGTAAAAATTCCCATGTAATTAATTTGTCTTTCTGCTTTACTGCTGTGAGCATCCTCTTAAAGAGGAATACACTTTCAAAATCTTTGAAGACGGTCCTGTCTGAGGAAATATGTGCTTCATACAATTTAGATGGGCTAAATGACAAAAAAAAAAACTTAAATCGTTTTCCCGGGTTTTCTCCGTTTTTATTGGTATGTTTGTAATTTGAGCATAGTGCAAAAGATATTTTATTGATTTTAATATATTTTCCTTTCATATAGCATAGCTTCTTTAGAAGACCAGGGCCAGCGGCCGGAGAAAACCTTAGCCCACGCAATGTACTGCGTTAAAAATAATTTGAATACAAAAAAAAAAAAAAGTAGGAAGGAATAAAAAGTATTAAATATTATTATATTATATATATAATTTTTTTTATTCCACGGGGTTTCAGTGGGTATTCCCCGGGAATTACGAGTCTCCGGGAATTAATCGGTTAATCCATATATATACATATATTACTAGACGGCCTCCGCTTCGCTTCGGGACACTCGCTCCGCTGACTCGCCTGGGTTCGCCCCCCGCTTGCTTCGCTCGCCACCCATCTTTCTTTCTGCCTTGCGCGTCTTCTTCTTCTTATGCCTTCTCCTTCTTCTTCCTTCTTGTATGTATGTTGTACAATTACGTCAATTGCGCCAAGAACAATCAGAAGATAAACGAGCCGAACGTAATGAAGCAAGAAGACTAGAACATCGTCAATCCTGCAGGTTTACAGTCGATAGACGCAGAACAAATGACCACCACTACCTACAGATATTTCGAGAATTTACATTAGTTCATTCGTGCGTCTTGCATTCCGGTATGAGCCGGATATTGAATATTATGCTCATTCAAAAGATATAACGGCCGCATTGTCATGCTCTCAAATTCACAAATGAACCAGCCGGGATTTGTTGCGCGTCTGGGAAGGTGATATTGAAACGCCACCGGAACCATTGAATGGTTTACTTATCGGAAAGGATCCAGATTCTAACATATTCCTTAAGTCAAGTAGGACATTCAATTCATGCTTTCAAATGACATCGCTTGGAGCAACAGAATTAGTTTGAAATATTAATGCGAATAGTTGACAATAAAATTCTACATTCAAAATCAGAGGTCAAGTTTTTAAAGATTTACTTAATGGGTGCCGCGGATTGCGGAAGCGCACTTGCCAATCGCGTGAATGAACATTGTGACCTTGATTCAGGTTTTGAAAGACGCATCGTCGGCGAGCTACACGCTCTACTAAAATTTAATTGATTGAAGCTAGAATTGAATCAAACAAATTACATAGAAAATTAAATTATATGCATATTATTATCACTCTAGAACTACATACATAAAACAACAATTAGGGGCGAGACAAAGTTCGCCGGGCCCGCTAGTATCCATATATGTACATATACCTAGCTTTTAAATCTAATCGAGTAGAAAATCATTAATTATATTTAAGCCATAGATATACGATAGTTAGGAGAAACTGCTCACCACTAGTTAGAACACGCACCACCAGCAGGAAAGCTCGCCGCACACGGTCACACACATACAGGAGCACAGAACGGAATTCACCACGGGCACCGGTCACATGACCAATGCAGAGATAAGGAGAGTGAGAGAGCACGAGATCACGCCACCAAAAATTGGCAATCGCCCAAAGGAGAGACAGAGAGGGAACGATCGCCCCAGAAACTTCTGGAAGAACTTTTAAACTCCGCGAGAAGTTCCGCGAAGCGAAGCGAAGTTTTAATTTCCAATTAGAGGTCGATTGACGCTGACTTGAAAAGTACAGTTGCTGAGAGCAAAAAACGAAGGCAGTTCTGGATGAGAGTTTCTGAGAAGCAGACGCGGATTATAAATCTTAAAGTGGGGCGACTGCTACAGGCGGCAGGGCCGCTTGGAATAATTGGAGCTGGAAACGCAGTCAGAGTCGAGTCACACCTGCGCATCCGCAACAGCACGGGCCTGGGGAAGCCCACCAAGAGGTGAGGAGGAGGAGAACCCAGCCGTCGAGCTGAAGAACAGGAGGAGCATAAAGGAAGGGAACAGCAGTGTCCGGCCCAGGTCTAGCGGAGCATAGGCCGCTTCCACGGTCAGCGCGCGGAGCTCGTGTGTGTATGCGAGACGGGTGAGTGCAAGAGTGAAACTGCACCGAGTGGCCAGCGAGCCCGGCCAAGAGCGGCCGCTATTTATGAAATCTCGGCGATCCTCGAGAATAATTGTGAAAATAAACTTAAGAAGTACACTGTGAGAAAATGATGAACTTATTTGGGAGAAAACAAGGAGAGAAAAATATGAAACCAGCCGCATGAGTTAGAGCCCCGAGAGGCGTCTTTCCCTCCTTCGGCCCCTCATGGCGAGTGCCAGGAGCCTAGCCCAATACGCGTAGTCGCTGCCCTTTTGCTCAATGCTGATACAGAATAAAACCATTTTTTCACGTAGTAACCCGGTGGCTGACAACTTTCCTCTCCAGTCAGCCCACCGCCACACAATGGCGCAAAAGATACAGATACTATACAATAATCAACTTTTTGATGACAACGGATCGTAAAATTTGCATTCGACAGGTAATAGTTCAAAAGGATTGAATCCAAAAAATTATTCAAATCGGTTCAGTATTTTAAAAGTTACACGTGATCAAAGTTGAACCTCTTTTGGGTTGCAAAAAAAACATGTCGTTTTTTAGAAAAAAATCTGACTTTGCAGTCGATTTTTAGGTAAAATATGTAACCGACCGGCATGGTTATGGTCTCTATCTCGGTAAATCGGTAAATTAAATCTCGGTAAAATCAAGGTAGAATAAAATTATAATATTTTTTCACGTGCAGGCATAACTGTTTTACCGAAGTACTAATTTTGTACCTATTTTTCAACTTTGATGGAAAATTAGACCACACGGATGATGGGTTTGGCGTATGAGGTGTTGTTCTTGAATATGTTCTTTATCATATTCAGAAAAGATCGGCTGCCCCAACCTGCACCTAAGAAATTCCAAGGCAAAAGATACTTTCAACTCAGCGTAAAAAACCGGCGGCTTAGTGCAAATTATGCTACTAGCACAGGCTCTGCGCAGTACGAAATTGTATGGCGGGCATACATTTTTTCCTGTATTGGCGGCTTGTTTTTCAATTCCTGACCTTGTAAGGACACTTAATGACTTGAAATGATTAATTATTTTTCAAAAATATTAAATGATGTAAAATTGAATGATTATTTTGAACAAAAAGTGCATAAATGATTGAAAAAAATGTTTTTTTTTTTAAATTTATTCTTTTTTTGTTTTTAAAAAATTAAATATGCACCAAATTAGCATTATCAGAGAAAAAAACGAAAAGTATTTTTCGAAATTGGATAAAAATTGAGAAAACTGTCTCAAAAAGTCGTCACCTAGCCTTCAAAGCGTTCGGACGTGTTATTCTTGATATGTTGTGTGCCGAGTGTAATGCAGAAGTTTCGGCAGCTCAGCTCCGCTGCACGGAGGCTGTTCGCTGCGCTTCTCTATGCCGTCGGGTATTTCATAGTGCCTGCGTTGATTTGCCTGCTGATGCGATCAAACTCTTATGAAATCCTAACATTCTCTGGCAGTGCGATGGCTGTGTAGTTGCCAATGACTCCCATTCTAAAATCGATGAGCTTGATTCTAAAATAAAAGATCTGGAGTGTTTGTACCAGAATCTAAATTCCAAGTTTTCGGAAGCCTTTCCCACCAAATTGATTCACTTGAACATAACAACGTCACCTTAAGGTCTCGCCAAACGAAAACCGCCAATGCAACGGTAGCTTTGCAATCATATGCAGCCGCTGCTTCCTCATCGTCGGTCCAGGGCCAAGGTCTACGACCTCCGAATGCAGAGAGAGACGACTTTATTAAAGTTCGTCATAAGAAAAAAAACAATAACAACAATAAAAAAACCGTCGTTGGAGTTGCGCCCGCTTCGGATGCTCTCCAAGTTCTGCCTAGCATCAAATTTCTACATGTCGGCAAGTTTAATGCGACTACGGAGCCCGAGGCTGTTTTAGACTATGCCTCTTCTAAATTAAAAGTTGACGCTAAAACACTAACTTGCATCAAGCTTGTAAAAAAAGACGTCGACATTTCTTCATTAAAATTTGTCAACTTCAAGCTTGGTGTCCCGGATCATCATTATGAGGCTGTCTTCAATAATGAGTTTTGGCCATGCTCTGTGAAGGTTAAAAGGTTTGTCCACAGAGAGAGGATAAATAAAGATGAAAATATCACCGATTTGGGCGGACTTTCAAGTTCCTCAATCCCAACTCATCCGTCAAAAAACCCCCAGTGATCGACGCCGCTGGCGTCGACGTTTTTGTGGATCATCTTCATCATGCCCTTCCTTCCCATAATCAGCTGCTCTGGCTAAGCCCACAGCGCTCGCATCTTCTTCATCCCCCCTCGGCACCTGCGCTCGTCACCTTCACCGTCTGTCCATCAACAACATCAACAGCTGGAGCTTTCGCCATCCCTTTTGTGCGACATTCGCCATAGGCTTGGAGTGTATGCCTTTGCTGTTGCGCTCACGATTTCTCATCAACAACTTTGGCTGGAGTTGTTGTTTTCATCGTCCGTTTTGCGTGTTGATGCTGCTCGTTGCTTGGTTTCGCCGTTGGATCTTCTCCGTCTTCTTTGGATGCTGTGTGCTGGCTGGATAGACGCTTTTAATTCTTGTACGACTTTTGCATGCTCTCTTGATGGTCTCTCTGGATTTGCCATCAACAACAACAGCTGGCGCGGTCTGATGTTATTGCTTCTGGGCTGCAGCTCACTGTATGCCCGGCTCTCTTAAATGATTATTTTGGCTCTTCTCTATACACATCGAGTCATTTGGATGTTACCACTGAATCAATCAAAATTCGATCTAAATCGCTACTTAAAGCTGCCTCTGGATTTTTTTCTTATAAGCCGCTCCTTGGATTTACTAACTCTGCAATAAATAATTCGGCTGTGCCATCCGCCCATCCAGAAACCGCGCAGCCTTCTTCATCTCCCATAAATTGTGACAACCCAAGCCTGAAAATATATTTTCAAAATATATCTGGAATGCGAACGAAGACCGGCTGTTTATTTGGCAACATCATCCTGTGATTATGATGTCATTATATTAGTTGAAACCTGGCTCAATATGGACTTCTTCGACAATGAATTTTTTGATGCCAATATCTACCAAGTATTCCGTAAAGATCGGGATGCTGTTAAAACGCAATGCTCTAAAGGTGGAGGCGTTCTTATTGCTGTGCGCCGTACTCTGAGGTGCACATCCATAAGGCTTCGGAATGACGACTCCCTGCTGGATCAACTTTGTGTGTCTCTCGCCGGCCCCGTGGAAACTACTTTTCTGGTTGTATCATATATACCCCCATGCAGCAGTATCGAGTTATATAAGGCTCATGTGGATAATATTGTCTGCATTAATGAAGATCTGGATGAGTCGCAGTTTATCTGTGTTTTTGGTGACTTTAATCTTTCCTCGCTGGTACATGGAGTGGACTCCCCAGCAATGATTCCCAGTAACCTGCATCTGCCCCAGGAAATCTTAGTCTTGGACGATCTCTTCAGTCTGGGATTGGTGCAAATTAATCATGTATTTAATAGATTAAATAAGCTTCTAGACTTAATTTTTGTAAGCCAGGACCTTCACTTAAATCTAGTTTGCTGTAACGATCCTCTCTCTGAGTGCGATGCTCACCACCAGCCCTTATTACGTTCAATTATTACTTATATATATTCTCTCCACATAAACCACTCACATTTTCATCTTATATTCCTGCGAGTAATTTTAATTTAATTCGAAATGACATCAATCATGTTAATTGGGTAGAGGTCCTTTCGCATGTTAACTTAGACACTTGCTATGAACATTTTTTAAAAACTCTTTCAGCAATCATAAATAAAACACGCTAAAAAAAGGTTCTATGGTTCGTTTAAATTACCCTGGTATACGCGAGGACTTAAAAAGTACAAAAATCTGAGAAATAAATTTTATAAGCGTTTTGTTGAAAATGGTAATTCTGCAGACCTCGATAGGCAACATAAACGTGAATTCGAATTCCTGAATAAATTCCTATATAATCAAAACATAGCAGATGTGGAACAGAAATTAATTAGGAATCCTAAATCTTTTTGGCATTTTGTCAACTCCAAGAAGACAACTTCAACTATCCCTTCCCATATGTATTTAAATATGTCGAATTACGTTCGGGTTCCATAAGAGCACAGCGCGTTTCGTTCTAACACGACCTCGTGTATAAAGTTCCATAATTCAAGTTACCATCATTCATTTATCCACCATTTTCATAACAAAGTAAATTTCATTTCCTTAACTAGCCATCCTTTTAAATTACAGTGACAAACCTTCATAATCTTTACCATTCTCTTATCTCTTATTCGTCTTATTTCGTTTCATTCTTTACCATTTAACATCTTTACCTTTACCATCTTTACCATTCTCTTTGGTCTTATTTTGTTTCTTTCTTCTTTTTTCTTTTATTTCATCATTTTAACTTCTTTATTCAGCATTCTTTATTCAACATTCTTTATTTAACATTAGAATAACTCAATAAAATGCCCCACACGCCATGATCAAAACAGACTCTCGTAAGTTTTGCACTTGTGCTTGCATTATATTACTTCTAATACTCTTCATTTCACCACCCTTATTGGTGTGCTTCACATTCTTTATCCACTTCAACATTCTCAATATTTTCTTTTTCGCTTAATACTTCTAATACTCTTCATTTCATCACCCTTATTGGTGTACTTCACATTCTTTATTTACTTCAACATTCTCAACATCTTCTTTTTCGCTTTCGTCTTCAACATTATTTTCACCGTCGAAACCACCATTACAATCATCAAACATATTCCACTCCGCAGGCACTTCTGCTTCTGGCAACCTTCTTAAATCTTCATGCGCATATTTGTATTTTCCCTCATTGGTTAAGGATTCTAAAATGTATCTGTCGCCCTCCAAAACCCGTATAATTTCAAACGGCCCTTCAAACCTTGGGCTTATGTTGGCTTGATGCCTTTCCTCGCCCTCAAGTAACACAAAATCTCCTACTTGGTGTCCAAGTATCTTTGTCCATCAAATCGCTCTTTGTCGCAAACTGCAGTTGCTAAAATACTCCCTTCAGCCTGCTCCATTACGTTTTTCAGATCAACATCACTTTCTAGATCACTAGGTGGAAGTAGGCCTAAAGGCCGAGCCACCCTTCCCAATAACATTTCTAAAGGACTAGCCCCTGTCACACGGCTAGTTGAACAATCAATTGCCAACTGTACATCTCCTAGCACATCGTGCCAAGACCGCTTTCCAGTCTCTGCCGCCGTTAACATATTTTTCAACGTGCTCATTGTCCGTTCCACTTGGCATTTGCACGACTATCACCGGTGGCAATCAAGTGCAAGTTTATTTTGTGATCAGAACAGAATTCACCAAACTTCGCTCCGGTAAAACACCTTCCCTGGTCAGCTATTATTCGGTTTGGTACTCCAAACAATGAAACAGAGGATTAAACAGCGTTTATACAACTCTCACTGTCCAACTTAAGGGTATGATACAGATAGACATACCTAGTAAACGCGTCCACCTGAACAACAATGCACTCCTTCTGCATATTGAATATCGAATTTAAATGACTGTAAATAAGCCCACCAGCTCTGCGCTCTAGGGGTCAAATCTTGCTTATTTCTTGAGGCCTTTAGTGCGTTACAGTTGGTAAAAACAGCAAAGTTCCTACCCAAAAAACAATGTCGAAAATGTTTAATAGCTAAGCTACTGCTAAGGTTTCCAACTCATATGAGTGGCATCTCGACTCTGCAGGTGAAGCAGTTTTACTATAGCACTCTATTACTTGGGGTTTGCTATCAACTTTGTGCAATAAGACTGCAACCTGCATCTGTATGCAGCCCAATTGGATAGTTGGGGTCTAAAACAACAAGGACTGGTTTATCAGTAAAGGTCCTCCGCATCTCTTCATGTTCCGCTTTCCAAACAAATTTATTTTTCTTTGAAGTTAAAAAACAACGGTTTTATCAACTGCGAAAATCCATTTATGAATTGTCGGAAATAGCATGCCAATCCAACAAATTCCCTAAGTGACGCAACTGACTGTGGAGGCGGAAGAGCAGTCAATGCTACAACTTTCTGAGGGTTTGGACGAACCTCTCCAGCACCAACATAGAAACCTAAATACTGAACCGATGTTTTCAAGAAGGAGCTCTTTGTTATGTTGAACGAAAACCCAGTCTCCGTCAAAACATCTAAAACAATCTCCAATCTTTCCAAAGCCTCACATTGATTTGCAGCAGCCATCATAATGTCATCCATATAGACAATCACATAAGAATTGGCTAGATCACCGAGCGCCTCTATTACTAAGCGTTGAAAAACAGAGGGCACATTTTAAGCCCGAATGTCATTGACAAAAACTCACATTGGCCATCTGGCGTCACAAACGCTGTATACTCAATGGATTCAGAATTTAATAGAATCTGATAGTATCCGCTGGCCATATCTAATCATGTGAAATAATTAACTCACCGAAGTCTATTTATTTGGTCCTGTATAAGTGGTAACGGGTACTTATCGGCGATTGTGTTTGAATTTAGCTCTCTATAGTCAACAAAAATTCGATCTACTAACAATATAGGGCTTGCATAAGGAGAGCAGCTTGGTCTTATTATATTACATTTCAACAGCTCATTAATTTTTTTTCTCGGACTAAATCTCGCTCGCATGGACTTAATCTATAGGGCCTTCTTTGAACAGTTTTTCTTGGATCGCTTAATCTAATTTTCATTTCGCCAACTTTAACTTTAGTGCATGGAATACCTTTATAAAACAATTAGAGTACTTTGACAACAATGAATTAAGTTTTATTTTATCTTGTCCTTCAAGCTCGGTATCAATATCGGCAGGCTCGCTACCAGTACATAAATTAATTATTTTTGATCTTATAAATTTAAATTGCTTTGAAGAAATGGCAATATCAAAACCCTGATTTAATATTTCACGGCCAATGATAATATCGTTTTGCACGTGATCATCCCCAATTACATCAAACCAAATCTCGATATAGTTTTCATCAATTTTAACGTTACTTAGAATTGTACTGTACTGCATATCTCATTACTGCCTATGCCTTAACATAAGCTTTTCTTTCATCAGTCGGTCGCTTTGTCAGCATATTTAAAAACATTGCGGCTGGTGTTTCCTTTGTGCCAAAGCGTTGTATAAATAATTCCTTGAATTCGAGCCAGGTTATTGGCGTAACACACTTGGGATAGCCATTTCGAAGCACTACCCTCCAATGCAGAACTTCAGGCCACTACCAACGCACTGCCTTTTAATAGGTTTTCTTTCAAAATAATTTCGACTGTAGTACACCATGATGAAGCGATGGCGCCAGTCTTATCTGGGTTATATTTGAGAAGTTGAACCGATTTACTTTGCACTGAGTCAGGGGTCGTTGTTTGTATGGCCCGCACTAGTTCGATTAAGTTTTTATTTTGTAGTTCCAATATGGTACGCCATGGTCCATCTACTGATGAAGGTAGAGGGCCAGATCCCACTTCTGATGTCGAATTACGTTCGGGTTCCATAAGAGCACAGCGCGTTTCGTTCTTCACGGTAGTGACGATCGACCAAGACTAACTCATCGTCCTCTAACTACTACCTCTTTTTATATGATTCCTTGAACCGCACTCGACGACGATGTCGCGCCGCATTTGTGGTAACTCTTGCACCGCTACACGGGCGACGCGCCACCGTCGCTTTGCTCCAATGGTTCCTCGAAACGAAGGAACAGAGAGACGAGCAAATTCAAATACTACTAAATTAGAAGTTGTCCGACGCTCAAATTCTAATACTAAGAAATTAGAAGTTCTCCGATCAAGAATATTCCATTCTCCGACAAATACTTCATCTGCATCTTCGGATCTCGAAGTGGCTTATCTGTTTGCCAAATATTTTTCGTCGAACTTCGAGCCACTATTTTTATGGAATGACGACTTTACGCTTCGTTCCATCACTTCAAGCTCCAATATTGGGAACTTCTTTGTTAATGAATCCGACTGTCATCTTGCTGCGGAGAGCTTTAATGACTCTGAAAAGTTCGATTGCGACGGGCTCTCACCGCTTTTACTAAAAAGTTGTATTGGCGTTCTTTCAGAGCCACTTAAAATTATCTTCAATAAATCCCACTCCAGTGGGATCTTTATTTAGAGATGGAAACTGGCCACAGTTACTCCTATTTATAAGTCTGGTGGCAAAAATATAATTTCTAATTATAGACCAATTGCAAAGCTGAGTAATATCGCAAAGATGTTTGAGCGAATTGTAGCTAAGCAGCTTGCCTTTCTCACTGGTAGCACCATCAGCCCTAGCCAACATGCGTTTATGCCAGGACGATCGACCACCACAAACTTAGCTGTGTTTAACCATTTTTGCATTAATGCCTTCTAGAGCCATAAGCAAGTGGATGTGGTGTACACAGACTTCGCCAAAGCATTTGACAAGGTTTGCCATAGCGCACTGTTGGCTAAACTTGTAGCAATAGGCTTCCATTCATCAATGATAAATTGGATAAAATCATACTTAGATGGCCGGCAGTATAGAGTAGTGTGCAATGATCAGTCTTCGAGTTCGTATTTAGCTACGTCAGGGCTTCCTCAGGGAAGTGCTTTGGGACCTTTTCTATTTATTCTATTTATAAATGACATTGGTCTCTGTGTCAGGAACTCGGAATTTTTATTGTTTGCCGACGCTCGGGAACAAACTTCATATTTTCAAAATGTAAAAAAGAATATGAGGAGTGATGAAAGCCTAATACTTTGCGATTTTGCGGAAAATTAAGCCTTTGTCATTCAAACAGGCTTTCATTGGAACAACGACTATATTCCCCATTTGTTTCTATTATAAAATGAGTGGCAATATCGACCTCAAAACATTAGTAATTATTTCTGATTGCAAGAAACATGATGCGATAGCTGTGTATGTTTTTCTCAAAGCCCTAAATTAGTACTTTTCAGAATACTATAAACATATTCGCAAGTGCATTTATTTTTCTGACGGAGCTCCACAGCAATTTAAAAATGTAAAGCATTTTGCGAATATTTTTCATCACGAACAAGATTTTCAACGTCCTGCACAGTGGAATTTTCACGCAACTGTTTCTTTGAGTGATTGTCAAATTTCGACCGTGAAAGAATTGTACGAGTGGGCTAGGAAAGCAACTTCTCTACCCAATATTTCAGTCCTATTAAAATGTTCAAAAGATTATGCAGAGGCGGAAAAATTTCTGCAAAGTCGTTTCGAAAAATGTAAAACGATTGCAAGAACGCAATCGTTCCACTATGTTGCGCCACATGGAGAAAGAGAGTTGAAAATGAAATTTTTCTCTTCCAAAGACGTTTTTCAAGTATTAAGTTTATGGAAACCATAAATCAAACGAAAAAAAAAAAAAAGTAAATAGCGAAGTCACTTTTTCGAATGTTCGACGAAAAAGTAAAATTTGCAGTTACAAAATTATATCAATTTATAGTTCGATTTTAAGGATAATAAAAAACATACCACAAACTAGAATTTGTGTCTAAACGTCAATAAACATTTTCCACCTAGTATTTTACATAGTATGGTATCCTATAATTTATAATATAACTGCTTTGCTAGTTAGGGATTGAAAACTGCTGAAGTCCGAGCTAGTCGCGCTACGGTACGCTCTGCGCATGCGAGCGGTAATTAAAAAATTCACTGCTCCGAAAGTATTCATCTTTCATTTTCTTTCTTCTTTCTTTCATCTTTTCAATTGAAAAAAGAAAAAATTAGATCCAAGTTTGAAAATTTGTTTATTTGTTTATTAACTTTTAACTATTTTTCATTAAATAACCAATAATTTTGTAGCTCTTTTTCTTCAGAAAATCATTTCTCGAAAATTCTACGTATCATATTGAAATAAAAAAATACGTATCGAATATTTTCAAGTAATAAACTGAAAAAAAAATGTAAAAAGGAACAAAAAATGTACTTGCTAATTTTAGGTGGTATGCCCCATATGCTTTATTGGGTCGGAAATTTCTCCTTCACTGCGTTGCAAACTTCCGACTAAAAATATAACACCCTGCAAGGGTATACAAATAAACAGTAAATGAATATAAAAGAAAAGCGAAGATTAAAAAATAAGATATTACCCAAATATCATTAAAACTCCGCGTAAAACACTTAATTTCAATGTTTTCCATATATTTTTACTGTTTTTAATATAACTCTACCGATTTTAATAATTTTACATCAAACATTCACGGCATAATTGGAATTAATAAACAAAATGTACTCTTTTCTTTAACGTTTGTTATCTGTAATATATTGTCTTCGTACTTCTTGTTTGTTGTTTGTCGAGAGAGGGATAGTTTTAGTGAGCATTAGTTTGAGAGAGCAAGAGGCGACGTGCTAGAGAAGTCGGGATGGACACGATGGTCGAGAGAGAGCGTAGGCTTGGTAGAAGTTGATGTCAGCTGTTGATGAATCGTTGATAACAGTGGCCCATTGATGACAAGTGGTACTGCAGGGTAGTGAAGAAGTTCAATATTCACATAAAGTTAATTGTCTAATTGTCAAAATTCAACAGATAGCGCGGTCTGGAAAAAACGAAGAACAACAACCACCACCGCCGTCAGTTTTATTTGTACTCATGCGTGGGCTTTGTTGTTGCAAAATTTAGATCGTAGCGATGTGCGTATTTTGCAAGCTACCTAATGCCGTAATTCAGTGGCATTGTTTTTGTAATTCTTCACGGATCGATCCTCTGATTCGGTCGGTTTGAGCAAGGTGAGCAAATTGAGCTAATGCGTAAAGTCTAATAACTGCAATATTTATAAAGCGATTTTACTGTAACCGACAAGAAATATGTAAAAATATTTACTTTATACCAAAATTCTCCATTATAGCTTTGCAGCGGCTTTTCATGATTATTCATACAGGGAATGGGTGATGCCAAATATTAATGTTGTAATCCCATTTTAAAAGTGACGGGTGGATTACCCCCGGGCCCGTAATTCTCAACGGGGGGCCGTAGTTTTCAAAAGGGGCCCGAGATATTCAGAAATGCCAAGCGGGGGAGAGCCCGCACTGGGTTACCCCCGAGCCCTGGTCCCAAGAGGAGAAGGCAAAGCAGAAGATTGAAGAGGGCAGGTTACACTAAGCCAATATTCCGCATATGTACTCAAAGGGCGTATTCGCCAACAAAGTGGAGGAGATGCTTGCCAGCAAAAGGCAACGCTCCCTTGAGAGCGCTACTAAGGACGCTCCAGAGAGCAAGCGGAAACGCGGGCCCAGGCAGGTAAGCCCTCCACCTAAAGCGAAGAAGCCTCAGAGGGTAGAGAAGGTCAGTGAGGTGTCCACACGACATTTGATCGTGGCGCTTATTAATCGGAACGACGCAAATGGCAAGATGTCCTAATAACGGTGGAAGACAGTGCACGCGCGGCTCGTCGAAGCGCTGTTTGCACTAAAGGAGGATGACTGGCTAAATGGGGTAAAACGACAGAGGCGTGTCAGTCCTAGACTTTTTTCTATCTACTAAGCTATGTATAGCAAACGTCGGGGAGGAGCATACCTTCGTAGGTCCCACCTCTTCAAACATGCAAAACTTAACACTCCTTAGGGGACAATGTACAATGGTATCAGAATGTAGAGTCATAAGTATATACGATTCCAATACGATCACTCTCCCAAAACAACCTTCTTTAGGAACCCCAGATACACCAGCTGGGGAAAGTTTAAGAAGACAATCTCAACACGACTCGAGACGGGCCCGGCCTTACTAAAACCCGAAGACATAGAAAAGTCCCTAGATACCCCAGGGAATTACTAGATGCGCAACGCGCAGCATGCCCGACCTCTAGAGCCAGAAAGAGGACCAAGCCACCCTGGTGGAAAAGTAATCTCTCGCTCCTACGCAATAACCTCAGGGAATTATTCAAAATCGCCAGTGAGGCGAAAAATGGTATAATTAATGAGGAATACAAAATCCTAGTTAAGGATTACAAGAAAGAAATACGCAGGGCACAAAGAAGCTCGTGGAGAAACTTCTGCTCAAGTATCGAGACGGCCCCAAAACGGCTAGACTCCGGAACTTGCTATCGAAGCAACCCACCATACAGAGTCAGCGCAAACTCGACAACGGACATTGGACTGAGGGCAGCGATCAGGCCCTGAGGGCACTAATCCATACTCACTTCCCAGGATGCACTGAGATGTCCGATGCCAACAAGCACCAGGACCTCCCAACTGGAGGAGAGAGTCTCCCAACAAATCAAATATCCTCTAGAAGAATCCAATTGACACCTTTGAGGGAATAAAAGCACCAAGAATAGATGGAATATTCCCAGCAATGCTACAGGTGGCCAAAGAAGTAATCACCCCATGGCTCTACGCTATATTTACAGCTTGCTGAAGCATGGTCTATATCCTATCCAATGGAGAACCTCTCGGATTGTCTTCCTGCCAAAAGCAGGAAAGTGCAGACATGTGAGCCCCAAGAATTACAGGCCGATTAGCATCACCTCATTTTTACTCAAGACGGACAAGCTGGACATTTATATCAATAACGATGTGGGAAGATTGGTGTCATCCAACCAGCAGAGAGCCCTGCATAACAAAGAATATGCATTCAACAACGTGACCACAGACGCTATAGTAGACCGCCTAGAAGCGGCCAACACGCCTCCCGCCATCAGCTTGTGGATAAGAAATATTCTAAGCTGCAGGCGGGTACAATCCGATTGGGGCACCGCCTCCATGATGAAAGGAGATCACAGGAGCACGCTGCAAGGCAATATATATACCGCTGGCTCCAAGATGGAAGGAGGAGTTTGAGTGGGCATATACTGTACAGACCCAGCAATGCGACTGTCGTTAAGCTACCAACCCAATGCAGCATACTCCAGGTGAAAGTATTCGCCATCGGGAAAGCAGCAGAGCTTATGTAGAGCATAGATCGGCCATACGAAGCGGACAATTTGTTCATAGACTGTCAAGCGGCGATAAGATCCAAGCAATCGTCTGCGGTCAGTTCCAAAACTGTACTGGCAAGCATAGAGGCACTAGATATTCTTAGCACGACTACGTCAGAAAGGCGTCAGACTGGCGAGTGAAAGAACTGAAAACGTTGCTGTCTCCCTATGAAGGCTCCAAAGCGAACTAGAGAAACGAGCCGACGCACGTGCAACGAGCAAATGGAGGATAACTTCTACAACCTCCAAAATATCACAAATCATGTGCAGAGATCGCAACGCAAAACTTAGTGACTACGTGCTGTATCTTCCAAAGAAAGACTGCAGACAGTTATTGGGAATTATAACATGTCATTGCCTAGCTGCGGCATATGCAGTCAAGTGGAAATTTTGTGAATCCGAAGCAACCGAAAGCATGGAGCATCTTTCATTTGTAAATGTCCGGCTCTAACGAGGGCAAGAGTAAAATACCTGGGCTCTCCTGTTCTGGCATTGCTAGAAGATGCCTCCAAGAAGAGGCCAGGCGAATTACTTGCCTTCGCGAGAAGTTCCTCGATCCTCAAGGATTTCGAAACCCGAAACTAATATATCCATGTACCCTGTACCATGTACCAAATCTTCTACAAAATTTCTCAATTGAATAATAATGAAATTTGTTGTTTTTAATATACGCCGATATTGCAAATTTAATTCACTCAGAACTCTAGGCAGTACCTAAACTATAAATTTAAGTTGAATTAAATGGAATTATTTACGCCAGTGGTTGTTCTTGGCAGAGGGGGTTTTGAGTTCATTTTTTTTTTTGTGTTTGAGAAATAATCTATTTTAATTTAAAAATTTTTAAATTCCAATATTTTATACTACACTCTACATTTAAGTTTAGCTTTAATTCGATTCACGTCTAATTCCAAGTGAAAACCTTGAAAACATCATAAATTTCTGATTTTAATCAAGATATTTACTTTATGTGGGGACTGTGGCATCCTTAATAAAGAAAGAAAGCTAACTTTGAAAAGACAAAGTTTGTATATTGTAGCGTTTGCAATAAGATTATAAGAACTATAACCAAGTATCCATTGAGCCTGAAGACTCTATTCTGAAACAGAAATTAAAGAAAGTTTGGATTGAACTTTTGAATGACCAGATTAGCATATAGACGCATTAAGCGCAGGCAAAATTTATTTAATGCCGAACAACAAGGATCCTCGAGAAACTATTTTGGATGTCTACAGAAATAAGCCAACCCTTTCGTTTTGTTGTGGAAATGGGATCAACTGTTTATAATAATCTTGAAAAAAATATCTTAGAAAGCTTATAAAGCGCAGAAGCGCCCAAATATATCATTAGGATGCATAAAAGAATTAAAATGGTCACAGAAAATATTTGAAATATTCGCGTGCCAACTATCGCACACAAAGGGTAACACTGGACCGAAAAAGGCGATGGCCATACTAATATTGCAAATTTCTCGCAAAGCGTGGCACAACCCTTGCCATTTTACTTTCGTCAGTCAAAAAATATAATTAAAATATGGATTCAGAAAACAGCAGAAAGGAGTTATTCCCTGCCTGGCTCGACAAAAGTATGAATCGGAGATACATTTTATATGATGATGTTTTTGGGAAATTGCCTTGCCGCATATTTTTTATTATTTTGGGAAACTGTGTAGAGAGGGCGTCTTCAATGCTTTGACTGCACTGCGTTTGTTGGCGAGGGGGAAAAGAGAAAGAGCGAGACGGAGTTGCTTGTTCTATTTTTAGATTTCGTTTATTGGGCACACAATGAATAAGTGTGAGTGCGTTTTGTGTGCATGTGCACGAACTCGGCAGCGCATTTTGGACGAAATTTAATATTTGAAACTCCTATAGGGTTTGCTGAATGCGACATAATACAGTCTGTGGTCGTGATGGATAAATCATCAATGTGATTAAGGGACCGATCCCTCTCAAAAACGTATTTTTTTAATGTATTGTTTTTTTTTTTTAATAAGTAATGAACATTTTTATTTGATTAATTTTTATAAATTATTATTTCATTTAGTCTTAATGCTAAAAAACTGTTATTAATAAAAAAAACGGGTGACTGGTTTATAAAACTAGAACAGCTTTAAATCGCGTTGTAAGATGCTAATCACGGGCCAGGATAAATACTCAGCCAGTCCAGGATCCTCCACAGAAATATTTATTTTGCGAGAATATATAGGGGATGGAAAACTGTGGGGTAGGAGGGTCGCCGCAAAGCTCGACCCGTATCTAAAGTCTCCCTGGTAAACGGCTGCGTATTCGCGGGGCCGCTCGCAGGGGACTCTAGGGGTGAAGCGCCGCGAGGCTGAAATCCTCGCCATGGGGAGTCGGCTGCGTATTCGCGGAGCCGCTTCCAGGCGAGGGTCGAGACTGCGACTGCGTATCCGCGGGACCGTTTCCAGGTGGGATTCGAGAGGATTTGAAGAAGAAGGATCGGAGGGTGTGGGAGGAATTAAAATACTCATGGTTCTGGTTTAGTCTTGTTCAGTGTTTTATTCTTTGTGTAATTATTCCTAATCTTGGTCCTTACTGTGTTTTCCCTACACATGCACTTGTTCTCCCCGCGGGGGTTGGCCCGAGGCCCAGCTCACCAGAATCTACTCCTCCACGATAGTAATCAGCCTATCCATGGTGGCTGCCACCACCAATCGTCCGTCGTCCTGATCCTCCAGTTAAGATCCTGCGGGCAATCAGGGTTCTAATCCGGTCCATTCCCTTGGAGTTGAAGTTTCTCCCTTGTAATGCTTCTCCGGGGCACGTCTATTCTCCTTGGCTTCCTCGAAACGATTCCCCGATCGGCGGGCAGTATTGTGTTCGGGAAGCCTCCTCTGCCGCCGATACTGCTTACGTGGCAACGTCGAGCTTCGGCTCGGCAGTCCATACATGTGTCGTCTCTCTCTCTTTTGTATGGGCTTTGCCGAGTGTGTCGGCCCTGCCGCTATGCATTTGCTCTGCCGGTATTCTTCATGGCTCTCCCTGACTCTCCTTGTATGGGCTCTGCCGAGTGTATCGGCTCTGCCGCTATGCATTGGCTCTGCCTATGTTCTTGGCCCTGCCGATGGGCTCTACCGGTATTCTTGGCTATGCCGATATTGGCTCTGCCGCTATACTTGGCTCTGCAGTGTGTTGCTGATGAGCGTTGTCTTTTTTTTTTTATTTTAAAACAGAGTATAAAGTATATAACATAAGATAGTAGGATAGGAGGTATAGGTGCAGAGTCCGCTTCCGTGGGACTGCCGCAAAGCTCTACTTCACGGAGCGGCTGGCGGTTAAGTTGCCGCTCATCTGTCCCCTTCAGTGCGTCGGGTCTGCTCCCGGCGCCTCAGTTCCCTCGTCACGGTTGCTCCCATTCCGGCGACGGCCTCCCACTTCGAAGGGACTTCCAGCATACAGCTGATTAGATTGCCGGGTGTAGGGCGACGGTTTAAGGCTGCTTCCAAAGCAGCTCGTTCTGCCGAAAAGAGGGGGCACACGAAGAAGGCATGCTTCGCGTCCTCGATGACTTCGCTACCGCAATCTTCGCAGTATGGGTTGTCCTCGTGCTTGAACCTGTTCTTCCGCATCCGTGTCCTGAGATGATCTGCGATGTGTGGTAGTCCAGCTGCCCATGGCTTCTCTGCACCCAGGGGACCAGATCGGGGATGAGCTTGTGTGTCTACCGCCCTGTGCTCCAACGCTCTTGCCACCGAGCAATAGTGCTGCTCCGCTGGGTTCTGCTGCCAGAATTCCCTGTTCTGCGGTCGTCTGCCAGAAGATCTATTGGGATTGCTCCCGATAACACCAATGCAGCTTCCTCGGACACCGTGCAGAAGCAGCTGGAAATGCGCAATGCGCAGCGTCTGTACACAGATTTGCCCTGCCGGCTGTAACTGGTGGTCCTCATGGCTTCATGGCTTCGGCGCGGCATACAGGATTGTCGAAGTCACCACTGTTGCTAGCAGTCTCCTGCTAAACGGCTTGGGACCACGCGTGTTGGCCATCATCCTCGATATGGCTGCGGTAGCCTTGGATGCCTTGGCCGCCGCGTACTCAAGGTGGGTCTTAAAGTTCAATCTGTGGTCGATCATGACTCCCAGATACTTTATTGATGGACTCGACTCTATGGTTCTCGAGCCGACCCGGAAGTTTACCTTCTCCACAACCTTCCTGCTGCTGATGAGCACCGCTTCCGTTTTGTGCTCGGCGAGCGAGAGCCCATTGTCTGCCAGCCAGGACATCATCCTGTCAATTGCGAGGCTGCATTTAGCAGTGACATCGGCCAGATGCTTCTCCACCGTGACTAGCGCTATATCACCGGCGAACCCTACTACGGCGCAGCCATCAGGTAGTGGCAGCCTCAGGATCCCGTCAAACATGACGTTCCACAGGATTGGCCCAAGAACAGAGCCCTGGGGCACTCCTCCAGTCACGTGGTGGACCTGGTTGCCGTCGTCGGATGCGTACAGTAGTAGTCCCTGAAGTAGTCCGCTATCAGGAGGGTGAGGTATCCGGATATGCCGCAGCGCTGTAGTGCCTGCAGGACTAGACTCCAATTTGCTGAATTGAACACGTTTCTGACGTCTAGGGTACAAACCAGGCAATATTGCTTGGTGCCACCGGGGGACTGACCGCAGCTCCAGATGGCAACACCACCGTCCGCGCTCTGTTGCCATACTCCCTCTGCTTTTGGCTTGTACGGTTCGCTCAATACAGCCACGTCAATCTCTCCTCAAAGACCGTCTGTGCCAGCAAGTCTTGTGCAGCTGTGCAATGATGGTCCTGCTCAGGGTGGCGTGTTCTGCCTCCCTCGCGGTCTTGCCGCCTCTAGTGAAAAGGATGCACCTGGGCTTGCCTTTGCACGTGTTGTGCTTGTGACCGGTTCCTCCGCACTTGAAGCATGACTCCTGTGTGGCTTTGGCCGTTGCGTCGGAGGCGCGGCATCTTGCCGAGGTGTGCCCGAAGCCCATGCACTTGTAGCAGCGCCTTGGCTCCGTCTTCTCCCTGATGCGGCAGACTACCCATCCAATCCGGATTTTGCCCTTGTCGAGCAGCCTCCGCGCATGTTCAGGTCTCAAGTTGACCGTCGCGATTTGCGTTCCTCCAAACGCTTTCCGCATCCTGGGTGTAGCGTCGCTTGGGATGTCGCTCTCCTCTCCCGCAAATAGGGCCATTGTTACCTCATCCACACTGGTCAGGTCGTCTAGGTCGCGGATCTTGATCTGGACCGTCTCCTGCATGACTGACACTTCCGCCTTGCCAGAGATGGCTGTCTTTAGTGCCACTTGCAGTTGCTGCGTGGATGGGTTGAGGGGTTTGAGTCCCTGGAGTGAGGGCTCCGTTCTGACGATCCTCAGCATGTCTGCGTAGGATCCTTCGCTGCACTTGATCAGAATTGCGTCAGATCGCTGCTTCGTGGGCATCGTATTGCGAGGCGCACGATCCTCTTTGGGTACACTGCTCGTGTTGGTGAATGTAGCAATCATTTCACCCAGCATTGTCCCCAGTTTTTCAGCTAGAGCATGTGCGTCTGCGTCCACCCTCTGCTTTTTGTTTGTGCTAGTTTTTGTTCCTTCGGGGCTCGTTGCTTCCCGGCATCTCTTCGAAGTGGCTATCTCCTCCTCACTTTCGCCGAAAACATATATCGGCCCATTGATTTTCGGCGGCGCCGAAACAGGGTGCGTCTCGGTGCTGGTCGCCTGAGGCGAGCGTTGGACCCTCTGCTTCATACGCTGGAAGTTTTGAAGCATTGGGGTCCCTCGGTGCACGGAGATTTCCCCCAGCGGATGATTGATGGGAGTTATACCGCTCCTACTCGGTCCCCAGAGCCCCTTTTGACTGGCGCCGCCGCAGCGGAGGGGTTGGAGGATAGCCCGATCCTCGGCCTTTTGCCTTGTTCCCCACTGTAGCCAGATGCGGGAGCTGCAGTGAATGGGCCTGTGGAGTTTGGCTTCAGCAATTTAAGGAAAATTTAAGTTGCAGCCGGTTATTTGGCTTCGCTTTAGCTTTCGAAATTGCGCGGGCTGCTCGCGTTTTCCAACACTACGCGAGTGCGAAAGCTCTCTGCGGGTGCGTTGCACAACACTGCGATCAGCTGATCTTGTTGTGCTGCGTGCGATGGAGAAAAACGCGAGGGAAAAAGGCTTGTGGAAACTATCTTTTTCGTGAGAGTGAGCGACGTTCAAGGGAAAAAGAGGTTCTCGGTGGACGAGAGAGAGGTTCCCTCCTTGCCCTCAAGTTCCAGTATTCGTCGCGGGTGCCAATATTCGGGGAGCCCGGATAGCCTGCCGGGGCCGATTTTGGTACGTACCTTGCCTCAAGGTGTCTCACTGCAGTAAATATATTTTTTCCAGGGCCTGTGGCGCTTTTTCACTATATAATAGACGGTTCACTTCTGGAGCTAGGAAAAAACACGTCTAACCACTGTGAGTAAACAAAACTGAGCGTTGTCTTTTTTTTTGTATTCAAAATTTATTTCCACTACTAGCTAACAAACAATAACACTAGAAACATTAGAAACATAGAAACATGTGTGTGTGTGTGTGCGTTGGGATTAAGCCTAACTATTTACACATGCCCTTCTTAGGTCTTGTCCATGTCTCCTGTTCTAGCCTTACATAATATACTTGTCGGAACGTCGTTATATTCCGCGGATTCCATTGCGTTGCGGACCGTGCGTTTCCTCGGCTGTGACATGTTTCGCGCTTCGATCAAGAATGCCTCTTTGAATCGCAACTCATCTTTTTATATGGCACCAATCTAGGTACTCGTCCTCTTCCTAGAATACATATACATTCGTCTGTCTCTTACACATCGTCACGCCGAGGCTACACAAAACAAAAGTATGTTAGGCCTTTACGCAGAAACCGTTTGCGAATACGAACGTCGACTTCTAATTTCCAATTAAATACCATATTTCCACCTAAGACAAAGAGTAACATCTGCACGACTTCTAATTTCTAGGATTTACTTTATGAACGTTTTATTTCTAACTAAATAAACGAATTCGATCCTATTACTTAACCATTCAAGTTAATGACCCAAAAATAACGCTTCGACACGGCCTTCCTGACAAACACACGTCCTCGTGTTGTACCTTTTTAAACAGAATAATAAAAGTTACTTTAAGGTGACGCTCAATCTGCAATGACCATACAAAAAAATCACAAAAAAAAATATAAAGACGTTGTTCGTCATTTTAATGAATTAAGGGGGTTTCTACCTTGTGTGGTCGAAAAATCAATTTTTTTGTTGCATTTTTGGATTGATATATGTTTCTAGAATCCGCACCCAAAATTTAAATTAGTTATCTTAAGAATTACGGAACCTACACCTTAAAACAGGGAGCACCTACACCTTAAAACAGGTACTGAAGCAAAACTTCAAACGCGTTTTACTCGAAACGACATTTTTTGACCTTGCGGAAGTGATTCAAGCCAGACGAGTTGAGCAATCGCCACGAAATTTTAAAGTATCGTGTATAAGAGGCTTCTCCATGGCTGGTACCAAAATCTTTAAAAAATATTGAATATTTTTCATTTTATATAACAATTAATGTCGAAAAAAGTGCGTAAAAATCGATTTTTTTATTTAAACTCGCATAAGTTTTTCAATTTTCATTCTTTTTTCGCAATTCTGGTACCAGCCATGCGCAAAAGTATACAAAGTAAGAATATATTTAATTTTTGTGTTTCAGATCCTTTGGGGCAGCAGCAGGACTTCCGTGAGCATAAAAAGGCGTTCCATTGCTCAATGCCCCCTCCCCCCCCCTTTGCATATTTCCATTTGAAACTTTTTTTACTTAAACAATAAACTTGTATATACACCTGAAAAAAATTAGAAGTGTCTATCTTCAATACATTCCACGAAAAAAATTTTTGAAAAAGCACATTTTTTCGACCACACAAGGTAGAAACCCCCCTTAAGAGTTATTTATTCATGAGGGGCCTGTGATCTGAGTCGATTCCCAAAGACTATTCTCATCTACTACCAACCCACCCCTTGGGATCTCAACCGCTGCTTGGCATCTTACGCCAACGCATCGGTCTAAGTTGACCCAAGCGAGTGCTTGTGTAGACTTCAACATCGAAATCCATCAATGTCACCTCCTAGTTGGAATCCTCCAACTAGCTCTCTACATTTCTTGCCACGTCGCATACATCATTGGAATCCACCAACTTACTCTCGACATCTCTTTCAACGTCGCTTACTTCATTGGAATCCACCAATAAGTAATCTTCTAATTTCACTTTTACTTCATTGGAATCCACCAATTTACTCTCGACATCTCTTTCAACGTCGCTTACTTCATTGGAATCCACCAATAAGTAATCTTCTACTCATTACTCACATCTAAATCTCTGGGAATCTCTTCAATAGGCCTTTTTTTCCAGCCTCTGTGCACCAAGTTAGTTATTAAAAAGAGATTTTAAAGCATAGTCTCACCTTCAAGTAGCTCTAACACTAAAAGCGGGTCTCTAAACTTATTGCCCTGTTTACTCTGAGGCATACCTCTCTTCGTTTTTAAGCAAATTAAACAAATTTCATATTTAGCACTGTTTCCCATATTTCTTTAGAATTTCCTTTTACAAATTTGAATCGAACTAATTTTTTTCCATAACAGATATCAAACTTATTAAAAGGGCGAGCTTCTTCTCCGATTATTCAGCTTATTCTTGTGCACTGAAAATTATTAAGATATCGTCCATATAGACTAGGACGTATGAATAAGCCAACTCTCCTAAGACTTTAATTATAGACTTTTGAAACACGTGTGCGTATAATATTAGCCTGCAATAATTATTTTATCCCTTTTCTCACGATTTCGTTTTCGTCTACACTGAGTTTGTAAGGCTGCCTTTTGACCGAATTATTTAGGTTAATTAATCGAATATGATAGTTGCCACTCTACTTTTAGGAACACGCCTTTAATCAATTCTTTAAAAACGCTCAACAAATTCTTATACACACCACTCAGATCAGTATCAATTTCCGCAAAACTACGAATTTTAGTCAAAGAAGAACAGCTATTTACTGATACAGTTCCTTTTTTTTTTTTTTTTTAAGTTTAAATTTGTCGATGCATTTCAAGTAAAATTATAATACTATAATCTAGAACCACAAATAGAATAATTTCAAGAGCATACTCGCCAATAATACAGGGATACAGATTTATTTATGAGCGTACACTGCGCTCCGGCATCAAAACAAAATGGGTCCGACTCACCGGATAATTACTACATTACATAAGTTAAACACGTTCTTCTTCTGACTGGGTCTGGATCGGTGATGCACGACGTCCTGGACAAACAGATGCGATGTGTCCTGGGTTTCCACAATGGTAGCAAATAATATTCCACTTCTTTGTATCGATGGGCCGGCTGGAAGTTGTATGCGATCCTTCTGGATTTTTAAAACTGATTTTTCTTGTATGGCAGTCCACGATCTTGTGGCCGATTTTTCCGCAGAAGTGGCACTTAGGTGGTGTTTGCGGACAAGGTTTTTTGGCCACTGGATTCTCCAAAACTATGCTCTCTCCACTATTAACGGACGCAAAAGCCTTAAGTTCGTTCTGCAGTTCAACACGCGTTTTGATTTCCGTTGTAAAGACTGTACGTTGTAGCCTAGTGTCTTTTTGAGCTGTATGTGCTAGAACCACTGACAAGGCTATTTGCTCCGTGGTCATTGATTTCCATTTGGCCATCAAAGTAGTTAGCTGACGGCTTCCGTAGACTTATAGGCATTCGCCTGCATTTGGGTGACCGTTGAGGACTTTAAACACTGTTGCCGAAGTAGTTTCGTTGCCTTCGAATTGTTGCAAAAATAGTTCTTGGAACTGGTTCCAGGTCATGCCAGAATAGCTTATTTGGGATAACCAACTAGAAGCGCTGCCCTCAAGCGATTTACTTAATGCTATGAGCAATACGCTTCCAGTCATAGGCCTTTCAGACACTATAAGGTCCACTGTCGAACACCAAGCAGCTGCACTTGCTCCCACTGTATCGGGATTAAACTTTGGTAATGTCACATTGTTCGTTTCAACTCGTCGTGGTTCCGCACTTGTCACAGACTTTAGAACTTCTATCATGCTTCGGTGTTGCATTTCTAGAAGTGCACAAACGCGATCACTGTACTCGGTTTGGGGCTGAGGCGATCCCACTTCTGATGTCGGAACGTCGTTATATTCCGCGGATTCCATTGCGTTGCGGACCGTGCGTTTCCTCGGCTGTGACATGTTTCGCGCTTCGATCAAGAATGCCTCTTTGAATCGCAACTCATCTTTTTATATGGCACCAATCTAGGTACTCGTCCTCTTCCTAGAATACAAGTTATCCAACCCGTAAACACAGACTTCCTCCCCAATTTATAAACAAATTTCACATTCCAATCTCGGCGACATTTCCTTTGTCTTTGTTTTTGTCATTGCCTTTGCCAACGCCTAGCTACCCGCTAAAGTAAACAACCCAATCGTAAAGTAAACACAGCATCCGCTTAGAGACCAAACCATGGTCAACGAATTGCGCTTCACATAAACTGCATCGGTCAGCATAATTGAATTTCACAATGCAGTGGAATAATTTCAGCATAAAGCTTTTATTCTAAACATAATTGAAAGTTCAAGAAGTTTCCTAAGAAAGCTTCTGGCCGAGGTTGCTTGGATTAGGATTAATAATTCTAAGATCAGTTCGAGTTTGAGTTTGAGTCCGATACGAGCCTGATTCGGGACGAGTTCGAAGTAGTGTCTTGTAATTAAGTATTAAGTGAAAAGTTTTACATCAATAAAGAAATATTAAAAAATATAAAATTAAAAAATTATTTTTTTATAAATAATTAACAACAACAATTTTAATTTACATATACATTCGTCTGTCTCTTACACATCGTCACGCCGAGGCTACACAAAACAAAAGTATGTTAGGCCTTTACGCAGAAACCGTTTGCGAATACGAACGTCGACTTCTAATTTCCAATTAAATACCATATTTCCACCTAAGACAAAGAGTAACATCTGCACGACTTCTAATTTCTAGGATTTACTTTATGAACGTTTTATTTCTAACTAAATAAACGAATTCGATCCTATTACTTAACCATTCAAGTTAATGACCCAAAAATAACGCTTCGACATACTTATATTACTGCCCTAAATCCCAAAATAATAAATTAATTCCATACGCTAACTAATATTACAAATATAATTATGGCCCTATTCCAACTATACTAATATCTATATACATCATCTATATGTACATACGTCCTTGTGTGGGACAAGGATGGTTCCTCACAGCGTTAATATCTTAATTTGAATATATTTAAAGTACATATATAGCGATGAACAACATTTTTATTATCAGATTTACGAATTTGCAATTAGTATCGAAAAGATATTTCGTAGGTTAAGTTGCATTCAAAATACTTCCATTATTGAATTGTAAAAAATGTTTCACAGACTTGAGAAAGGCTAATGAAGTTGTTTTAGCTCTCAAAGTAAAATATATATACTTCACAAAAACTACCACTCCGATATAGACTTTGGAAATCTTCTAGATCCATCACAAGCTTTATTAGAAGCTTCCTCAAATCACATATCTATTTTCTAAAAGAGTTTTGAGAGTCAACCGGAGAAATTACAAATAAGGACATACATTTCAGGGTCTGTGGGAATCATAAATTAAAAATACTGTAATTTCAATTGTTAGTGTTTATTACAAAACACTGTGTAAAACAACACAAAAAACACACTTAAATATGTAAAAAAAAAAAATTTTTTTTTTTAACAGTGAAAACAATGAAAAATACACAACAAAATAAAAATACACATACACACTTAAAAAATGAAAAAACCAATAAAAACATAAAAACAATTAAAAGAAGTTATCCCAGTATTAGAATTTGTATTTTGTTTTCTTTTCCTCTTAAAGATATGCACATTTTTTTCTTAATTTAATTTATTATAAGTAAATACCTCTATATATATAAAAATGAATTGATGTTCGTTAGCCTCATTAAAAATCGAAAACAGCTGAACGGATTTATCCTATCTTAGTCTTGAAATATTCGTGGAGGTCTAATTAAGGTTTAAAAGGCGAGAAAAAATCGAATATTTTCGGGGAAAACCCTGAAAACTGACCTTATCTATTTCCCATACAAACGTTTTTTAAATAAAATGTACAGTCAATTGACATGTATCTCAAAATTGAGACTGAACAATTAACATATATCCGTTTGAACCAACGACAGCTTTGATCAGATGAATATAGGAGGCCCACTCCACATGCACAAAAACAGGATGCTATGTTAGCATCCCGGAACAGCTGCTGGGAGGTGCTGCGACCATGCTGCCATACTATTCCGCTCGAGCCACAGTCAACCACGCCTACCAAGTCGGGAAACGGTGTATAGGGTACACACCCTGAATGCCGAGACGCTCCTAAGCTGCGTGGATGCCAGCCCCATCATAGGAGCGGCGGACATCTGCGCGGACACGATATCCGCCAGGATCAAGGTAGCCTGCGACGCGGCAATGGAAAGCTCCACCAAAGGAGACGGAAGGCGGCCAGTCCCCTGGTGGAACCAGGAGATAGCTACAGCCAGAAGCAACTGTCTCGCCGCTAGGAGGAGATGCCAGCGAAGCAGGGGACGCTCTACACAAGAGCTCCACGATTCCCTCTACAGAGCGCGGAAAGCTCAACGACGACCCGTCATCATACCGGCCCCTTTGCATGCTAAACACGCTGGGGAAAATCATTGAGCGCATAATATGCATGAAGCTGCAAAGCGAAATCGAGGAGCGTGGAGTCCTGTCTAGCCACCAGCACGGATTCCGGAAGAGGCGAAGCACGCTCGACGCGATCCGAGAGGTGACGGAACTGGCGGCTAAGGCCATCGAAGGAGAACGTTGGCGGGGCGGCACAAAGAAGTATTGCTTGGTATGCACCCTGAATGCCTTTAACTCTGCAAACTGGAGCCTAGTGATGCAAGCACTCCAGCGCGGCGGTATATCAGGGTTCCTAATACAGCTGATAGCCGACTACTTCAGAGAGCGCGTCCTGCTCTACAAATCTGACGCAGGTAACCAGGAATACCAAGTTACAGGGGGTGTTCCCCAGTGCTCAGTCCTTGGGCCAATCCTCTGGAACATAATGTATGATGGTATACTGAGGCTGACACTGCCTGAAGGATGCTCAGTGATTGGCTTTGCAGATGATATCGCACTGGTCACTGTGGAGAAGCAACTGGCCGACGTTGCTAACAAATGCAGTCTGGCGATCGACCTGCTGATGTCCTGGCTGGCGGATAATGGGCTCTTGCTTGCCGAGCACAAAACGGAGGCAGTGCTTATAAGTAGCAGAAAGGTCATAGAGAAGGTGAGCTTCCGGGTCGGCTCGACCACCATCGAGTCTAACCCTGCGGTCAAGTACCTTGGAGTGCTGATCGACCACCGGCTGAACTACAAAAGCCACCTGGAGTACGCGGCGGGCAAGGCATCCAAGGCCACTGCCGCCATCTCGAGGATGATGGCCAACACGCGCGGCCCCAGACAGCACAGCAGACGACTCATAGCGACAGTGGTGACCTCCACCATACTGTATGCTGCGCCGATATGGGCAGACGCAATGCTGACGGTGAGCTACAGCCGACACTGCAAGTCGGTATATAGACGCTGCGCTTTGCGTATCTCCAGTTGCTTCTGCACAGTCTCAGAAGAAGCGGCACTGGTAGTAGCCGGAACAATCCCCATCGATTTACTGGCAGAAGAACGCAGGACTGGAAGGTCTGGAAGCAGAACCCAGCGGAGCAGCACGGTTTCGAGGTGGCAAGCGTGATGGGACAACGCGAGCACTGGACGCTGGACGCACAGATTAATCCCCGAACTGGATCCCTGGTTAAACCGACCCCATGGGCAGGTGGACTTCTACACGTCGCAGCTTCTCACAGGCCATGGATGCTTCAAGGGCATTCCTTCACCGCTTCAAACACGACGTAAATCCATTCTGCGACTACTGCGGAGGCGCAATCACAGAAGATGCAGAACACTCTTTTTTTTGTGTGCCCACTTTTCAGCGCTGAAAGAGCTGCCTTGGAGGCAGCAACGAACTGTCGCCTCACACCCGACAACATAACAAGGTGTATGCTGGAGACCCCATCCAACTGGGATGCGGTTACTGAAATGGCAGCAATCGTTCTGAGGGAGCTGAGACACACGGTTGGTGACAGATGGGCGGCAACTGACCGCCTGCCACCCTCGCGAAGTAAAGCTTTGCGGCAGTCCCGCGGGGCGGACTCTTTCTACACTTCTCCCTCCTATACTATTCTCTCTATTGTAAATCCCCTTCATAATCCTTTAAATAAAAAAAAAAAAAAAAAAGGATGCTATGTCATATGTTAGGCATTATGGCCGCCCATACTTATTTGTTACATTTACATGTTACCCAAATTGGTTAGAAATCAAGACGAAATTTTCTACATAGCCAAACACCAGTTGTTAGACATGACATAATTGCCGGAGATTTTTAACAAAAATTAAAAAAATTTTTAACAATGGGCGATCGGTAGTTGTGAAGGTAAGAACACAACATATTGATGTAGACAATCGTTGGATTGTGCCATACTTGCCAATATTGTCCAAAGCTTTTGAGACTCACATATATGTGGAATATTGTAACTCTAACTAAACTCGATAAAGTACATATGTAAATATGATAACAAAAGCAGCGATATGTCTGTCTTCGCTGTAACCAATGCAAATGATGAAATATCATTTGCGATTCATAAAAAATACCCACAGTAGTCCATTTGGCGGTCCACTTAGAAAATGGTCAACGAGTTTATTTTAATGAATCGAACGCGGCAGACAGAACAGCAAGTCCACCATCGACAACATTAATAAGTTTCTTGACAGTCTGTCAAACTGATGATTTTGCTCGCACTTTGCTACCAAGCCACGATATTACATATGATATGCATCATCGAAATCGTTTCAGCGTCGAAAACAAGGAACACCAGTTGAAGGACATCCAAATGTATTTGCTTCAGACGCTCTGGGTCGCATCTACACTGCGATTATAATATATACATGTTTCCGCTCGAATCGAACAGATTTGTGGGTTAAGTATAGAGATGACATGTCAGAGGATGTTTTGAATCTTAATTTTATTGCTTTTGACTAGGATCAGATCGCGAAATTATGTTGCTTTAGCGTTTGCTGAACTCCGGATTCTGCCTTAAAATTACCATTAAGCATGCAAAACACCGAAACTCCAATTTGCAACATCGCCAAAAATAGCGCAATGGCCAAGATACAGCAGGCATGTAAACTAATTATTTGTTATAAATGCACTATGCACTATGAAAGATCTTCTTGACAACCAAAATATTTTTGGTGGGGCCATGATTCTGTTGTCAGGTGATTTTCGTCAGACTCTTCCAGTTATTCCCCGATCAACTGTTGCTGATGAACTTGTGGCAACTCTCAGCAGCTTACGATAGTGCGATCGATAGCTGACACGAGAATCGGGATCGCGATAGGCCATCTCTTGGCGAATCTATCATCTCTATCCACGACAACTACGACATCATCATCGCTGCTTCTTCGCTTTTGCCTATTTTCATTTTTGCCAATTAGTTATAATCAAATAATATAATAATCAGTTAATGTAAGTTAGTGAATAAATACTTGAACATATTTCTGTGTACGAAACACACTAAAGTGGTGACCCCGACGTGATTCACTACATACATACACCCGAAAACCTGCATCAATTTTGGCGACATGGCGACCAACGACGCCATGGAAGACGACGCTGACATTTTTCACGACACCGTTGCTCGTGTCCCCGACGCCGCAATCAACCGCGTGGCCGTAAAAATACCACCGTTTTGGCCCGAGCACCCCGAATTATGGCTGTCTCAAATCGAAGCCCAATTTATTTTGGCGGGAATAACTTCTGACGCCACAAAGTTCAACACAGTGCTTGCATCAATCGAAGCACCCGTTTTGGCCCGAATTTCCAATGCAGTCGTCAACCAGCCAAGCGAAGGCAAATACGAAAACTTGAAATCCTGCATTCTGGAACGCTTCTGCGAAAGCGAACAGAAGAAAATCCAGAAGTTAATATCGGAGACCGACCTTGGTGATAAGCGCCCTTCACAACTGCTTAACGAGTTACGCTCGCTCGCCGCAAATAAAGTTAACGAAAGCTTCTTAAAGGCACTTTGGATGCAGCGCTTACCAACGCAAGTGCAAACTATCTTGCAGGTATCGGACGCCAGCCTAGCAGACTTGGCTAAGTTGGCAGATAAAGTAGTGGATGTTGGCGACTTTCACAATGTACGCACGGTGGACTACAGTTCGAAGTCTTTGCCACCCCGCAGCACGGATGTCGACGACCGTTTAGAACGCATCGAGCAACAGATTAATGCCCTACTCAAAAACAGTTCTCGCAAAAACAATCGGGCCACATCAACTAGGCGCAGCAGCAGCGCCACAACCCAAGACGAAGGTCAAACCTCAGGCATGTGTTGGTACCACAGCAAATTCGGCAGCGACGCCCAGAAATGCCGCCCACCATGCTCTTTTTCGTCACAAACAAAAAACTAACGCAGTCTTCGGATTCGGGAGGCAAATCCGAAGAGGGCCACTGCACAATCGCCCGCCTCAGCATCAGCGACAGCTTCTCCAAAATAAATTTCCTCATCGACACAGGCGCCGACATTTCAGTGTTGCCACCCTGTAAAAACGCAACACCAATACCAACGGCTCAAAAATACAAACCTATGGAGAAAAACGCATAATATTATCACTCGGCCTAAAGCGAAATTTTGTTTGGACTTTCGTGGTAGCTAACGTCAATTGCGCTATCATTGGATCCGATTTTCTTCAACATTTCGACCTGCTCGTGGACATTAAGCGACGTAAACTCATCGACCGAGCATCGCTGTCCGAATCGACCTGTGGCACGCCTCCGCAGGGAATAGCTCGGATTGTATCGTACGACGTGTGCAACCAATACGCCAAGCTACTTCACGAATATCGAGATCTCGCAACGATCAATTCAAACAGGCTGCTAATAAAGTCAAAAGTAACGCACTTTATCACGACAAACGGCCCGCCTACTCACGCTCGTGCACGACGACTGGCAGCAGACAAACTCAAAGCAGCGCAGAGCGAGTTTTCCTATCTCTTGGATAAAGGAATATGTCGTCCCTCCAAGAGCAACTGGTCAAGCCCTTTACACATGGTAAAGAAAGCAAACGGAGAGTGGCGTCCTTGCGGAGACTACCGAGCACTAAACAACGTAACAGTGCCTGATCGATATCCGATTCCGTACATACTGGATGTAACGAGCATCCTATACGCTAAGAAGATATTTTCTAAAATCGACCTGCAAAAAGCATATCACCAAATCCCTGTCGAGCCGCAAGATATTCCCAAAACAGCCATTATCACGCCTTTTGGGTTATACGAATTCTTGTTCATGACGTTCGGTTTGCGAAACGCAGCGCAGACTTTCCAACGATACATAAACGACGTCATACAGGGCCTCGATTTTGCTTTCGCATACATCGACGACATTCTGATCGCTTCAGAGTCCGCAGTGCAGCACGAGACGCACCTACGCATAATCCTCGACCGCCTCCGAAAGGCACAACTCACCGTGAACTTCGAAAAGTGTGAGTTTGGAAAATCGCAACTCACGTTCCTGGGTCACGACATCAGCCAGCACGGTTTGAAACCATCCGAATCTAAAGTGGAAGCCATTCGTCACTTTTAAAAACCACTTATCGCTAAGGATCTTAAAAAGTTTCTGGGTATGATCAACTTCTATCGGCCGTTTATCCCACGTGCTGCTGATAACACAGGCCGACAAAATCAGCTCGACACTCTGACCCAGAAACCAGTACATACTTTTCTAAAGGATTTCGGTGCGCTGAATCCGAATCCGAAGTCGAAATTTCCGAATTGGCTCTGGTTTCCGAGATATCCTAACCTAAAAGTGCAAAAACAGCGTTTTCTGCCTATATTTGAGGTTATGTAGCATCGAATTTGTTCTTTTACTGAAAATACTAAAAAAGCCATCTTAAAGTATAACCCTTGCCCTTTCAAATACTGTTGAGTTTGATTAAATATCTCTTTTTTTCGCTGAGATATCGTATATTGAAATTTTCATGTTAACGAATTTACTTAAAAAAAAAACCTTCTGGATAGGCCCTATGAAGCAAACATTTTCTTTGCACATGAAACAGCTTAAATCTGTTACTCGGGGGTTCTTGGGGTCGATGATCACGAATCCGGACTCAAATTTTCAAAATTCAAGATGGCGGATCCAATATGGCGGACCAAATTCGTAAAAAGTTACTGAATCAAGCTGAAACTGGGTATATGGGGGTCTTCGGGGTCTGTTTACCAAACTGAGATAAAATTCTGAAATTTGATGATGAAATTTGATGGTAGATTTTTATTTTTTGTAAGTAAAAAATACAATATGGCGCCCATAAAACGACCATAAACGAAATCGCGGGGAATGTCAGGCAGCTCACTCGACAAAGAATATTCTATATCAATTTCAAAGTACGATATCTCAGCGAAAAAAAGAGATATTTAATTAAACTCAACAGCATTTGAAAGGGCAAGGGATATACTTTAAGATGATTTGTTTAGTATTTTCAGTAAAAGAACAAATTCGATGCTACATAACCTCAAATATAGGCAGAAAACGCTGTTTTTGCACTTTTAGGTTAGGATATCTCGGAAACCAGAGCCAATTCGGGAATTTCGACTTCGGATTCGGATTCAGCGCACCGAAAACCTTTGGAAAAGTATATACTGGTTTCTGGGTCAGAATTTCGTCGGCCTGTGTAATCAACACATACTCCAGACGCAAATTCAAGGCAATAAGAAAAACGACAAAACTGCGATAATCTGGTCTACAGAAGCCGATCACGCGTTCGACGCCTGTAAAAACGAGCTCGCAAATGCTACGTTGCTGAACTACATGGCGCCAAATTCTCAAGTAACGTTGACCACCGATGCATCGGACGACGCTATGGGTGCCGTGTTACATCAGATCGTCAACGGACAAACACAGCCACTGGGTTTCTTCTCCAAGAAATTTTCATCGGCGCAAAAGAAGTACAGCACCTACGATAGAGAGCTCACCGCTATTTATCAGGCACGCACTGGAGGGCAGAAACTTCGTAATCTTCACCGACCACAAGCCACTGATGTTCGCTTTCATTCAAAACAGCGAGAAAGCATCACCACGACGCGCCCGGCAGCTGGATTTTATTAGCCAATTCAGCACCAACATTCAGCACATCTCGGGAGAGGAAAACAACGTTGCTGACCTTCTCTCACGCATCGACGCCATCAAACACATCGATTTGGATGAGATGGCGCTGGAGCAGGAAAGCGATGACGAACTACAATCTCTGCTTAAGTCTGGCCCAGGAAACACCATATCACCAACGAGATTGTCTATTCCAGGCTCAAACAAACAATTGTACTGGCACGTTCACAACAAACAGGTACGCCCGTTCGTGCCCAGGTGCCTACGCCCAACGGTAGTCCAAGGCCTACATTCGCTATGCCATCCAGGAGTTAAGGCAACGAACAAGTTGGTTAGGAAGCACTACGTTTGGCCTCTCATGGCAAAGGATGTCGCCAAAATCGTACGATCTTGTATCCCGTGCCAAAAAGCCAAAGTCCAGCGCCACACCAAATCGCCACTTGGAGAGTATGCCGCCTGCGACGCTCGTTTCGAGCACATCAATATAGATATCGTTGGCCCACTGCCCTCTTTGAACGGATATCGATACTGCCTTACGTGCATCGATCGCTTCTCACGATGGCCTGCTGCGAATCCCCTAGTTGACATCCACAGCACAGTCAGTTGCCAGTGCACTAATTTCTGGCTGGTTCGCGCTCTATGGAATCCCGCTCCACATCACAACGGATTTAGGACGGCAGTTCGAGTCCACACTTTTCCAAGAGCTTGCTAAAATCTGTGGTTTTAAACATCTACGCACGACAGCATACCACCCACAAGCTAACGGCATGATCGAACGATGGCACAGAACATTAAAGGCTGCCATAAAATGTTCTGATCCAATCAACTGGAGCACTGCATTGCACCTAATCCTACTAGGACTACGCACCACGATCAAAGACGACATCGGGTTGAGCCCAGCTGAAATGGTGTACGGCACAACACTGCGAGTTCCTGGCGGATTTTTCTCATCAAGCACTGAAAATCGCACCGAGTCTGAGTTCACCGAGGCTCTTCGGAAAACTATATCGCAGCTGCCAACCACCAAGCCAGTGCACCACCACACGCCTCAAGAGTTTATTCACCCTGATCTAAATCAGTGCAAACACGTCTTCGTCAGAGTTTATCGAGTCAAAACTCCGTTGGAACCTAACTACGAGGGTCCGTTTGAAGTATTAGCGAAACACGACAAATACTTTACCCTCAAAGGCCGCACAAAGGACAATAATGTTTCTATCGATCGCCTTAAACCAGCATACATCTTCAAAGAGGAACCTCCTCCAATACATGGACAAAAGAAAGCACCAATCGCTCAGCCTGCCACGCAGGTTTCGAGATCTGGACGACGAGTCATACTCCCAGCGAGATACCTCTCCCAACTGGAACTCTAGGAGGGGGGTACTGTGGCAACTCTCAGCAGCTTACGATAGTGCGATCGATAGCTGACACGAGAATCGGGATCGCGATAGGCCATCTCTTGGCGAATCTATCATCTCTATCCACGACAACTACGACATCATCATCGCTGCTTCTTCGCTTTTGCCTATTTTCATTTTTGCCAATTAGTTATAATCAAATAATATAATAATCAGCTAATGTAAGTTAGTGAATAAATACTTGAACATATTTCTGTGTACGAAACACACTAAAAACTAAATGCATGCTTAAAATCATCGAATTTGTGGCCGTATTTAAAAACAACTTGATGAAATTGCATGCCTAAAATTATCGAATTTGTGGCAGTACTTAAAAACAACATGATGAAATAAATGAAAATGATGGAAATAATAAAGTACAATGGACACCTCGACCGGATTTATCACATTACCCACAGATTTCTGTCAGATTACAGGTTTAAAAGAATATATATAGCGCAAAAGTTCAATAAACATAATTGGCTGGGAGAACGAGCAATATTGGCAGCGAAAAATAAAAATGTCGAGGATCTAAATGCGACCATTCAGAATTTTCTTCCAGGACAGTTGGTTTCCTTCAAATCAGTCGACATCGTTTTGAACCATGATGATGTAGTCAACTATCCCACGATTACCACCTCACAACTTTCAGTTAAAAGTAGGATCAGTTGTCATCATGCTGCGTAACATTAATCAACCTCGACTATGCAATGGAAAAAGACTAGCTGTAAATAAGCTAATGAATAACATCATTGATGCAACAATCATAAAAGGAAAATACAAAGGAGACGATGTCTTGATCCCGCGAATACCGTTTCCAACGAATTTACCATTCGATTTTGAACGCTTACAACTCCAGTACGTCTGGCCTTTGCGATGACAATAAATAAATCGCAAGGACTGTCTTGGAGTTTCTTGTCTTCTTTGCTTATTTACGCACCACAAAACAAAACAAAAAATATAGCTTATGTGAAAGCTTAAAATTAATTAACAAACTGTATCATAACATTGTGTGTCTGTTAATAAAAACTTACACCTTATAATTGCCAGTATTTCAGGAAAACTCTGATTTCTTAAGTAATCAACATGATGTGTCAAAAATAATAATAAAACTTCATGCTTCATTTAAAATATGCTTTTGTATTCAATACGTTTTGTTTGTTTTGAAATCAATTTATAAAAAGTTTCGGTCTTTTTTTTATCGATTGAGGCAGTACGAAGTCTGCTGGGTCATCTATCTATGTACATAAGAACTGCAACAACTAAACACAACAAACAAAAAACAATAAAATAATACCCTCCAAAAACTCCTTAAGGGGGGTTTCTACCTTGTGTGGTCGAAAAAATGTGCCTTTTAAAGAATTTTTTTCGTGGAATGTATTGAAGATAAACACTTATAATTTTTTTCAGGTGTATCTACAAGTTTATTGTTTAAGTAAAAAAAGTTTCAAATAGAAATATGCACAGGGGGGGGGAGGGTGGGCATTGAGCAATGGAACGCCTTTTTACGCTCACGGAAGTCCTGCTGCTGCCCCAAAGGATCTGAAACACAAAAATTAAATATATTCTTACTTTGTATACTTTTGTGCAGGCCTGGTACCAGAATTGCGAAAAAAAAATGAAAATTGAAAAACTTATGCGATTTTAAATGAAAAACTCGATTTTTACGCCCTTTTTTTGATATTAATTGTTATATAAAATGAAAAGTATTCAATATTTTTTAAAGATTTTGGTACCAGCCATGGATAAGCCTCTAATACACGATCCTTTAAAATTTCGTGGCGATTGCTCAACTCGTCTGGCTTTAATCACTTCCGCAAGGTCAAAAAATGTCGTTTCGAGTAAAACGCGTTTGAAGTTTTGCTTCAGTATCTGTTTTAAGGTGTAGGTGCTCCCTGTTTTAAGGTGTAGGCGACCGATCGACCAGATTCAAAGTAGAATCAAGCGGGTCCCACTCGTAAATTGCGCATTATACAGCTGAAACCCGCCATAGAACAGTTTTTTTTTTTATACCATGTACCGTAGGTACAAAGGTATATTAATTTCGTGCAAATGTATATAACAGGCAGAAGGAAGCATTTCCGACCCCATAAAGTATATATATTCTTGATCAGCATCAACAGCCAAGTCGATATAGCCATGTCTGTCTGTCCGTCTGTCCGTCTGACCGTCTGTCCGTCTGTCCGTCTGTATGAACGCCTAGATCTCAGCAACTATAAGAGCTAAAGCCACCAAATTTGGTATGTAGGTCGGAATGTTTTGCACGCAGATCAAGTTTGTTTCAGATTTAAAAATTTCCCCCCCCACTCCCCCGCAAATCAATAAAAACGGTTTGCAGCCACAAATATTACCATAGATCTTTCTTTTTTTGCATAGGCATGCATATGTAGAACATGTATCAATACCGAAAATCTGGTAAAGATCGGGTGAAAAACACAAAAGTTATCAGTGTGTTATCTATTTGGCAGCTAGCAACAGGTGCATCCCAAAAAACAACAACAAAACTGATGAGCGCAAGAAACTCTATAGGCAAAAGTCGCGATCGGCTGATCAGCTGTGGTGTTCCCTGGTTACCGATTTTATTTATAATCGGGAGCTTATTCGAGCGGCGATACATTTTGGTACATGGTATATAACAGTCGTTCACGAACGACTGTAGCTTTCTTACTTGTTTTTTATTAAAAATATCCCCTCTGCATACACTTTCCTATAACGTAAGGAATTTCAATTCAAGTAATTTATTACTTTACATTCAGGCTTTCTAATCAGTAACTGGGGCTGTCCGATTGACAGTCAGGGTCTGAAGACTTCGTTAATCAACTAGGTAAGCTCGTTTTTAAAAGAAGAGGCAGCGAATCGTTGAAAACAGAAAAAACAGGCAGTAAAAATGCAGCAGTATCGAGCGCTTTACAGATTCAGAATGAAGATTTTAAAGAAAACTTGCTCGAGTTTGATTGGTGACATGGAAGCATTTGAGTTGTTATCCGTATTTCTAGACTGTATTAGGCTGTTGTCATAATCCGCAACAATGTTAGGGATCTGCTAATTATGTAATTTCGTCATTTAATAGTCCCTAATTTGAACGGCTCGAATTGACATATTTCGCTAAGTGTCCATTACACTTGTTCGAGTAAGAGCTACAATACTTAGGCAATGACAAAAAGCCACACTCCTTACGAATAAGACAACAACTATGACATATGAGGCTGACCATGCCCGAGCATTGGGCTGATACCCTGCGTGCATTTATTTCTTTGAAAGGGTGAAAATATCCGCACTTTACCAGGGATCAAGGTGAACGACCCGGTTTTTACTTTTGAGCGTTCGAGAAGACTGAAGTAGATCCAACATCGTCGAATTTCCCTTCGCCGACAAAGTTCCAGCGCATTCAGGGTTCTTCCGCGTAAAAGGCACTTGATGCACAACAACAGTGTATACAAAATGGACCGACTTACTCTCAAAAAAGGTCTGACGTCACGCGTTAACGAGTTGGAATCTGTTTAAAGAAGGTCAGGATGGTCAAACTAAGATTGCTTATGTAGATGACATAGACGGTGAAGAAGAGACGGTTCCTCCTTGTTTCCGTTCGTCCGGCAAACAGTATGGGGCGAGATAGGACATTTTTTTGGATTCGAGGGACTATAAAAGCTACAGAATGAAAGGGCTAGGATTGCCGACATCAGATTTCTTTGGCTTACCTTTTAATACTAAGTCGCTACATCATTTTTTTGTTTCAGAAAGCTCTTTTTTCTAATTACCTGGACTTAACACGTTTGACCGCATAATCAACGTTGACCTTTTAGCGCAAGCAGGTGCGACAATTTATCTTTAGTCGAATAAGGATTATAAGGATCAATGTGGGACGAGTTGTAGTGCCCCCAACAGTGGAAGAAATTTTCAGCAGATGATATGTAAAAACTTGGGAGCCGTTGCTGACCGCTATCAGAAATTACCGATCAGCACAAATGTTGTGGAGACTATTCGGACAGAGGATAATGGCCAGTTTATTCAAAACTTTTTCAGTGGGTGCTTCGACCTTAGGTCAGAACATCACGTTTTGGAGAGAAGAGTCGGATCAAGCCAGTATTAACAGTAAAAAATCGTCAACAATTGTCATTGAGGCCACGGAAAACTCTTAACTGTATCCAGAACCAGATTATATTGAAGGAGGCGAAAATTTACTTATTTACGTTGCACGGTACTCAGCTTCGCCATCAAATTTATTTTACTGATTGGAAGACAATCTTGCCTCGTATTTAAGTTAGTCTGATTTGGCTCTTCTCTGACACTAAGTTTGACATTGTTAATCTCGGGTGGCGGACGTTTTGTTGTTGTATTTGTTGTTGAGCAAATAAAAGGACCATAGGGCTGCTCAGGGGAACATTTAACAAGTAATTCTAGAATACTCTATTCCAAAAATGGCTAAAATCGCATTCGAAATTCCTTTTGTCAAATGTCACCCATTAAAGCAGGAATTAGGAAATACACCAATACCAATGCGGGTTGGTCCATTCATGTAATGGACTAATATCAACCATTTGCAGGCTATTGGTCGGTTCAGCCCAGCGACATCTACATCTATCTATCTCTCTCTCTCTCTCTCTCTGTAAATTAGGTTTGCACTGACTGCCAAACAATAAAAACACTTCCTCTTAATCGAGCTTTATCACTTGTATGAAGATATCTGTTGAGGCACTAATTAATTTGGGCTTAGGGAGAGCAATAAAAAAACAACCTTTTGTAGCAGTCACTTTATTTTTACTTAATTTTATAGAAAAGGGATTAGCTTTAAAAAACTTTGTTTTTCCTCCTTCGCCAGTGTTTCCTCAAGTCGCGTATAAGTGTGACCCCATCCAACAACCGCGGATCGTGGGTAACACTTTTTTCAAAAGTTTGCACGGTTACGCCTTTTTCGCTTAGTTGATTAGTTGATTTACGGAGGTACATTTTGAGGCGGTAGGCTCGTTGCGTCTTCCTTCACGAATTTTGCGGGGAACTGCAAAGGTCCAGTTGTTTTCGCCGATTAGAAGCATCGGTGCAGCATTCTAATACGACTTTATGGGCAATCCATGTAGGTGCTTGTATTTGCTGCCAAGTTTATGTGCGTCAACGGTTTGCTTATGTAGGGCAAGGTGTTTGACCGGGCAAGGTGTCACCGGTCCACTGAAGGCAAAGTGGTTCAGAGGAAACAGGAACTTTGAGGAGCTTCAGAATTCCTTCATCGATAAGTGCTACAGATGAGCCCTCGTCCAAAAACGCATAGGTGTCGATCTTTGCTCTGTTCCCATATAGTGTTAACGGCAGGATTCGAAAGTATGATTCTTTGCGGCCACTTTCTTGATGGTGGGCACTGACGCATGAAGAGTTCGGTTTGGCGTCTTCCTCCTGATCGTCTTCGGACTCACACATTTCTCCGGTTGATAAGTGCGTGTGAGTATTCAAGCTCCATGAGTTTTGTTCAGGTACGACTGTGGAGGCTGATTCTGCTAAATTGTATATCCAGTCGCTAAATGATTTTACAACAGGGTTGGAAGCACTGCGTGGATGCATGGCCCAGCTTAATTTATGATGAGTGGGCATCTTGTCAACAAGCTCGCGCAGAAGCATTGGGTTGTCAAGATGTGCGTACAGGTTACAGGCCCTCATTGTGGCGCACGCGTTGCGCACTGCCATCGCAAATTCGATTAGGGACTCCAATCTATCTTTGTGTATACTTATTTTACGGATTGTGTCGATAATCCGGTCGAGGATCTGTTCCGGTCGCCCAGAGAAGGTTTTGTAGCGTATTGATAACCTCCGGGACAAGTGCCGGCAGTAGCAGCTTATCACGAACCAATTCATAGGTTTTCCCTTTGAGACACTTCTGGAGACGAAGCATGTTCTCAGCGTCTGAAAACCCGGCTACCGAGCAGCTGTTCTCGTACATGCTTATGAATATTGGCCAATCTGCTGGGTTGCCATTGAAAGTCGGCAGATCCTCTGGTAATATTTGCCTTGCTGCTAGTTGGGATGCAGTTGGTCCAAATAATAGGATGTGCCTTTCCTGTGTCCCCTGCTGATGTGCAAGTATTGCGTATTTCTGCTCGATATACTTATTTTTCAATTGGCGTGTCTCTTCTAGCATCTCTATCATCAAGTTTTTTAAGCATGGAGTATATGATGTCTCAGCTTGCTTATTGGGACTAGATTCGATTTGTATTATGTCGCCATCTTTCGGCAAGGTATTTGTCAGTTCGTTGCGTTGTGAAGCGGCTGGCTGTGAGGTGGAAGGGGTATTGTCGTCAAGTTTGCACAAGTCGCACGTCCATTGTCACTGTGCAACAGAGGCATCGACTCCAACGCAGGCGAAGTGGTACCATACCTTACATACGTCGCACTTCACCCAGTTTTGGACCCCACTGGATAGGCGGCTTTTATTGCATGATCCGCAAAGATACATCTCTCTCCATTTCCGCTATGAGAATTCAGTCGTTTTCTTCATCACAGATAATTTCACAACTATTGGCGTCGGTCCCTGGCGTGATATACTTCAACATACATAGCCTTCATACGTGTACGTTTTATTTCGTTTCTAAGAAATCGTTTCCGGAAATCTCACCAACGCAATGTCATCCGCGAATCCCACTAGCTCCGTTCTACCGGGGAGAGGGAGCCTCAGAACGCCATCGTACATTGTACGTGTACGTGTGCTTATATGTATGCATGTGCTCCGTGTGAATTTCACAAAATGGTTGGCGTGCCTTGTAATTGCGCTTAATATTGAGTACTTGCAAAGTTTTTTTTTAAAGAAATGTTGAGGCACTAATTAATTTGGGTTTAGGGAACGCAATACAAAAACAACCTTTTGTAGCAGTCATTTTATTTCTATTTAATTTTATAGAAAAGCGATCAGCTTTAAAAAACTTTGTTTTTTCTCCTTCGCCAGTGTTTCCTCAAGTCTCAAGTCCTTAAGTGTGACCCCATCCAACAATTGCAGATCGTGGGTAACACTTTCTTCAAAAGCTTGCAGGGTTAAACCTTTTTCGCCTAGTTGGCGGTTACCGCGGTAACGCTGTCTGTAAATGGACTGAACTAACACATGTTCTCTGTGATTTCACTTTTTGTTCCTCAAGTGATTCTACAAGTACACCTCTAACTAAAACACAACATTGTCACATTATTTACGAAATTCCTTAGGAATACAATATGATTGATAACCTAAAGCTTCGGAATCTAGGTAGACTTAGTCAAATTCTGTTCTGAAATCAGGTAAAATTACACTAGACTGAACGTTTTTATGGAAACCTTTCATAATAGAGGAAATTCAGCTCCAAAAGAGTTGTTGTAATGTAATATAATACTTATAATATATGTAAAATAATATAATATTCCAACTCAAAAGTACAAAGTATTCTTTTTAGAAACAAATTATAGACATAGAATTTTGTTCAATGTAACTTACTTCGAAAGCATATCTCAGACCATCCCATGGCTTAATGGGCATGTCTCCAGCCATTCGTGAACCCAGTAAATCCCAATTGGTATAGTTTTGAATGTATTCAACTAAACCGACTGGTGTTATCTCGTGCAGACCTTCAATGTGAAAATCAGCAGGAAAGCCACTAAGGAAAGTAATATTGTGACCCCTGAAATCACGGAAAGTTGTTTTTATTAATTACTGATACATACTTTCTTTAAAGATATTGGTGTATATGGTATAGATTTGAAGAAGATTATTATTGTTATTATCATGAGATCATAGTGTTTTTTGTTGTTATTAAAAATTAATGTAGTTATGTATGTAATTAATGGAATTGGAAACTGTTCATTTCACAATACTCTTTAAAAGCAATCCCGTTTTTTCCGAATTAAAACTTAATGTAAGCCAGTGTGGACGTGTCTGCGTTCCATTAGGTAAACATTGAAATGTGTGAACCATGCCGCGCACAATGATAATAAGTCAAATACATAATAATAATAATAAATAATAATTATAATATTAATAAGAATAATAATTAATAATAATAATAATATTAATAAGAATTCAAATTCGAATAAGTAGGCGCGCGCGCCAGTAAACCCACACAGGCACACTGCACAGTGGTTGCGCCCATAGGCCAAAAATAAGAAAAAATATGTAGTAACTAATGTAGTTACCGCTTTATTTAATTTCGAGATACAATAGAATATTAATTTGATGCCGTAAGCTTGTTGCGCGGCGAAGCTGAAGTGGGTTGTGACCAGTCTGACGATATCAGAAGATATCGTCCTCCAGGAAAGGTCTTGGCGTTAGTACTTGGGCATCAGTCTGGGCGCCACATCTACTCCCCCTCCAGTGACTTCGCCAGGTGGTGAAGGTAACGGTATAATATAAATTCTGGCGCTGCAGGTGCAGGGCTCGGTGGCGTAGGTGGCTGCGAAATCTGTTGGTCAGGCGGTGGATCCTCGTGGTGGTCTTCGCAAGCGTCAGCTTCAGCTAAGAAAGCAGGCTTGAGGAGGTCGACTGATATAGCCTTCTCTTGTCCATGAATGCTGATGATGTAGAACTTGTCATCAACCCGGCGTATTATACGATGAGGTCCCGTGTACGGCGGCTCGAGTGGTTTTTTAACAGATGCCACTCGCTTGAAGACGTGCGTACAAGTTCTCAGGTCCTTACAAATGAAAACAAGTGGCTTAGCGTGATGCGCTGCAGGAGTAGGTCGGGCTGCCCTGATATGTTGACGTAGTTGCTCGGTGAGTCGGTAATCCTTGCTGAAGGCGATTGGAGTGTGCGACTCAAAAAATTCGTTGGGGATACGAATAGTGGAGGTCCGCCTTAAACGCCGAGCGCAGCCCCAACAAAACTGTATGCAGGAGATCCGGCCATGCTATGTGAGACTTACACATCAGGGCGGCCTTGAGGGTACGGTGCCATCTCTCTACGATGCCGTTTGACTGAGAGTGATATGCGGATTCGAATTGAGTTCCCTGGACCGTTGTTATAGTGAGTGGGCAGCCAAACATGCAGATCCACTGTACAGAGCTTTCGCGACAGTCTCCGCGGTGACGTTGGATAGTGGAATAGCTGCAGGCCATCTGCTGAAGCGGTCGATGATGGTAAGACAGTAGCGTGAGTTACGGATAGTGGGAAGCTCAATCAGATCGACGTGAATGTGCTCGAAACGATTGTCAGGAACATCGATCTTCTCCACCGTGTATGGTGATGGATTTTGGCCCGCTGGCAAGGAACGCATTGTCGGGCTCAGAGGGTGGCATCACGGTTAATTACTGGCCAGACAAACCGCTGCTTAAATAACTTTGCAGTTGTACGGCCGCTAGGATGCGCCAATCTATGTACTGCATCAAAAGCTTGGCGTCTCAAACTTTTGGGTAAATATGGCCGCTCGCGCCCATCCGAGATGTCACACCAGATGTCTAGGTTGTCGATGTGCCTGACTTGTAGAACAAGGGACGTGGTTTGAGGAAGCTCAGCCATTTCATCGTCGGCTTGTTGGGCTTGTTTGAGCCTGAGCTTGACCATTCCCAAAAACCGGCGCAATTCCATGATAGTTTGAGGCTTGGGAAAATTGTTGATTGCTTGCGTGCGCTCAACAGGGGGCTTGAATCCGCTCGCGTTGACTTGGAAGCCTAAGAAAATTACCTCACTTTTACAAAATTGGCACTTTTGAGGGTTAATTTGGAGATGGTTCCTCTGCAAAATCTCAAAGATTGTCTGGAGGTGCTTCAAATGCTCCTCATGCGTTGTGGAGAAAACGATGATGTCCAGGTTGTCCATTCGGCGCTGGAAGGTTTGCGCTGCATTGCGCAGTCCGGGTGGCATGCCGACGAACTCGAAAAGGCCGAACGGAGTAGTGACGGCTGTTTTCGGAATATCATCTGGCGCGACTGGGATTTGGTGGTAGGCACGCACTAAATCGATTGTGGAGAAAACCGAGCATCCATGCAGACGTTGAAGAATGTCTTTCCCATGGGGAATCGGGTAGCGATCTGGAATAGTGGAAGCATTAAGTTTGCGATAATCACCAGTAGTGCGTCATTCGTTGCTCTTCTTGGGGACCAAATGAATAGGACTGGCCCATTGGCTGCTGGAGGGACGAATCACCCCTTGCTGGAGTAATAGATCGAAATCCCGGCGTGCCGCTTTTAATTTTTCGCCTGTAAGCCGTCTTGGCTTGTCCAAAACAGGTGGGCCAGTTATTTGAATGTAATGCGCAACCTCATTATGAGTGCGGGTTGCTAAGGGCACATTAGGACGTGTGATCTGCACAAAGCGACTAAGAAGATTGGAGTACGGGCGATCTATTCCACTGGAACTTTGCACGTTGATTGTAGAAACGTTGTAGAGTGCTTGGAGATCTGCTGTCACCAGTCGCCTGAACAGATGACAGCTTCTTTAGTTTCCCTGCTGTGGCACCCAGGCACAGGGCGAGGAGCATTTTCGTGCATTAGGTCCGAATCTGGCATGATAAAAGCAGAAACGTGGTGCTCGGAGTTGCTGCTCGTTCCAATCGGCTGGGCGAGAATGGCTGGGAGGCTGCATGTTTTGCAGAAGAGTTAAAGAGGCCTTGATAGCAGCGATGTCGCGTTTCAAGTCGTCCACGACACTTGTGCCAGCTGCCGGCGCGTATTCGCGGGTGTTGCCTCCGAAGTGCGCAGGGGAGGACCCAGCAGCCATGACAAAAGAACCCGATTCCTCTTCCATGAGATCGTCAGCGAGTGCAGTTTGCTCTTCCAAAGTTGCTGAGCGTAGGAGCTTCAAGCCCCGTTGTACGTGCTGCGGTAGCTGAGAGAGCCAGCGGACTCGCAAGGCGTCTATAGACCCGCAACCATCAGCAAGAGTTGTCATTTGCCGAAGGAGCTGCGAAAGCTTCTTGTCCCCAAGGTCAAGCTCGAGTAAAGCGCGCTGCAACTGTCTGTCCTGTGATTCCGTAAATCGCTTGATGATAATCTCCTTCAGGTGCTCGTATTTGTTGACTTCCGAGGGTTGCGCCTGAACATCAGATACTTCAGTCATTATATCAGCATCCAAAGCACTGATTAAATGGTAGTAGCGCGTGTTATCTGAAGAAATGCGGCTGCATTGAAATTGCGCTTCGATCTGCACAAACCATAACCGCGGATTTTGCTTCCAGAAAGGCGGTAGCTTGAAGGCGCCAACCGACTCGACGACAGGCATAACGGTGCCTGCGCTGTTGCCGCGTTGAATTTCACCAGAGTCAGGCGAAGTTGGCGGTGCAGGCGAACAATCTCCGGTATTCTGCATTCTGTTTATTGCGGTGTCACCAATGAGTAACTTATGTATTTACCGCTTTATTTAATTTCGAGATACAATAGAATATTAATTTAATGCCGTAAGCTTGTTGCGCGGCGAAGCTGAAGTGGGTTGTGACCAGTCTGACGATTTCAGAAGATATCGTCCTCCAGGAAAGGTCTTGGCGTTAGTACTTGTTTACGCCGTGTTGCCAGACTGGGCTTCAGTCTGAGCGCCACAAATATTTCGCCAAATATTTGCATAAAGAAGACTGTCTCTAAAATGTCGAAATATGTTTAGGCAAAACCGTTTTATTTTATATCTAACTTGACATTCTAAAAGGAGAGGGTAAAGCGGAACTACTGTTAATTTTTGCAGCGCAGCGGAATTTTGATTGCTTTTCGTCACAACAAAAGTGAATTTCCAAGTGGTCAAACGTCCGATAACAAGGTCAGATTTTAATTATTTAAATTGAATTTTAAAGTTTCAGGTTAATAGATACCTTTAATAGATTCTAATTGTGAAATTAATTGAATTGATGTATTATGAGAACGTCATTTTGCTAGTTTAAATAAACTTTTAGATATGTTGCCCCCCGATTCCCCCTTAATCCAGTGTATTTGTCAATGTTTTTAAGAAATAAAAATGGTAAGTGTTGTTGCGAATATTTGCGAACATACGTGTAAACATTAATAAACTTATGCTAGCTTGCCGTCTTTATGGTCAAATTTTCGTGATGTTTCTTTTGTAATCATCATTTGTGTTTGTTGACAATTTTTAGTATTATTTTTCACAATTATTTTGTTATCGTTTTCTACAGACGCTTCTTGTAACTGCATATTTTCGCGTGTGCACATCTTTGATCTTTGGTACGCAGAACAGGGTGCGAATGCAGAAAGAACTCGTAGTATGTTTGGTAGGCTACGCAATGGCTACGCAGTTGAGATGATGAAACTTGAGAATTGTTTTATCTACGTTTGAAAAAAATGATGGGCCCGCAACAATTAAGGCAAAGAATTTGCATGCGGTGCGGGGGAACCGGTCATACGGCACGCACATGCGGCAATCCTCCGAGGTTGTTCTGCTGAGTCTCTAAGAAAAACGGCTTGAGAACAACAGAGTGTTGGGAAACGCAGGAGGCCTGAGCAGGCAAAGCTGGCATTTCAGGCGGGATGGATAGGGCCAGCTACAGGCGAAAACCTAACCTGCGTCGGCTACCAAATAGTAGCACAGATCGGAATCGGGAATAGGACGATCAAAGGGGTAGTGGATACAGGAGCGCGACCAAGGAGCGCGATGATCAACATATAAAATATACCTCAAGGACGATATACCCGTAAAATAGCGGTACTATCCGCGAAACCCGAAACAACAGGCAATTGCTAAGGAACAGGTCGTCGAACTGCTCCGCCTGAGCCTGATAGAACGGTCGCGAAGTCCATATAGCGCACCAGTGGTGTAATTATAAAAGAAGAAGGGGACCTCCTGCTGGAGCTAACTGGCGTAGAACATGACGCCAAGAAGCTCATGGAGGACATCGGCAGTGTGCTGGGGGACAGGATCTCCATCCGAGCAGCCACGCTCCAGTCTCTATTTGTCGTGCGAGACCTGGATGAGCTAGCCTCCGGCGAGGAACGCGCTGAAGCGCTCTCCGAGCAGGCAGGACTCCCGATCAATTCGGTGGCAGTCAGGAGCTTCAGAGCCGGTCGCTTACCAACCTGGCGAACCTGCTCACGGCGCTGGACAAGGTGATGATCGGGTGTTGCAAGTGCCCGATCAAGGAAGTGGATTCCCGCCCAAAGTGTTTTAAATGCTTGGAGGTGGGCCACATCGCCAGCAGGTGCAAGAGTCCGGTGGTCAGAAGAAAGCTCTGCTTTAAGTGCGGGCAAGAAGGGCACAAAATTGCAACGTGCAATAAACCCAGTGCTTTGCTTCAGGTGCGTCAATAAGAAGTTGAAGCCGGAGCGGCATGAATTTGGTTCAGTTAAACCTGAACAACTGTGCGGCAGCACAAGACCTGCTGTCGCAGTCTTCGAGGGAGTGCGGCGCTGATCTCGCTGTGGTCAGCGAGCCTTACAAGGCCGGGACGAGCCCTAACTGGGCGGCCGACAGCTCGGGCAAAGCCGCCATCTGGACGTGCGGCCTAGGAGCTACCCGCCTCTCCCATGTAGTCGCTTCGAGCGGGTTCGTCAGAGCGAAAGTAGGCCACTGGTGGGTCTACAGTGTCTACCTCGCTCCGAGCCTATCGCTGGCAGAGTTCTGTGTCAGGGTGGACCGACTGGCCACCGATGCCAGGGGCCGTCACCCGGTTTTGATCGCGGGCGACTTCAATGCCTGGGCCGTGGACTGGGGCAGTACCTACACCAACGCCAGAGGCAGGTCGCTGTTGGAGGCCTTTGCCATGCTCGATGTTGCGCTCCTTAATTCGGGGGTGCAACACACGTTCTCCCGGGTCGGTGCTGGTTCAGTGGTCGACCTCACATTTGTGAGCGGCTCCAGAGCCTCCCAGTGCGTATGGGACCTCAGCGGGGTATACACAGCCAGCGACCATGCCGCCATTTTCACCAACCTTGCCCCCCACATGACGCCTGCTCCACGGTCCCAATCGAGACCGGTGAGGAGTTATAGGGCCGACACACTAAATGTACAGCTGTTCTCGGAGGGCATGGAGAGACTGGATGTCTCTGGCTCCGCTGAGCAGATGGCTGAAGATGCCATGCGGCAGCTCCAGGCGGTCTGTAATGGCTGCATGCAAGTCAGGAGTCCCCACAGCCGCCACCGCGAGCTGGTGTTTTGGTGGAATCAGTCGATAGCCGACGCGCGGAGAGACTGCGTCCGGTCCAGGCGACGTTACCAGCGGAGAATCAGACCTTTCGTAGAGCACTTAAGGCTGCTATTCGGGAGAGCAAATCCAAGTGTTTTCTTGAGCTTTGCGACTCGGCGGACCGTAACCCGTGGGGCAGCGCTTACAAAACGGTCGTTAAGCGTATTAACTGCCCCGGCAAACTGGTGGCGCTCGCGCCGGAGAGCCTAAAGCGGATCGTGGAACACCTGTTCCCATCGATGGACGTCCCAACATTCCCCGACTCCGGCGACTCCCTGGCATGTTTTGCCCCGGTCACGGCGTATGAGATACAGGAGGCGGCCGCAAGGGTAAAGACGTCGAAGGCCGCGGGCCCAGATAATATACCCAATAAGGCCCTGAAGCTCGCACTGTCGTGTCGGCCTGATCTCTTTGCGAGGCTGTTCAGCAGATGTTTAGCAGAGGGCGTGTTCCCGCCCAGATGGAATTTGCAGAGGCTGGTTCTATTGCCGAAGCCCGGAAAGCCGCCTGACGGCCCGGCTTCTTTCAGACCAATCTGCCTCATTGACGGAGCCGGAACGCGCCTAGAGGAGGCGATCCGAGCAGCGGGCGACCTCTCGGCCGTGCAGTTTGGCTTCCGTAAGGCGAAATCCACTGTCGATGCCATCTCCAAGGTGGTAGACATCGCCAGGTCGGCAATAGCCGGAAAGAGGTGGAAAAGCGGCTCGAAAGAGTACTGCCTTGTGGTAACGCTGGATGTACGCAACGCCTTCAACACGGCGAGATGGAGCTGCATCATGGAGGCTTTATCTCGTGCAGAAGAGACCTGCAACTCGTGCATCGTGGCCATCAGCTCATGGCTGTCGAGCGTAGGCCTGCAGTTAGCGCCACATAAGACGGAAGCCGTTCTGGTAAGCAGCAGAAAGAAGGTCGAAACCGCAACCATCGAGGTGGGCGGCGCATCGATCAGATCGTCCAGAGCGATCAAATACTTTGGAGTCATGCTGGACACAAGGCTGTCGTTCCGTGAGCACCTCGCTTATGTCAGTACCAAGGCGGCTACATCCTTCCGGGCGCTGTCTCGGATCATGCTGAACCGCAGAGGCCCTAAACAAGGAAGTAGACTACTCCTAACGAGCGTGACGAGAGCAACCCTGTTGTACGCTGCCCCGGTCTGGGCGCACGCCATGGCGACGCCCTCGTACAGCCGCGGAATGAACGCGACGCACCGGCTCGCCGCTCTGCGTATATGCAGCGCTTTCCGATCAGTGTCTGACCAGGCGGCACTGGTCCTAGCAGGGACCCCCCACTTGGATCTCCTGGCCAAGGAACAGGCCACCCTATTCGGGCTCTGCAGCGAAGGCTGACACCCTCCAATCCTGGCAAACCCGATGGGAGTCATCGACAAAGGGACGGTGGACCCACCGGCTTATTCCCAGGCTCGAGCCGTGGACCGACAGAAAGCACGGCCAGGTAAACTTCTTCCTGACCCAAGTCCTGAGCGGCCATGGGTGCTTCAGAGGGTACCTCCACACACGCGGGCATGAGGACAGAGCTGCCTGCGACTGGTGTGCAGACGGCTCAGAGGAGACCGCGGAGCACGTAGTGTTCTTCTGCGGGCAATTTGAGAGCGAGATGAGGCGACTGGAGGAGATCCTAGGCGACCAGATCAGCTTGGACAACCTGGTCGAATTGATGCTCGTCAGCAATGCCAATTGGCAGGCGGTGAACAATTATGCTGCGACGGTTTTGACCAGACTCCGGGAGGAGGAACGGCGCATAAGAGGCGTACTGGGCTAATGGGGGCTATGCTTTCGCGAAGCAATGCTTTGCGGCCGTACCGCGAGGGCTCCGTCTCCATTTTTTTAGCCATACGCAAACAATAGTAAATTCGTTTTTAATTTATATTGAAAAACCATACTGACAATTTTTGTTGAATACAAAGGATCTGCCTGGGATTGAACCCGGGTCTCAGAGTTTAACAGACCGACAGCTTACACATTGGACCACGCTCGCGTATTAGTTTGCGTCGCCGAAATACAAATACATGCATTCAGCGACTGTCGTATTAAAAAAATAAATCCCTAAAGGGAAATATTTAACTGAGCAAAACCACAGCATTTTATCATGAACGGAGCAGCGGTCGATTCATGTACATGAGTCGCCCGCTTGCTGCTTTGCTGAACTAGGGATCATACGAAAAGCCATCCCCATTCGACATAGATTTCTAGGCAGAATCGTTCAGGGCATGAAGCAAAGTCCGACTGGGTTACCCTCACCGCACCCAACAAACACCCCCCCCACCCCCATTAAATAAAGCATGAATTAAAAAAATAAATAAATAAAAGAAGATCAACGAATGTAGGATGTGCATCGACTACCGGTTACTAAACGAAGAGACAGAAAGATGCATACCCAGTACCACGAATAACCTTTATCCTGGGCCAGTTGAGGGAGGCTAAATTTAAAATCCGGCTTTTGGCAAATTCCGGTGGAAGGAGAAAACTGGCCATACACGGCGCTTGCGGTACCAGGGCGAGGACTGTTCCACTTCTTCCAAACGAAGCTAAAGTACCTCGGGCACGTAGTGAGCTACCAGGGCATCCGGACGGACCCGGAAAGGTACACAGTTTCCTGGGGATGGCATCATGGTACAGGAGATTTATACCAAAGTTTACGGAACAGTCAGGAGCGTTAAATGACTTGATCAGGCAAGGGCTGAAGTTCGAGTGGAAAGACCGACACAATAAATCTTTCCATAGTATGAAAAGAAGTCTAACACAAGCAGCAGTACTGGTATGCCCGGATTTACCGAAACAGTTCAAACTGCAGACGGACTTCGGCATCGAAACCTTCCTGACTCACGAGGCAGAAGACGGGGAACATGTAATTTCAGTGTCCAGTGGGAACCTGAGCAAGACAGAGCCACAGCAGAGCGACCGAGAAGGAAAGTCTCTCGATCTATTGGGGCATCGAAAAACATAAGATGTACCAGGAAGGCATACCAGAATAAGGTATAGGTACTTCTGGCCGCAGCTAAGAAGCTGTGAGAGTTGCCACGTTCGACAGGAGACTCACTTTCTCCACCCACATCACTCGCACTTGTTCCAAGTTAAGGAGGCGGCCCAGCGTCTTAATTGGCTAATCCACCCCTCTTCAAAGCTCAGTCTCAAAAACAAGAGACAAATATATATGGCGATACTCGCCCCAATTTGGCATTACGGGCTAGCCACATACGGAGTCGCTGCTGCAATCCACCTGAGGAAGATCAGAGTGTTCCAGAACCATTTTCTGAGAAGAATTACCGGAGCCGAATGGTATATTCGGAATGTTGACATTCACCGCGAGCTGGAAATCCTCTTTCTAGGGGACGTCCTTAATAAGCTCGCAATATACCATAGAGCAAGACTCAGAAGACACCCTAACCAGCTACCAAGGAGCACGCGACTAGTCAGTTCCAGGAGAAGTTTCCGGAGATTTACTTTCGGGCAGCTGCAGTCCCGTAGACTATAATAACTTAAAATTAGATTGTTATCTAAATAAATAAATATCCCCTTATCCCTTATATATAAATTGATCTAAAATAATAGTCATAAGTAAAATTGTTTGTAGCCAATTACCACAACAATTAAATAAAAAAAAATAAAAAAAGGCTGGCATATCTATTTTACCGAAGTACTAATTTTTCACCTATTTTTCAATAGGTGGCGCTCGCCTCGCCGAGCAACGCGGGCGATTATGACCATGGACCACAACAAAAAAATCGCTTCGGACCTCATGGGGGAGGTAAAACCCCAAAACAACCTATCCGAAATCGACGAAGACGAGTTATTGCGCTCAGACGACGAGACATTAACTCCGTCGAGTTCGGTGGGGACTGCCAAGGCGAGCACTCCCCAAACGACACAACCGACCACTAAAACCACTAAGGCGAGCCACGCCAAGGTGGGGGGAAACGACAAGCCAAAGTCGTTTTCCTATCATCAAAAGAAAGCGCAGGCTAGTAAAGCCCGTTTCATTTTGGCAAAGATAACCAAAAATGAGAAGGAGGGCAAGCGTTCTAGCCACCCCAATCGCTCACACGAAGTGAGTGAGAGCGCTCCGAAAAGGGCAAAGGACGCCAAGGGAGCTCCTAGAGCGACGTCCTTCGTCAAGCCGGCGAAAAAATTCAGTGAGGTGGCAAGAGACAGCCTGGCCATGGCACTGGTGGACGAGCTCAACGACGATGAGCGCCTGCTGTCGGAGAAATGGAATGAGGTCGACACCAGACTGTCTGAGATGGTATCAGACAAAATACTAGCTGAGCCAGCCGGTCCGACACCATCCTTTGTCTCCTCGGACATGGTTCGACGGCACCGGGTGATCAGGTGCGACGATGAGTCTTCGAAGGACTTCCTGGCGGAGTGCGTCGCTAAGATTAGCGGCGCCTGGAAGGGGCTTAGCCTAAAGCTCGTCCCCGCCACGGATATCCCGAGAAGGCCCAGAGCTCGTATCTGGTTGCCAAAGGGGCTCACGAACCATGATAGGGTGCTCAAGACTCTGAGGACTCTAAACCAAGATGTCGACATGGCAGACTGGGCCATCCTGAAGGCAGAGAGATGAGGACAAGCCAGCCTTTTTTGTTCCTCATCAACAACCAGTGCCTGCCGCAGCTACAGACTACAGACTACAAAGTGCGTTACGGCATAAGGAAGGCTAAGATAAAAGTCTTCCTAGCCGAGCCAGATGACAACCTTGAAGACGACGTCGACGACACCAAGCAGATGCTCGATGACTTGGTGATCGACGATGATAGCCCCAACACCACACCGCAATAATGCCGAAGGTCGTGCAGATAAACCTGAAGCATAGCTCGCACGCTTCAGCAAATCTTGCAGTCCTCCTCCGAGAGGAGGACATCGACATCGGCCTCTTACAAGAGCCATGGACCAGGGACGGCCAAATCTCTGGCGTGGCTATAAAAGGATATACAACACCAAACACAAACTCGACAGGTAGGCCTAGGGCGGGTATAATCATTAAAAACAACCTTAACGCTTTTCTACATCCCAATCTTTGCAACTCAGACCTAGCAGTGGCCAGGCTTGAAGCAGCGGATGGGACAGCCATGCTGATAGCATCCGGATACATGGCCCACGATGAACCGGCACCCCCTGAAGCGTTTGTCAGGGTGATGCAATGGGCCGAGGACTCCAAAACGACACTCATCCTCGGGTGTGACGCCAATGCCAGACACACACTGTGGGGAAGCAAGGAAACAAACGAAAGGGGTGAGTCTCGTTTTGAACATATTATATGTCGTGATGTCACTATCTGAAACAAAGGGGAAACACCCACCTTTATTTTTCCGAGTACGGAAGAATTTCAAGGATGGGAGGAGGTCCTAGATATAACGCTCCAAATGGAGCACAGTAACGACAGGGTAGAAAAATTGAGGGTTTCGCCAAAAAACTCTTTTTCAGACCATAGATACATATTCTTTGAGATTTCGATGCCGACCTGCGAGACGGCACCGAAGCGCAATCCCCGCAACACAGACTGGAACAAATATGAAAAGATTGTATAGTCAAAGGTGAAGAACAGGAAGGTCAAAGTAAGACCACTAGGAATAAAAAAAAGCGATATACGCAACCAAGATAGACTCTTGGAGCAGGTACTGCGAATCGCTAGAAGGAATCAAAGACACGGCTAGGTTGAGCAAAATACTAGCTAAGGGGCATACAAGCCCCACGCTTATAAACAGATCTGACGGCACAAAAAGTACGTCAGCAGAAGAGACACTGGAGAACCTGCTGGTCACACACTTCCCACGTGACCAGAAAGAAGAAACTCGAGAAGAGGAAAGCCAAATGGAGGAACACCAGCTAAGAGTTGACGAGATCGTCACCATGGAAAGAATCCAATGTGCGGTGGACTCTTTCGATAAGTACAAAAGTCCGGGACCGGACGGAATCATACCAGCAATGTTGCAGACAACAAAAGCATGCATTGGCAGATGGCTGCAAGCAATCTTCCAAGCATGCATTAAAACAGCACACATACCACTTCCGTGGAAGGAAGCAAGAGTAGTCTTTATACCAAAACCAGGAATAAGAGGACACATCCAAGGCAAGGATTACAGGCCGATCAGCCTGACCTCATTCCTCATGAAAACAATGGAACGGATACTAGATATCCATATCAGAGAAAGAATGCAGAAAAACCTTTCCGAAGCACAGCATGCATACAGGAAAGGTAGATCCACGGAAACAGCACTACACGAAGTAGTGGGTTACATAGAAAAGGCATTGGTCTACAAAAACTACACATTGGCCACCTTCTTAGACATAGAAGGCGCCTTCAATAACGTAAACGCATATTCCATCCTGAGCTCCCTCAACAAGATTGGAGTTGAAGCAGGCATCAGAAAATGTATCGGCGCAATGCTAACGAGCAGAAGGATAACATCCGAAAGGAGTGGCACTCATCACACGAGGTACGTGAAGAGGGGCACACCTCAGGGAGGAGTTCTGTCTCCACTGCTGTGGCTGATTAACATGGACGACATATTGAGAGAACTCAATAGCGAAGGAGTTAAAGTGGTAGCATACGCAGACGATGTAGTTCTACTCGCTTCAGGACCATTCCCAGACGTCATCAGCGAACTAATGACAAGGGCGCTGAAAAAACTCAACCAATGGGCAAAAGCCTGTGGGTTGGGCATAAACCCAAGCAAAACGGAACTTATGCTCTTTACAAAGAGAGCAAAGATCCCCAGATTCAGTAAGCCGAAGATAGACGGTACAGAGCTAGAGTTGTCACAACAAGCCAAGTATCTGGAAGTGATACTGGATACGAAGCTATCATGGAAACAAAACATCAACGAAAGAGTAAAGAAAGCAAGCATAGCATTCTACTCCTGTAGAAAGATGTTCGGGAAAAACTGGGGCATCAACCCCAAGACAATATTATGGCTCTATACAGTGGTTGTAAGACCCATACTCACATACGGAGCACTAATTTGGTGGCCAGTACTAACTAGGGCATACAACATCCAGAAACTTATCAGGATACAGAGATCGGCATGCGCAGGTGCAACGGGAGCACTTAGATCATGATTCGCAGCAGCGCAGAATGCTATCTAAACATATTACCGATAGAACATTTCATAAGGAACACAGCAGCCCAAAGCGCGGTACGACTAAAGGCAAGTCAGAGCTGGAAGAACTACCAGTAAACACCGATTACATGACAACCGAGATGCGGTTCGGCAATGCATATATAGGGTCCGCCACGTAACATTTTTTTTTAAATGCAATAAAAAAAAAATAAAAAAACAAAAACGGTTCATCCGATCATCAAATTTATTTTTTCATATTAAAGTACAATCCTTCCGGTTCCTTATGGAATACAAGTTCGTTCAAATGGCTGCCTCGGCCTTGCAGTACGCCATACGGCCGACCCAATTTTTGAGGACATTTCCGATTGTTTGCGGCCGTATTTCGGCAACGGCGACGCGAATGTTGTCCTTCAAAGCTTGAATTGTCGCTGGCTTGTCCACATAACACTTGTCTTTGACGGCGCCCCACAAATAATAATCCAACGGTGTCAAATCACAGCTCCGAGGCGGCCAAACGACATCAGAATTTCGGCTGGTAATTCGGTCTTCGAAAACAGTGCGCACAAGATCGATCGTAGCGTTGGCACACAGCCAACGGCACGGAGCGCCGTCTTGCTGGAACCAAATGTTGTCCAAGTCCTCCTCTTTGATTTCCGGGAAGAACCAATCCGCGTCGCCGTTGCCGAAATACGGCCGCAAACAAATTCCACACCGACGGCGGGAACACTCAGCCTCAGCCCCCTATATAAAGCGAGCGGCTGGTTGCAGTAAGTCTACTTCGTAGTACGCATTTAATAGCCAACAGCGAAGTCATTTTTTAGGGATCAAATCAGTCGATCTGATTCTACGAATACATTGTAGTTACCTCACTCACCAATAACAACAACTTTTCTACGCCGAGTTTCGGGTTCGACAACAACCACAACAACGTCTTATTTGCCGATTTACGGGTCCAACAACAACAATAATATCTCTCGTGACGACTTTCGGGTCCAAACACCAACAAAAACATCTCTACCGACCGGTTACGAGCCCGAAAACAACATAAATGTGGGGTTTTTATTTAATATAATATTAATGTTTTGATTAAGTTTATTATGATACATATGGTCAAGGGTACGTTAAACGAAACCAAGCAAAAAATTTTTTTTTTTGATTTTACCGCTATTGCTATGATATTCTGTTCGAATATTGTGCATAGCATCGGGAAACACTAATGTCACACAAAGAAATGTTTCTTTGGTTTGACATTTCGCAACTCATTCACTTGTTCTTACTGTGTGTCGAATATGGAAAAATTAACAGAGCCTCAGAAAAAGGTAAGAATTTATATTTTATTCAACTTTTTATGATGCAATTTTGATTAAATTCAGTGTAATATACTCCAAAGCAACGAACTATATCAAAATTTCGAACAAAAATTCTATCCGTGGTCTTATTTAACAACATTTCAATGTACCGCTTTTTGGGAGTAACGTTACCGACAAAAATGTAGAAAAAGTTTTTTTACACATATTTAAGCAACTCAACCAATTTGATGATATACATTTTTTGTGTGTATTTAGAGTGTATTTTAAGAAACCAAATTGAAATTAATCAAAAATAGTACCATGGTGGAATAAATGACTGAAAACATGTGTAACGTTACCGACCATATATGTATATGTGGTTTAAGGTAATTACATATATTTAATGTTAGAAAATCGTCTTCGCGTCGTGGCAATTGTATGTACGTCTTCTCTCGTCGAATAATACAACCGTCTCTCGTTCGTACAATCGGCTCTCGTTCCAAACTGCGCAACTCGTCTTCGTTCTCCTTGTCCTTCTGCCGATCGCCGTTGTCTTCTTTGAATCGTTGTGGTCGTCGTCTTCAACTTCTCTTTGCTTCGTATTTCGTCAGTTCGTTCTCGTTGTCCAGGGCGTGGTCAATATATAAGAATACTTGGAAATGTAGGATATATCTCTCCCACATAAACTTCTTTCCGACGACTTTCGAGTCCACCACCCTGAATTCCGCTCCGAACACTTATGGGTCCAGGCCGCACGAGTGATCACGAATGAATGAATGTATAATTAATAATTATTCTTTAAAAATATTAAATGATGTAAAATTGAATGATTATTTTGAACAAAAAGTTCATAAATTATTGAAAATTTAAATTTGAACATATTAAACATTTTTTTTTTTTTGTTTTTTAAATTTATTTATTTTTTTGTTTTTAAAACATTAAATATGCACCATATAGCATTTTCAGAGAAAACAAACGAAAAATATTTCTCGAAATTGGATAAAAATTGAGAAAACTGCCTCAAAAAACATTATTTTCGAGTATAAAATCTACTATTTATCACACCATATAGTATGATAACTTAAAAAAGGTACCAAAATTACCTTTTATATGAAAAAAGAATTATGAAAATATCTCAACTGGTTCCAGAGTTATGGTTTTTGCAAAGCAAGAGTATCTTTCCGCAAACTGTGCGACGAAGGGACCGTAGACGCGAGAGGCCAACCGGCGCACCGACTTCGCGCCCATCCTCGATAAACGCACGGTACATACCTAAATCTGTACCTATTAGAATAAATAAACTCAGCATTGTCTAAAATAGACTCGGGTCGGGCTATATTTTGCAGCAACCACGCCTGAACCAAAGTTCCTGAACGGATCCAGGCTGTTCCTTAGCAACCCAAGGCAAGGACTGACCGTCACAAATGTAATTATTTGTATTTTATTTGTTAACTTATAAATAATTTTTCAGTTTTTGTGATAAGAAAATTTAAACAAAGCCTCAGTCAAGAGTCCTCGACTGTGAGACACCCGGTACCCATTCGGTTATGTTTAAAATAAAAAACAATTTTAAACTTTAATTTTTTTCAATTAAGTTTCTTATTGTAGCATTGTATTTATTACCTCCCTATATCCTAATTTTAAGATATGCTAATTTGTTATATATGTAAATTATCGGCAAATGTATATAACATGTAATACAATAAATATAAATGTGACGAAAATCAACATTACTAAGTTGTTTTCCAACATATAGTATATAGTATATTATACATACATATATAAATGGCACGTGGGCCACTTTTCAAAAAATGTATTGTGGCAAAACAAATAAAATTCGCTTTATAAATTAAAGACCATAAAATAAAACAATATTTCAATAATTTGTCCTTACATTTTTATTTTTTAATATTGCATGTTTAGGAGTTAGTGTCTCCTCCGAGTTAATTTCATTTTGTGTTGTATTTAAAAAAAAAAATTTAAGACAAACGATTTTTGGCTTAAAATATGAGTTAATTTGTAAAATAAAAAAATATAACAAAATAAAAAGTTCAAAAATAAGCGACATGAGTACGTGTAAAACTTTTGAAAATTATTTGTCACATTTTAAATTGATCGGTCCAGTAGATTTTGAGTTGTCGTGTACACCAATTTTTAAAATGTCACTTTTCAGAAGAGCGCTTTAATGCGACCTTCGTTATAAAACCCATAAATTCGTCTATTATGCAATGATGGATGTAAAACTTGTACACAATATTGTTAACATATTGGGCATTTATAATATAAATTAAAACAACAAAAACAGATTAAATCATGAGTAATTTAATAACAAGTATTGTGACGAGCAGACGCGCACATATACATATAATATATTGAGCATAAAATAAGGTATAGGAACGATTGATGACATAATAGAATTTGATTTGAATTAAATCCGCGCGCGCGCCAATGATCGTGCGCGACGGTCACACTGGCCCTAAATAGATCGGCCACACTAGCCTCCGCCAAACCGCTATATAAGGCGCACCACAGCTCTCTGGAGCTCATTCAGTTCGGCCGGGGATCGGCAAAGGTTCACCTAACCAGGACTAGCGGAAAGGCCCAGCACATAAGGACCAGCGGTAAGGAGTTCAGCAGAGCCATAGGAGACGGGTAAACGGCATGGTAACTAACTAATCACAGTGGCCTTTCCGTATTACGTTTTATTCTCCGGCTCGGTTCACCGATCGGCGTGTTTCACTTGTAGTAGACCTGATCGGTCTCTTAAACTCTTCTCATAATTCTCATAATTAGTAGACCTGACCGGCCTCTCTATCTATTCTCACTTGAAGTATACCTGATCGGCCTCTCAAACTCTTCTCATTAATTAGAAGACCTGACCGGCCACTAAAAACTCTTCCCAGTTCTTAGGACCTCTGAATTGGTCCCCCCCAGGACCGTTAACGATCCGATGGAAGGGGACGCCCCGCCACTGAATGACTCCGTTACCGGGCGACGAGAAATGAGACTACAGTAGATTCTTTTTGCGGGTTCTAGCACAGTCATGGGAGAGTGCACACGGAGGGGTGGGGTAATGGGGGTAATTAGTCACGCATGCGTGCACACGGGGAGTGCAGGTGTCCTAATTAGCATAATAAATCAATTAATTATTGGTGGGAAAGGTTTTGGGGTGTCTAAATTTTATGCATGTGTGATCATGATCAGTCACGTGTGTTGTGGGGTGTGTGAATTTGGTGGTAAGTGGGTTAAAGGGATAAGGTGTGTGGACGGGGAGGTGCGTATCCGGCTTGTGCCTGTCCGGCTTGTGGGTCAGCAGCTTGTGCATATCTCGTGCTAGTGTGTTTAGGAGGGTGGATCTTGTGAAATTATGTTTAAGAAGGGGGATCTTCTCGGTGACCTACCCGTGGCTAACCTACCCGTGGCTATCCATACCGTGCCTTTACCTACCCGTGCCTTTACCTACCCGTGTCTATACCTACCCGTGCCTATCTACCAGCTGCAGTCCTGACCTGTGTTAACATAACTTTGGGGGATGTTAGCCGTTCTAAGCATGTGAACAAAAAGACGAAAGAATTTGGAGGAAGCGAGCGAATTTGAACATCTCCCCTTATTTCTATTTATGCGTAGGGAAAGTCTTAAGGGAAAGCCGTTACATAACGAACGAATTTGAACATCCCCTTATTTCTATTTATGCGTAGGGAAAGTCTTTAGGGAAAGTCGTTACATTCAAAGACCCCAAAAAAGTCTTCGTTTGAAGAAGAATTTGAAAAGTGGTTTTAGTTCTAAAAAACTATCACTCGCGTACGCATTTATTTCTCGAAAGTCATTTCGGTTTTAATTCTATTTTCGGTCTTTTAAATAATTTTTAAAAGTGGTAAAACCTGAAACAAATATACTGTGACTTTAAAAGAAAATAAAAGTGACTTAAAAATCATAAAATAAACACAGAAAATTGCTGTGCAAAAACAAAACAAAAAAAAAAAAATCAAAATCAAAAACATAACCAAAATCAAAAATGTATAAATATTGTGAAAGGTGCAACTTGAGTGTTAACTCCATCGCTGCCTGGAACCAACATGTCGCACGGAGCGACACAAGATGTTGGTAATTGAGCCCGTAGATTCCCGGGTTAAGAAAGTGGCTGTTGGATTCCAAGGACGAATCCTCCACTACCTCTATGAGAATGCTGAGGTTGGAGTTAAATTCCCGGAAGTATTCTTACAAGAGGCTGGAGAGGCATTATTGCCTCATTTATCGATAATTTTGGAAAGCTTCACATCCGTAAAAGTGAATTATGAACTTTTCGGAGTGTATAAGCTAATAAAAGATGAAGTGGAGTGCATGGAGATGAAATCATTTCAAACAAAAATGACAATTCTCTTCATGCACTCTGATATACAATCCGAATACGAGGAACATACGGAACAAATAATTGCAAAAATGGATGAGTTCCAAGAGAGAGATAGTGGCTGGACTTTGGTTCACATCTCTCGTCTTGAGATGAATGTGAACCAATATTCCCCAATGAGAGGATCATCTTTCATCGAGCTGCCCCCTTCTCTACAAAAGAAACATTCAATTGTGAATGTGAAAAATGAAACAGATGAATACTGTTTTAAATGGAGCTTGATTGCTGCGCTTGTGAATAAGGAAAAGAATGCAAGTAGATGCAGCTCATACCATGTGGATATAGAGGAGGATATCATTATTTTGGAAGATGGAATGCGTTTGGATTTTACCGGATTAGAATTCCCCTTCAACCCATATAAAACGGGAGATTTTATGAAAAGGAATCAGGAAATCAGCGTAGTTGTCTATGGATATAATGAAGGTCTCATCGATGGACCAATTTTTTACCCTTCTGAGGTAAAATCTAAGCATATTTATATGCTGCTTCTGGAGGATGATGATAAAGCACACTACACATGGATAAAAAATCTATCAGGGTGAGTCTTTTTATATTACATTAATTATATATATATATATATATATATATATATATATATATATATATATATATATATATATTTTATATTTTTACTTTTATTATTTTTTTGTTATTAATTATTTTGCAATTTAAAATATTATTTATTTTTATATAATTATACATATAAAATAGTTTGAGATTTTAGCTAATAGCATTTTTTGTCTTATTGTTTCATATTTTAGATTGATTAGCTCTCAGATCGGTAAAGGGAAAAGTAAACTGTTTTTCTGCGATAGATGCCTTAATAATTCTCGGAATAAAAAATGTGCGGACAGGCATTTAGAATTCTGTGGTAAAATGGTATGTCGAGTACCTGATCCATATAATTCTATTCTCCGCTATAAAAATGTACACAAGGAGGTTATGGTCCCCTTCACAGTGTATGCAGACTTTGAAGCCATACTTCAACCCGATGAGAAGGCGATTAGCAATAAATTATTTAATTTAAATACTCATGTACCAATAGCATATGCATACTATATAAAGTGTGCATATGATAATAGTTTAAATAGATTTAAGTTAGAAACAACAATAGAAGCAGGAAACATTTCTTAGATTCTCTCATTAGTGATTTAAAAGATATTTATACTAATTTTATTTCAAAAGAAGTTCCCATCCAAATATCTGAGGATGAGGAACAAGAATTCCAACGTTGTGATAAATGTCATATATGCCATAGCCCCCTTTTATTAGACAGGGTTAGGGATCATTGCCATTTTACTGGTAAATTTAGAGGTGCTGCACATAATTCATGCAATTTAAAATATAAAAGCAATATAATTTTATTTTATTTAAAAATCATTTATCAAACAAACAAATATGTAATTAATTCTAAGAACAATTGTATATTTTTAAACAATATAAAATTTTTTTATTAAAAATATTAGTAATAACAATGTATATAATTTTTTATTATTTTAAAAACCAATGTAAATTTGTAAACATTATATAAAAATTTTTTAATTAAAAATATTAGTAATAACAATGTATTTATATATATATATATATATAATTTTAAGAACAAATATTTTGAATAAAACGAGAAAATTAAAAACATATTATATAATTTGAAACATAATCATTTTTACTGATTGGGATAAAAATAATCTTCAATGTTGGATTTTACAATTTGTGTGTAATTATTAATTCCACCTTGAGCAAAAATTAATTCATTATCAAAAGATTTTCATTAACAAGTGGAGGGAGAGGTGGATTTTCATCTTCTTCTAAATTTAAAGGTAAGAGCTGTTTATAATTATTTATTCCACCCACAGCATTAATAATATCATTATTTTCATTATTTTCATTTAAAATATGTGAATAATCTGCTTCCTCATCTTCGTCACCCCCTTCTTCTTCTCCTTCTTCATATGATTCTCCCATAGTTTTATCTATAGAAGAAAATAAGAATAAAAAAACAGAAAAAATAATTAATATAATATAATATTTAAATTAATAAAAAAAATTTATATTTTACTCACCTTTCATATCATTTATTCCATTTCCATGATTCAATTTATCCCCGATGTAACCCTTGTTAATTTTTATGCTCTGTAAAAGAAAATAACTCTACTCAATTTGATCATTAAGAATTGATTCAAACTCATTTATGTTTGAAACTTTTATTTTTTCATTTGATATTTCCATTTCTTTTTTTAAAAATAATCATCTAACATAGCATCTGCAATATAACGTTTCCTTAAATAAAGTCCGTTAATTCTTTCGGCATCAGAATTCTTAATTTCTTGAACTTGAGGTTCATCATTTAAATAACCATCATTTTGATTTTGTAAATTAATTTCTTCTGAAACCGTTTTATCTGCAGCACTTGCAAACTCTGCTCTAATTTGGTTATCTTTACGTCTTTCATTAATAAGATTTTGAGCTATTAAAGCTTCAGCAAATTCAAAACAATTTATTTTTAAAGTTGAGGGAGTTATATTATTATTATTTTTTTCTTTTTTATCATTTTTAATGAGACTAGATCGATAATGACATTTAACTCCTACCTTGCCATGTGAATAGCTAAGAATGAAATATCTATTTACACCTCTAGATCCTAAATCAAAATGACCTCCTATTTTTCTTTCCTGTTCAATCAAATTTTTTTGAAATTTTTAATTATTGCTCTTTTTGTTAATTGAAATTCTGAATTACTACTTGTTGTATTTTTTAATTTATGTGTTATATTTCTTTTTATTGGTATTCGACTTACAGTATCAATATCAATATCATTGTCATTAATCCCAAACATTATTTTTACTGGGTTTGGCGTCTCCTGCATTATTCTTTCATTTTTATTTTTATTTTCTGTAGAAGTAGGGAGCATCGATATTTTTTTATTGGCTGTTGTCTCATTCTTCGAGATCGGTGTGATGGGCGTAGTAGGATTCAGGGTGGATTCTGGTGTCACAGGAGTGGTGGTGGTCGTAGTAGATGCTGGAGTGGTCGTAGTAGATGCTGGAGTGGTAGGTGTCACAGGGGTGGTAGTGGTGGTGGTGGTGGCTGTAGCCGTTGTTGATGTTGTTTTGAAGTGGTGGATGGAGGTGATGATCCAAGAATCGCAGTCGTCTCATTCGTCGAGATCGGTGTGATGGGCGTAGTAGGATTCGGGGTGGATTCTGGTGTCACAGGAGTGGTGGTGGTCGTAGTAGATGCTGGAGTGGTAGGTGTCACAGGAGTGGTGGTGGTGGTGGTGGCTGTAGCCGTTGTTGATGTTGTTTTTGAAGTGGTGGATGGAGGTGATGATCCAAGAATCGCAGTCGTCTCATTCTTCGAGATCGGTGTGATGGGCGTAGTAGGATTCGGGGTGGATTCTGGTGTCACAGGAGTGGTGCTGGTCGTAGTAGATGCTGGAGTGGTAGGTGTCACAGGGGTGGTAGTGGTGGTGGTGTTGGTGGTGGTGGTGGCTGTTGCTGTTGTAGCACTCTCACTTTCACTTCCATTTACACTCGATAATTGTTTTAAAATTATACCGTCATCGGTAATGTTTTTATAAATTTTAGAATCTTCTAAAATTTCAAAATTAAATTCAATTTTCATGAATTTATCACTATCTGGTATATTTATTAAAAATTCATACTCATTTGATGAATTTATATTTATATACGGTTTTATCATATATTTTGTCGGAGCGGGGTTAACCGATAGAAATAAAACCCCGAACACGAAGACTGTATGGAAAAACATTATGTTCTTTTCCATCGTAAGAATAGCTGGCAACTGATTGGAAACTGAAAACTCGTTCGCCCTTTTCATATTGAAGAAGAACAAAGAAATTAACGCACAAAAAACATATATTCACACACGCATACAAACAAAAACAATTATCAAGAGAATTTCAATTTCATGTTCCCCAGCTATTTTCGGTCTTTTAAATGAATATATATATATATATATATATACTACGCACAAGCAAACGCACATTGACCCACACGCGCTGCCCTCTACGCACAAAAAAAAAAAAACAATTTATTTAGAGAATTTCGTTTTCGTGTACTGAGCTATTTTCAGAATTTAAGAAACCGATTGACGTCAACGCACAAGCACACGCACCTCCCCATCCACACACATTGACCCACACGCGCTGCCCTCTACGCATACAAAATCAATTTATTTAGAGAATTTCGTTTTTATGGACCCAGCTATCTTCTGACTCTGGAAAACCGAGCCAACGCACAAGCACACGATCCCCCTTCCGCTTCAATATTTTTCAACAAGATATGTGTGCGGGTACAATGTTTTCTTTATCTCTGCTGCATAGAATCCACCCTCTATTGGGTTGTTTTTAAATCCTGAAGAAGAAATGTGGGTGGTGAAGAATTTTTAACTTTACGTATTCTGAAGACTTCTGTTGACCAAGAAGGTGTATAACCCTTTTCAAATGAGTGCTTGTATCGGCTAATACGTACAAAATCCCCTTCTTTTAACTTTGTATTTATAAATACTTTCCGGTGGTTGTAGACCGTCGCTAAAAGTTCTTTTTCATTGGTTGCGTTGACGTCAATCGGTTTCATTTTTATTGTTCTATGCTTCCTATTGTTATAAATTTCAATTAGATTTTTATACATCTGAATCCAAACATATTTTCCATTGAAACTGAACTCACGCCACATGAGTTCTTTTAATGTTCTATTAAAACGTTCTACGATTGATGCTTTTAGTACGCTAAAAGTTGAGTAATGATTAATTTTAAATCGCATCATTAATTCTCTAAATTGTTTATTATAGAATTCATTGCCATGATCTGTTTGTAAATTTCTGGGTACCCCTCGACCAGACTTTAATATTTTTTCCATTGCTTTTGTGACGTCTACAGCATTTTTAGATTTCACTGCTTCCCCCCACCCATATTTAGAAAATGTATCTATTACTGTTAGCAAATATCTAAAGCCGTTATTAGTTGAGGCATATGCACCCATTTCAACTAAATCAGCTTGCCATAAATCATTGATCCCCTTCACGATAACTCGACGCCGTGGAAAATTTTTTAATGCACGTCGATGTAATTCATTCACAATATCTCGCTTACTCATAGTTTTAATTTATTTGGTATGAAAGGGGTCTGCTCTTTATATATTGTTTCACTTTTTAATTTCGATTTTGGAAATATTAAATAACTGAAAATGTTATTTTCTATTTCATTCAGATCTCCCATTATCTTTTGAATAGTTTTCGTATGATTCTCAATTTTTAAAGTAATTTCATTGACTTTATTCTCAATATTATTTATTCGGGGTTTCACTTTAAAAACTGCTTGTTTCTGTGGCTGTATTGAAATTTCTGTAGATATATTTTTCAATACTTTACTTATTTCAACATCAACATAAGTCTTCGTTGCTACATCATGTTCATTAATGGGCGATAAACAATTTTTAAATCTTTTTCTCTGGAGATTTAAATTAGAATCGGAATCAGTGAGTAAACTTTGAAATTTATCCAATCCTTTCTCAATTTCTCTAGAATACTCTTCATTATTTAAAAAATGACCAAACTTGTCGAGTGACATTTTAATTATAATTATAAATGGTGAGTGAGTACTATATTTAAGTTTCAAATAAATCAGTCATTGGATTTTTTTCACGGTGTGCGAATGGACTTTTTCGAAGCAATGTTCCCTCAATTTCCATTTGTCGAGTGTGAAGATTAGGTGGTGGGTTTTTCAAATTTGAGTTTATGTATCCATTAATATTTTCAATTTTATTAATTAAGTCTTTAATCAAAATATCTACATTTTCCAATTGTGTAATCATTTTTATTACTTTAGTTTCCAGATCTGAAACCCTTTTATTTCGATGTTCAAATGATTTGTTAATGGAATCCAATTGAACTAATTTAACATTATTAATTTCCATGTCTATATATATTTTAGTGGCACAATCACGATCATTTATCGGATTTGATGAATTTTTTATTCTTTTGTTTTGTAAATTTAAATGTCCATCTGTATCAAGATAAACACCAGTTAAACTTTCAAGTTCTCTTTTGAAAACTGATGAAAAATCTCTGTCATTTGAAAAATGACCAAACTTGTCAATAGACATTTTAATATTAATTAGAAATGTAAAAACGCTTTCTATTTTATTAATATATTATTTTTGCTTCCCGCAACTCTTCTATTATTGAAATAATTTCATTTCTATGATTATTGTTTCCAGCCGCTTCAGAAGCTTTCAGAAGATTTAATCTATCGACGAGCTCATTGACACTATTCCAATAAACATAAGTCGGTTTTAATTGTTGAAGCTTCATATACGCAGAACCAGTGTGTACTTGATTAGATGAAGATGGGGGTGGGGAAGCTGTTAACACTAGAGGCCTAATAATTGAAGAATATTTATTTGAGCGATTTCCTTTTATTTGTCCATCTGGATTATAGTATCTTTTGTGAGCACTTGTCTCAATTAAAATTTTTTTATATGTTTCTAAATCATTTGTAGTATAGCCACTGGGTGTATTATGAAAAATAAGAGAGTATAGGCCATTTGTTAAAACCCATGAATTTCCACTTGACAATTCCATTTTATTTTTTCCAATTTTAAGTGTACTATTTCCCAACATTAATATGTTATTTTCTTTTCTGGGACCGTAACTATTATCTAAAATTTTTTCCCGCTTTAACTTGCTAATGTTAAGATCGTAACCCACCCCTCTTTCTCCGCTAACATTTTCTTCATCTTCTTCTTCAGACTTATAAGAAATAGAATTTCTAGTTTCATTTTCATAATCATCTTCATCTATATCAGATTCTTGTGAATAAAATTGATCATCGCTTTCATTATCACTAATGCTATCAGCTTTTTAGGTGAGACAAGGTCTCTCTTTTTCGTTACCGGCTTGGTTTTCTCATCTACTTTTTCATTAAACGAATTTTTAAGTTTTTTATTATCAGCAAGAATTTCGTTTAAAGGAGCTGTAATCGGTTTAAAAGTTTCTTCCAAATTTAAAGCATTTTCATTTTTAATTTGTTTTAATTCATTGAATTTTCTTCTTAAAGTATTTCTACTTTCTGTCAACTGTTTTAATAGTTGACGTTTCATTGCTCTAGTTTTCTCAGGCACTCAGTTGATACTGTGAGAAATGGGGTTGTAATTTTAATATTTATACACAAGTGATTGAGTTTTGAATAAGTTTTAATTTTTTTATTATTGAAAATTTAGCTTAAAGTAATACAAATATATATATATATTTTCATGATTTCAAAACTTTATTTAATTCCAAGTATAAATTATTATCATCCTTTTTAAAACAGAAAAATTACAATCTTTTATAACATCAATAGTTTTATCATCTAAAGTTGAGTATCGTTCTGGTAGGTATAGAATATAATCCTGAAGTTCCAGGGCAAGGGAAGTTCCATAGCTGGTCTTCTTACGTTGAGCACTTTTAATCGGGTAAAGAACATTGGTCCGCATTTTCATTTTTGTGAGGAGAGGTTTGGGTAATTTTCCATTAAAATCTTTAATCACTTTCATTGCATCCATTTCAATGTTGGACATATTGCTTCTATTGTTATAGTTGATGTTGTTGTTATCTAATTGTTTGAAAATCAAATGAGAGCAGTTAGTCAACTGTTTTGTAACTGGTTTATAATTGTTTTTTACCTGTTTGATAGCTGTTTGTAGGCTGTTTGATAGCTGTTTGTAGGCTGTTTGTAGGCTGTTTGTAGGCTGTTTGTAGGCTGTTTGTAGGCTGTTTGTAGGCTGTTTGTAGGCTGTTTGTAGGCTGTTTGAAGGCTGTTTTTTGAGGTTGTTTGTGGTTTGAACTTTAACTTTGAATGTGAATTAGAATCATTTAAACTCCGAATTTATACTCCCAACTAGCTGAACCCTCCCAAGTTGTAAACGTGTTCTTTCATTTTAAAAATGTTTAAATGTAGAATAGACCAATCATAGGAGTGCATAGGTAAAAATAGGGTGGATTTGAAACGATCTCAGAGAAAATGGAGAAAATCGAGAAAAAGTAACCTGTTTCTTTTAAACTGAGAATCAACCAACCACGAAGAGAGAGTTAGGGTGGGTTGGAGAGTAAGAATTGTAAAGATAGGTGTCCACAATTGTTTGTGTTAAAGGCTTGCTTTCTCTCATAGTTATAGTTGATATTTTTCCCCAAGTATTTCACAACTTCTTTTGGTGGTTGTAAATTTCCGAAACTATCAAAGTAATGTATACTTTTTTATTTTTATTATAAGCTACCCAATGTGTACCAGTTGATTTGCTATCATCTAGGTTTATAATTCCTGACTCACGATTCCATGGTGAGGTAGGTAATGAATCCCTCATAAAAACACCCCGAAAATGCGGAATATATTTCCGAGCAAAATCTAAAATTTCAAAATTTGAAAGTGCCTTTTTGGGTAGCTTACTGATTAGTTTTTTGGTTTCCTCTAAATGGATTTAGATATAAACCATACCCATTACGATAAGGTTTAAGAAACATGCCATCACCGACACTAATACTCTCCATTTTTTTATTATGACGTTTACTCTCTTCTAATTGTTTCTTACTAGCATTTGCGTTATTAATGGTTTTTGCAATAGCTGCACTACCAGAAGCAAGACTACCCAATGCACTAAGTGCAGTCAAAATGGGTACAAGCGGTAAAAATCCGCCAACTTTTGGTACATTAATGATGCGAGGAATTTTAATTTTTTCTTATTACGACCAATTGATTTACTAACTGCTTTGCGTGCAACCTTAATCGCACTGTTAAGATCTAATGGTTTTTGCTTTTCAATGCTCGTATTCCTGTTTGAATAACATTTGAAAAGGTCTTAACTTTAGTTCGCCTTTTCCTACACTTTCTCTTGCTCCCCTTCTTCTTCTTTATACCCATTCCAAATTTCTTTTTTGTTTTCATGATGTTTGTGACTAAGTATGCTGCTGCTTTCTCACCAAGACTACTATCTTTTGAAGTAACTCGATCCCACGCTTTATTTATTAAAACTGCATCAGCCTTGTGTCTGTCACTTAACTCCTTGTGTTGTGAATAGGCAATGTCGTGATTTCTACAAGCCTCATCCAACTGATTTACACCACGATCTCCGCGGTCTAATCTTTGTTTTAACTTTGTACCAGGCCCACAAAAATTATAACCAGGAATATGCGCCTCAAATGGAAGCGTGTTAATTAATTTGTTGATAATGCCACTACCTTGTTTCAAGTGTGAAATCTGACTGCGATAATTATAAAAACTTTTACCCATTTTATATAATGTTTAATCAATGAGCATTTCTCGTTGAATGAACTACATTATAGATTTGAATATGCGTTTAATACGACAAAAACATCAGATTTGTGTTAGAAACTTTGAGGGTGGTGCATTAAAAAATTCGATTTCGCGACATAGCCCCCTATTACCTAATACAATAAGAGCACTTATTGTCGGTCCATCAAACTGTGGGAAAACAAATATTATGCTTAGTCTTATTGAAAGTCCGAATGGTTTAAAATTTGAAAATATTTATATTTTCTCAAAGAGCTTACATCAACCCAAGTATGAATATTTAGAGAAATTAATTAAACCTATAAAGGGCATAGGGTACTACACCTTCTCACAGAATGAAGCAGTTTTACCACCAGAGAAGGTTAAAACAAACTCTATTATGATTTTTGACGATATAGGCTTTGAAAAAAGCTCACAAAGCTCGATTCGTGGATACTTCAGTATGGGTCGTCATCATAATGTTGATTCGTTTTACTTATCGCAAACATATTCACATATTTCCAAACACCTTGTACGTGACAATGCGAATATGCTTTTCATATTCAAGCAAGACTCTCTCAATATGCAAAACATATATCGCGATCATATAAATACAGATATGAGTTATGATTTATTTAAGAAAGTTTGTGAAAATTGTTGGGAAACAAAATACGGTTTCCTAATAATAAGTAAAGACCATGAGATGGAGAATGGGCGTTACAGGAAGGGTTTTCATGATTTCATAATTATTTAAGAATATAAGTTTGCATGTGTAAGCTCTATTTTCACAGTTTATTATCAGATTCCAAAATGAGTAGATCATTCACCCTTACATTAAATGGTAATAAGCCCATCACGAACATAACTTATTTCCCACCTATTGAATTGATTAATGGTGATTATGAGTGTGCCCTAATAGATTTTCATATGTACAATTCTATACCAAACGTTGATGAAAATAATAACTTATTCCATATCGGTGATAAGATTATTGAAATCCCCATAGGATCGTATGAACTCGATGATATTTATGATTTTCTAAAAACTAAACTTAAAGAATATGAGCTCGAGAAAACATTTAAATTGGAAAGTAATAATAACACTCTTCAAGTTCATATTTCAACCACCAAGGAATCTATATATTTTAATAGGAAAAATTCGATTGGTAGATTATTTGGTTTCGATGAAAAGGTACTCAACCCTGACCCGATAAAAACGTATATATCTGATCAACCAGTCAACATTTTAAAAATAAACACAATACGTTTAATGTGTAATATTGTGGGTGGATCATATATAAATAGTAGACAGGATCATGCATTATATGAATTCGGGATTAACGTACCACCCGGGTATAAATTGTGTATCACGCCTCACAACCTTGTTTATTTACCAGTGAACACGAGAGAATTAAGTACTCTAACTATACAAATAACTGATCAGAGCGGTGATTTGATAAATTTACGCGGTGAAAACTATACGCTACGTCTACATTTGAGATTGATACAATGATTATATATAATAAAAGACCAGATACTCTTCATATTCAACCCACTTCCAATCGTAAAGTTATAGGAAGAGGTTCAATGCCAAATAGGAATACGCTTACATTAAAAAATAAATTAATTTTAAAATCATTGGGTTTCAAAGTACGAGTTTAAATAAAAAAATTATGGGGTTGAATGAGTTATTGTCAGTACGAGAAAAACCTTTCTCTGACGAGAGTATTTCGAAAAAGATTATCATAGTTATTCACCATATCAACAATCATTTAAGCCGAATGATGAGATTAGAATAACAATTCAGAATCAAGATTTATATGTACTTCCTAGTGAGAGCCTTCTTAATTTTCAAGGAGTTATTAGTAGCATTGGACAGGATGGCAAGCTGGATACTCAAAATGTCATTGGGATACTGCGAAATAACTGTATGGCCTACTTTTTAGATGAGATACGATATGAAATAAATGGTGTTGAGATCGATAGAACAAGATTTACTGGCATTACTTCTACAATAAAAAACTTTGTATCTATAAATCAACATGAACATAAGAAGCTTTACAATTCTGGATGGACTGGAGGGCCCAATTTTAACGTCTCAGCTCACTTCAACTTTTCAGTGCCCCTTAGAAATCTATTGGGATTTGCTGAAGATTTCAAAAAGTCGTATTAAATTGTAAACACGAATTAGTGCTTTTAATAACTAAAAACTTGGGTGATGTCTTTGAAAATAATACAGCAAATGTTAAGCTTCAACTTGATATAACTAATATTACATGGAAAATTCCTCATGTAACACCAAGCGACTCAGCAAAAATCAAAATGTACGATATTATAAAAAGCGGAGGCAATCTACCAATTGCATTCCGCAGTTGGGATACATATATCAACCCCAAACTAAGTAATGGAACCAATCATATTTGGAATGTAAAACTGGCTGCTAACCGTGAACGCCCTCGTTTCGCATTAATCGTATTTAAAGAAAATCATCAATTTATCACAAATAATTTAAGAAATGTAAAAATTTATTTAAACTCCGAAACATTTCCGTATGATGATTTAAATTTAGACTATGAGAAAGATCGATTCGCTCACCTATATGAATTGTATTCTAAATTTCAATCTAGCTACTATAATCGAAATGATGCCCCATTGCTAACTCCTGTTGACTTTAAAGTTAAAGCTCCTATTATCGTATTAGATTTATCATATCAAAATGAAACTGTTAAGTCGGGACCGATTGATGTCAGGATTTCTATTGAGCTTGCACAAGCCCCTAGTGAAACTGTTCAAGTATATTGTGTACTGATTCATGATCGTTTAGTTGAATATAACCCGTTAAATGGTATAGTTCAGCGGATTGTCTAATACTTAACAATGAGGGATGATATAGCGGCAATTGATATTCAAGGATTTATCGGGAATAACAATAAATTTATTCTAAAAGAAATGGGTGTGGTATTCAAAAAAGATCCAAAACTGAATTCGCATTTTATTATACACTCCCCTATGATTTTACTGAATTGGATACAAAATCGAGAAAAACGGCTGCTTGGTTAACAAAAAAACATCATAAAATTTATTGGAACGATGGCATTAACTATTTCAAAGAAGCGCAAATGTATGTACGAGAAATATTAAGAAATAAGGAAATAATTTGTAAAGGCCATGAAAAAAGACTTTTCCTCAAAAAATTTTTAAGAACGGAAGATTTATTAAACATTGAAGAAATCGGATGTCCTACTCTTAAAATAATAGATGGAAATAAGTTTCCATATTGTTCACTACATGTGCAGGATGGTGTCTGCGCGCTCAACAATGCACACAAAATTTTGAATTTTTATGTGGCCGAAAGTTCTTAAATCTAGTTTTTAACATTCACTTACCTTTTGAGAGTTGAGAGTACAAGTTTACGAGATGAGTAATTCATTAATAAATAATATAAATTTATTTATTAATGAATTTGAAAAGTGATTTCGAAAGAAGATTTACAAATGCTTGTGGAGACACGGAACATGTTCATGAAAGCCGGTGTAAAAGAGATTATAAAAACAACTTATGGAGAACACATTAATGTATGCACATTTTCCTATGACAATATAGCAACATGTGCATGCTTTCATTTTATAAATCAGCAATATAAAGTTAGAAAACTAATTTCATCATATATTGAAATTCTGAAATAAAAAGAAGAAAACAAAACAAAATATATATCTCTCTCTCTCTTTCTTTTGTTACAACTCTATTTTCAGGGGTGGGTATAGCAACAGGTTTCACATTTTCGATTTCATAAAAAAAATGTGTATAAATATAGTGGTGCATTTGGGAACGATTTTTAGTTTAAAATAAACATTCAAACTAATTTAATTGGAAAAACTAAACAATACTAAAATGATCTCTAAGAAAATTGAGGAATTTTTAAAGGAGTATGGCAATGAGATTTTTAAGGAGCACGTAACGAAATTGAAAACATTTCAAACATTTTTCAAAGACGTGGAAGCTACTCCGGTAATAAAATCCAAGTATGGACAACACCTATCATACTGCGCCTGGGCTTACGATGATTGCAAAGTTGGACCTGACACCTGTAGATGCATGCATGTTGAGAAGAGAGAACAAGATGCCTTAAAATTGATGGAGCGATATATTAATTTATTTAAAAGACTAAATAAAAACTAAATTTGAAAAAAAATACAAAACTATAATTTATTTCACACACCTATATATTTATTTAGTAGAATGGAGTTACACCCTCCCCATTCTATGATAAACACACACACAAGTAGGTCAGGGGTGGTTTTGAAACGATCAACATACTTGAAATGATGTCATTAGGTTATTAGGTCAGCAGGTCAACATCAATATTAGGGGTGGAATTGAAACGAACAAGAAATTAGGTCAACAGATAAATAGGTCACCAGGTAAGTAGGTCAGCAGGTCAACATCAATATTAGAGGGTGGATTTGAAACGATCAAGAAATTGGGTCAACAGATAAATAGGTCAGCATGTAAGTAGGTCAGCGTGTCTCACAGCACTCACCCTCGCTATACATAATTTAAATAATCTGAAAGAAAATTGCTGAAAATAAATTTTCCCAAGTTCCCATTCCCAAATAAAAAAGTTTAAAATTTAATTTGTAATATTTTTATTCATGTTTTTTTTTTATTTTTACATTATTAATTGGAAATCTACGTCTCCATCTTCCATTTTAACTAGTTTATATCTTTTTACACTAAAAAAATCTAAAAATACAATCATCCAGATAGTTATAACTCTCTGGTAGGTAAACGTAATATTCTAACAATTCAAGCCTTACGATTTCACCATATTTTCCCATACCACGGGAAGCTGAAACTATTTCAAAGGCTGTGTTTATCGGGAGTTGATAAAAATCCAACTCACTCTTAGCTCTGCTTGAGCTAAAGGCGAGCATAAGGGGGTCCATTTCGATATCCTCCAGTAGGATTTCTAAATCCTCTTTTGTCACCCCCAAGCGAGGAGGTTATTAGGAGAAGTCGATCTAGAGGTGGAGACGGTGGAGCTAATTAAGTTCATGGTGGTGGTGGTGGTGGTGGTTAATGGAGCTGGTGCTGAGGCTGGAGCTGGTGTTGAGGCTGGAGCTAGTGCTGAGGCTGGAGCTGGTGTTGAGGCTGGAGCTAGTGCTGAGGCTGAGGCTGAGGCTGAGGCTGGATCTGCTGCTGACTGCTGGAGCTGGTGGTGGCTGCTGGTCACTGAATGATATTTTCCTTTACTACCAGAATTTATACCTAGCCAAGGAGAACATCTCTTCTCCCACTGCTCTTAGAAAGGATAATTTATGTAAGCAGGTGATTTCCTCCAAATTCTTTAGTTTCCCTTAAATTGAGTCTTGGAAAGGATAATTTATGTAAGCAGGTGATTTCCTCCAAATTCTTTAGTTTCCCTTAAATTGAGTCTTGGAAATGTTAATTCCAGGTAGCAGGTGACAAGTTTTAGATTTCCTCCAAATTCTTTCATCTTTTGTTCAAATTGAGTCTTGGAAATGTTAATTCCATGTAGCAGGTGACAAGTTTTAGATTTCCTCCAAATTCTTTCGTCTTTTTGTTCACATGCTTAGAACGGCTAACATCCCCCAAAGTTATGTTAACACAGGTCAGGACTGCAGCTGGTAGATAGGCACGGGTAGGTATAGACACGGGTAGGTAAAGGCCGGGTAGGTAAAGGCACGGTATGGATAGCCACGGGTAGGTTAGCCACGGGTAGGTCACCGAGAAGATCCCCCTTCTTAAACATAATTTCACAAGATCCACCCTCCTAAACACACTAGCACGAGATATGCACAAGCTGCTGACCCACAAGCCGGACAGGCACAAGCCGGATACGCACCTCCCCGTCCACACCTTATCCCTTTAACCCACTTACCACCAAATTCACACCCCCACAACACACGTGACTGATCATGATCACACATGCATAAAAATTTAGACACCCCAAAACCTTTCCCACCAATAATTAATTGATTTATTATGCTAATTAGGACACCTGCACTCCCCCGTGTGCACGCATGCGTGACTAATTACCCCCATTACCCCCACCCCTCCGTGTGCACTCTCCCATGACTGTGCTAGAACCCGCAAAAGAATCTACTGACTACCATTAATCTGTACCTATTAAGTCAATAAACAGGAAGATAATTTGTACCGTATGGTGTAGTGGTGTAGTGAATAGCGCAGCTACCTGCTAAACACGGGGTCGTGGGTTCAACCCCCACCCATGACGAGAGCATGGCCATACAAACTTCCTCTCTGAAATACTTTTCTAACTTTTAGAAAGTATTCTTCCACATAAAAATGCCTATTACAACAATTTTTCGGCAACTCCCACTTGCCCCACCGCCTCACCCCCCCTCCTCGCTATATGGGAGAAAAAAACGGGGGCAACCCACATAGTACCAAGCGCACCCTGTGTTTTTCTGCGAACAGCAACAACACCCAGCAGGGCGAGCGCGTTACCAGACTGTTCGCTTTTCTACGAATAACAACACAACACCGTAGACGCCACTCCCCGATGGCGACAGGTGGCAGCCCCACCACTGGGATAAGCCGCATCTGGCCAATCACCAGATCGGTCGAAAAACTTAAATCGATTACTGAAACTAATACGAGAAAATTAAACATAAACGGCTCCCCAAATTCGATGACGACCATAGGCATTTCAAAACGGACACGAATTGGACAATGGAACGTTAGAACTCTAAGAGAACCATCTAGGTTAGCACAGTTCGAGGCAGAGATGGAGAAACTCCACATTGCAATAGCTGGAATCAGCGAGATGAGGTGGGCTGGCAGTGGGGAAACAACAACATCAGATAGCAATCTAGTCCTACACAGTGGCAACAGTAACGGCAGCAGGTATGGAGTGGGAATTTACGTGTCCAAGCGCATAAAGAAGGCACTGGTTTCCTGGGAACCCATTTCTGATAGAATCATGACCGCGAGGTTCAGATGTAGAGCTAGATACATAAACATCATTCAATGCTATGCCCCGACGGAAGACGCTAATGACGAGACCAAGGACGACTTCTATACTGCCCTTACAGCAACCCTCAACTAGTTACGGCAAGGTGACATTAACATCCTCATGGGTGACTTCAATGCAAAAATCGGCCCCAACAACACCGGACTAAGATCTGTCATGGGCCAGCATGGAACTGGGATTCGCAACGATAACGGAGAGAGATTAGTGGAACTCTGCCAGCTATTCCAACTGGTCATCGGCGGCACGCTGTTCCCACATAAAGAAGTCCACAAATACTCCTAGACATCTTCAAGTGGTAACACGCGCAACCAGATCGACCACATATGCATTAGCAGGAAATGGAGACACTCGCTACTGGACGTACGGAACCAAAGGGGAGCAGCCATAGACAGTGATCATGAGCTGGTCATTGGAGAACTTTCCATAAAGCTCAACCGCAACCAGGCAACAGCCAACACCGGCGAGCGCCCCCCCTGAACCTGCACCTCCTTAGCGACTCTACTCTGAAGACGAGAATGACGTCCACATTGCGAGAACAGCTGATCCCTATAGAAGACCACCCATGGGAGCACACCTGCAGGCAACTAAGGACCACGGCGGAGGAAATACTTGGCCTGCAACAACGCGGAAGATCGGACTGGATATCTGCAGGGACCTGGGACCTGATTAGAAGGAGGAACAACCTGAAGCCCCTGGCGGACCAGCTTACACAGTACCGTGAGGAGTATCGCGGACTATGCAGAGCGGTGAAAAGGTCGGCCAGAAAGGACAAAAGAGCACAGCTTGATAGACTTGCGACAGACGCAGAACGAGCAGCCGGCGAGAACAACATGCGCTCGCTATACCAGCAGATTGCACGAATTGCAGGTACCAATCACAGGCAGAACAAACCAGTCAGAGATCTAGAAGGTAACCTCCTATCCAATGATGATGCACAAATCCGAAGATGGCGCCAACACTTCATGGGAATTAGCCACACCACATCACCAAACGTGGCTCCAGACTATAGGAGTGTTGTGCCGCCAAGTGGGAGTAGCAGGATACCCTCTGCACCCCCGAATGTAAGAAAAATTGTGAATTCAATAAAGAAGCTGAAGCACAACAGGGCAGCTGGCGAAGACAACATCCCAGCCGAACTGCTTCAAGTTGACACACAACTGATGGCTGAAACTTTGCATCCACACTTCTCACGCATATGGGAAGGCGGAACGGTGCCAGACTCCTGGAAAAGCGGAATCATTGTGAAGCTTCCTAAGAAAGGCGACCTTAGTGACTGCAACAACTGGAGAGGGATAACCCTGCTCAACACCAGCTACAAGATCTTAGCTACACTTCTGAACGAACGCCTCCAGGAAAAAATTGAGCCAACAATTCGAGACGAACAGGCAGGCTTCAGACCACACAGGAGTTGCGTAGACCAGGCAAATACACTACGCATAATCACCGAGCAAGCTGTGGAATGGAGAGCCCCGCTTTACCTCCTGTTCATCGACTTCAAGAAGGCGTTCGACTCAGTTGAAAGAGCAGCAATATGGCGAGCACTTGCAAGAAAAGGAGTACCTGCGAATCTCATCGCCATCATCAAATCGATGTATGACGATGCCAACCTGGCGGTACTGCACAATGGAAAAACTAGTGCACCTTTCCAGACGAACACCGGAATTCGGCAAGGATGCCCGCTGTCACCACTCCTCTTCAACCTCGTAGTCGACAAGTTAATGAGCGAAGTATGCTCGTCCAAGCGCGGAATCACGTGGAACCTCACCAGACACCTTGAGGACTTGGACTACGCAGACGACATCTGTCTCATATCGCACAGACTCGGCGACATACAGAGGAAAAGTGACGACCTCGTCAGGATAGCCAGCAGCGTAGGACTTGAGATAAACGTAGCGAAAACCAAAGCTATGCGCTTCAATCACTCCAGCCAAGGAAACATCATCATAAATGGGAACCCGATCGAGTTCGTCAGCAGTTTCCCATACCTTGGCACCATCATATCCAACAGTGGTGGAGTGGATGATGATGTCTCCAGTCGTCTCGGCAAAGCCCGATCAGCATTTGGGAGACTATACCGCGTATGGAGAGACCGACAAATAAGCAGACGAACAAAGCTCAGGATCTACAATGCGTGTGTGAAGTCCATACTACTATACGGAAGTGAGACATGGCTCGCCACGAAGAAGATAACGCAGAAGCTGCAGACTTTCAGCAACAAATGCCTGAGAGTCATATGTGGGGTATTCTGGCCAAACAGAATAGCCAACACAGAACTGTGGCGCGTTACAGGCGAGTCCCCGATACACACCCAAATAAGGAAGAAAAAATGGATGTGGATAGGGCACGCTCTCAGAAGAAATCCTAGTAGCATAGTGAGGATGGCACTGGACTGGAACCCCCAAGGAAGCAGGAGAGTAGGAAGGCCAAGAGCAACCTGGAGAAGAACCGCTCACCAAGAACTAGCCCAAATAGACAGCACATGGGAAAATGAAAAACAGACAGCTCAAAATAGAGTTAGATGGAAGGCTCTCGTAGAAGCCCTAAGTTCCCGAGAGGAATAAGAGGAATTTAAAAAAATTAGCTAGCGTTCTACTCTGGGACCGGGTCAGAATTTCTTCCAGCAACCACACCTGAACCAAGTATAAATTCCTGAGACGAATCCTGGCCATCCCTGAGCCACCCGAGCAATGACAGATCGTCACAGTATGCTTAAGGGGGTCTTCTACTTACGAGGCCGAAATTTTGGCCTATATTCAGAAATTAATTGTGAGGAAACTGTACAGGGTAATGAGATAATTTTCTTTGTATTACTATTTGTATTATTAGAGAAAATAAGTTTGGGAACCACTGCTTTAGTATTTAAACTTTAAAACTTAACATATGGGGAATTTAAAGTGTGTATAGCGAATCATTCGTTGTTTATATGGGGTCAAAGTGGTTTCTTCCAAATTTTAGGGGTCATTTTTCTGGTATCATAACTACCCTAAATCTTGCCAGAATTGAAAAAAATTAATTTTATTTATATTCAGTTTTACGTTGTCTATGCTTCTCCGAGTACGATTTTTTTTAATTAAAAATTGTTTTTAATATAATTTTTTTTGTAAAAAGTCCCATTTTCAACCATGTTTTTTCACCTGTTGGAGGGTGTAAAAATTAAACAAAAAATTAAACAAAAATTCGTAATTGGAGCATAGAGAATTGTTTGAAAAATAAGTGGGGAAAAATTTGGTTCAATTCGATAAAAATTACTGGTAGAAGTGATACCAGAAAGTTTAAAAAAGGTGATTTTCGGCAAAACGCGTTTAGAGATAAGCACAGTATCCAGCAAATAAAGTTGTCACGCAGCGCAAAAATGTTTATTCTTTTGAAGTGTGGCCGCTCTTTCTACTTGTAGTACGGCATTTTTTGAGGACCAATGATGCAGTCATACTGTGTTGACAACCTGCAAAATTTGAAACAATACACACATTCATCTTTTTATGATTTGTTTTAGATTAATAATTGTCCCAAAGCTATTGACATGCGTCCCGGCGGCTGCGCCTGCCTTGGACTGCTCATAGTTCTTGTCAACGGAGCTCGGATGATTGTATATGGGCTCTTTTAAGCAAGTGCGGGATCCGTGTTCTGTTCAGAAACATGATTGCACCAGTGGCCATACCCATGTCCGCATCCTAAATCTTGCACGTTTCTAGTATTTTCGAACCTGTACTGGATACTACCCTTTGAAACAGACCTAGGTAACAAGCTGTTTCAAACTATTTGCCTCTCGCTCTCTCTCACTGCTTTGCAACAGTTTTCTTCTGTCTGGATACTGTGCTATAGGAAAAAGGGTCGAAATGTATGGTGGTGCCTATCTTTCGGGCTTTGTTTACCCATGAAGGAATTTACAAAACCCTTTATATGCTATAAGCACAGTATCCAGACAGAAGAAAACTGTTGCAAAGCAGTGAGAGAGAGCGAGAGGCAAATAGTTTGAAACAGCTTGTCACGTAGGTCTGTTCCAAAGGGTGGTATCCAGTACAGTTTCGAAAATACTAGAAAGGTGCAAGATTTAGGAGATTATTTGAGGGCGCGCATTTAGTATTTCCATAACGCGTAGCGAAAAAGAATAAAATTTTTAATGTTTTTCGCTGTCTCCAACGTTTGCCTCTCGCTCTGCGCTTCACATATTTCAAACTATGGATCCCGGCATGAACAAAAATGTGTGGAAAAGTCGAATTAAAAGAGCGAATACAGTCCTAATTGACTTAATAAAGGCAAATACAATATTTTGGGAATTGGGAAATTATATGAATTTGCATTAAAAGACCTGGGACGAGAAAGTAAAATTAAAAATAAGGATGCAGGACTATCGAAAGGAAAAATGGGCCACTTTTGCATCTCGTTATGCAACTGGCACAGGACAGCTTCTCCTCCTTGGGTATGGGCACTGGTTCCAACATGTTTCTCCCTAAACGGAACACCCACCCATGCCTAAAAGAGCCCATATACAATCATCCGAGTTCCTTAGACATGTATGAGCAGTCCAAGGCAGGCGCAGCCGCCGGAACGCATGTCAATAGCTTTGGGACAATTAATAATATAAAACAAATCATAAAAAGATGAATGTGTGTGATGTTTCAAATTTTGCCGGTTGTCAACAAAGTATGACCGAATCATTGGCCCTCAAAAAATGCCGAGACACGAGGAGAAAGAGCGGTCACACTTCAAAAGAATAAACATTTTTGCGCTGCGTGACAACTTTATCCTGGCAAATTGTGTATTTTCGATAAAATATCGCAAAGAATCCCCGTTTAGGATTATGGGCAAGCTACGGTCACATTGGATCTTCATACTTACGTTCTCTTTTCTGGAAGGCGTAATGGAGTGCATCGTCCCCAAATATTAATCCACGTGCTTGGTGTCGATCGGAAAAGTGTTTTTCAGGGCAAATATTGTCAATTGATAGCTTAAACTGTGCTTTAAATATAATTGGTAAGCTTTCTAGTGCGTTCGATCGCCAGTGGCTAAAAATTGATTCCCAATATAGCGTCTGCGGCCCATCCCACGTTTTTGGAGAAAAGTCCTATTGGCCGCATCGCTTAAGCGGCTTGCATTGTTGTCGCCCCCGGCTTTGATTACGTGTAGTGGAATTTTTCTGTGCTTCTTCGACTTCAGCAAGATCCACATCTGCGTGCAACTGGAGCACCCACCGCGTGCAGCAGAAAATTGGTCTTGCCTTCCTGCTACTTAAAAGGTGCAGATCGCCGTGCACCCTTTTCTTCTTTTCGGCGCGCACATACAAGTTAACTAAGGTTAACCGGGCGACGGCTACGACCGATCGTCCGAAGACTCGCTCCGGCCAAACTGCTGACACAGCGTCTGGCCGGAAGCCCGTACATAGCCGGCAAACACTACCCGTTGGAGTGGCCGCTATGAGTCTCATATTTTGTTAGCCTTAAGTTCAGTTTGATTTCATTTACAATAAAGAGCGCACGCTCAGAAGCATACTCCGGCCTTCGCTGTATTTTTTATATATTGGTTGTCTAGCCTTAAGGGCAGGCAATAACGGAGAAAGTTCTCCCATCATATATTTACCTTCCAGAACTGAGCTGCGCAGCGGATCGCCTGCGCACCTCTAGCAGAGAATATCTCCGCTCCTCTTCCCCGACCGAGAAGCCGGTCACAGCAGAGACAGAAGTCACCACCCCTCTCCCATTGGACTGCGGCGCGGGACAACTCAGGGTCAGACACTTATATTACTGGCGCCCAACTAGCGGGAAACACCCGCCCATACCACACTTAACAAACATAACATGTAAGTGGGCCCGCTGGCCAAACCTCTTTTACGTCTTCGATAGTTCAGATCAGTAATAAAAAAATTAAAACAAACCAGTCTATAGAATGTTTCTAAAATCTCAATTTTGAACGCGACGACTAATAGGTGTTGGTGTTAATTCCAATTTTTAATTTTTTTAATTTTAAATTAAATTTTACACTGCAAATATTTTTGGTGAGGCAATTAACATATTGCGGGGGCTAAATATCAGAGCCAAGGCTCTCACAATTTAATATACCAGATTTTAATTTTTATTTTACATTTAATTCGGTTTTGTGTATCGCTCGAGTAGAAATTCTTGGTATTAGCTTCGCAGTCCACTTTGTATCTTTTATTGTCCCCACTCCACCGCTGTGAACCCGATACGGCCGCGCATGCATTTGTATTTCAATTATTTATTCTTCGCTTCTTTGTTTATAGTGGCGGAAGCTCAGCTCCCGCATACCCCCTACCTTGCCGCTGCTCCGCGAGGCGACGGCTTGGTTCGAACAGCTTTATACATCGTTGCAAAGGCGGCGGCTACAGTCCCCGCGCACCCCTCACCCTACCGGTGCTTCTTTGTTTATCGTGGCGAAGGCTCAGTCCCCGCGCACCCCTCACCTTACCAGTGTTGGTACTTGGAAAGGCGGCAACTGAGCTCACATACATAATTGTTAAGGCGGCGGCCCCGTCCCCGCGTACTTCTTGCATTGCCAGCTGCCTTCATGGGCAAAATAGCTGAGCGGGCATTGCATACCAGTGCAGTTTAACTTAAGCACATATGAGCTCCCCGTTTACACAATATAGGGAAAATAAACGGTACGCTAGCAGCTCAGATTCCGACAGTGAAGGGCCCCCGCGCACTTCCACCCCAATACGGGCACCCGCTGACCCCCCTTCAGTTAGAACCATGGACCCAGATCAGCTTAAGGTTGTGATTCAGGCCGCCGTTAATCATGCCTTGGCAGAAGCGGCCGGTGAAGCCATGCGCAGAGAAGAAGAAATGCGCCAAACTATACAACAGTTGGCTACCCAAATTGCAACGGTGCAAATCGCACCCACACAAGCGGCAGCCCCTATAATCAAGGTATACCAACCCATTGATATCACGGGCACCGTCGAGTGCAACGAGCCTCTGGATGCCGTAAAATGCTTGCCCGAATTTACGGGAGCACAAGAGACATATGTCTCTTGGCGACAGGCGGCGGTAGCCGCATATTACATATTTAGAAATTATGTAAATAGCTCACGCCACTACCAGGCGGTCGTTATAATCAGAAGTAAAATAAGAGGCCGTGCCGATGCGGTGCTATCTTCGTTCGGCACTGTATTGAATTTCGATGCGATCATAGATCGCCTCGATTTCACATATAGTGACAAACGCGCGATTCACGTCATCGAGCAGGAGATGGGCACCCTCAGACAGCGGAGCCTGACTATACTACAATACTACGACGAGGTCGAGAAAAAGCTCACCTTGCTTACCAATAAAGCCACCATGTCATATGAAACGGCGGCGGCAAAAATCTTATGCGACAAATTTCGGGATGATGCGCTCCGTATATTTATTTCGGGACTCAAGCGCAGTCTGTCCGATGTCCTCTTCTCGGCGAAGCCGAAGGACATGCCAACTGCGTTGGCATTAGCTCAGGAACCACGAAAGGTACACCTTCGCATCGTTTGCAAAAAGCCTGGAGGATAGGGATAGGAAACAATACCCAATGGCGCAAGAACGCCAACGAACGCCCTACCAAGCGCACTTCCAAGTAAGCGGGGGAAAAAACCCACACTTTACTAAACAGGTTAAGGCTCAGGTACACTCGGCTCCGCATAACGACAGGCGTCGTGAAAACACACCAGAACCCATGGAGGTTGACCCGTCTATGTCCAGGTTGAGACAACCCACACAGGCACATCGCTCAGAGCGCAGATCAGGCCGAGGGCACGTACGCAACCACAGCCTCCAGCGCGGCGGACAAAGTCGACGACGACACCATTTCTGAATATGATTTAGAAGTGATTAATTTTGTAGGGGAAAATCCCTGCTGCCCGTCATCAGACGAAGAGTAGCGCGGAAAGAGATGAAGTTCCTCATCGACACGGGTGCGTCAAAAAATTTTATCCGGCCTCACAAAGGCTTAAAAGGCGTTCGCCCCGTCGATTCCCCATTCACCATTCATTCACTCCATGGCGTTACCACGATCACGAAAAAATGCTTCGTGTCGCTTTTTGATTTGAAGGCCACGTTCTTAATTTTACCTGATTTGTCTTCCTTCGACGCGATCGTTGGCCTCGACCTACTTAAACAGGCAGGGGCATCGCTTTGTCTGGCCTCCGGCCACCTCAGATGGGGCAATGGAGAAGAGAAAATTGAATTCCACCCATGCCCCGACGTCAATTTTACCGAAGTGGACTGCTCAGATGCGCCACCCTTAGTCGAAACGCGTTCTTAGAAATGCTGAAGACTAGGAAGAAGGCTTTTGCAAACCCTAACGAGGCTTTGCCCTATAACACATCGGTGGTAGCTACCATCCGAACAGTTAGTGAGGAGCCCATATACGCAAAATTATACCCGTACCCAATGGGGGCGGTGGACTTCGTCAGCAAAGAGATTGAAGATCTGCTTAAAAACGGGATAATTCAGAAGTCGGCATCCCCTTACAACAACCCGATATGGGTTGTGGATAAAAAAGGGAGCGATGACCATGGCAACCGGAAAATGAGACTAGTTATCGACTTCCGCAAGCTAAACGAAAGAACAGTGCCCGATAAATACCCCATGCCAAATATTAACATGATATTGAGCAACCTAGGCAATGCGAAGTATTTCTCCACGCTGGACCTCAAGTCTGGCTATCACCAAATCATTCTTGCAGAACGCGACAGGGAAAAAACCTCTTTCTCTGTGAATGGGGGAAAATACGAATTTCGCAGACTACCGTTTGGCCTAAAAAATGCAGGCAGCATTTTTCAGAGGACAATCGACGACATCCTACGGGAACAAATCGGCAAGTTCTGCTATGTTTACGTTGACGACGTAATTATCTACTCCGAAGACGAGAACTCTCACATCAAGCACGTAGATTGGGTTCTAAAGAGCCTGCACGATGCGAACATGAGGGTATCGGTAGAAAAGTCCAGCTTTTTTAAGAAAAGTGTGAGCTTCCTTGGGTTTATAGTCACTTGTAACGGTGCTACAACAGACCCAGAAAAGGTTAAGGCTATAAAAGAATTTCCGGAACCCAAAAGTGTTTTTGAGGTACGGTCATTTCTAGGCTTAGCCAGCTACTACAGATGTTTTATTAAGGACTTCGCGGCAATAGCAAGGCCTGTATCAGACATCCTAAAAGGGGAAAACGGAACAGTTAGTAGACACAGGTCACGAAACATTCCGGTTCAGTTCTCGGAGACGCAGCAACAAGCGTTCCAGAAACTACGAAACATCTTGGCATCCGACGACGTGATGCTAAGGTACCCCGGCTACAAAAAGGCATTTGATCTAACGACAGATGCCTCGGCCCATGGCATTGGCGCAGTATTGTCCCAAGAGGGACGCCCAATAACAATGATCTCAAGGACATTGAAAGACAGGGAGGTTAACTACGCCACCAACTCTCTTAGCCATAGTCTGGGCTTTAGCCAAGCTACGGCATTACCTGTATGCGGTTAAAGACATCAACATCTTTACCGACCACCAGCCGTTAACCTTTGCAGTATCGGAATCCAATCCGAATGCAAAGATTAAAAGGTGGAAAGTGCGCATTGATGAATCAGGGGCGCGTATTTTCTACAAACCCGGCAAAGAAAACTTGGTCGCCGATGCATTGTCACGGCAACAAATTAACGTCATGGAGGAGCAAGAAGCTCAATCGTGCGTGGCCACTATTCACAGCGAGCTCTCCTTGACGCACACTATCGAAACGACGGATAAGCCCCTAAACTGCTTTCAGAACCAGATAACTCTGGAGGAGGCACGCTTTCCGTTAAAGCGCAGCTTTGTCCTCTTTGGAAAAAAGAGGCGGCATGCGATTAACTTCCCCTGCAAAGAGTCATTGATTGATGAACTCGCAGATGTAATCGTTCCGAAGGGCGTTAACGCCATTCATTGTGACCTGCACACGCTGGCACTAATACAGGACGAGTTGGTTCGGAGATTTCCAGCCACCAAATTTTGGCACTGCAAAAACCGTGTAACGGATATTTTTGCAGTCCCTGAGAGACGGGAAATTCTTACCGTAGAACACAATAGGGCCCACAGGTCGGCCCAAGAAAACGTTAAGCAGGTACTCTCCGAGTACTACTTTCCGAAGATGACCAAGTTGGCTACCGAAATCGTAGCAAACTGCAAAACATGCGCGAAAGCCAAATACGATAAGCACCCAAAAAAAAGATGAGCTAGGCGAGACTCCGATCCCCTCTCATGTGGGAGAACTACTGCACATCGACATTTTTTCTACGGATAAAAAGTATTTTCTCACTTGCATTGACAAGTTTTCGAAGTTCGCAATTGTGCAACATGTCCACTCTAGGACAATCGAAGACCTTAAACCGGCCATACTACAGATTATGAATTTTTTCCATAGGGCTAGAGTAGTTTACTGCGATAATGAACCTTCATTAAATTCGCATACTATCTCGACCATGCTTGACAATCACTTTGGCGTTAGCATTGCCAATGCACCGCCACTTCATAGCGTGTCAAATGGGCAAGTGGAGCGCTTTCATAGCACCCTTTTAGAGCTTGCTCGTTGCCTAAAAATCGACAAGGGCATAACCGATACTGTGGAAATTATTTTGTTGGCAACCGCCAAATATAATAAGTCAATTCACTCTGTCGTTGACAAACGACCAGTTGACATCGTGCAGGAGCACCCAGATGACCCACAGACGGAAGTCCGGAACAGAATCATTAAGGCACAAAACACGCTCAGGACCAGGGAAAACGCCTCCCGACAACACAGAGTATTCGAAGTCGGCGAGAAGGTATTGGTTAAATCCAATAGAAGGCTGGGAAATAAACTCACACCCTTGTGCGAGGAGAGAGCCGTAGAAGCGGACCTGGGGACCACGGTCCTCATTAAGGGGAGGGTGGTCCACAAGGACAATCTTAAATGATATAACCTACAATGTCCTTTATGGTTTTTTTATTATTCATTTTTTTATATTCATTTTTTATATTCTATTTTTTATCACACCTTCAAGCCATCCGGCGCACTTTATTTTTTATATTCATTAGTTATTACACCTTCAAGCCGCTTGGCGCACTTTGTTTTTTTTACTATAAGTTCATTTTATCGGTGGTGGGAAAACCCTCTATAAGCATAAAAATAGCTAAAGTTTAATATCACAGGATCGGACCAACATTTTGCATACTCCTGTCCTTGGCGTCGGCCCACGTTACCGATTATTCACAGGCCAGGTACATCCCTGTTGTAGATGGCGAAATCCTAGTATGGGAGGAGTTTGCTTACGTCACGCACACAGCAAACCTCTCAGAATATGGGCGCGTAATAGAGGAGACAACCAACATGATAGACATGTTTCCGCTATCCCATATGAAGAAGCTTCTGAGCGTGGATACCGCCCACCTCCAGGACTTGTTAGAGTCGTTGGGCGTTCATCACAGAGTAGCTAGGAGCTTGGATTTCTTAGGATCTATGCTAAAGGTTGTAGCAGGGACACCAGATGCCAGCGACTTAGAAAAAATCAGGTTTTCCGAAATGAAATTAGTCGAGTCTAGCAATAGACAGATCCAGATTAACACCAAAACCCAAAATCAAATTAATCAACTTACCTCTACCGTCAATTCAATTTTGAGATCAGCCAAAACCTCACAAATAGACACTGGACACCTATATGAAACACTGCTTGCTAGAAACCGCATGTTGATGGCGGAATTACAAAATTTAATGCTTGCAATAACCCTAGCCAGGATTAACATTGTTAGTCCGAACATTTTAGATCACGAAGACTTAAAAACAGTTTGGCTTGAGGAACCCACCGACACACCTATAGGAGATCTTTTGTCCGTCTCGTCTGTAAAGATTTTACAGTCCCGTAACGTTTTACACTTTATCATTTATCCCCAAAATTAAATTAGCCTGCAAGAAGATCACTATTTTCCCAGTTGCCCATGGTGGAACGATGTTGCAGATCATAGACAATGTCATAGCCGAATGCAGCGGAGAAGTTTACGCCATCAAAAACTGCTCCGAATCACCGAGAGCCACATTCTGCCGCCTAGCTTCAGAGAGTTCGTGCGCCAAAGAACTGCACGCCGGTGGGGTAGCACACTGCCGAGTACAAGAAAGTGACCTGCATCCGATAACCTACGTAGATGAAGGAATCATTATCATCAACGATAGGTCTGCCAAAGTGCGAGTGGACAACGGCACAGAAATCTGGACTCATGGCACACACCTCATAACCTTTGACAAACAGGCCACTATAAATGACACACTCTTCATCAACCACAATAACACCCAGAAGAGAGCTCCAGGGACAGCAAGTCTTCCTTTATTGAACATCACCGCTACCCAAGATGTCCTCAGCCTCCCGTATCTTCACCGTCTGAGTGAACGAAACTTGGAGTTCATCAAGGAGTGCAGAGAAGAGATTGACAACCATCGAACACGTCTCGTAGCAACTATTGCAGGAGCAATATGCTGCGCACTCATCTGCATCGGGCTCATTTTTAGGCGTTTCACTGAGGCAAGAAAATCCGCAGGCCAAATTAGGCAGGTTATCGCTGAACTACAGACGGCCGAGGGCGGCCTTATTTCCGAGGGGGGAGTAGTTAACTAAGGTTAACCGGGCGACGGCTACGACCGATCGTCCGAAGACTCGCTCCGGCCAAACTGCTGACACAGCGTCTGGCTGGAAGCCCGTACATAGCCGGCAAACACTACCCGTTGGAGTGGCCGCTATGAGTCTCATATTTTGTTAGCCTTAAGTTCAGTTTGATTTCATTTACAATAAAGAGCGCACGCTCAGAAGCATACTCCGGCCTTCGCTGTATTTTTTATATATTGGTTGTCTAGCCTTAAGGGCAGGCAATAACGGAGAAAGTTCTCCCATCATATATTTACCTTCCAGAACTGAGCTGCGCAGCGGATCGCCTGCGCACCTCTAGCAGAGAATATCTCCGCTCCTCTTCCCCGACCGAGAAGCCGGTCACAGCAGAGACAGAAGTCACCACCCCTCTCCCATTGGACTGCGGCGCGGGACAACTCAGGGTCAGACACTTATATTACTTACATATATTTATGTGCCGTTTCTGCCACACACACACACATAGGTTTATGTGGCGTTTCTGCGGCAACATTGGATTTGTGTGCCGTTTTTTATCTCACGGATAGGATCCGTGTAACGTCTTCTTCTGCTTATGTTCGCATAGTGAGAATAATTGCGCACGACCCAATTCAGAAGCTGCTGGTTGTGACGCCGCATCCGGTGAGCACTTGAAGCAGTCCAACACGAATAATCGTGTCCAAACTTGAGTATCTTTAGAATAGTTTTTCATTTATGTGTTAATTTTGCCTAAGTATATGTTCTTATAAATCTTTACGATCCTAATTTAGCGTACTTTATGGAAGATCTGAGAAATATATATATGTGTGATTTTCCCAACTTAAATTAATACCCACAGCTACTCATCAACAGTCATCAGGCCTGCTGACATCGTTGGAAAATACGTAAGTACGGCATAGCCGTAAAAACAAGTAATACCTGAACATACACATATTATATATAAAGCCAGATGGTTTAAAGTCGGTTCTATACCAGGATTTCAATATTCAAACATTACCTTATTATCCTTTAGAATTGAAATTTGTTCTAGCTGGATAGATTCGGCTGTTACTCTTCTAATTGGTAAGACTTCATAAATAAATGGATGACATTTATTTTACAACACTTACCGTATATGTACCGTACCTATTTAACTATACAACCTACTGCTTTACTACCCTGGGTAAGACCCGTATTTATCTTTTTTGTCGTTTACCGTTGATCGTTGGATCTTGCCTACCTTTGATCGTTTGATCTTATCGCTTAGCTTTCTTGTTCTAAAAACGAACGATTGTCTTTATATATTCGCTAGTGTGTATTTTTAAACACCAAAAATGATGATGCGTAGTAATGAAAATTTAGTTGACTTAGAGACTGATGTATCGGTGATACGCACCATCTGCAACGGGCCAGTATGCAATCTGGATTTGGTCGAAACCCGTTGTAAACATTCTTTTCATAAGGTTTGCCTTGACAATTACCTTAAGAACCATGACGAATGCCCCATCTGTGGTCAGTCATGTTCTCAATCCGAGTTGAGATCTCATTGGCTCTTTCCACTAAATGTCAGGGTAACAGGATGGTAACTCATGGATGCGTCAGCTTCTCGAAATACAGCAAAACAGATCGGGAAGTCTGATCAAAATTCCCAAAAGGAAATTCGTAGCGGGGATAACTCATATTCTAGAGTCATTACAGAAGATCGTGTTGAACAAATAGTCCAGAGTTCAATGCAGTTCTTTCAGGCAAGCATGCTACAATCAGTGACAGAACAAATTACTATGGCATTCACTCAATTGAATAGATCCACATTTGCAAGTAATGGACAGAGTGAGCTGCAGCAAGACATTCTCACTAATTTCGATCGAGACGGTCCCGAGATAAACTCAGAACGAAATAACAGTCAACATGTTAGGACTTCTCAGACATTCGAAGCGATCGAAGTGATCTTTTTTTGAATAGACCTGATAGGATTTCCAATATAATATCTAATTGGCGTATTAAATTCAGCGGATCAGCCAACGACATTGCTATTGTGGATTTTATTTTATTTGTCTCACTTCTTAATGCCTAAACGGAAACTTCGAACTACTTTCCCAATACGCTAATTTATTGTTTGCAGGTCCGGCCCTGGCATTTTATGGTTGCGGAACACTGGAGCTGTATAAGCCCAACTGCGCAAAATGTAATTCGGCATCGGAAAACTACCAAGAGGACATTCGTTATGCAAAGAAAACGGATGTCCGCCTTTAGCCTCGAAAATACAAACAGAACCAGATTCTGTGGCAAATGATGTTCATTCCATTTTGCCTTCAACGTCAGGTTGACCCAAACTTTCAATCTGTATCATTTACGATTGTCGGAATATGCAAATCGTAAATCCCAAATATTTAATGCTATTTCTTTTCATTTTTGTAAACGTCGATCATCACGGCGAATGCACAAATTTTTGGATTCGTAAGCGTTCATCTCATCAATCGTTTACAACAAAAACGATATCCGACCTTTCACAAATTGACATATTTGGTCAATAGCAGATAGCTCTCCTGGACAGTGGCGCCAACAAAAGCGTTGTAGGTGGTGAGCTAGCAACACAAATAATATCAGCCAAGCCATTTAATAAATTTAAATCGATGTTACGAACTGCTGATGGCCAAAGGCAATATGTTGCAGGCACCATACAAATTCCCTTGACTTACAACTCAATTGATAATAACTTTGAATTCTTAATATTTCCTTCCATAAAGCAAAGCGAAATATGCGGAATGGATTTCTGGTATACGTTTGGAATTTCTATTAAGCAAACAGTCTCGATCAACGAGATCAACTTTAAACCTGAAGAAGACTCTACTCGCGTACAATTGTCTGATTCACAAAAATCGAAATTGCAGAAAGTAATAGACTTTTTCCCATCGTTCGAGAATAAGGGGTTTAGGTTTAACTAAAGTGAGGCTGGCGAAAATCCTCCATCTGAACCCTCCAAGAGGACGCCGGCTGGGCAATGGGCAATGTATTATCCCGGACGGATAATGCACTGCTGCTTGCTCCGTCCGCGGTAATACAGTGTCTAGCTAAGGCAACGGTTCAATTCCTTCTGCTGGAAAAGCCGGAGGAAATGAATCATCTGCTATGGGTGGAGGTGCCTGGCGGTTAGGCATAAAACGCAGCCTGGCGGTTAGGCATAAAACGCAAGTGGGTGGTTCCCCGGAAAACTAACCAGTTTCTGCTGGAATATGGACGAACGAAACATTTCAACTCGGGCTGGGATATCAGCCCAAACGTCGGTGGAAGGCGTGACTGCTACCACCGGCGGGCACGGAGGGGAGCAATCCTCTCTGCGTGTCGCCAGCGGTCACACCTCTAGCATGACGGGAGCAGGTCGTGCCAGTTGTACTGCTACTGCCAAGAAACAAACGCAGAGCAAACTATGCCGCTCAGGTGCCGCCGTCGATACAGACACGGGCCTGGAGAGCGCGCAGCTCACACTGGAGGAGGAGGAGATCCTACTCCGCTCGCCAGAACCAGGCACCAGCTCCCAGCGCAGGGACGGGCCGAAACGGTCTAGCGAGGGGAGGAAGGCGAAGGCGCAGTATAAGGCTGCCCTCGGAATCGGAAGCCGGCTTCGGGCCAAAGCTGACCTCTCCCAAGAGGAGAAGGCAAAGCTAGCCTGGGCCGAGCAGAAGATTGAAGAGGGCAGGTTATACTACGCCAAAATCCCCCACATGTCCTCTACGGGCGGATTCGCCAACAAAGTGGAGGAGATGCTTGCCAGGAAAAGGCAACGCTCTGCCGAGAGCGCCACTAAGGACGCTCCGGCGAGCAAGCGGCAACGCGGGCCCAAGCAGGTAGGCCCTCCACCTAAGGCGAAGAAGCCTCAGAGGACACAGAGAGTCAGTGAGGTGACCAAAAGAAAGATGTCCGAAGAACGGTGGAAGACGGTGCACACGAGGCTCGTCGAAGCGCTGTTTGCACGGATGGAGGATGACTCCCTTGGTCACATGCCCACTTTCGATGGTGCGGGGTGGCTAAATGGGGTCAAAATCCTGAAGTGCATGGACGACCCGACTCGGAAGTGGCTGACGCAAACGGTTAGCCAGATGGAGGCGTTGTGGGAGGGGGCCAAACTGGAGGTGGTGGACAGGGAGCTAATCCCATCCATACCGAAGGTGAAGGTACTCTTCCCCATCGTCATCCAAGGTGACCGGGCGCTGAAGCTGCTACAGCGTCAAAACCCCGATATTCCAACCGCAGATTGGATTGCGCAGTCCTTCAAATCAAAAAAGCGGCGGAGGATATCCTGTACCCCAGATACGGGAAGATGGCGTGGGGCATGGGTAGCGTTTACCTGCGCCTCAAAAACCGCCACCCGGGGGACAAGGATGCGCACACCCTGCAGGCAGGCGAGGTGGAAAAAGACCTTGGTCTGGACTCCATCGTCGACGCTGCCCAGGAAATGACGCTCGACGTCTCGGATGAGGAGGAGGAGGACGGTGACCTGACAGTCATAGTCAACCCGTCCCGAGCTGACTCAGGTACCCATGACACTAAGGGTACTGCAGCTCAACCTCCATAAAAGCAAGATCGCGTCGGCGGAACTCCTGATTGCCATGGATCAAGCGTCCGTCGACATCGCTTTGGTCCAGGAGCCGTGGACCTCGGGCAATTCCATTGCCGGACTAAAGTCCTCAACACACCATGTGTTCTACGCACCAACGGTAAGCAGGAACAGAACCGCCGTATTCGTACGGAAGGGTCTCCACGCTAACCGTATGTCTCATTACAGCACGGATGACCTGACTGTGGTGATGCTTGAAAGCAAGAAGAAGCGCCTCCTGGCAGCTTCCTGCTACATGGCCCACGATAGATCAGCCCCACCCGAGGAACTCAGGAGCCTGGTGGAAGCCAGACCGAATGACCAGCAACTGCTCGTGGGTGCAGACGCCAACGCACATCACTGCGTGTGGGGAAGCCCCGACATAAACGACAGAGGTGAGTCACTCCTAGACTTTTTACTATCCACTAACATATGTATAGCGAACGTGGGGGAGGAGCATACTTTCGTTGGTCCCACCTCCTCGAACGTGCTAGACTTAACACTCACAAAGGGACAATGTACAATGGTATCAGAATGGAGAGTCCTTGAGAGACCATCCTTCTCAGCTCATAAGTACATACAATTCCAATACGATTTCGACCATTCTCCCAAACCAACCGTCTTTAGGAACCCCCGGAACACTAACTGGGGAAAGTTTAGGAAGACAATCTCAACAAGACTCGCGACTGGCCCGGGCCTAGTAAAATCCGCTGAAGACATAGAGGCCCTCTCCAAAGAATTACTAGATGCGCAACGCGCAGCATGCCCAACATCTAGAGCTAGAAAGAGGACCAAGCTACCCTGGTGGAACAGGAATCTTTCGCTCCTACGCAATAACCTCAGAAAATTCTTCAAAATCGCCAAAGAGGCGAAAGAGGATGTGATCGATGAGAAATACAAAACGCTACTCAGGGATTACAAGAAAGAAATACGCAGGGCACAAAAAAGCTCGTGGAGAAACTTCTGCTCCAATATCGAGACGGCCCCAGAAACGGCTAGACTCCGGAAGTTGCTATCGAAGCAACCCACCATACAGGGTCAGCTCAAACGCGACGACGGACAGTGGACTGAGGGCAGCGAGGAGGCCCTAACAGCACTAATGCATGCTCACTTCCCAGGATGCACTGAGATATCCGATGCCAACAAGCATCAGGATTTCGCACTTGGGGAAGAGAGTCTCCCAACAGATCTAATATCCTCTAGAAGAATCCAATGGGCTATAGATTCCTTCGCGGGAATAAAAGCACCAGGACTAGATGGAATATTCCCAGCCATGTTACAGGTGACCAAAGAAGTGATCACCCCATGGCTACACGCTATATTCACAGCCTGCCTAAGCACGGGCTATATCCCTATCCAATGGAGGACCTCTTGGATTGTCTTCCTGCCAAAAGCAGGCAAGTGCAGCCATGTGAGCCCCAAGGATTACAGGCCGATTAGCCTCACCTCATTCCTACTTAAGACGCTAGAAAAGCTGCTGGACATATACATCAGAAACGATGTAGGACGACTGCTGTAGGCGGGTACAATCCGATTGGGGCACCGCCTCCACGGTGAAAGGAGCACACAGGGGCACGCCGCAAGGCGGTGTCCTGTCGCCTCTCCTGTGGAATCTGGTGGTAGACGACCTGATCAAGAGATTCGAGAGGAAGGCCCCAAAGATAACAACCTATGCTGACGATAATTATCATGGGAGTCTGTCTATCGACACAGCTCGATCATGGAATCAACACTCAGGGAGATATGTGAGTGGACGAAGAAGGTAGGACTCAGTATCAACACGGACAAGACGGACCTCATTCTCTTCACCCCCGAAAATTAACTCAACCAGGCTAACCCCGAAGACACAAGTCAAGTACCTCGGAATTGTATTAGACAGCAAGCTAGCATGGAAGCCCAATGTACTAGAGAGGATAAAGAAGGCCACCATAGCGCTTTATGCATCCAAGAAGATGCTTACCAGCACATGGGGCCTCTCACCCGCTCTAATGCACTGGATTTACATCTCGGTGGTGCGTCCAACTCTGATGTATGGAGTCTTAGTGTGGTGGCAAGCCATGGAAAAGAAGACTTATAACAAGCTCATGGAGAGAACTCAGCGGCAGGCACTGCTCTGCATAACAGGGGCGCTGAGGTCAACCCCCACAAAAGCGCTCGAAACTATAATAGGAGTTGATCCCCTAGACATCCACGCGCAACTGATTGCAGGAAAGGCGGCACAACGCCTAGTTGCATCAGGGAATATGTCCCTACAGGGATACGGGCATAGTTCAATTGGTCGAAACATGAGCAGTATATCTGACTACATGGTTACCAGAACGTGCCCGGATGTAAAAACAACTACATTCATGGGACCAAATGACTGGAAAACAGGTCATACAGACCATGCTCAACACCTCAATATATACACCGACGGCTCCAAGATGGAAGGAGGAGTTGGAGCGGGCATATACTGCACAGACCCTGAAATGAGGCTGTCGTATAAGCTACCAAGCCAATGCAGCATATTCCAGGCGGAAGTATTCGCCATAGGGAAAGCGGCAGAGCATAGATCGCCCATATGAAGCGGTAAACTTGTTCGTAGACAGTCAAGCGGCGATAAGATCCATGCAATCGTCAGCGGTCAGGTCCAAAAATATACTGGCAAGCAGGGAGGCACTAGATATCCTCAGCACGACTACGTCAGTGCGGATCTACTGGGTTCCCAGCCACCAGGGCATCGATGGTAACGAGACGGCCGACGAACTTGCAAACGAAGGCGTCAGACTGCCGAATGAAAGAATAGAAAACGTTCCTGTCTCTCTAAGGACGCTCCAAAGCGAGCTAGAGAGACGGGCCGACATACGAGCCAACAGCAGGTGGAGGGGAATTCCACAACCTGCAAAATATCAAAAATCATGTGCAAAGAGCGCAACGCAAAACTTAGTCACTACGTGCTGCATCTTCCTAGGAAAGATTGCAGACTGCTAGTGGGAATTCTCACAGGTCACTGCCTAGCTGCGGCACATGCAGTCAAGCTGGACATCACCGAAAACGCCAAATGCCGGAAATGTGATGAATCCGAGGCAACTGAAACCTTGGAGCATCTCATTTGCAAATGTCCGGCCCTAGCAAGGGCAAGAATAAAATACCTAGGCGCTCCGGTTCTGGGATCGCTAGAAGATGCCTCCAAGAAGAAGCCAGGCGAACTACTTGCCTTCGCGAAAAACACCTCGATTCTTAATGATTTCGAAAACCGCGTAAACACACTCTAGGTCCGTTCAGAACAATCTTTCGGGCAGCTAAGGGCCGTATTGGCCTATGCGTGGCCAAGTGAAGGCCCTCCGACCTAACCTAACCTAACCTTAACTAACGTGATAGAGCACAATATCGACACATCCAATGCTAAACCAATCAAGCAACGATTTTATCCACTTTCGCCAGCTAAAGAAAAACTTTTGTGTTTAAAAATTGATCGCATGATTAAAATGGATGTTATTGAAGAGGCTCCTTCATCGCCTTGGACTTCTCCAGTTACCTTTCACATCAAACCAGGCAAGGTACTATTTTGTCTCGATGCAAGGAAATTAAATGCAGTTACTGTAAAGGATGCACATCCAATTCCTATAATGGATGGAGTCGTCTTCCACCTGTACATTGCATTTCCAAAATTAGCCTTAAAGATGCCTTTTGGCAGATTTGTTTGGATCAAGAATCCCGTGTCAAGACTGCTTTCACCGTTCCAAATCGGCCGCTTTATCAATTCAAGGGAATGCCTTTTGGATTGTCAAACGCTCCACAAACCATGTGCCATGTGACCTGGTTATACCCTATAAATTAAAATCGCATGTAGTAGTCTACCTCGACGATTTACTTGTTTTGTGAAACAATTGCGAGGATCATCTTTTGCATTTGTCTGAAGTAGCCACCCAATTGCGTAAAGCTGGATTGACAATAAATGTCCAGAAAAGTCTGTTTTACCTGAAAAGAGTAGACTATCTTGGTTACCTAGTTGGCGAAGGCACGCTTCAAGTAAATCCAAACAAAATCGCTGCTGTGAGCGAATTTCCGGTCCCGGACAGTTGAGAAGATTTCTTGGTATGACTGGTTGGTACCAGCGATTCATATCTAATTATTCCACAGTCATTTTCCATCTTACAGAGTTATTGCGTGGCAAAACCTTAAATTGGAATGATCAGGCTCAATAAGCTTTTGATAATATCAAAGACAAGTTATGCTCTGCTCCTTGTCTCATTCACCCCAACTATGACAAACCATTTATTCTGCAATTTTATGCTTCCCTACATGGAGGGGTGCAGTTCTAGCTCAATGTGATGATTTCGGTTGTGAACGTCCTATATCATACATCTCTAAGAAGCTGAATAAAGCCCAACGTAACTATACAGTTACCGAACTGAAATGCATGGCAGTAGTTCTGGGAATAAAAAAGTTCAGAATGTATATTGATGGTCTAATTGGTAGATTGGCAAGATGGGCTATTAAACTTCAGGGTTATTCTTTCGAAATCAAACATCGGAAAGGAACCGAAAATATGGTTGAGGACACTCTATCTCGATCGTTCGAAGATATTGATATTTCTGCAATAGACCTTGAAATCCGCCCCGTAATGAGTTCGGCTCATGCTCAACCAACATCTGCTCATTGTGGGGTAGCTAAATGTTTAGAGCGTATTAGTCGTCGTTTCTATTGGCCAGACATAGTTATCAACGTTCGTGATTACATTCGAAATTGCGAAACGAGCCAGACCACTAAATATCCCAATCGTTCTTTAAAACCACCAATGGGAGCACAAGTGCAAAGCGATAGGATTTTCCAAAGACTTTATCTTGATTTTTAGCCCATTCCCTAGATCTAAATCCGGCAACAATGTTATATTGTTGAAAACTAAATCATCACTTTTCCAAAATTTTGTTTTTTCTATTGTAGGCTAAGTACTTATCGGACCACCCTCGTATCTTAGGGCGTATAGAATAGACTTATGCATGAATGTATTCATTTCGAGCTTGACAGATGTCTAAAGTAGTCTAGTGTTCCAAAAAATACTGAACCCATTCAATACTGTACAGTATACCCATATGTCTGATAGCACAACATTTTTAGTGTTCTCATTCAGAATGAGTTCAGTATATGAATGTAGTGAGTGCAGTACATTTGACATTTCCTAACGTACTGTACACTAATCGAACATCAGGTGTGCTTTGAAATTAAGTGGGAAAGTACTTTTCAAATGAGTTCAGTATTTCGACACATTTATAAAAATGGATTCGAAGGAAAACGTCGCTCGTGAAATAAATGAAAAAAAACATGTGCGTTTTTTCCATTAAATTGGAATGTGTTTGTGTATGTATTGAATCTAATTGTTTGAATATAGACTCCACCAATGGACGGATCAATTGAGCCGCCTTTTAAGGAGTACGCCGCTTTAATAAAATCAAAATTATTAGCTGGTGAACTTAAACCTTCTGGTTCATATGGTCGAAGCGAAGTGTGGGAGACCTTTTCTCGCATTGTCGATGATAACGGTAAAGAGATGACTAATGCACTAGTGTGCAACTCGTGCAAAAATGTTCCTCCACTCTAATAAACAATTTAATCTTAGAATCGTTTAAAACATAAACACATATAAAATACTTGTTAAAATTGTATTTTTTATTGTATTCCATCATACCAGTCATGAAGTTTTTGTCAGAGTTTTTCCCTGAAGCTCAGTATCCAGCAAATAAAGTTGTCACGCAGCGCAAAATGTCCGTAAAAATAGCGTCGGTGAGTTAGCGTCGAAATGGAACGGTGGGAAAATGGAACACGGAGGAGAATTTTATTTTCTATTTATTTCGTAAATAAACAACTAAATCGAACAAAATAAAGTACCTACGTGTAGAGAATTATATTTACTAATAGTTTATATTGGGTTTGGGCTGATTTGAACAATGCAAGTGCCTTAATTATCCATTGAAAAAATTGACCCTCAACCTTTTTTAAGATAGCTCCCCCCACAGCAAACGTGCCGCTATGCAGGGTAAACCAGGTTTTGGAGCACAATTTCAAGTATTATCCCTGAAAGTTTCATTAAAATCGTAGGTTCAGTTTTTGAGAAAATTGCCTAACAGTGGCCAAACCTATGGAAATCCCCCATACAAAAACAGGCCGCAAAAATTAAAGGTCATAGATCTTCGTTCTCGGTAAACGTGCCGAGATGCACGGTATATGAGCATATTGGGGATCGAATAGAGAACATTTGGTGAAAATTTAATTAAAATCGTACGCACAGATTTTGAGAAAATCGCTTTACAGTAGAGCGTTCAAAAATCTGTTAAGGAAGGCGCGAGTTCCGCAGCTGGAACCGGTCGGGGAACCAGTGGTTCAACCCGCGAAAGAACCTATGTTACGTATTCAAAAAGTAGGCGGCAATAAAGCGGAGGAATTAATAAATAATTCAAATTTAATGATTAACTTTGAAGCTCGCTAGCAATTTGCCAAAAGCTATGCAAATATATAAAATATGTGTTGTGACCTCATTAATAAAAACTGGTTCCAAATTGCATGTTTCTCAAATATTTTTTTCTCTGTAATTTTTGTTAGAAATTTTGTATTTTCACAGTATTTTTCAAATAGGTTTTTTCTTTTAAGCACAGTATCCAGAAGCACAGTATCCAGCAAATAAAGTTGTCACGCAGCGCAAAAATGTTTATTCTTTTGAAGTGTGGCCGCTCTTTCTACTTGTAGTACGGCATTTTTTGAGGGCCAATGATGCAGTCATACTTTGTTGACAACCGGCAAAATTTGAAACATCACACACATTCATCTTTTTATGATTTGTTTTAGATTAATAATTGTCCCAAAGCTATTGGCATGCGTTCCGGCGGCGGCGCATGCCTTGTACGGCTCCCAGTACATGTTAATGAAACTCTGATGATTGTATATGGGCTCTATTCAGGAAAACATGATGGCAACATGGAGGAGAAGCTGGAAAACCTGTGCCAATTGCATAACGAGATTTGAAGGTGGTGCTTTCGATGTTTCACTGGATCCTTATTTTTAGTTTAACTTTTGCGACCCAGGCCTGTTTAATGCAAATTAATGTAATTGCCCAATTCCCAAAATATTTTATTTGCCTCTATCAAATCAATTTGAACTGTATTTGCTTTATTAACTTCTGGATTCGACTTTTCCACTCATTGTTCATGAAATGATCAATAGTTTGACATATGTGAAGTAGAGCTGGAAAACAATCGATGGCACCATCGATATTATCGATGTTTTTGCAAGTATGGCAACCATCGATGATTTTCTAAAAACCATCGATGTTTTCGATGTTTTGCCATAAGCGTTATTGATATAATTAGAAATAGACTACCCACACGATTCTCGCATTATGAGACCAGAACAGTGACCAGAATCGCAACCGCTTTGGACCCCAGGTTCAAAAAGGATGGATGGATGGAATGCAGAGCAAGCGGCTAAGGCCTTAGAACAAGAAATAACATCAGTATTATCCAAAAAAAACGCCCTGCCACCAGCTCCACCAACGCCACCAGCAACACCAATCGAAGAATCTGAGCCAAAAATAAGATTTGCTTTACAATTAATTTACAAAATAAATTGTCACAGAAAGTGCATACGATATTTTGAGAATGAAAACGAACCGGAGGATCGTGATCCACTTCTTTATTGGATGGTAACATTTTTAAATCATTTTGTATATAAGCTAAAATATATTACCCTACAATTTTTTTTTTTTTGTTTTAATCAATAGCGACGGATTGCAACCATTAAGACAACTGGCTGCAAAATATTTTTGCATTCCAGCGACATCCACGGAATCAGAAAGAACATTTAGCCAGGCGGGTCAGATTATATCGACCCGCAGATGCTCCCTGAAACCGAATGTGGTGGACAAATTATTATTCTTAAACAAGAACTATGAGTTCTGATCTCACTATCATATTATGAAATGGAGGAAAAATACATATTTTGTTGAAACGTTCAAAATTTATTTTTTTACTGAAAAAACATCGATAGTATCGATGTTTTGCTTCAAAACAATCGAAAACATCGATGGTGACAGACATCGATGTTTTTCCAGCTCTAGTGTGAAGGGCAGAGCGAGAGGCCTACATGGGGGACAGTCTGTATTATTAAAATTCTTATTCTTCTCCGCAACGCGCTAAGAATATACTGAACGCTTTCCTTCAAATAATCTCCTAACGCCATTGCACTTTCTGGTATTTTCGAATCTGAACTGAATACCGCCCTTCGAAACAGACCTCGGGAACAAGCTGCTCCAAACTATTTGCCTGTCGTTCTCTTTCACAGCTTTGGAACAGTTTTCGTCTATCTGGATACGGTGCTCATGCGTATATGTAAAAAATTATCGAAATAATGTCAACTTTTAATTTTATGTTTAAGCCTGGTAATGACATAAGATACGAGGAAAATGGGCTCACACTGACACACCAGTTGTTTTATGCAAACAAACTGTATAAAGTTAAATTACAATGAATGTGAACAGATTCGTTTTTGGAATACTAATACCGGAATACCGCAAATAACCGGAGCCGTTTTTTTCTTATTTAAAATGTCTTTTCTCGTTTCTCGTTTCTCTCTTCCAAGTGAACGGACGTGTTTTTTCTTGCGCTCTCGTTTTGTGTTAATTTTTGCATTAATAAAGTTCCCGTTCACTTCGTGTTCATGCAGCTATTCTGTTTTGTGTATTTAATTGTTATTATTTTCACAATTTAGTTTGTGCTGCCGGTGTTTGCTTTGCATTTTTTGCAGTCCTCTTTGTGCCTTCTCCGTTTAGTTCGCGCCGTCGCGACAGCTAAACGTTAAGCTCGCTCCCACGCTCACCCGTTTACCCGCTCTCTCGGTGCAGCTGCACTTTTCTTATCTCTTCCTACGTAAAGGTACAGTGGTAAGTCCCTATAATGTCTGCTATCGTCTGTTTCACTAAGACCTGTAAAAAGGCAATTAATTCAAACGATCTTACAGTCGGCTGCTGGCTGTGCGACAACATTGTGCATGCCAAATGCATTGGTGTTGTTGCTCGGACGGTGGACGATGTAAGAAGAAACATCGGTCTGCGTTACTGCTGCGAGGCCTGTCGCGAGGTTGAAAGAGAAATGATGTCTTTTATGCGGCAGACCAAGGGCGGTTTTAAAGACATATTATCGAGTTTTCGTAAAACTCATGATATGCTCTTGGCGCTGGACACTCAATTTAATAGCCTTAAACTATTAAATGAGTCTCCTAGGCACAAAAAAACCGCAACTGGTCTGCAGCATATAGGCGGATCTCAACAACCAGCGGCGGACTCCCAACAGCAGCCTCTCTCAACACAGCCCTCGACCTCAGAATTCAGTCAAAAAAAAGATTCGGCATCCGAATGTGATGCGGGAGGGACCGCTCCCCCGATAATTTCCGTTTTGTCCCCTGGGGGGTCTCAAATACTGACCCCTCAAAGCCCCGTTAATTCACCTGCTCAGGGTATCAGGCCCGGACTACCGGCCGATATCGGCAATGCAGACAATCAGTCTGCAGCGCCGAAAGCCCTTGTAGTAATACCACCTACGAAACAGATATTTGTTTCGTGGCTCTTCCCTGCTCAAACATCGGAAGATGTTATTGCCTTTATCCAAGGCAAAACTAGAGCTGAAAAAATACAAATAAAGGTGGAAAAATTCAAATTTTCTTATGCTAGGAATATTTCATCTTTTAAAATAAATGTCCCAAATGAACTCTTTGAAACAATATGCTCTACCAATTTCTGGCCAGAGTATATTGTCGTCAAAGAGTTTGAAGCTAAGAAAAAGAAACGGCGGCCCGTAGGAATAAGTCTTCCCAGGCCCGACCAGACCACTGCGCCTTCTACGACATCCGCTCCAAAAAACTAATCAATTCCCTCTCTATCTCCTATCAGAATGCAAGAGGCCTACGTAGTAAGCTTCCCAAATTGTATTCTGATAGTCTCTCGTTTGCATCCCAGGTTATTGTGTTCACAGAAACCTGGTTAAAGCCGGAGACTCTGAGCTCCGAAGTTTTCCCAGCTGTGTTCACAATATATCGGCTGGATCGGCCTATCAGACGTGGGGGTGGTGTCCTCATAGCGGTTGACTCCACTCTCGCGTCGGAATTACTAACTTTCGAGGAGTTTGATGTTGAATTCCTCTGTGTGAAGCTAACCATCAATGGTAGCTCTATTTTCATTACCTGTTTTTACATTCCTCCTTTGTCCGAACTTCCAATTTATTGGAACCATCTTTCCGCTATTCAAACGGTTTTCAACCGACTTTTTAATAAGGATCATTTAGTAGTTCTTGGTGATTTTAATATCCCAGGGGCTATTTGGTCCTCAAATACTTCCTCTAATGTACTTTTTACCTCCACACAGCATGATTTTATTGCCGGCTTGCTCGACATTTCGCTGTCTCAAGTCAAACATGTACGAAATTCTCTAGAGCGCTTGCTTGATCTCTGTTTTGTCTCAGATCCGGCAAGAGTTAGTTTAGCCAGGGTGGCGCCGTTGACGCTTCCCGAAGATCCCTATCATCCGACTTTCGACGTGACTCTCGACATTGGGACAGACTTACAGAACATATCTGACTGTCCAGCCAAGAAAGTTCTTTGTTTTCGCAAAACGGACTTCGAACGGCTGAATAACTTTATTTTAGATTTTAATTGGTACGATTATTATTAGCTTGCATTTAGAGCCGTTTAGGTTCAATAAGTTTATGCGGCACCATGTTTGGAAGTTATTGAGATCTGTTTGTAAATACCCTTGCAGCTTACAATTGGAATATTATAAATTCTACAAATTTGATCAAATTATAAGAAAAAGTTTCAGGAATTATATAAAGCATTTATGATATACATATGTACATATATAGCAAAAATGTCGGTTTTAACGATTACCTTTTAAACTACATTCACAGTTTCGAAGTTACAGTTTTAGATTCACAGATTTGTATTTTCTTCTACACTTAACGATCGTTTCTATGGAAGCTATTTGATATAGTGGTTAGATTTTGATAAAATAAAATAAAAAAATATCTCAAATTATATGAAAATATGTTGAAAACTGGCTATAATTTTTATAATAATTTTTTTCCTCTACATTTTTTTTCAAAAATTTCCGATCTTTCCTATCACAGCTATATGATAAGTCGGCTGATACGGCCCGTTCCGTTTTATATAGTAGTGAGAGCATAAGAAGACTATCTGCAAAGTTTAATTCAGATAGCTTCAAAACTTAGTGACTAGTTTGCGTAGAAACGAACGGACGGACAGACAGACAGTCAGACAGACGCACATGGCTAGATCGGCTCGGCTGTTGATGCTGATCAAGAATATATATACTTTATAGGGTCGAAAATGTTTCCTTCTGATAATAAAAAATTTTGAAGACAAAAAATTATAACCTTGCCAGTTTTCAACGTATTTTCATGTTATTTGAGACATGGCGATTTTGTATTATTCTAGAATTGCGGTTTTAATTTGATCAAAATCGGACAACTGAATCATATAGCTGTAATATGAACGATCCGGAAATTTTGAGAAATTATATTCATTTGTAACCTTATCCACGGTGACATGGAAAGTGCTGAGTTGTTGGGTCAGCTTAATTTTCACGTACCAAGTAGAAATACTGGATCCTATATTCCCTTAGCGTTGCGCCACTGTAGAACGTATATATACATATTCAAATAATTTGAGACATGGTCATTTTGTATAATTGTAAAATTTCGGTTTTATTTTTATCAAGACCGGACTACTATATCATAAAGCTGGCATAGAAACGATCGGGAAATTTTAAGGAAAATAGTATAACTTTGCCAATTTTTAACAGATTTTCATATAATTTGAGACATGGCCATTTTGCATTGTTCTTAAATTTCCGTTTTAATTGTATCAAAATCGGACTACCGAATTATATAGCTGCCAATCCTTAAATATACCTACATAATTTCGAATACTTCCTAACTGCAAGGTCATTTAAAGTTCGGCTTGCCGAAGTAAGCTTCCATTCTTGTTTTTCATTAAATAAAATCTTTTGTTTATTATTTAATTTCTAACCCACTAGTTCGAACACAATTGTATATGCCAAGAATTGAGTAAATCACGCTAATTTACATACCTGGCTATAAGTCCCTTAGCCAGCTCCCAGAAAGGTATTTTGTGAGATTTTGTACCGCCTGCAAAAAAAAAAAACATTGTAATAATTTTAATGTTTGTCAACAGTTAAAAGCAATCTGAAAAACTTGAATATCTTGTAGTTACCTTGTGTTGCCATCAGGATGTCCGAAGACAGTGTACCGCAGGTGCAGATCATTAAGAGTATAGCGCCTATTCGAAGCATTTTTCTGTAAGAAATATTTTATATATAATTGATTAAATTATATAACCTTTATCCGTACATGGAGTTTAAACCGTTTGACAAGACGTCGGACCTGTATTTCGCAGACTGCCAGCAATTCACTTGGATTTTTAAATTTTATACTTATATGACAAGTTTCATGCGCATACTACTTAAGTCACTTAATGGAGCGTTTACTACACGACTCAAAATTATAATGTACTTATAATTTATATGTTTATGTTAAGAGGAATTTTTATATACGCACAGTGTCATTGAGAAACCGAATAGCAATAAACTAAACATTTACGGAAGTTAAAAAAACTCCGCTTGATATAAAGGTTGATTTAAATGTAGTTTTAAAAAATTATAATGTAAATAATTTCTGAAAAAACCCTCTGCTGACCGTTAAGAATCGTTGATGCTGATGTTCAGGCTACCGTTACTAATTTGTTAAATCTCATTAGGATTCTGTGAACTGGAAATAATAATGTATGATGTAATCATTCTTCTAAAAGGTTGTTTTAAAATTCAAATATTATATTATACTTAACCAAACACATTGAAATATTCCTAGATCAAATATCAGTAGACCGAGAAATTCTTAATAAAATTGTATTTTAGAACAATTTGAAATCGATTAAAAGTATCATTACGTAGTAAACTGTTATTCGCATAGCGAAATATAATAGCAGAAAGATAACGATTACATTTCAGAGGCAAAACTTTATTAATGCTTAAAGCTTCGAGTTGGCGTTGGCTCTTTCGTTTAATTACAGGAATAAAGTATGTTTGTCTGGTACGGTTATTTTTATATCGCAGGGCATTATTACCTTAAAAGTCACGTACGGTGATATGAGAGCATCTCTTATCTTTTTTTTTAATTGCCGAATTTTAAATGCAGTATCCTTGTTAAATTCATTGCAAAGCAGTCATGTCACATAATGCGTTATGCCGCTATACTGCCGCTTGCAGTGAATTCGGACCACGATTGTGGGTTGGTACAGAAATACCGCCAGAAATTTATTTAGTGGACAAAATTGCAACTTGTTTTAGTACAGAGACTAAACGCGACTGATTCTGAAAGAGCTTGGTTCTTACATTATTAATTTAAAAGCAAAAACGTTATAGCTATTAATCTGAGGTCCCTTATTGTTGGTTCTTTTTATACCCTTGCAGGGTATTATAATTTTAGTCAGAAGCTTGCAAATTCTTGATATATATATATTCTTGATCAGCATCAAAAGCCGAGTCGATTTAGCCCTCTTCGTCTGTCTGTCTGTCTGTCCGTCCGTTTCTACGCAAACTAGTCCCTCAGTTTTAATATATAGCTGTCAGAATACCCCTTTCAAAATAAGTTGTAATATTTATAAATATTTTATATTGTATTTGATAAATTTTTATTGATTTGGTCGAATTGGCAAGTATTAAAAATTTACTTTGGCAATGCCAATAAGTTCATATTTGATCTTCTGTCTAATGGGGTTCAAATTAAAAGGCATTGCTTTGGTCGTGCATACCCTGACACGGGCCAGGATTTTTGATCTTCGGTTTTCTCTCGCTTCTCCTAATTCTCTTGCTTTTAGAGTTGACTGTTGCTGCATTCAGTAGTGTTTTGCGTTGTTCTTGAACCTGGATCCGCCTTCAACATCGACGGTGTAAATGGAAATCTCGTTACATATGCCGAGGTTGTTTTCTGTTTATGTTAATATGTACATATTTACGGTACGTATATTTGTGCAAAATATTGCAATGTTCAATTTGATTTTAACATTTATATAGTTTATTTACAGATAGCATTAGTCTGGTAAAGGGCCACCCCCCGGCAGAGAAGACCCGTCACACGCATTTATGCTAACAAAAAATTTTTAAACATCAAATAAAATATAACATTTTATAAATAAATCCTAAATAGAAAAATTAATTACTCCGGATTTTTACTAGGAGGATATTTTTCGGGTATTTTCTATAGGTTTTCCCTTGGGTTTCCGCGGAGACTCCCAGGGGATTTTCCACGGGTTTCCATGGCGACTGCCCGGGACATTCCACGGGGTTTCTACGGCGATTACCCGGAAATTTTCCACTGGGCGATTCCACGTGGAATTTACTTAGAAATTTCGAAATTCCCTGCGGGAGACCGCAGAGATTCCACGTGATTTCTCCGATGAATCCCCGACTAATTTCGAATGCCACGCCACTCTATCCTGATGTATGAAAAATCCTTAAAAGACTTGTATAGAAAATTCCACGCGAGTTCCCGGGACTGTCGTGGAATCGGCGCAGAGATTCCACTTGGAATTTTCGGAGACTGTTACTGAAGGGTAGTCTAAAATACCCTTGTACCCAAGACGTAATACCCTTGAACGCATTTTCACGCATCTCAGTTTGTTAAAAATATGTTTCGGCCATTTTTCAATTAGCACTATGCACATAACACATAATTATTATTTCTTAAGATGACTCACGCCATAAATCTTGCTTCAATACTCTAGCCAAAGCTAATATTGGGTCAAGTAAAAAGTTCGTTCGGTTTTTTATTGGGTTTTCAAAAGATGATAATAGTGTGTAAATTCGTCCAATTTATGCTAAATATGCACAGTTTTGTTCGTAAACTTGTTGCCAACGAGATGACTTTAGTATACCCCTCTCGTAGAAGGGTGCGTCCCTATTGGCAAAAAACACGGAGAGCCAATTTTCACAGGCTTCTCTTGAGGCCAACTTCTCACCATTAACCCTCTCAGCCCATTTGTTGCCTATAGGCAACATTGTAGAAATACGCCTCAGTTACCTGGAATATACATTTTTTTGCTTCGCGCTTTTTTTCAACATCTTCCTTAACGTTTTCTGCAACCAAAATAACTAATAAGTTACTTGTAAGCTGCAAACGTGTTTATTTAGCAGACGTTTTAAGTGCAGTTGTATGAAAAAAAATGGTTGGCGGGAAAAGTGTTGGTAAAATAAAAATTCATTTTTTTTATTTTATTCAATAAATATTTGTTGTAATGGAAATCTAGGTGGGAATTATACATATATAGGGGTAAGTAAATTATTTAAAAATAAAAAAAATAAAAGAATTTTGTGAACATTTTGTGGCAACATCCTGTAACTATCGAACCAGGACACCAAGGACCTTGAAATTTTCGTCAGTTCATATTTGAATAAAGCCAAATACATATCTGTTAAAAAAAAAATGTTTATCTTGGCTAATTTTAAATGTGGGCTGAGAGGGTTAAGCGCGTTCGCAATGGACAGGAAAATGTGGAAATCACTTGATGCCAAGTCCGGACTATAAGATGGGTCCTTCCATCCGAGTTCCCGGAGCTTCTGGCGCGTCACCATAGGTGTCTGTTGCCTGGCGTTGTCCTGATGGAACACAATTCGGCCTCTGTTAATCAAAGATGGCCACTTCTGGATAAGAGGCAGCACTCACTCAAGTCTAGTTGTTGTCAGTAGAGGACCGAATTCAGCGTTTGGCCATAGGAGAGCAGCTCGTAGTAGATGATTCCTTGCCAATCCCAACAAACACACAGCAAAACCTTCCTGGCCGTCAATTTGGGCTTGGCCACCGTCTGGGCCGCTTCCCGCACTTTGACTAAGATCGTTTGCGTCGATGTTGTCACAAGTGACCCATTCTTCATCGCCAGTCACAATCCGCTTCAGAAACGGGTTGATTTTGGGGCGATTCGCAGATGGAAATTCGGTTCATCATGTTTTTTTTCGTTAGTTTGTTTGGCACCCAAAAATCGAGCTTTTTTTGAATCCAAGGTTATGCAAATTATTCCAAACTGTTTTCTGGTTTATCTTTAGTTCCTCAGCAATTAAATAAGTGCTCACGTGGCGGTTTGTTTCTACTATATCCATGATTTTATCGCAATTTTCGACGATGCGTGGTGCATCTTTGACATCGAAATTACCTGAACGTAACCTAGTAATGCACTTTTTTGCTAAATGTTCGGGCCCGATATTGCCCATAAACTAAATTAATTTTTGTATCCGCTTTGGATGCTTTTTCGCCTTGGTCGAAGAAAAATTATAAAATATAGCGAATCTTCACTTTGCTGGTCTCCATCTTTGACGAGCTCTCACAACGCACTGAGCTAATCAATCAAAAAACTGTTAGCACCGTATATTATGACATGATGCGACGCCTAACACTAGTACTATATACTATAAGGCAATCTCTTAAATAAAAACCGAACGACCTTGTTACTTAACCTAATATGAAGGTCTCAGCAATCCCAGGCTTTCTTAGCTACTCTGGATGGTACTAAAGTACGAGTACTACCACAACAGGACAACAAAGAAAGTAGACCAAAAAGGAGCTCAGCTCTAATTATAACATAATTATAACATAAAATATAAAACATTAACATACAACATACAACATACAACATACAACATACAACATACAACATACAACATACAACATACAACATACAACATACAACATACAACATACAACATACAACATACAACATACAACATACAACATACAACATACAACATACAACATACAACATACAACATACAACATACAACATACAACATACAACATACAACATACAACATACAACATACAACATACAACATACAACATACAACATACAACATACAACAACATACAACATACAACATACAACATACAACATACAACATACAACATACAACATACAACATACAACATACAACATACAACATACAACATACAACATACAACATACAACATACAACATACAACATACAACATACAACATACAACATACAACATACAACATACAACATACAACATACAACATACAACATACAACATACAACATACAACATACAACATACAACATACAACATACAACATACAACATACAACATACAACATACAACATACAACATACAACATACAACATACAACATACAACATACAACATACAACATACAACATACAACATACAACATACAACATACAACATACAACATACAACATACAACATACAACATACAACATACAACATACAACATACAACATACAACATACAACATACAACATACAACATACAACATACAACATACAACATTGAAGTGACTACTGGGGTGCTGCCAGATTGTTTCCCTACATGCGTACTAAGTGGGTTAGTATTTAAGTTTTTAGTTTGGGAAGGCTTTCTACGTTATCATGTACAAATCGTTATAATTTGCACATAAGACTCTAAAGGGTTCACGCAATTTAAAGACGTTCTACAGTGGCGCAAAACTAAGGGAATATAGGAACTAGTATTTATACTCGGTACGTGAAAATTAAGCACTTTCAACGTCACCGTGGATAAGGTTACAAATGAAGGTAATGCCAAGCATTGTACTAAGGTTAGCTAAAGAAGGTAAGTTAATTAGGAGGAGTCTACTAGAGTGGGTGGTAAGGGTGCATCAGACCAAGGCAAGATCAGCAGAGTTTTTGCTGATGTATATTCCTTGGCTTTCTGGTGCATCAAGTCGACTCGTAGGTGAATATCAATTTGATAGACACCACCCTCTCCTCGGAGAGGGTCTCCCGCGTGGTACCTCCTGGAAACGTACCAAGGTACGGCGAATATGAGCGGCAGTCTCCCGTGAATCCTCTATCCACAAATCCTATGACTCCACTTCCCTACCGAGACCTGGGCAAGTCTTTAAACGGCCTCCCCTCAAGTCAGGCGTGTAACGCGACCCGTGCCCTCTGACTTTCGGTTCGCAGCTGAGGGGTTAATCCAGCTGTGTTCGAACGGAGCCTTCCCAGGGCCGGGCAACCCTGGGTCGGAACTAGCCTTGCCGTGACCTAGGGGCGAAGCCACGGTCGACCACCTTCAAAGCCCCAAACCCCTCGGGCCCGCCGCGCTCGCCTCGTCGAGCAACGCGGGCGTTAATGATCATGGCAAATTTACAACAATCCGCTTCGGACCTCATGGGGGAGGTAAAACCCCAAAAAACCATCTCCGAAATCGACGAAGATGAGTTATTGCGCTCGGATGATAAGACTTTAACTCCGTCGAGTTCGGTGGGGACTGCTAAGTCGAGCACTCCCCAAACGTCACGACCAACTACTACAAACACCAAGGCGAGCCACGCCAAGGTGAACGGGGGTAACGAAAAGACAAAGTCGTTCACCCACCAACAGAGGAAGGCGCAGGCCAGCAAGGCCCGTTTCATTCTGGCAAAGATCGCCAAGAATGAGAAGGAGGGCAAAGCTGACCAGCGCGATCAACAGGACAAAGCTCGATTCAAGGCAGTGGTCGATGATTTCGGACGATATGAAAAGGAGCCCCAGGAGGCGTTCATACAGCCCCAATCGCTCAAAGGAAGTGAGTGAGAGCGCTCCGAAAAGGGCAAAGGACGCCAAGGGAGCCCCTAGAGCGACATCCTTCGTCAAGCCGGCGAAGAAATTCAGCGAGGTGGCTAGAGACAGCCTGGCCATGGCACTGGTGGACGAGCTCAACGACGATAAGCGCCTGCTGTCGGAGAAATGGGATGAGGTCGAGACCAGACTGTCTGAGATGGTATCAGACAAAATACTAGCTGAGCCAGCTGGTCCGACACCATCCTTTGACTCCTCGGACATGGTTCGACGGCACCGGGTGATCAGGTGCGACGATGAGTCTTCGAAGGACTTCCAAAGGGGCTCACGAACCATGATAGGGTGCTCAAGACTCTGAGGGCTCTAAACCAAGATGTCGACATGGCAGACTGGGCCATCCTGAAGGCAGAGCGGGAGATGAGGACAAGCCAGCCTTTCTTGTTCATCATCAACAATCAGTGCCTGCCGCAGCTACAGACTACGCTCTTCTATGCGGATACATGGATACATGGATACATGGCCCACGATGAACCGGCACCCCCTGAAGCGTTTGTCAGGGTGATGCAATAGACCGAGGACTCCAAAACGACACTCATCCTCGGGTGTGACGCCAATGCCAGGCACACACTGTGGGGAAGCAAGGAAACAAACGAAAGGGGTGAGTCTCGTTTTTAACATATTATATGTCGTGATGTCACTATCTGCAACAAAGGGGAAACACCCACCTTTATTTTTCCGAGTACGGAAGAATTCCAAGGATGGGAGGAGGTCCTAGATATAACGCTCCAAATAGAGCACAGTTACCACAGGGTAGAAAAATGGAGGGTTTCGCCAAAAAACTCTTTTTCAGACCATAGATACATATTCTTTGAGATTTCGATGCCGACCTGCGAGACGGCACCGAAGCGCAATCCCCGCAACACAGACTGGGACAAATATGAAAAGATTGTACAGTCAAAGGTGAAGAACAGGAAGGTCAAAGTAAGACCCACCCCGGAAGGAATAGACTAGGAAGTCGAGGACTTCACGAATATTCTCAACAACGCGTACGAAGAGTCGTGCAGAGTAACGTACTCCAAGAAGACATATCCGCAATGGTGGAACAGAGAGCTAAGCGAGCTTAGAAAAAAGGCTAGGAAGGCTAGGAAATACAAGTTACGGAACCAAAGACTGGCAGCCGTATAAGGAAATACACAAGAAATACAAAAAAGACGCTTGGAGCATGTACTGCGAATCGCTAGAAGGAATCAAAGACACGGCTAGGTTGAGCAAAATACTAGCCAAGGGCCATACAAGCCCCACAAGACACTCGAGATCCTGCTGGACACACATTTCCCAGGTAACCAGAAAGAAGAAACTCGATCAGAGGAAAGCCAATTGGCGGAACACCAGCTAAGAGTCGACGAGATCGTCACCATGGAAAGAATCCAATGGGCGGTGGACTCTTTCGATAAGTACAAAAGTCCGGGACCGGACGGAATCATACCAGCAATGTTGCAGACAACAAAAGCATGCATTGGCAGATGGCTGCAAGCAATCTTCCAAGCATGCATTAAAACAGCACACATACCACTTCCGTGGAAGGAAGCAAGAGTAGTCTTTATACCAAAACCAGGAATAAGAGGACACATCCAAGGCAAGGATTACAGGCCGATCAGCCTGACCTCATTCCTCATGAAAACAATGGAACGGATACTAGATATCCATATCAGAGAAAGAACGGAGAAAAACCTTTCCGAAGCACAGCATGCATACAGGAAAGGTAGATCCACTGAAACAGCACTACACGAAGTAGTGGGATACATAGAAAAGGCACTGGTCTACAAAAACTACACATTGGCCACCTTCTTAGACATAGAAGGCGCCTTCAATAACGTAAACGCATATTCCATCCTGAGCTCCCTCAACAAGATTGGAGTTGAAGCAGGCATCAGAAAATGTATCGGCGCAATGCTAACGAGCAGAAGGATACCAGCCGAACTGAGTAGCACTCATCACACGAGATACGTGAAGAGGGGCACACCTCAGGGAGGAGTTCTGTCTCCACTGCTGTGGCTGATTAACATGGACGACATATTGAGAGAACTCAATAGCGAAGGAGTTAAAGTGGTAGCATACGCAGACGATGTAGTTCTACTCGCTTCAGGACCATTCCCAGACGTCATCAGCGAACTAATGACAAGGGCGCTGAAAAAACTCAACCAATGGGCAAAAGCCTGTGGGTTGGGCATAAACCCAAGCAAAACGGAACTTATGCTCTTTACAATGAGAACAAAGATCCCCAGATTCAGTAAGCCGATGATAGACGGTACAGAGCTGTCACAACAAGCCAAGTATCTAGGAGTGATACTGGATACAAAGCTATCATGGAAACAAAACATCAACGAAAGAGTAAAGAAAGCAAGCATAGCATTCTACTCCTGTAGGAAGATGTTCGGGAAAAATTGGGGCATCAACCCCAAGACAATAATATGGCTCTACACAGCGGTTGTAAGACCCATACTCACATACGGAGCACTAGTATGGTGGACAGCACTAACTAGGGCATACAACATCCAGAAACTTACAAGGATACAAAGATCGGCATGCGCAGGTGCAACGGGAGCACTTAGATCGTGCCCCGCAGCAGCGCTGAATGCCATTCTAAACATATTACCGAGAGAACATTTCATAAGGAACACAGCAGCCCAAAGCGCGGTACGACTGAAGGCAAGCCAGAGCTGGAAGAACTACCACACCGGGCACTGTAAGATCCTGAACGAAATAAACAGTAAATACCGACTACATGACAACCGAGATACGGTTCGACATTGCATATACTACGAAATACCCAACAAGAGAAGAGTGGAGAAGAGGGAGTGTAACCGAGCCAGATGAGGTATCACTCTACACCGATGGCTCAAAGATGAGCGGCGGGGTAGGGGCCGGAATCTTTGCCGAAACCTGGGGGATAGTAGAGTCCTTCCACCTCCCAGGGTCAGCAACAGTGTTCCTGGCGGAGGTCCTTGGGATTTTGAAAGCAGCTGAACTTTCATTGGGCCGAGACCTCCAGAATACCAAGGTAAGGATATACTCAGATAGCCAAGCGGCCATCAAATCTCTCGCAACAGCAAGGACTTCATCTACACTAGTCGCCAAATGTATGGAGGCACTAAACAGACTTGCGGAACACAACAGGGTGCAGATAGCCTGGGTACCCGGGCACAATGACATCCCCGGCAACGAAAAAGCTGACGAACTGGCCAGAAAAGTGTCAGTAGAAATCGCAGTAACAAGAGATATTCAAGTATCTCTGAACACGGTTCAGGCCGAGATCCACGACCACTTCAAAGTACTAGCCAGCAAAGAATGGTCGATGAAGGCAGAACACAGGAGATTGAAACTGTGCTGGCCTGAATACAATAGGAGACGGACTGGAGAGCTGATCTCCAAGAGTAAAACGGACATCAGAAGGGTAACGGCAGCCATCACGGCCACTGGCCAATAGGCCAGCTAGGGAGGCAGCCAGTGAGTGCCATCCTAGCTTACCTGAATGACACGGGCTGGTACTGATGGGAGGCGCAGACTACAACCAAAACGAGGGTGTGGATCAAAACGGAGCATAGCTCTAATTGGAGGTTACAAGCAGTAACCTCACCTCTGAGTAGGTAGGTACTACTAGAGTACGAGGGTAACCTCTGGTTTGGATTCCAAACCGCGTAAAGCGAAAAGTTAAAAGTTCTTCTGAACTGACTAAATGCGTTTACAGTGAACCCCATTCTGAGGGCTCCAAACGCAAGATCCATATTCTAAGATGGGACGAACTAAAGAAATACTTAGGGATTTTGTAACATATGACCCCATTCTGAGGGCTCCAAACGCAAGATCCATATTCTAAGATAGGATGAACTAAAGAAATACTTAGGGATTTTGTAACATATGACCCCATTCTGAGAGCTCCAAACGCAAGATCCATATTCTAAGATAGGACGAACTAAAGAAATACTTAGGGATTTCGTAACATTTGACCCCTATGTTACAAAATCCCTAAGTATTTCTTTGAATTCTTTCGACCACTTTTTTTTTTTTTTTTTTTTAATATTGTAGGTTTATGAAAGCGGCTGTTAACGCTAATTCACTACAACTATTATTAAAAAACAATTTGTCTTGACTCCAGCCGAACCCGCCTGCAACGTACAGACTTTCCAACCCAGCCATAATTTGTCAGGGCCACTGTTCCAGTCTACATGACTCCTAGTTAGGTTATAGTATAAGATTTGATACACTTATTGTTAGTCTCGAAAATGAGAAAATTCAATAAATAAAAACAAAGTTAAACAAAAAAAAAAAAATTAGGAGAAGTCTTCTAAAGTACGAGGGTAACCTCTGGTTTGGATCCCAGTTCAAACCGCGTAAAGCGAAAAGCAAAAAGTTCTTCTGAACTGACTCAATGCGTTTACTGTGAACCCCATACTGAGGGCTCCAGACGCAAGATCCATATTCTAAGATACGACGAACTAACGAAATATATTGGGATTTTGTAACATATGGGTCATTGAATTCTTTCGACCACCGTTAATGAAACCAAGCACACCTCTGGCTTTATTCACCATGCACGAAATATGATCCATAAAGTCAAGTTTAGGATCCAGTCGGACACCCAAATCATCGACTATAGGAATTTTTTCCAAAGAGCAGCAGTTTAGCGTGAAAGTCGCGAGCTTGGGAGCGACACGAGAGAAAATCATTAGCTTACATTTTGAGCCGTTTAGGTTTAATAAGTTTGGAAATTATTGATATCTGTTTGTAAATCAGACTGGCAAGAAGTGTCCTTATATTATACGCAAAGTTTGACGTCGTCCGCCTACATAATCTCTGGAGTTAGTCAGAACTTTCGGCAGGTCGTTGATAAATAATGTAAATGGCTCCCTTGCAGGACGCCAGAAGTAACCCTAAGAGCATTAGATAAAGAATTTTTAAAGAGGGCCTTTTGCGTTCTGCCATTCAGATAACATGAGATCCAACTAAGAAGATCAACCGGAAATCCCATTAGATCGAGTTTCCGAACAAGAAGAGAATGGTTAACAGAGTGAAAGGCTTTACTGAAATCGGTATAGATTAGGTCTGTCTGAAAGCCCTTATGGAAGCCCTTAAATATGCAGGAAGTGAACTCCAAAAGATTGGTTGTCGTTGATCTTCGCTTTAAAAATCCATGCTGACATGGAGAAATAATTGATCTACACAGGTTCTGCAAATGAGGAGTAATGATTTTCTCGAAAAGTTTTGGAATGGCCAACGACTTAGAGATTCCTCAATAGTTGCTGGCATCCGATTTGCTACCTTTTTTGTGGAGAGGAATAACAAATGATTCCTTCCAAAGAAGGGGAAAGTGGGAGGTTTCTAAGGACAAGGTAAACAATTTCAGAAGGGGATTGCACAGGGCGTCGGCACAATAGCTAAAGGCTATTAACTTGAGGATCCAGCGCCAACATAACAATTTATTATTGACCTCGCAGTCAGGGTACAGCCTAGAGACTGCTCCCACAACTTTCTTTTTTCTTCACATTACGGGGCTGTCAATAATGTCACACCAAGAACATGCTTGCGGCAATTAGAGCAATATGCCATGTTGACACAAGGGTTAAAGATTTCAAATTTAACAATCGTCCAAGCACAAGCGTCAACAATCAAACATGTACTGATTTCAGTGCCTGACGAGAGAGCGACAAGAGCTGACTGGACTGCCTAGAAATAAATATAAATAAATAAGTTAAAACAATCACCCAGCAGAATTTTATGAAACAGAAAATATAGTCGTAAGCCTAGCTCAATAGTCTTATCTAGTTTAGCAAGCTTGAGAGATAAGAATATGGCTGCACTTGTTATTTTTAGTCGACCGAGATTTAGATAAGAACTCTTTCTGTCTTTCTCTTTCACCGGTCATCACTACGCAAGCCTACTCGATGTCAACTCAACCCACGCAACCCACGTTCATATTATATAATCAATCGACCACGCTAGACAGCGAGCCGAATAAATAAATATTGTTTATAGAATCACAACAATTAAATCTCTTAATTGGCGCCCAAACGGATATTAGAACCTATGATAACTAAATAATTATAAATAAATAACAAAAGGAGCGATCCGGCGACAAAACCAGCGGCATTGGCTAATCAACTCTAACCTAAATAATAAATATTTGCTGATTTAACGAACTTTCATAAAAAAAATATTAGTTTACTCTAGGACCATTCTACTTTATAACTACCAAAGAGTATGAATATACAGAGGGGGGGGGACATCTCATACAAAAAAATGTGTTCTATGGCGGGTTCCAGCGGTAGAACCCGCATTTTACTCGTGGATCCCGTAGTGCTCGATTCTACTTTGAATCTGGCCGCCCGGTCGCCTGCTTGTCGTTTGGCCTAGTGGTTAAGATATCGGACTGCCAACCCAAGGTGCATGGGTTCGAATCCCAGTTAGACTTAGATTCCCTTTTTTTTATTTATTTTCTTCTAGTAATTATTTTTTAAATAGTTTTTGATTTTTTTTTTCTATGTATGTACTCCTGATAAATTAAATTAAGAAATATATTTTCACTTCATAAGACAAAAAAACATAAAAATTGTAATAAAGGGATAACTTCTTTTAATTGTTAATTTTTTTTTTAAGTTATATAGTTTTTTTTTCATTTTCAATGGAGTTTATTTTTTAATATTAAAAAATAACTGTATGATAAACTTTTTGTTTTATTTTTTTTATTACTGTGTTAGATTATGTTTTAAATTAAAAAAACGTATTAAAAAACTTTTTATCGATACACATATATGTATGTACATATATGTAAAATATATTATAAATAAGATATTAATGCGGTTTAAAGTTTTGGTTTTATAAACCAGTCACCCGTTCTATTCTTATTCATAACGGTTTTTAAGTTTTAAGACCATTTAACTAAAACAATGATTTAAAATAAAAAAAATAAAAAATTTTAATATATTATATGTCGTGCTCAGCAAAACCTATAAGAGTTTTGAAGAATTTCGGCTTTCGATTTGATTTTGTTTCAAATATGAAATTTCTTCCAAAATGTGCTGTCGAGTTCGTGCACACATACAAGCAAAACGCACTTACACTTATGCATTGTGTGCCTTATAAACGAAATCTAACCCAGTGGGACTTGCCACCTAGAACCCTGTGCGCTTTTCATACCGAACCGCTCATGGGATAGGGCATCCGTTTATGTAAAGGCCTAATTCGCTTTTATACATGGGCGGCCGGGGTAATTCATGATGCCACTGTCGCCGCTCGGCTCACCATAAAATTCATCGTGAGCGCTCTGTAGCGTAATTCGTGGTGCAACCACCGCAGCTCGGCTCACCAAGAAATTCACCGTGAGCGCTTACCATAAAATTCATAAAAAAATAATTAAAACCCTTTTTTTTCATTGGTTTATAAACTTTATTTTTTTATATTATGTTATTGTAGTAAATTCATTTATAATTTATATTGAAAAACCATACTCACAATTTTTTTTATTGCAAAGGATCACACTGGGATTGAATCCGCGTCTCAGAGTTTAACAGACCGACAAGTTTTTGATGACAACGGATCGTACATTCCTTGCATTCGACAGGTAATAGTTCAAAAGGGTTGAATCCAACAAATTATTCAAATCGGTTTATTATTTTAGAAGTTACACGTGTTCAAAGTTGAACCTCTTTTGGGTTGCAAAAAAGCATGTCGTTTTTAACAAAATTTCTGACGTTGAGGTCGATTTTTAGGTAAAATATGTAACCGACCGGCATAGTTATGGTCTCTATCGAAAGGGTCATCAAATCTCGGTTAAACCAAGGTAGAATAAAATTATAATATTTTTTGCACGTGCTGGCATACCTGTTTTACCGAAGTACTGATTTTTCACCTATTTTTAACTTTGATGGAAAATAAAAAAATTAACTTACACCGGCTTATGGATTTGGCGTATGAGGTGTTGTTCCTGAATATGTTTTTTATCATATTCAAAAAAGATCGGCTCCCCCAACCTGCCCCCAAGAAATTCCAAGGCATAGTAGGCGATATTGTGATTATACGACACTGGGCAACTCCATAATACACATTTTAACACATCGATCATATGACGCATTGCAATACCCGCTAATGTTTTTGCAAGGAGAAGATGGTTATTATTTCAAAATGATAAATCCATTGAATGGTGAAAGGAACATTCAAAGGTGATAAAGCTCTTATTCCGAGGATCCCGATGATCCCAACCGATTTGCCGTTTGAATATAAAAGACTAAAAGGAGAATTTCCGATCCGTCTTGCATTTGCCATGACCATCAACAAATCACAAGGCCAATCCTTAAATGTCTGTGGTTTGAATCATGACCAAGGTCAATTATATGTGGCATGTTCATGGGTCGGAAGACCATCTGAGTTGAGTGTTTTTTAAATTAAAAGCAACATAATAAAAAAAAAAAGGGCCTTCTCGGCACTAAAACTGGTGGTCTCAGACTTAAGGTGCAAACTTTCATCAGAGTCAATTAAAAAGCTGCTGTTTTTAAAATTAAATAAAAAATATATATTACATCACTTTACGGATACAAGAAAAAGTTGAAGACCAACTATAATTGGGTAACTCTGCTTTGACTGAAATAGTTCTTATCGCATAGCTTGATCTATGCAGAATCTAGATGAAAAGAAATGCGAAAGATAACGGTTCATAGGACAAAGCTTATAGAAAAAGAAAATATGCATGCAAGTTGTCAAGAGTATTTTCACAAGTTTATTGTATTTTCACATAAAATGTTTTTATCATAAATATAATTATACTTAATTGTTATATTCTTTTAAGCAATAATCTCGTTAGTTACATTATTGTTAATCAGAAAAATTTCATTTGGCATCGATGGAGGCTTTTAGCCTTGATGAAATTGAGTTTATGAAAGCAGTTGAAATTAAAGAGTACATTTTTACAAACTCTCTGTTATTTGCCTTTTTTAAAAAATGATATAAAAATTATGATATCCAACTTTTTTGGATAATATTAATGACAGAAATGTTTCAAAACAATGGTACGCCAGCTTGAATACAGTCCTTTACAAGCTTTGTATGCATCCATCCGTTGTGACATTGATCACCATTATGTTGCAGGATACATTCAATGATTGGAAATAGTCTAATTCAAAACAAAAAACAATGATCTCTCAGAAAAATAACATATCCAGACTTATTTCAAGTGATATTGACGAATATCCCATCTCCAAATCGAAAATAAGAAAGAGTACAAAGTACTTGACCGAGTCACCTACAAATCTGGTCCTTTTTCTTCTTATGTTCTTGTGGTATATTTAATAAATGTATTCTAAATGAACTTTGTAATTATTCTGAAGCCACATAACTGTATAAAACATTGTTACAAACTCTATTAGCTTTTCAGAGTAACATATTTTCGTTTCTAGACAAGATACTAGCTGATATTCAATTTTTTTTGTCATCGGTGGAGTGTACTATCACTAGTCGTTATATTAATTAGTGTTTTATGATATTTCGCCAATTTTAGCATGACCAAAATAAGGATTTTTACTAAATGTTCCATTGAGTTGTCTTCATTTTGCATGACAGTCTTTTGTTAAAAAAATATCTTTTTTTTTCCTATTCTCGTCTATAAGTGTTTACGGGGGTGGCGAGGATCCTCCGCTATAGGATTCCAGAAAATATAAAGTGTATATATCCCGCGAAGAAGAAGACGTAGAAAATATTCGGGGGTCGAGAGTCGACACTGGCATGGAGCGTTTATTTCGCATTCATTTGGTGACTAATCTAATCACCAGTTCGTTCGAATTTTCTTCATATTCAGTGCTTAGGGGGGTGGCGAGGATCCTCCGCTAAAGGATTCCAGAAAATATAAAGTGTATATATCCCGCGAAGAAGAAGACGTAGAAAATATTCGGGGGTCGAGAGTCGACACTGGCATGGAGCGTTTATTTCGCATTCATTTGGTGACTAATCTGAGCTTAAACATAGAGCCGTGCTCCCGCCCGCTTTACTCCGCTAAAGCGAGAGCGGGAGATCGAAAGCGGGCGACTGCGTTCGGATTTTTCCCGAGCTCGGGGCGTGGGAGCATCAGAGGGGCGAGAGCGGATGCGCTTGGCCAGGGAGCGGCAGATGAGTGCAGTGGCCGAAGATGTAGAGAGGAGCATAGAGGGCGATCGCTGCCAAGAAAGGTGCCGAGGAGCGGCGGGCGGAATAGTGCAGCGAAGCGGCCGGAGATTGCAGCGGAGCGGAGAGAGGGAGAGCGTCTGCGCGCTCAACGAACTATGCGCGGAAGCCCGAAAGAAGGGAGCGCAAGAGCGGCCGAGCTTTCGGAAGCTCGGTGGCCAGAGGGGGTACAATGGGCCCCTCACGTAAACATTCAGCATTTTGGTAATTTTTTGTTTGTTAATTATTCAACCAAAATCTTCTTCTTCTTAAATATTTGCATTGTGAAAATACTGTTGAAGCGCAATAAACTTGTGGAAATACTTTTGACAACTTGCATGCATATTTTCATTTGCTTTAACCACTGTAAAACACCAACAAAAAGGCATATTTTTGAAATTTGTGTAGGTAAACACAATGGAGCTATTGAAATTCTGTAAAAAGTATTTTATAATATCAATATTAAACTACAAAAAAACATACATTTCAAGTAATTAAAAAAAAAATGGTGGCTCCGCAGCAGTTCTGCGGTGGCATGTTTTTTCTCAGATGGGTCCACGGCCGGAAAAAAAACCAAACAGATTCTGAATCCATATTGATGTCCACAGGAAAATACGTAGTGGTTTTTTTTTGTAAATTAATTTTTCGTAAAATGGCGACAGTTAAAAAAAAATTCGCATAATGGGGCAAAAGATACAGATACTATACAATAATCAACTTTTTGATAACAACGGATCGTAAAGTTATTGCATTCCACAGGCAATAGTTCAAAAGGGTTGAATCCAAAAAATTATTCAAATTGGTTTATTATTTTAGAAGTTACACGTCTTCAAAGTTGAACCTTTTTTGGGTTGCAAGTCGTTTTTGAGAAATATTCTGACGTTGAGGTCGATTTTTAGGTAAAATATGTAAACGACCGGCATGGTTATAGTCTCTATCGAAAATAAAAAATAGAACTTACACCGGCTTATGGGTTTGGCGTATGAGGTGTTGTTCCTGAATATGTTCTTTATCATATTCAAAAAAGATCGGCTGCCCCAACCTGCCCCTAAGAAATTCCAAGACAAAAGATACTTTCAACTCAGCGTAAAAAACGGGCGGCTTAGTGCAAATTATGCTACTAGCACAGTCGCTGCGCAGTACGAAATTGTATGGCGGGCATACATTTTTTCCTGTATTGGCGGCTTGTTTTTCAATTCCTGACTTTGTAAGGACACTTATTGATTTGAAATGAATGTATAATGATTAATTATTATTCAAAAATAAATATTAAATGAATAAATATTATAAATAAATATTAAATATTAGTATTTTCAGAGAAAACAAATGAAAAGTATTTTTTTGAAATTGGATAAAAATTGAGAAAACTGCCTCAAAAATGATTAATTTCTATTATAAAATCTACTATTTATCACACCATATAGTATGACCACTTAATCGAAAGGTACTAAAATTACTTTTCATTTAAAAAAAAAATTTCAACTGGTTCAAGAGTTATGATTTTTGTAAACCCAAAGTATCGTATGCGGTACTGTGCGCCGTAGTTATTTTTATTGTTGCGCAGAAACTTGCAAAAACTTGCAGCTGAAATTGAAACCAAATAATCTGTAAATATCGTTTAATATTTGAATATAAGTTTCATCATTAACTTGGATTAACTAAACAACTAAAAGTCTAAGTGAACTTTCAGTTTACATATACATTTTTACTTAAATTGGACACACTTTACATTAATTCTTAAAAATAAACAAAAAATGCCTTTCTTTAAAATATTAAAGACTTCCATTCTTCACTTAATTTTTTTAAAGTTTGTTTTTAAATTTTTCGTTTGAAAGCCGTTCACAATGCAACGCGCTGCAAAACCAATAACAGTTTGTTGCTCTATGTTTAAGAGTTATTCTTGAAGAGGATAGCTGGAGCAAAACAAAAATAATGGCAGGGTACAAAAGTTTGGGGTATTTCGAGACAGTGTTGGCACATTTTTAGATGAAATTGTAACTTATTTTTTTTATTTTTGGCCTATGGGTTTGACCACTGTGGAATATAGCACTCGAGAGAAAATAAAGATATGTATATATGCCTCCACATTTCCCTAATATATATTTACAAATATACATATATGTATGCATGGTAAATATACAAAAATTAGGTGTATACATAGATCATTGGTACTAATTTTAACATATTATATAAGTATAAATATTAAAATCAAGTGTACAGAAATTTTTTTACAATGTGCTTAATTTCGAAGCGCACAATCAATTAATATATCCTAAAAAGACAAGACGCAAATCAATAAAATATGAAATGGATAGTTTTTCTTCTGGCTTTTTAGTGTTGATAAAATGTAGTTTATGTTGCGCGTTTATCTCAAATAATTTCTTAAAGGCTCAACTTTCAGAAGAGTAAATATATTCAAGTTTTTTTAGTCACTGTTTTTATCTACATATATTGTAAAGATATAATTTCTGAATCAAGAACATTGTCCTCCAATATACTGTTTCGGCAACTTTTATAATAATTTAGATTTTTGGGTCATAACCTTTTAAATATAAAGGCTGAATTGAAACCCAAGTGAGCAGTTTTTGGTCCGTGATCTGATATGACCATGATATGTTCAAAATTAGTTGACAAAACATAATTAATTTTGAATTTAAATAAATATTATTTGCTTCTTATGGCAAAAACCTATATATTTTGATTTTATTAATCATAAGAACCGTTTAAAAAATATATTTTCTAAATTTATTTATATTACGTTGTAATAGTTTTTCAAAAAAAAAAAATAATAAGAGTGTACGAAATAAGCTGTGAAGGTTTGCAATTATGTCATTTAGTTGATTTAGTGCTTCTTCTAAGCTGAAACAATGATATTACACAAATAATACATTATGCCGTAATTGCAATAGGTCTTTGTTTTGCTTTATCTTTTTGTTTCCCATTGTGCACATTACTTAATAAGTTGTTGCTTTCCTGACCACGTAATTGCTTAATACGTCTCTTTTTGTTTTGATCCAAATACTTACATACACATGCTAATAAGATAGCCTGATTAGGCATATGTACATATATCTCAGAGCTGGAGTTTCTTCAAGAGTAGCGCTTAACTTTGTGACATTTTATATCCATATTAAAATAAGTTTAAAACTAGTGCAAATAAATACTCTTCCGCTTACCTAATTAAAAAAAAAAGAATAATTTGTACCTGTATCAATTAAATGTCTTGAACTCCAGCTAATAATTTGGGCAGTATAATTTTCTTTTGAATAATTGATTATTTAAATGTTTTTTTTTTTTTTTTAATTTCACAGTCGCTTGTTATATTTTGTATATTGTGATACACTTTAGGCCCTCTCTGCATAGCAGCAACTTGTTTCTAAATTGTGCTCTCTGAGGCCAGATTGTCGGAGAGTTTCAGTAAACAGTTGCAGCGACTACTTTTGTTCGCGACACTTCGGAATATGCAAAGCCGTTAACACACTTTCACCAATGCAAACGTAATACTTAATTTCCAACTGATAATAAATTGGAAACATATTCCGAGGCTGACCACCGAAATAAGGTTGATCAAGTTAGTCAACAACTAACAATAAGCATTTTTACTTTCAATAGCAGATTTTTGGTACATGCTTGTGGAGCTTTGCAGCCAAGCAATTGATGTTATAAACCAATTCACATTATGTCAGATAAGACCACTAATACAATAAACATAAAAGCTTTTCACTTTTCTTTGGGACTTCGCCTTGGCGAAGTTTCTCCGCGGATAAACTGAAACAAACTGAACGTTGTCTGTGGTTTTTGACGCTGCTTAGCGTCACAACAAGATACTGGTGTTACAGCAGTACAGCATACAACACGAGCTCAACGGTTGTGATTGGTTTCAGTTACGTTTGAGTAACTTGACTCAGACAAAACTCCATCTACTATTCGGTATTTTTGTTCCACACTTAAATATTTCTCTATTACGTGAACGGATTACTGAACGATTCCGACAAACCTAATGATTTTCTTTAAAACTGATTTATAAGGGCAAAACTCCGTACTGCCTAAGAAAAATCTTTCAAAATAAACAAGAAAGGCAGCATACTTCGACACAACGAAGTTTTTATACCCTTGCAGCTTACAATTGTATCATTAATCATTAATCCAATTCAATCAAATGAAACGATAAACAAACAGGAATTGTACAAATCATTTATACATATAATAAAAATTTGCTTTTAATATGTATTATCCTATTTGATTGCATTAACAGTTTTAAAGTCACATTTTTGAATTCACAGTTTTGCATTTTACTTTACATTTATGATTATTTCTATGGCAGCTATATAATCATCCGATTTGCATGAATTTAAAACAAATTTTTTTAAATAATATATACATAATGGCTATATCTCTGAGCAGATACAAGTATGTTGAAAAACAGCAAAATTAAATTTTCTATTAAATTAAATTTCAATAAAATTCGTAAACGTTCCTATGGCAGCTATATGATAAAAAGTCCGATTTTTATAAAATTAAAACCGAAATTCTAGAATAATACATGTATCAAATTATATGAAAATATAATATAATCCAATGGCAGCTATTTGATATAGTTGTCCGATCCGGCCCGTTCCGACCTACATAATAGTGAGAGCATAAGGAGTCTTCCGTAGTTTCATTTAAGTTTAATTTAAAACTGCGGGACTAGATTGCGTAGAACGGACAGATGGACTTGGCTAGATCGACTCGGCTGTTGATGCTGATCAAGAATATATGTACTTTATTGGGAGGGTAATGTTCCCTTATTATTAATTATAATACCCTGCAAGGGTTTACAAATGTGTATAATATGGTAGTTTTGAGTGCCACAATAAAAAACAACTTTCAAGAGCGGTTAATAAAATTATTCTAAATATGTATTAGTGTTTTTCGAAAAAGGAAGGTTTGAAAAAATGAATCTCTTTAATTTTCAGGGCACGGAACGGGGAGCGTGTTATCTTAGCAAAATAAAAAAAAATTCTGGTTAAACCCCTTACAAATATTGGTTGCGGTTGTGGTTTCACTATCAGGAGATACATATGTATGTAGAGATATGTTTATAGTTTATTGATAATAATATGGGTTTTTAATTAATAATAATAATGAATAGTTTAAGTTCTCAGTTCGGCGATTGGTTAAGTAAGAGAAGACTAAAAAACGGCTTGGCAACGGCGCGATTGGATCACTGGATAACGGCTTCATCTGCGGCTTTAGTTTACGGCTTCTACAACTCCTTCTCCAACTTCTCCAACTCCCGACTACGGCTTCCTATCACTCTGGACTACGGCTTGTCTATTTTAATTCTACTCGGCTTCCTTTCAACTTCTTCGCACGTTCTTATTCTCCGATGATTCTCGTTCGATTCTCGACTTCTAGTGCTGCCAAGTCTTCTGTCCCCAACCAATGCTGCCATATGCTCGATATATCGCCTGCTTACATTCGGTCATCCTACTCCTCGTCGTCTGTCCCAGACGACGTCCCCTTGACGTCATAACGGCCACATCGTTTCACTTTGACCACTGCGTATGGGCCAAGAAAAGTATTAGCCAGTTTCCTACCGGCGACGAACTGCGTCCGCTTTATGGCAACCAGATCCCCTTCCTTATAAGTGACCTCCTTCTTTCTCTTCTTGTCAAAATTCTTTTTGTACACATCTTGGGCTTTTTGTATTTGCATTCTAGCTTCGCGACGCATTTCTTGTCTTTCTTTCTCAAAGTCTTCCATTAATTCTTGTTCCAGGACCGTAGTTAGCTTGTCTGTGGTTTTGGTCAGCATCTTGATACCAAACATCAGCTCGAATGGTGCTTTTTGTGTAGTCGAATGAACATGCGAGTTGATTGCTTTTTGGACTTCGGCAACGAACCTATACCATTTAGTTGTATCGTCTGCCGAAAGTCTACTGATGATGTACAGGATAACTCTGTTAACTCGCTCTATCTGACCGTTTCCTCTGGCCACTCCAGTTGTCGTCCAAACGTGCTGAATCGCATTCTGCTCTACGAACTCCTCAAAAGCGATCAAGGTGAAAGCTGCTCCTCTATCTGTCACAATCCGAGCAGGAAATCCAAATATTGTTGACCATTCCTCCAGCTTTTTGATAACTTCATCGGCCCCTGTAGATTTTGTGGCGAACAACCACACGAACTTCGAAAATCCATCGACCATTGCAAAAAAGTATTTATAAAGTTTTTCCCTAGAATCCATTGGGCCTAGATGATCCAGATGCAGCGTCTGTAACGGTTGTCCTCCTTTGTCGATACAATTCAGGTAACCCTCCTGCTTACCAATCTTCTTATTGGTCATTATGCACTTTATGCATGTGGCGATAACCTGTGACACCTTTCGTTCCATGTGCGGGATAAAAAATTGCTGTTGCAGGCTATGCATCGTCTTCGTTATCGCAAAGTGTCCATCTGCATGGGCTTCAGTTATAATCTCATGCTCCATAGGCTTGGGTACAACGAGAAGATCACGACCGTCAACATGTTTGTACAAAACATCTCCTTTCAACTTATATCCTTGGTATGGTCCCTTTTCCAGGATACATAAGATTGCATTAATAAACTCGTCCATCCGTTGTGCTTTCTTTATACGAGCTGTTACTTCTGTTCCCACCAGAAGAATATTTGGATATCGGCTTAAGCAGTCAACATGTTTCATTCGATCAGCGCTGCGATGCTCCACTGCAAACGAATCATCCTGCAGTGACAAAATCCATTGCGCAACCTCGCGAGGAACATCCTTCTTCTTTACAGTTTGGGTAAACGCTGCACAGTCAGTTACCAAGACAAAGTTTACACCCAGCAAGTAGTGTCTAATCTTCTCGATCGCCAAGTATGCTGCTTTAACCTCTAAAATGTAACTATGCCGTTTCGAATCGCTTTCCGAAGTCTTTTTGCTCCAGAAAAATATTGGATGAAGATTTTCTTCAAATCGCTGAAACAACGTTGCGCCAAATCCATCCTTTGAAGCGTCTGTGTGCAGTTCCGTGGGTGCATTCTGTGAATAGATTCGAAGAACTGGTTCTTGGCAAAGGCTATTCGTCAACTGATTAAATGCGTTCATCTCCTCAACGTCTATCGTAAATTCAGATTCCTTTTTCAGCAGATTTGTTAATGGTCGAGCTATGTGTGCGTATACTTTTATAAACTTGCGAAAAAAGCCAGTCAGCCCTAAAAACGACTGCACTGCTTTAATATTTTTCGGGATAGCAAAATGTTTCACCGCTCTAGTCTTTTCGGAGTCAGGCCAAATCCTTCCATTTTGAACCGTATGTCCGAGGACATCAATCTTGCTTTCCAGAAAGCGGCATTTTTTCCATTTTATTATCAATGAAAAACGAGCAGATACCTCCAGGACTAATTTAAGCTTTTCCAAGCATTCATCTACCGAAATGCCGTATATGATAATGTCATCCATATAAATTTGCATTACATCTCGGCCAACCAGATCTTGGAAAACGTCGTTTATAAATCGTATAAACGTAGCTGTCGAGTTTGTGAATCCGAAGGGCGTTTTATTGAACTCGAACAGTCCTTCCTTCGTTATAAATGCTGTGTATTTTCGGCTCGCCCCCAATACCGGGACGTGAAAAGAACTGTTTTTCCAAATCCATGACGACAAAAAGCTTCGCTGCCTGCTAATCTACTATTCGGTATTTTTAGTTCCACACTTAAATATTTCTCTATTAGGTGAACGGATTACTGAACGATTCCGACAAACCTAATGATTTTCTTTAAAACTGATTTATAAGGGCAAAACTCCGTACTGCCTAAGAAAAATCTTTCAAAATAAACAAGAAAGGCAGCATACTTCGACACAACGAAGTTTTTATACCCTTGCAGCTTACAATTGTATCATTAATCATTAATCCAATTCAATCAAATGAAACGATAAACAAACAGGAATTGTACAAATCATTTATACATATAATAAAAATTTGCTTTTAATATGTATTATCCTATTTGATTACATTAACAGTTTTAAAGTCACATTTGTAGGGGTATAAAATATATGTCGCAGATTTATTTTTAATTTCAAATATAAAGACCTTTCTGTTATTTTGTGTTTCCTCATTTCGTTTCGCATATTCTTCGAAAACGCATTCTCTACCTCTTGGAAGCGTGGCAAATAACTGTTAATATAACTGTTTCTGTCGAACGTAGTCTGGTCGGCGGGAGCGAGAGGGATATATATTCCCGTTAAGAATGGGAACCAGGAATTGAGAAAAATGAGAAAATGTGTGTTGGTATTGATGTGTGTGGAGTGAAATAACCCTTCAGTACCAGTCCCCGGCTTTTCCCCGGAGATTCCCCGCCCCAATTCCCCGCCAGTCCCGGGGACTGGCGGGGAATTTCCATACAAATCTGACGGCGACTTTTCATACATCACTCCGACGTGGTGAGGAATTCGAAAATCGGCGGGGATTATTCGGGGAAAACGCGGGGAATCCCCGCGCCATTTCGCAGGCAATTTCGAAATTTCGAACTCGATTCCCCGGGGTTTTCGCGGGGAAACACCGGGGAAAACTCGCGGGGAATCTCCGTGCAATCTCGGGGAAACACCGGGAAAACGTGCGGGGAATCTTCGTGGAAAACCCGGTGAAACCCCGTGGAAAACCTATAGAAAATACCCGAAAAATATCCTCCTAGTAAAAATCCATAGTAATTTATTTTTGTATTTAGTATTTATTTATAAAATGTTATATATGTATGTTATGGTTACACATTTTTGGTTAGCTTAACTTCTTTATTCCTAAATGCGTGTGACGGGTCTTCTGCCGGCGGGTGTCCCTTTACCAGACTAATGCTATCTGTAAATAAACTATATAAATGTTAAAATCAAATTGAACATTGAAATATTTTGCACAAATATACATACGTACCGTTCATATAGGCGTGACCATGTTCAAGATCAAATCTGCAAATTAATTTATTAATGAAACACAAATAACTTTACTTACCTCCTTGTAATATTTCACTATTACGCAACTTTAAATAATGCGCAAAACACTTCTGAATGCAGCAACAGTCCACTCTAAATGCAAAGAGAATTAGGAGAAGCGAGAGAAAACCGAAGATCGAAAATCCTGCCTCGTGTCAGGGTATGCACGACCAAATCAATGCCTTTTAATTTCCCCTACATAAGGCAGAATAACAAATATCAACATTTTGCCTTTGCCCAAAGCAAATGTTTATTAAATATGCTAAAATACCATTCGACTAAATAGATAATAATTAATTAAACAAGAACTTAGATTTATAAATATTACAACTTATTTTAAAAAGGGTATTCTGACGTCGACCCAAAACAAATTTCTTTTCGACAGAGATTTTCTTATTTCCCTTTCGATCATTTCCCTCTCTCTCTAATATCCGAACTGTCGAAAACCGCTGGTCCGAGTCAGTTCGAAAACAAAAACAAATATACAGTCCGAACTTCGTGAGAGATCGGCAATAGCCGAACGCAGGTCGATTTTTGTTGCGCCTACTTCGTTTCGAACTTCGCTAAACGGAGCCCATGTAATTTGTTTTTGTTTTTCGAGCATGCCGCGTGGAAAGCCCGGGGACGGGGAATTCTGGTACTGCAGGGAAGTCTCCAAAGTGCGTTGGTATTGCGAGTAGACTTTGGTTCTACGCATATTGCAACGCTGGTTTTCGACACTGAATTTTTAATCGCAGAAGAAGACGGACATGCCTCGCTCCCGAATAAAACCCACCAGAAAACGTTGCGCTGCAATGGTAGAACGCGACGCCGATTACAACAGCGATTCAGATCCGACATCAGAAGTGGGATCGCCTACTCCTACTTTAAATAATGAAAATAATTTGCTGACAATTTTGGAGTCGCAAAATCGCCATTTTTCTGAACTGCTAAAACAAGTGCAAAACTCACAAAGAGATCCAAAGTACTCAAATGCTGTCGTATTGCCAAAGTTTAATCCTGAACGCACAGGCTCAGACGCTCAATCCTGGTGCTCAACGGTGGATTACATATTGTCCGAAAACCAACTGGACGGCAGCGCTCTAGTGATGACCCTCAGCAAGTCACTGGAAGGGAGCGCGTCTCATTGGCTGTCCCAGACGTGCTTTCCTGGCATAACATGGACTCAGTTTCGAGAACTGTTTTTGCAACATTTTGCAGGAACAGAAACATTAGCTGCAGCAGTTATGAATCTGCTAAATGGATGCCCTACAGAAGGAGAGTGCTTGTCATTATATGGAAGCCGAATGGTTACTTCACTTATGGCCAGGTGGAAGTCGCTGAGTGTAGAACAAATTGCAGTCTCCGTTGCGCTGGCGCATGCAGCTGGAATTGACAGGCGTTTGAGGCGTTTAGTTTTTACCACCAATATCACAACACGGAACGAGTTGCACCAAGAACTAAAAGCTTATTCGTTTGACGCTAGACCGAGCCAGCATCCCAACGACAATACATTAGCGCCGCCAGGAAAGCGAGCTAAGCTCTATTCTCATATCAAGTGTCATAATTGCGGAAAAACTGGCCACAAAAGGGTGGAATGTCGCTCAAAAACAGTGGCAGCTCATACCCAGCAACCCGGCAAACAACACTCTGGTTACATAGGAGGAAAAGACCGATCTACTGTGACCTGCTACAAGTGCGGAAAAGATGGACATATTTCTACAGTGTGTCCTGATCGTCAGGAGCGTTTCTCATCCAACAAAACCAACATTGTAAAAGAAGTGAACATCTGTACCGTCCTTGAGCCTGTTGGAACTTTCTTGCAATCTGGTGAGCCGTTCCAATTTTGTTTCGATTCCGGAGCCGAATGCTCACTCATCAAAGAAGCCGCCTCGCAGAGACTATCTGGAACTAGAATAAGTAGCGCAGTGATTTTGAAGGGTATTGGTAGTAATACTGTTTGTAGCACCCTACAGATATTGGCAAATGTTGTGATTTGTGAACGCTCATTTGAAATATTGTTTCATGTAGTTTTAGACGAGTACATCAGGTATGACGCTCTAATTGGTCGAGATATTTTGAGCCAGGGAATCGGCGTGACAATTACATCAAAAGCTCTTACAATGTTTAACGAAAAATCTATATTACCTATTGAAGTTTCTGAATGCAATCCTGATTTGGCTAATGTTGACACCGACGTGCATGGATCTGATAGAGACCAATTGTTATCAATATTGGAAGAGTATTCGGGTTCATTTATTAGTGGAATTCCACAAAGACGTGTGACTACAGGACAGCTAGAAATTCTCTTGATCGACCAAAATAAGACGGTACAAAGGCGCCCGTATAGGTTGAGTGTAGAGGAAAAGGAAAAAGTTCGGCATCTAATTCAACAGCTGTTAGAATCAAACATTATAAGACCTAGTTACTCCCCCTTTGCGAGCCCTATATTGCTTGTTCGAAAGAAAAATGGTACAGACCGCCTCTGTGTGGATTATAGGGAGCTTAATGCAAATACAGTCTCTGAGAAATATCCATTGCCGCTTATTTCAGATCAGATCGCTAGGCTGAGTGGTGCCAGGTTTTTCAGTTGTATAGACATGGCAAGCGGGTTTCACCAGATCCCAATCCACCCGAATTCAATTGAGCGCACGGCGTTCGTTACCCCATAAGGCCAATTCGAATATTTGGCTATGCCATTCGGGCTTAAAAATGCCCCTGCTGTGTTCCAAAGAGCCATAAATCGTGCCTTAGGTGATCTTACTCATTCATACGCCATCGTGTACATGGACGACGTAATGATAGTTGCACATACAAAGGAAGAGGCTCTTGACAGGCTACGAGTAGTATTGCAAACACTTACTCAAGCAGGATTTTCTTTTAATATTACTAAATGCTCGTTTCTCAAGTCTTGTGTAGAGTATTTGGGTTTTGAAGTTAGAGAAGGTGAGATTCGACCAAACCCTAGAAAAATTCAAGCCCTCGTTAATTTGCCACCCCCGCGGTCCATCACTCAATTGAGACAATTTATTGGACTTGCCTCGTATTTTCGTCAATTTGTACCAAAGTTTTCACAACTGATGAAACCTCTTTACGCCCTAACTTCAAAGAGCAAATCATTTGTGTGGGAATTTGAGCATGAGCAAATAAGGCAAGAAGTAATATCTACTTTAACTAATGAACCTGTTCTCACTATATTCGACCCACAATTTGCTATCGAGCTTCATACTGATGCTAGTGCCGATGGCTATGGCGCTATTTTGTTGCACCGAATTGAAAAGAAGCCTCGAGTTATCGAATATTTTAGCAAGATGACATCATCAGCAGAATCGCGTTACCATTCATACGAGCTGGAGACTCTCGCCGTATACAACTCCATAAAGCACTTCCGTCATTACTTGCATGGCCGCCATTTCGTTGTGTTCACCGACTGCAATTCGCTTAAATCCTCTCGCACAAAAATAGAGTTAACTCCCAGGGTCCATAGGTGGTGGTCGTACATGCAAAGTTTTGATTTTGATATTGAATATAGACCTGGTGAGCGTATGGCCCATGTTGACTTTCTGTCTCGGAATCCAGTTCCAGAAAGTGTTAGGAAATCAACAGGCACAGTCGAAAAGCATATCAATCTGACAGAAATATCTGATGGCTGGTTGTTGGCTGAGCAGCAAAGAGACGAAGAAACTGCTTCTATTGTTTCTAAATTACGTAATGATGAATTGCCCGGAGATTTGGCTAAAAGCTACGAACTACGGTCTGGGACTCTGTATAGGAAAATCCAAAGAAACGGAAAGTCTCGTTGTCTGCCCATAATCCCAAAGCCATTTAGGTGGTCCGCTGTCAACAATGTCCACGAGTCAATCATGCACCTCGGATGGGAGAAAACTCTTGAGAAAATGTACGAGTTTTATTGGTTTGATAAAATGTCCAAATATGTTCGCAAATTCGTGGACAACTGCATTACATGCAGGTTGTCAAAGCCTCCGTCTGGCAAAATACAGGCCGAACTGCATCCCATTCCTAAGATTGACATCCCGTGGCATACAGTTCATGTCGATATTACGGGGAAGCTTAGCGGAAAAAATGATCAGAAGGAATATATAATTGTGCTAATAGACGCATTTACCAAATTTGTCTATTTATCCCATACCATAAAGCTAGACACTATAAGTTGCATTAAGGCAGTAAGGACTTTAATATCTTTATTTGGTGTTCCTTCACGATTGATCGCCGATCAAGGTCGTAGTTTTGCTAGTACAGCGTTTCGTGACTTCTGCTCAGCACAGAAAAAAGAGTTGCATTTAATCGCCACAGGTGCCAGTCGTGCCAATGGCCAAGTAGAGCGAGTCATGAGTACTCTCAAGTCCATGCTAACTGCGGTTGAAACTGGCCAGGGATCTTGGCAGGATTCTTTATGCGAAATTCAACTGGCTCTTAATTGCACGCCCAATAGAGTGACTAAAGTTAGCCCATTAGAAATTCTTATTGGCAAAGAAGCGAGGCCGTTTGGTCTTACACCTATCGTAGACAATGAAAATACTGTCGATATTGAAAAAGTTAGGGAAATAGCAAAATGTAACATGGAAAAAAATGCCAAAATTGATAAAGAAAGATTTGACAAGAACAAAGCTACTGTTGTGAGACACAAGGTTGGTGACCATGTTCTGCTTAAAAATGAAGAGCGGCACCAGACCAAACTAGATCCTAAGTTTAAAGGTCCATTTTTGGTGGCCGAAGTACTACCAGGAGATAGATATAAGCTGAAAGCATTGAACAATAATCGAACTTATAAATATTCTCATGAATTTTTGCGACGTATGCCTGAGAAGGGGATTACCACAGAAATAGAGGATGAAGGCGCAGGAAAAGACGCTATGAATCAAGCCAGTGAGGGCTGTGATATGGATCAAGCCAATGAGGGCTGTGATCTTGAAAATTGATTAATATTTTTGTAAACCTTCGGATCGGTTTGGGAAACGACTTTCTCTTCAGATGGGTGCCCGGGTTACATATGTGGTTCGCCGTTTTGTTGCAGAATAGTTCGAATTCCGGACACGATTGCTGGTGTTGGTTAGGTGGCCGGCTTATAGATTGCGTCAACTGTGTGCCATGTATGTTGGCCGGTTTGTCGAATTGTAAGCTGAGTGCTAGGCTAATAAGAATATGGGCTGGCCGGTTTGAAAAACTGCGTGCTAGTGGATGAAACGAATGTATTGAATTAAGAATGTAAACGCTTTGAAAAAAAAAAAAAAAATATATATGATTATGGTATGTCCTGAATAAAAGTTGGTGGTAATCCGGATCTCATGGCTTCAAAATTCAATGATAAAAAAATAAGAAATGAAAATTGGAAGAAATTTGTTAATTTGCTTTAAAAATAAATGAATAAAACAATAATAATAATGTTAATGAATTAAGAAAAGAAAACGTGATATGAATTGTAAACGCACGAGGACGCGCGTAAGGTCAGGAAGGCCGTGTCGCAGATTTATTTTTAATTTCAAATATAAAGACCTTTTCTGTTATTTTGTGTTTCCTCATTTCGTTTCGCATATTCTTCGAAAACGCATTCTCTACCTCTTGGAAGCGTGGCAAATAACTGTTAATATAACTGTTTCTGTCGAACGTAGTCTGGTCGGCGGGAGCGAGAGGGATATATATTCCCGTTAAGAATGGGAACCAGGAATTGAGAAAAATGAGAAAATGTGTGTTGGTATTGATGTGTGTGGAGTGAAATAAGTCTCCAAAGTGCGTTGGTATTGCGAGTAGACTTTGGTTCTACGCATATTGCAACGCTGGTTTTCGACACTGAATTTTTAATCGCAGAAGAAGACGGACATGCCTCGCTCCCGAATAAAACCCACCAGAAAACGTTGCGCTGCAATGGTAGAACGCGACGCCGATTACAACAGCGATTCAGATCCGACATATATATATATTCCCTTTTGTTTTTAATCGAAACACAAACGCCAGATTTTATTTTGTAGTCTTCTTTATTCTTCTTAACGTTTTCAGCGTTCGCCTTCGACTGACTCCCTCTCCGTTTTTGTAAGCTCTCCTCGCATGTTGCGAGAGAGCCGATGTTGCTTAACGATGTTGACTTAAGCATAATGTTTATATACAATGTTTATATACAATGATATGCCCTACGTATGTACAATGTATATCTACATCCCCTCTAGCCTACTACATATGTATGTACACATTTTTGAATTCACAGTTTTGCATTTTACTTTACATTTATGATTATTTCTATGGCAGCTATATAATCATCCGATTTGCATGAATTTAAAACAAATTTTTTTAAATAATATATAATGGCTATATCTCTGAGCAGATACAAGTATGTTGAAAAACAGCAAAATTAAATTTTCTATTAAATTAAATTTCAATAAAATTCGTAAACGTTCCTATGGCAGCTATATGATAAAAAGTCCGATTTTTATAAAATTAAAACCGAAATTCTAGAATAATACATGTATCAAATTATATGAAAATATAATATAATCCAATGGCAGCTATTTGATATAGTTGTCCGATCCGGCCCGTTCCGACCTACATAATAGTGAGAGCATAAGGAGTCTTCCGTAGTTTCATTTAAGTTTAATTTAAAACTGCGGGACTAGATTGCGTAGAACGGACAGATGGACTTGGCTAGATCGACTCGGCTGTTGATGCTGATCAAGAATATATGTACTTTATTGGGAGGGTAATGTTCCCTTATTATTAATTATAATACCCTGCGAGGGTTTACAAATGTGTATAATATGGTAGTTTTGTGTGCCACAATAAAATCAACTTTCAAGAGCGGTTAATAAAATTATTCGAAATATGTATTAGTGTTTTTCGAAAAAGGAAGGTTTGAAAAAATGAATCTCTTTAATTTTCAGGGCACGGAACGGGGAGCGTGTTATCTTAGCAAAAAAAAAAAAAAAATCTGGTTAAACCCCTTACTAATATTGGTTTCGGTTGTGGTTTCACTATCAGGACGCCAGAAGGGCGTTTATTTTCCGGAGGCAGTGTGATCCCGTATACTCGCTCTCTCTTTCCCTCTTCCACTGCACTTTCCTGCAGAGAGCTTCTAATCCGCTCTCCCCAAGCTAGTTTTAAGCCTTCAACTGTTTTAGTACTAATTTACGATTACCTAAATAAAGACGCACGTCGCGTAATACCCCGAAAGTTCTTCCGTGTTATTCTTATCGAGGGCATTTCAGACTAAAGCCATCCCCCTCCGAACATTTGGTCCATCAGAGCCGGATAATTCCATTCCAGCAGCTCCGGTGGCTTTAACACCGCACAAGATAAGTAAACATTTCACTTGGCTGACGGTCATTTTTATGATTTTTGTCTAAATCCGAGTCCGATTGATCCGACTCTACGGCAGCTTCCAATTCCGAATCCGATTTGTAGAATCCTATTGTCGCAATTAATTTATATTAATTTTCCGCGATTTCAACATTTAAAGAGTGTGTGTTAAATATCTGCCATAAGCCACAGTTAAACGTCCAATTCCGAATTTCTCTTCGTTTACTGTGATCCGCTTGCATTTATTTCCACTTCTACACCTACATATGTCCAATACAGTCCACTTCACTTATCTACAACCGGCCCAACTATTTACGCAATAAATATTCCTATCCTGGATAATAATAGTAAATAAACATTCCGAAACCCACCAGTGTAAATTTAAATATATGTACGTATGCTATAAGCCACAGTGAAACTTCTAGTTCCGAAATTCTCTTCGTTCACTGTGTTCCTCTTGCATTTGTTTACACTCTCCTATATACATATATACAATACAGTCGCCACAAGCAATTTAAACAAAATTAAATATGTAAACTTACAAATATTTCGGGTATTCTAATAATTTAAATAATTTACCCCACAAAGTCAAATAAATATATTTATAAATCGTCCTAAACATAAAACTAAAATATAAATTACAGTCCACTGCTCCAACAAATTAATATAATAATCCAAAAACCACGGCACAGAAACGCCGAATTAACTTTATTGTATTTATTTACTCTTCCCTGCTCTATCCTGAGCGGAGCTTCATCCAAATAAACATACATTATTTATTGTCTCCCCTTTTCTCTATCCTGAGCTCAGCTGCATGCAAGCATAGGCAAACATTGCAATTACATACGTAATCGTCGGCAAGTCGATGCTCCGATTTTTTGCCAATTTTCCGCCTCTCCGTTGTATACGCTATTCTGCATTGGCAAACGGCTAAGGCATAAACATATTCACACATACGCATTATCTCCGAAAACAGTACCGCGACAAATACAGCAGCGGTCAACTAAATAAGTCCATATACATAAAAATAATTTTTTAATTATTTTTCAAAACAATTCCAACTAACTAATTCAGTTAGAAATTTATTTGCGCTTCCATATCCGCATTAGTGTGACCGTATCTTTTTTCTGCTGAGTGAATATTATTCTATTAAAGTCGAACCTTCCGCATTAAAAAAATAAAATTCATAAATTAAATTCCTACTATTCTATTCTATTCTATTCTATACTATACTGATTGGTTCCTAAATTCCAATTCCAGCTTCGACACGTATAACTAAATCGAACAAAAATTAATCCATATACAAACAATTCAGTTTGTTTTTTTAAATATCCAGAATGACTTCTTCCAGTTTAAATAAGTTTATTTTGATCTGTGACCGTCTAAGTCACTTCGATTCCAAAGTCTGCAATCCAGCAGCACCCAGTCCATCCAAATATACGTGTCAAATTCATCTCGACCAAGTCCGCGCGCTATGGGATAAGGTTGAGAAAGAGTATGAAGCTTGTTCAGAGCAAATTTCAGTTGGCTTAGAGGGCGCGGCGGACCTTGCCTACTCTTAAGGCAAAATACGAGTATACCTATTTTATTTACGAAAGGTGTGCCGCAAAGCTCATGGAACAGATCGATACGATCGCTTCTAATGCAGCTCAAATCCAACCCGTTCCGCCCCCAAAATTCCTTTCCGTCTGGCTGTCAGGCGACAGAAGTGCGAAACAGAAGTTTTCACTGGCCGACTTTCTTTTTCGCAGCGGTCTATATAGAAAATCCTGCGCTGACCCCTGTTGAAAAGTTGTTCTATCTAAATGCCAAGACTAGTGGTGAAGCTCATTCCATAGTTTCCAATTCGCCTGCCAGAAGTCATCGCAGGCAGTCATGAGATCCACACGACTGCTCTGGCTAATGACTCCTGGCCCTAGTCCACAGAAGGGCTCCGGACCATAGAAGGGCGTACTCGCCCCCTTTCTAGCCATTATGTCGGCCACTTTATTGCCGGGGATCCCCGCATGCCCTGGTACACAGTATATGACTGCGTGCTTGTACATATCTCTGCTTTTCATCCAGAACGTAGGCATCTGCATTTTTTTCCAAGTTAAAAAACCACTGCTCTACTGGAATATTTTGCCCATCAAACTGTTGATATTATGCTGGTGTTTTGTGGTCTCTGAGCATTCTGGCATTGTATGCTCAGCAGCTTCACAATCTCCTCAAGATTCTTTCTGTTTAGCCAAACTTGCTGTTCCAACATCACTACTTTAAGATTATTCAAAGACAATTTTTCGTCTTCTTTTCGCTTTTCTGCTTCCGACATATATTTACTTGTTTTTTTCTGCAGTTTCTGCAGTATTATATAGTTGTCCCTGTTGTAATGCTGGTCTCTGAACGGCTTTTCTATGTGTATTTGCGGCTTTTTTAGGCGTATTACCTATTCTCATATTTTACTGCACAGCTTTGCACAAATGCAAACTCAGCTTCTTGGGTATAGCGTAAGTTTTCATGTTCTTTCTTAGTATCTGCACATTTAACTGGTCATCAGCACACTTTCGATCACGCACGATCCGGCAGGGTTAGGCAAGGTTGAGCCCCCAAATGTAGAGATATGTTCATAGTTTATTGATATGGGTATTTAAGTAATAATAATAATGAATAGTTTAAGTTCTCAATTCGGCGATTGGTTATTATTATTATTATTATTACAAAGGCCTTGTTGCACTGCGACCAGATTTTAGATCTTTTGTGCCGGCCTGTGGGATTAGGGAAGAGGCCCTATACCTAGGCTTCTAATGAAAGAGAGCACTTTGGTAAGGTCTATTTGTTCCCAAATCCTGTAGGGGGGAATAAGTTCACCTCCTAGATGTTGAAGTCGACGTCTGATTAGCGATGGGCACTCACATAGAATGTGTTCTGATGTTTCTTGCTCCATCTCGCAGAATCTGCAGGTGTCGATTTCTGAAAGTTTTAATTTCTTAAGGTGATACCTAAGGTTGCAGTGACCCGTTAGGTAGCCCGTTAGAGTGCGAATTTCGCTCTTTGGTAGGTTGATGATGCGTTTTGATCGCGTCATCTGGGGGACGAGAAATTGTTTGGCTTGTCTCAGCCCTGCACTGTCGGTCCAGTGACGATTTATCTCTGTTTCCTCCCATTTCCTGAGCAGTTCTCTATTGTGTCCTTTCGATAGTCCACAGAACGGCTCAGGGCCGATGAAAGGTGTCATCGCCCCGCGTTTAGCTAGGGAGTCTGCCACCTCGTTTCTAATATGGCCTTCATGCCCTGGCACCCAGCCCACCGTTAGGGTGTTTTTGGAGGCAAGGGCGTTCAGCTGCTGGAAACAGTTCTCTACAAGTCCGGATGAGATCGTAAAGGAACTCAGCGCTATGAGCGCTGCCTGACTGTCAGAGAAGATGTAAATCCGTGCGCCTTGCATTTTCCTGCGAAGGCATTCACGAGCACAGATTTCTATGGCGTGTATCTCTGCTTGGAAAATGGTTGGGGACTTTCCCATGGCTATGGATTTTTTGAACCTTGGTCCGAAAATGCCAGCCCCGGTGTCACCGTTTTCCAGTTTCGACCCGTCAGTGTACCACGTTTGTGATCCACTGGGCAGAGATATTGATTTTGTTTTCCATTCATTCCTAGTGTACAAGACTACTGAGAAATTTCTGTGGAAAAAGAGTTTTGGTTTCTGCTCGTCAGTTACGCGCAGAATGGGCTCATTTATTAGGGGCTCAAGGACCCTAAGATGCCCGGTAAGATCACCACTTTTTATATTGGTGATGTTTTGAAGGCGAAGTGCCCCCAGGCAGGCCTCCTTTTTCAATGTAATTGGTAAAGGGGGTATGCCAGTTATGACTCCTAGTGCTGCAGTGGGACATGTCCGGATGGCTCCGGTGATGCCTATGCAGACCAGTCGTTGTAATTTGGTAAGTGCAGCCGCAGCTGTCCTCTGGGTAGATTTCGTCCACCAAGCAAGAGATGCATAGGTTAAGATCGGTTTTACCACAGTGTTAAAAGACCAGTAGATCATTTTGGGACTTAGGCCCCATGTTCTACCGTAAAGCCTGTTGCAAGCAAAGTGTGCTCGAGTGGCTTTGTTTATAGTCTTTTCCAGGTGTGCATTCCAGTTGAGTTTGGATTCGAGTGTGACTCCTAGGTAGTTGGCCTCAACTGAAAAGTCGATGATGGACCCATTTAGGGATGGTCTTTGTAAGGAGAGAGACCTTTTCCTGGTGAATGGGACTAAAACTGTTTTTGATGGGTTTATGGACAGTCCTTTGTCCTGACACCATCCGTTGGCTATATTGAGGGCTTGCTGCATGCGGTCCGAAATGGTTTGCTCATGCCGGCCCACTATATAGATGACTAGATCATCAGCGTAGCCTTGAGTGGGGAACCCTAAGTTGTTGAGCTCATATAGTAGCTCGTCGATGACCAGAGTCCACAGGAGAGGAGAGAGTACTCCCCCTTGAGGGCATCCCCTTGTGGCTGTGATTGAGGTCATAGTTCCTCCAAGGTCTACAGTTATGATTCTGGATTTAAGCATTTCCAGAATCCACCTAGTGATAGGTGTAGAGACATTCTTTCGTACAAGAGAGGCACGTATAGCCTCATATGACGTGTTGTCGAAAGCTCCTGAGATGTCTAAGAAGGCACCTAGTGCTATCTGTTGAGCGCCAATGGCCTTTTCAATGGTTGTTGTAAGGCAGTGTATGGCGGTCTCAGTTGATTTACCAGCTTGATACGCATATTGGTATTTGTGTAGGGGTAGTTCCTTGAGATTCACCTCCCTTATATGCTGGTCAATTATCTTTTCCATCGTTTTAAGGAAAAAGGAGCTAAGGCTAATCGGTCTATATGATTTAGGCAATTGGGAATCTTTCTTCCCTGCCTTTGGGATAAACACGACTTTTACTTTAGCCCAGTTGCTTGGTATGTGTCCAAGCAGGAGACTGGCTCGAAATAGACGGACCAGGGGGAGTGCGATTAGGTGCAGACCCCGCTGCAACAGGCATGGATATATACCATCCGGTCCGGGTGATTTGTATGGGCTGAAACTTTGTAGTGCCCATTGTACGCTATTTTGATGAAACATCCTATAGGGCATGTTTCCAACACGTTCTGAGCGATGGGGGGTTCCCTCTCTCAGCCCCATTGGAGTCTGCCACCATAGACACTTGCAGGTGTGGGCACTCTCCAGTCTCAGAGAGATAGGTTGGTGCCTCTCTCTGTGAGATGGGTTGCTCCACAGCCACACACCCAGGAAAGTGGGTAGCCAGGAGTAGGCTACTCGTCTCCTTTGGGTTGTTTGTGTATGTTCCATCCGGCTTTTTCAGCGTGCAGATGCCGTTTGAGTGGTCTTTGGAGAGGGCTTTTTGCAGCCTAACAGCTTCCGGGAGAGATGAGATCTGCCCGCAGTGTTGACGCCAGGTAGCCCATTTTGACTTTCTCAGCTCTTTATTATAGAGCGTTAAAGCAGATGTGTAGGAGTCCCATGAGGCCCTCCCACTCCTCGCCTTATTGAAGAGCCTGCGCGCAGCTTTTTTGAGATCGTCAAGGCTTTTGTTCCACCAGGGAACAGCCCTTCCGGTCTTGCGTACCTTTTGGTCGCAGCTGGCGTGATATGCTGATTCAACATTTGTATGAAGCACAGTAGCTTCACGCTCTAACTCGTCTATGGATATTATCGGACGGGTTGAGCAGTCTCTGGATTGCTCAAGTTCAAAACAGAAGAGATCCCAGTTGGTTTTCCTGGGATTTCTGGTGACTAGGCTACATTGCAAGGCGCATCCTATGTCAAATCTAATGTGTTGGTGATCTGACATGGTGATCTCACTTGCAACGTGCCAGTTTGAGACAACGGACAACATATTTGTACTACAGAGAGTCAGGTCAAGAACCTCCTCTCTAATGGCATTAATAAATGTGGGTTCGCTGCCCTGGTTTAGTAATCCTATGTTATTACTAATAATATATTCAAGAAGGTACTCACCCCTCTTGTTGATGTCACTGCTCCCCCAGACCGTGTGATGTGCATTGGCATCACAGGCGATTATCCATCTGAGCCGGTTTCTCTGGCAGTGCTCTATCAGGGCACAAGTAGCCGCCGTAGGCACCTCCTCTGAGTCGCCGGGAAGATAGGCGGAGGCCAACACTGCCTCCTGCTCGCCGTGGGCGGTGGGTATTTTAGCCCAAACCGCCACCAGGTCCTCAGTTATAAACTGTGAAAGGGGAACAAATGTTAGATTTTTGTTAATTAACAACGCCGATCTAGGGCGAGGTTGGTCATTTGCATACAGCAACTTACCGGATGGGGTGCTAAGCCCCCGGACACGTCCTGCATTTATCCAGGGCTCCTGGATGAACGCTATGTCCATTGTAGCGAACCTCTCGCAAAGTACGTCGGATGCGGCCTTTGCGTGGTGGAGGTTCGCTTGGAGACATCGGAGGTGTCTCCTGGTGTTAGGGGGAGTGGGGAGAGGGGGATGGGACATTAGTCCGCCCTCTTGCGGCTCCTGGCCGCCATCTTCCGGCCGCGGTTTGTGCCTAGAAGGGCCTCCTCCTCTAGTGTGCGCCTCGCACCCTTGGGTACGCGCCCGGTGCCTCGAGTGGGGCGCCCGGTTCCGCGCGTGATGCGCCCATGGAGTGGAGGGCGCAGGACTTTCCGCAGTGCTGCGGGCTCTCGTGCGACTGCAGTGCCCTGTGGTGTCGATGCAGCCATATCAGGAGCACTGGCACTCGAGCAGGTGGGCTTCTCCGTTGGGGGAACGGGAGCCTCTGCCTGCCTCTTCGCCTGCGTGTCGGCCTTTGGCTTTAGAATAGCCGTGCCAAACGCGAAATTGAGCTTATGCCCAAGCGCTTTTAGCCGGTTGGCCGAGACCGGATCCAGCGCGATCGTCAGTACAGCTGTGCTTTGCCTCATTTCGCGATGGAAGACTCGCCAGTCTCCCACTCGCAGGCCGCTGTTCTGGCCTTCGATGAGGTTTAAGACCTCAGCTGTCTTGAGGTCCACACTAGGAAGTGGGAAGTAGCCGACGTAGACAGCGGCACGTGGAGCCTCTGCCTCAGGGACTACTTTTATATGGGCGTCCTTCCACAGCCGGAGCTTGGGCACCTCGGTGCTCAGCCACTCAGCTGTCTCTGAATTCCCACATGTCACAGCCATCCAGCCCGGTCTGAAGGTGCAGCCGGAGAACAGTGGCTTCACAGAGCCGTGCCTCAGTGCCATCACCCTCGACAGGATAGCAGCCTGGATGGTGTTCAGTTGCTCCGTGGTGAGCAGGCTGTTGGCTGTCGGTGCCAGAGCCTTGTGAACATACGTCCATGGTCTACACCTCTTCTGGGGGTCTGGGCTCCCAGGCTTCTGGGAGCCTTTGTTCGATATCGATCGATTTGGGGCTGCTAGAGCACCCTGTTTCTGGGTTTTTAGGCTCCAACCTTTGAACATACGTCCATGGCTTTCGGCATACCGATTGGTCCGATATCGATTTTGCTACATGTTTTGGTTTTTATGAAATGGTCTAGTTGTCCCAGGAGTGAGGAAGGGAGTATCCCCCGGGGCAGAGCCTCATACCCCGGATCGGGCGCTTGTACGACCGGAGGTGCCAGGTATCCGGAAGCCACCGTTAAAAGACACACTGACGTAGTGCCATTCATCACAGGGGCACGGTACGGTAACACCGGTGATTACGGGTTTTTTCGAGTTGTCCTCTCTAGATCCGCCATATTTAGTCTAGAGCAGGGGCACCTCGAGCAGGATGTGGTTCTTCACCACGTATGGTCGGTCTTTAGTAGTCGGCATGTGACTGCCAACCACCACTAGCTGAGTAGGATCGACGAGGCGACAAGCGCACACGCTTCACCAACCCAGCCTTAGCCCCCCGGCGATTGGTTAAGTAAGAGACGACTCAAAAACGGCTTGGCAACGGCGCCTGCTTATCGCCTGCTTACATGTATGTATATGAAAGCTATACTCTAACTTAAAATGTAATAATTTGGTTTCGATAACATTTAATAAACATTATCTTAAAGTCGCATAAAATATCTATATTTCAGATTTTAAACAAGGTAATGTCAACTATACAGTATTACATTCAGAGTTTTGCATTTTCCTCTGTGGAACTAGTTTCCGTAGAACGGACATGAATAGATCGAAGAATAAAAAACACTTTATAGGGTCGGAAATATCTCCATCACTCCGTTGCAAACTTCTGACCAAAATTAGATTACTCTGCAAGGGTATACGAACCTAACGAAGATACATTGTGGCGATTTTTCTAGGTTTTCATATAAATTAAATTAAAACCGGAATCAAACAAATAGTGATTGTAAATATATTTATTAGTGTACCCTTTGTAAGGATGCTAATCAGGATAAATACTCAGCCAGGCCAGGATCCTCCACAGAAAATATTTATTTGTGAGACAGGCAGAATAAAAGAGGCCTACTGGCCAGGATTTGGAAAGTAAAGAACTGGGAATCTGTAGGGGGCAGGAGAAAGGCTGCAGTGCTTGTTTCGTATCTAGGCGGGATCCTTGTCATAAGGAGGCGGCTGCGTAATCGCGAGGCCGTCCCCATGGCAAGGATCAGGGGTGGAGGATTCCTGGTATGGGAAGCGGCTGCGTAATCGCGGGGCCGCCCCCAATGCGGGACTTAGGAGGAAGCAGTTCCACCAGGAAGGCGGCTGCGTAATCGCGGGGCCGCTTCCCAGGCGAAGATCAAGAAGGAGGATTTCCGGCCAGGGAGACGGTTGCGTAATCGCGGGACCGCTCCAAGGCGAGGGTCAGGAAGAGGATTCCCGGTATGGGAGGCGGCTGCGTAATCGCGGGGCCGCTCCCAATGCGGGATTTCGGAGGGAGTATGCCCACCAGGGAGACGGCTGCGTAATCGCGGGGACGCTTCCCAGGCGAGAATCAGGAAGAAGGATCACCTGCCAGGGAGACGGCTGCGTAATCGCGGGGCCGCTTCCCAGGCGAGAATCAGGAAGAAGGATCACCTGCCAGGGAGACGGCTGCGTAATCGCGGGGCCGCTCCCAGGCGAGGGTCAGGAGAAGGATTTCCGGTATGGGAGGCAGCTGCGTAATCGCGGGGCTGCCCCCAATTCGGGATTTAGGAGGAAGGTTAGTGGGTTGGAAGGAAATGCCAAGTCTTGTTGTCTATGTTCATTGTCTTTTATTTCAGTTCGAGTTAAATCCTATTTGTCGTCCCTATCCACGCAGGTTCTTCCCCTCCGGCAGGAGGTTTTGGCCCGAGGCCCGGCTCACCCGACTACTCCTTCATGGCGATGGCCCGCTAATCCCGCGCGGTGACCACCGCCGAGTTCGCCGTCCTCCTTCCACCGTCGGAGTCCTCCAGGTAGGACTCCGGGTCTTGGGCGTCGTCGTCTTTCTCTCTCGTTCTCGGCACTTCTCGTCGCTCTGGCTCCCTCCCAGCTTCTTCTCGATCGGCGGCCAGCGTTGCGTCCAAGAAACCTCCTCTGCCGCCGATCTGCTGCCCGAGCGTTATCGCCTTCGGCCGCTAGTAAGCATTGGTGGCTTACGTGGCGGCGTCGAGCTTCGGCTCTGCCGAGGTGTATCGGCTCTGCCGCCGTGTGTTGGCTCTGCCCGGCTTAGCGGACAGCGTTGCGTCCGGCCAACGATCTGTTGGCCGAGCGTTATCGCCTTCGGCCGCTAGTAAGCATTGGTGGCTTACGTGGCGGCGTCGAGCTTCGGCTCTGCCGAGGTGTATCGGCTTTGCCGCCGTGTGTTGGCTCTGCCCGGCTTGGCGGACAGCGTTGCGTCCGGCCAACGATCTGTTGGCCGAGCGTTATCGCCTTCGGCCGACACGAAGCCTTGCCTGCTTACGTGGCGGCGTCGAGCTTCGGCTCGCCTTGCTGTCGATGACCTTCGGCTCTGCCGAGGTGGGCTCTGCCGGGTTGGTTGGCTCTGCCGCTATGGGCTCTGCCGTGACATGTTGGCTCTGCCGCTGTTATGGGGCTCTGCCGAGGTGTGTTTATGTGTACGGGGTGTTAATCCCTATGTACGCAAAGATGCCCCATCTGGGGTTTTCTTTTTCCTAAGACCTACAAATTAAAACTATGATCCTATTCTAACTTACTATTACTACCTACATGTCTACAAATTCTAACCTACCTACATGTCTACAAATTCTAACCTACAAACTCTAACCTACCCTATATTTACAGAAGCCTAACCTACCTATATATTTACAAAACTCTAATCTATTTAAATACCAAACTTGTGAGGGAACCGATATGGTCCCTCACACTCCATCCCTTCCTCGGGGTGGCAGGGTGATCCGGACGTGTTGGCCATTGCGGGATACCTGCACCTGGTATCGTTGTCTCCCCTCTTCGTCGAGGTAACGCAGGCTTCGCCCTGCGTTTTGGCGCGCCCTTTCCTGCACCCGGTTGACGAGGGCGGCGGGGAGCCAGCCTTCCGGCGTGGCCCACCCGGCGGGTGCTCGGACCAGGGGCGGTGGGACCTCGTCGCCACCGCTGCCGTCGTCGCTGCTGACGTCGCTGCCGTCGTCGCCGTCGTCATTGCCGTTGCCGTCGACGATTTCCACGTCGTCGCTGCTGCCGTCGTCGCTGTTGCCCTCGACGATTTCCACGTCGTCGTCTTCCTCGTCGAGGATGTAGACTTCCTCGGCGACGCCCTCGTCCTCGTCGGAGGAGGTGCTCGGCGATGGAGCCTCAGCTGCGGGTCAGGGCGCCGGCCGACGTAATGGGTTCCGGATGCACGGAACGCGCCCGGACGGAGCGAGTAGCGGGGGCGCGACTCCTCCCCGAAACCGCCACCGCCAAGCGTCCGTGGCTGGCATGGGCCGAACTTTGGCCACGGGGCGGTCTACCACGGTGCGGCCGAGGATGACGCGTTTTGGCGGAGATGGGGCGTCTGTGGCGTCTGGCGGGGGGGGCGCCGTGGTGGCGATGTCCAACGGCCGGCGAGACGGGGAGCCCGAGTGGTGGGGCGCCGTTCGCCCGCTGATCTGGGCCCGACTTAGGGCTCGCTGCTTGGCGGCCGCCGACGTAGTTGGCCCGTCGGGCGAGACCAGAAGCGCCAGGGAGTGCCGCCTGGTTCCGTATGGAACTCACCGAAACGGGCCTCCATTGGGACGTCCTCCTCTAGACAAATGTCGAGGACGTCGTCCAGCGTCAAGCCCTCGCACCAGGAGGGGCTGAGCGGGGGAGAGCCGGCTGTGAAGAGGGGCGGCGGCGATGGTAGCCTCACCAGTGGTGGCGTCTCCGGCGTAGTCTGGTATGATATGGGGACCAGCGGTGGTGGGGAGGATTGCGTCCGATTTAGCCGCGGATCCCTTTCCATTGTTTCCGTTAATTTTGTTCAAATTTTTCAGGTTGTTTGCCGCTCGCAGGTGTGGTTTTCTTGCCTATTGCGCAGGTTGAGTTATCGCGTTATCCCTTTTATCGATCGTTCGATTGCCGCGAAACGCGGTCATCGACCCCTTTGCTTTCCACCGGTCTGGTCACTCGGTGTGCGAGCTTTAAAGCTGCGAACGCGGTGAAAGTTGTGGGCGTCGTATATTCGGTCGGTCGATTGCCATGAGACGCGGTCATCGACCCCCTTTGTTTTCTGCTGATCTGGCCACTCGGAGTGCGAGCTTTGAAAGCTGCGCATGCGGTGAAAGCTTGCCAATCTTTTACTTGCAATTGGTGATCATCTGGCGGCCTGGAGATGTTTAATTACTTTCGCTGATCCGGGAAACACCAGGCGAGTGTATTATGTTTCCCAGCGGGGGATTTATTCCTGCCGCTTTTCCGAGAAGCACCAGGCGAGTGTGTTTTTCCCCCAGCGGGGGTTTTACTCCTGCCGCTGGTCCGAGAAGCACCAGGCGAGTGTGTTTTTCCCCCCAGCGGGTGGTTTTACTCCTGCCGCTGGTCCGAGAAGCACCAGGCGAGTGTGTTTTTCCCCCCAGCGGGGGTTTTACTCCTGCCGCTGGTCCGAGAAGCACCAGGCGAGTGTGTTTTTCCCCCCAGCGGGGGGTGGGGACGTTGGCTGAGCGCACCCAGCATCAAGTGGCCCCCCTGACACTCTGGTCTCCTCGACCAGGACGTGAGCGTGGCGACCATGATGACCCTTGCCCGCGATGGTATTGTCGGTGGGCGGGATCTGCTCCTGGTCTTCGTTGGTTATAGTCTCGTCGGCTCCGTGGGTTCCCACGTGTTCTGTGTCTGTGCTGGTCTCCTGGTCCTCGGTGTGGGCGTCATCGCTGTCCTGATGATAGGGTTTTAGGTCCTGGAGGCCAGTCGTACGGCGTCGGCGGCTTCTGGTGTCCTGTAACCTGACTACGTTCGGCGAGAGGAATTTTACGACCCGATAGGGCCCATCGTATCTTGCCGCCAGTTTAGCGGCGAATCCTTCGGCCGCCTTGGAGAGTGCGTGCCGGCGCACGAGAACTGAAGAACCTAGTGCTGGTCTCCATTCCCGCCGCCGGAGGTTGTAGTGCCGGCCTTGCTCAGCGGAGGCCCGTTCGGCGTTGTCGCGGGCGATTTGAAAAATGTTGTGGAGCCGCTGGCTCTTTTCTTCCGGCGGAGTCAAGGCTGTCCCTCGTCCTGGGGTTACCTCATCGTAGAGTGCGTTGGGCAAGCGTGGTTCCCTCCCTTGGACAAGGAAAGCGGGGCTGAATCCGGTCGTGTCCGATACGCTTCTATTGACAGCTAGCGATATCTCCGGGAGTAGCTGGTCCCAAGTATTCTGTGGCGTGTCGCCAATATATTGTGCAATCATGGTTTTTACGTTCCGGTTTGCCCGTTCCGTGGGGTTTTGCTAAGGCGTGTATGGCGCCGTGTGTTGCAACTCCATTCCCAGGGATTTGCAAAACGCCTGGAATTCTCGACTCGTAAATTGCGTCCCATTGTCGCTCACCAGGGTTTTTGGGACTCCGAACCGGCTGAGAATTCGCTCCCGAAAGGCTCGTTCTAAATGTGGCACTGTGGCCCGGCGCATGGGGATAAGCTCGACCCACTTGCTGAAGGAATCCAGGAATACCAGGAGGACGGTATTCCCTTGTTTCGAGCGTGGGAGTGGCCCCACGAAGTCAGCGCAGAGTATCTGAAAGGGCTCGTCCACTTGGCGAGTGAACATTTTCCCGGCTGGTTTCTCCTGGCTTGCTTTGAATCTCTGGCAACTGGGGCATCGCCGGACGTAGATCGCTACCTCCCGGAATAGCCCGGGCCAGTAGTATTTCTGGGCCACCCTCGTGCAAGTTTTGCGCACTCCCAGGTGCCCAGCAGTAGGATGATCATGGCTTTCCTGTAGTACGCGTCCTCGAAAGTTGGTGCCCACGCACAGTTTCCACGGAGTGTAATCTTCCTCCTCCGGGCGCAGTCCTAAGCGCCTATACAGTTGCCCGTTTTCCTCCCTGTAATCCGGATATTTCGTCGGTTCCTGGTGGATTTTCCCCAACATCTTGGTAATCCATTTGCAGGAATTTTCCCGCACCTGTGCCTGCTGGAGGGTGGCGAGCGGTTGGCGCGATAGCGCGTCGGCGACCACATTTTGCGCCCCGCGCCGATAGTTTATGTCGTATTGGAATTGTTGTAATTCCAGCGCCCACCGGGCTATCCGGCCTGTTGGGTTATCTATGGAGTTTAACCACTTGAGCGAGTGGTGGTCCGTGAGGACCTCAAATCTATAGCCCTCTAGGTAGCAGCGCATTTTGCGCACTGCCCAAACTATTGCGAGACATTCCTTTTCCGCGACTGAATAATTTCGTTCGGCGGTATTTAACCGGCGGCTGGCGTATGTGATAACCCGTTCCTGTTGCTCTATGGTTTGGGTGAGCACAGCCCCAATAGTCGCTGGCGTCCGTCTGTAGCACGAATTTTTACCCGAAATCGGGACAAGCGAGGATTGGTGCCTTGGTCAGGAGATCTTTCAAGGATCGAAAAGCTTGCTCCTGCTCTGTCGCCCAGTCCCATTTCCGACCCTTCTTGAGGAGCGCGGTCATTGGCTCGACCACGTCGGCGAAGTTTGGCACGAAACGTCGATACCAAGACGCTATGCCGAGGCAGCGGCGAAGTTCCTTAAGATTCGTTGGCGGTATTAGTTCCCGTATGGCGGCAACCTTTTCCGGGTCCGTATGAATCCCTGCTTCGCTGATCACATGTCCCAGATAGCGTATGCTTCGTTGGAAGAACTGACACTTGTCCCTGTTGAGACGAAGGTTGGCTTCCCTCAGTCGTCGGAACACCTCGCGTAGGTTCCGCACGTGTTCCTCCAGCGTAGCCCCGATCACGATGATGTCATCGAGATAGGCAAAGGCATGCGGTTCCATGTCTGGGCCAATGACGGTGTTCAGGGCCCTCTGGAAGGTTGCCGGGGCCGAGTGTAAGCCGAAGGGCACCACCTTCCAGTGGAACAATCCCCGGCCGGCGACGGTGAACGCTGTGCATTCACGGCTGGCGACGGCCACTGGTATCTGCCAATATCCGTTTTTCAGATCCAGTGTCGAAATGTAGCGGGCATGCCGTAGCCGCTCTAGTATGTGGTGAATCCTGGGTAAGGGGTACGCGTCGGGGACGGAGTTCTCGTTTAATTGCCTATAGGCGACGCACATCCTGATGTCACAGTTCTTTTTGGAGGCGATGACGATTGGCGCACTATGCGGGCTCTTTGAAGGTTCGATCCTTCCATCGCGAAGTAGCTCGTCAATCTGCTGATCGATGATGGCTCTCATGGCGGGATTCCTTGGGTGGTATCTTCGTTTGAGGGGTTTATTACTCCTCATGGTGATAGTGTGTTCGGCGATGTGTGATACGCCGGCCAAAGTGTCAAAACGGGACAGTTCCCGTTCGAGGAAAGGCCCGGCCCATGTCTCTGGGTAGTTCTCGGAGTGGTCGTTGGGCGGTGGTTCTTCCGCCGAGTCGTACTCGGCGGTGGCCGTTCCGCAAGAGGGACTGTGTGTTGGTGCTATTGTTTCCTGGTCCTGGAATCGGACCCGTTTCACTTCTCGGCGAAAAGGATTACACTGAACAGCCGTTGCGTCCATGGCGGGCAACGCCTTGACCCAGCTTGAAGTGCCGGGCTCACCCTCGTAGGTGACCCGGGCTGATATACCCGTTGATGTGGCCGTGTCCGGACCGTCGTGTGGTGTTTGAATCCGTGGCGCGGCTGGTGGTGATGTGATCGGTGGCGGTCTGAGTGCCAAGTCGGGGTCGTGCCCAGGAGACGCCAGAGAGGTGGCTTTTCGTTTATGTTTATTTTCAAGGGGTGGCTGGAAGGTGAGTTTAATTCCCCCGCACTGGAGTGTCGCTGCTCCGTAGCATAAGAAGTCCATCCCCAGGAGAAGTTCGTCCAACACCTCCGTCATTATGAGGACGGAGAGATTGACTCGTGCTTCGCCCAGCTGAACTGTTACCCGGAGCGCTTGTGTTATACTTCTCGGTCGGATCCGTCTGCCAGTGTGACCTGGGACCTGACGGCTCGTAGATTCTTTCCGTCTTTTAATTGTTTCGCCAGGCGCTAGCTCATGAAGCTGTTCGAGGCCCCCGTATCCAGGGTAGCGGGGAGGAGTCGTCCCTCGACCGTAACCCAGGCGCAGATACGGTGGTGGTCCTGCTGGATAGCAGTTCTTAGTTCCTTCGGGGGTTTGGAGGGGTCCTCGGGCAGTTCCCGGATGCTCGAGGCCCTTGATCGTTTCCCTGAGCCGGGGTCCGACAGCAGTCGATAGTCCGTACGCCCTGCCGGCCACAGTCCCAGCAGAACAGAGTCCGCGGGTTGCGACATTCTGCAGCGAAATGACCGGTCTGGCCACAATTTCGGCAAGCATTGCCTGGGTTTGTGGCTTGTCGGGCGGGAGGCTCCTGGCTCTGACTTCCGCTCGGATAACGGCGGGTGTTATCGGTGCCGGTGCTCCGGGGTCTTGGGGGCTGTGTTACGACGGGTGGCGCGTGCCCTCGGTTCCGTGTAGTCTGATTACCCGCGACGATTTCCATTTCGGTTCGGCCGGTAGGATAACCCCTTATGGCTCGGCCCCCGCGGCTACGAGCGACCTCGTAATTTACCACGAGCTGGGTGAGCTCGGATAAGGTTAGGAAGTCCTGTCGTCGAGTAAACATTTGGTACTCTGGCAGCATGTTTTCGTATATGCGCTCCAGGTCCTGTGCCGGTGAAAATCCGGCACGTCGCATTTTTAGTCGTAGATCGATTAGGTATTCCTTGAAGGGCTCTTGGGCCTTTTGGTAGTGAGCCCGGATTTCGTCGTCCAGGCGTTGGTAGTACCGGGGCGGTAGGAAGAATTCTAAGAATTCTTGGCGAACTTCGGGCCAGGATTTTCCTTGCAGACCGCTGGTACGGAACCAGTTCTCGGCTCAGCCGGTCAAGAGAAGGGCAAAAGCCAGGGACAGATTCTTCCGGTCAAGCCGGTGGGTAACTGCCCATTCCTCGACGTGTTCCACAAAGCTAAGTGGGTCGGTTGAGCCATCAAAAGAAATACCCCATTTGGTCACCTTGTCGAGCTGAAGGTGACCCGTGCTTGCGTCGGGCTGGGGTGTGTTAGCGCGTGGTGTTCCCTCGGATCTCCCTCGCTCCCCGGGCGAGGTGCTGCGCGGTGCTACCAAAGTGTGGCTAGTGCTCGGCAAGACGGAACTTGTGCCTGTGGCTGCTTCAGTGTCGGGCGGTATTGGTGACGCCGGCTTGCTCTCTCCCGATGGGGAGTTACCGTATTTGGCCTCCATCTCAGCGAGGCGTGTCTGGAGGGCGTCGGAGAGCCCAGGTTGACGATCGAACGCGTAGAGTCGGGCTCGTTGCTCCTCGACCGTACCGCTAATGGCTAGGCCAAACTCGAGGAGGATGGCTTCCAGTTCGTGCTTCTTGCGATACGATATCCACGTGACCCCCATGTCACTGTCAACGTGGTTGCACTTCCTTTATAAGTTCCGACGCGGTTGAAGACTGGTATTCAGACTATAGTCTGTGTATGTTCTTTTCTGGAAGGGTTGGGAACCGTATCCTTGCTAGGTTGATTGTCGGTTTTCCTTGGAGGTATCCTGTTGGGCCCAGCAGACCCTGGTGTTAGCAGAGCACAAAACTCTTTAACTATTATCCGCTGCCCTGTTGGGAGTAGGCGATGGGAGCTCTGCTGGTTATCCTTGAGGATATTTTGTGGGTTACCCTTGAGGGTATTCTGCTGGCTATCCTTGAGGATATTCTTGATGGTTATCCTTGAGGATAGTCTTGATGGTTACCCCTGAAGGGTGTTCTGGATGGTTATCCTTGAGGATATTCTGGAAGGTTATCCTTGAGGATACTCTTGATGACCTTCCTTGGGGATATTGTAGCTGGGTATTCTTGAGGATGTGGTTCGGTTGGGAACTGGTGATCGACTGTCTCAATATCAGTCGGTGTCGTACTTAAATACCGGCTCGGCCGGCCTCGGGCCCTCCTCCCAAGTGGGGAACCATTGCGTGCGAAAGGGACGAGGAAATTCTGCTTGCTAAGGGCGACGAGGCCGGCTGCGGCGCCGTCGTAGACGTTGCTGTCTGCCCCGAAGGCTCTGCCCTAATCTCTGTCATGTTAATCACGTCGGGCGCGTAGTCGTATGTTTTGCCCTTCGTGTTCTCTTGTAATATGATTACCCATGTTTCGTGTTGTGGCCGACAAGTCCCTGTGGTTCGTGCCTATGCCTAGACGAACCTTTTGGGCTTCGTCAATTCCCGAACTCTGTTTACCCATGTTTCGTGTCGTGGCCGACAAATCCACGTGGTCCTTGCTGTTGCTAAGCAAAACTTCCCGTCCAAAATGTGCTTCCCAGAGATCTTTGTCCCTAACCTACAATTTTCCTTCCATATTTTTCCTGCTTGTGGGGCTTTAATCCACGATGGGTGTTAAATATCCTTTTATCCTGCCTAGTCCCTGCTCGGGCGCCATTCTGTAAGGATGCTAATCACGGGCCAGGATAAATACTCAGCCAGGCCAGGATCCTCCACAGAAAATATTTATTTGTGAGACAGGCAGAATAAAAGAGGCCTACTGGCCAGGATTTGGAAAGTAAAGAACTGGGAATCTGAAGGGGGCAGGAGAAAGGCTGCAGTACTTGTTTCGTATCTAGGCGGGATCCTTGTCATAAGGAGGCGGCTGCGTAATCGCGAGGCCGTCCCCATGGCAAGGATCAGGGGTGGAGGATTCCTGGTATGGGAAGCGGCTGCGTAATCGCGGGGCCGCCCCCAATGCGGGACTTAGGAGGAAGCAGTTCCACCAGGAAGGCGGCTGCGTAATCGCGGGGCCGCTTCCCAGGCGAAGATCAAGAAGGAGGATTTCCGGCCAGGGAGACGGCTGCATAATCGCGGGACCGCTCCAAGGCGAGGGTCAGGAAAAGGATTCCCGGTATGGGAGGCGGCTGAGTAATCGCGGGGCCGGTCTCAATGCGGGATTTAGGAGGGAGTATGCCCACCAGGGAGACGGCTGCGTAATCGCGGGACCGCTTCCCAGGCGAGAAATCAGGAAGAAGGATCACCTGCCAGGGAGACGGCTGCGTAATCGCGGGACCGCTTCCCAGGCGAGAATCAGGAAGAAGGATCACCTGCCAGGGAGACGGCTGCGTAATCGCGCGGCCGCTTCCCAGGCGAGAATCAGAAAGAAGGATCACATGCCAGGGAGACGGCTGCGTAATCGCGGAGCCGCTTCCCAGGCGAAGATCAAGAAGGAGGATTTCCGGCCAGGGAGACGGTTGCGTAATCGCGGGACCGCTCCAAGGCGAGGGTCAGGAGGAGGATTCCCGGTATGGGAGGCGGCTGCGTAATCGCGGGGCCGGTCCCAATGCGGGATTTAGGAGGGAGTATGCCCACCAGGGAGACGGCTGCGTAATCGCGGGACCGCTTCCCAGGCGAGAATCAGGAAGAAGGATCACCTGCCAGGGAGACGGCTGCGTAATCGCGGTGCCGCTCCCAGGCGAGGGTCAGGAGAAGGATTCCCGGTATGGGAGGCAGCTGCGTAATCGCGGGGCTGCCCCCAATGCGGGATTTAGGAGAAAGTATTCCCACCAGGGAGACGGCTGCGTAATCGCGGGGCCGCCTCCCAGACGAGAATCCGGAGAAGGATTACCTGCCAGGGAGACGGCTGCGTAATCGCGAGGCCGCTCCAAGGCGAGGGTCAGGAGGAGGATTCCCGGTATGGGAGACGGCTGCGTAATCGCGGGGCCACTCCAAGGCGAGGGTCAGGAGAAGGATTCCCGGTATGGGAGGCAGCTGCGTAATCGCGGGGCTGCCCCCAATGCGGGATTTAGGAGGAAGGTTAGTGGGGTGGAAGGAAATGCCAAGTCTTGTTGTCTTTGTTCATTGTCTTTTATTTCAGTTCGAGTTAAATCCTATTTGTCGTCCCTATCCACGCAGGTTCTTCCCCTCCGGCAGGAGGTTTTGGCCCGAGGCCCGGCTCACCCGACTACTCCTTCATGGCGATGGCCCGCTAATCCCGCGCGGTGACCACCGCCGAGTTCGCCGTCCTCCTTCCACCGTCGGAGTCCTCCAGGTAGGACTCCGGGTCTTGGGCGTCGTCGTCTTTCTCTCTCGTTCTCGGCACTTCTCGTCGCTCTGGCTCCCTCCCAGCTTCTTCTCGATCGGCGGCCAGCGTTGCGTCCAAGAAACCTCCTCTGCCGCCGATCTGCTGCCCGAGCGTTATCGCCTTCGGCCGCTAGTAAGCATTGGTGGCTTACGTGGCGGCGTCGAGCTTCGGCTCTGCCGAGGTGTATCGGCTCTGCCGCCGTGTGTTGGCTCTGCCCGGCTTGGCGGACAGCGTTGCGTCCGGCCAACGATCTGTTGGCCGAGCGTTATCGCCTTCGGCCGCTAGTAAGCATTGGTGGCTTACGTGGCGGCGTCGAGCTTCGGCTCTGCCGAGGTGTATCGGCTTTGCCGCTGTGTGTTGGCTCTGCCCGGCTTGGCGGACAGCGTTGCGTCCGGCCAACGATCTGTTGGCCGAGCGTTATCGCCTTTGGCCTACACGAAGCCTTGCCTGCTTACGTGGCGGCGTCGAGCTTCGGCTCGCCTTGCTGTCGATGACCTTCGGCTCTGCCGAGGTGGGCTCTGCCGGGTTGGTTGGCTCTGCCGCTAAGGGCTCTGCCGCAATGGGCTCTGCCGCGATAGACTGGCTCTGCCGCTATGGGCTTTGCCGAGTGTCTTGGCTCTGCCGCTATGGGCTCTGCCGTGACATGTTGGCTCTGCCGCTATGAGCTTTGCCGAGTGTCTTGGCTCTGCCGCTATGAGCTTTGCCGAGTGTCTTGGCTCTGCCGCTATGGGCTCTGCCGTGACATGTTGGCTCTGCCGCTGTTATGGGGCTCTGCCGAGGTGTGTTTATGTGTACGGGGTGTTAATCCCTATGTACGCAAAGATGCCCCATCTGGGGTTTTCTTTTTCCTAAGACCTACAAATTAAAACTATGATCCTATTCTAACTTACTATTACTACCTACATGTCTACAAATTCTAACCTACCTACATGTCTACAAATTCTAACCTACCTACATGTCTACAAATTCTAACCTACCTACATGTCTACAAATTCTAACCTACAAACTCTAACCTACCCTATATTTACAGAAGCCTAACCTACCTATATATTAACAAAACTCTAATCTATTTAAATACCAAACTTGTGAGGGAACCGATATGGTCCCTCACACCTTAATAATAATAATAATAGTTGGTAAGAGGGTTGTGCACTGCGACCACTCGGGTCTATTGCGCCCTTGTCCTAGTATCGAGATATCGAGCATTACAACCGCCGCAGCAGTGCCAGGCACTTAAAATTTTTATTGTCCATAATTTGGTACCACGAGTGTACGGGAAACTAGTACCATCGTTCCATTGCCCCCATTAATACTCCTGGGCCAGGTATACTCACCGAGGCGACCAGGTATCTGTGAGGCTCCGTAGAAATACAGTCGGTTACCCCTGACTGCAAACCAGCCAATGGACACGGAACGCATGACACCCTGGCTTAGGAGAGTGAAATGGCACCCCTGCCTTAGGACGTCTCTACTGCACTTGTGAGATGTTGAGGATAGGATGTGGGTAGTAACACATGCAGGAAATATGGAGTGCGTAAGACTATGTATTAAAGACTGTCAGACAAGCCTTGTCGATACTAATATTGTTTAACCCGACCTTCGTTCTGTTGATTTCCCCGTTTTCCGCTCCTCTTCGCTCACTAGTATTCCGCCCTTGTCTTGCCTCGGGGGTGTCTCGCCGTTGGAAATTCTTTCAGGCTGGGCGCAGGTGGGCCGTTGGATATTCCTCCAGGCCAGTTTCAGGTGTGACCCGTGGTTGAAAATCCATCCACGCGGCACAGGGGGTCGATGAAAATTCTTTCAGGCCCATCTCAGGGGGGGATAACTGCCATTGGAAATTCTACCAGACGGCCGTAGGACGCTTTCTTCTCGCTCGCCTTTCCAGCTGGTCCCGAAATATTCAAAACTAACTATATAAATATATTCTGGGAAGGCCTCTGGGCCGCTAAGGTTTACCCCGACCATATACACATCCTTACAACACATCCTAAATGGTTAAAGGAAACCAAAGCGCACCTGGGAGCATCATTCAAGATGAAAGATTTTGGACCAGTAAAGACATGTTTGGGCATCGAATTTAAGCAGGATGCGAGGAAGCAAAATATTTTCATGAATCAGGATAAGTACATCGACGCTATTCTTCGAAAATTCGGAATGGAAGACTGCAAGCAAGTTGTGACGCGTACCGCGCACAATAAGAATAAATAAAGACAGAACAGTAAACAGAATGAAGACGATAGAATAAGAATAAATGTAAAAAAGAGAAAAGATAAATAAAGAGAACAGTAAACAGAATGAAGAAGAATGAAGCCGGACCAGTAGGTTTGGTAATATATTTGTAGTTAGCTAACCGTAGTAGTTGTGTGTTCTCTCTCTCTCTGGCAGACCTAGCGGTCCCAAGTTAGGGTTCTCGCTCGCTCTTGCGGTCGACATAGCGGTCCCCAAGTGTGCTCTCTCGGGAGACCTAGCGGTCCCAGGGTCCCGTTCTTCTTTCTCTTTCCAGCGCCCAGGCCACGCCCGCCGACGGACAACGGCCGCCGTCGCACCCCGACGCCATCCCGCGAAGCAGCGGCTCACCGGACGACGGCCATCACCCAGATCCGAGGCGACGATCCTGGTCAGCTGTCCATTTGCTACCCTGTACATTTACGTCAATAAATAAGACCGATACACAATTACTAAGTAATTCCCACCGACTTCTACTCTGGGACCGGGTGACCTTCTGTTTCAGCAACCACCTCCGACCCAAATAAATATCTGCGACGACCCTGGGCCGCCCCTGAGCTACCCGAAACATCGACCAACCGTCACAGTGGCGCCCGAGCGGATTAAAGTGGTTGCAAGAAATAGATAGGCACCGGAAGAGTAATGTCGAGCTGGGTGTATCAGGCAGAAATGAACGAGTTAATAGAATACGCGAACGAGTTCGGGTAAGACGATTGTTGGCTGCGTTTGCAAAAAGAACGGACTGAAAAAATCACCAAGATGGAAGGAGAGAAGGAAAAGAAGAAGATGGACAGGAGAGTGGAAACGGAGATCGTAGACAGAGTCCGCGGCTGGGGCATCCGATACCAAGGAACGACCAACCCATTGGAATTCCTGAGCAAGATGGAGCAATGGGCGGCCGGGTATGGAATACAGGAGGACCAGCTGGTACAGGCGATGCCCTTTATTCTAGAGGGAGCAGCCATCGACTGGTGGAACATAACGCCGTCCAAGATCAACAAATGGACAGAACTAATGGCGGAGATGCTCGAGTATTTCTTACCACCGAGGTACGACGAACAACTGGAGATCCAGATATCACAGCTGAGACAGCGGGAAACCGAACCCGTTAGGGAGTACGCAATGGGACTGCGGAAACTTATGAGGTTTACAAGGTTGTCGGAACAGGAGAAACTCGACCGAGTATACAGAAATTGTAGAAGCAAAATAAAATTGTATACACGGAGATCCGGGTTCACATCCCTGACGGAGTTCCTAAAACTAGCGGAGGAAGTGGAAGAGATAGAGGCGATGGAAAATCACGCCGGAACCAGCCAGCCGGCACAGCAGCAACTCAGAGCGGAGATCTGCATGCGGTGCGGAGGCACCGGACAAGATTGTTCTGCTGGGTGTGCGGACGAAACGGGATAACCGAATGCTGCAGGTCGGGAAACGCACGGAGCCTGAGCAGGTAAAGCTGGCGGCTCAGGCGAGAAAAATGGAGCCAGCACCAGAGGAACAACTAAGCTGCGACGGATTCCAGATAGTGGCCTGGATAAGGATCGGAGATCAATCGGCTAAGGGGGTCACAGACACCGGAGCATCGCGGAGTGCCATAAGCAAACGTCAGTACCAGGAGCTGAGAAGACAGGGCAAGTGGAACGGGTCAAGGACCGAGATCACGCTCGCGAACGGAGCAGTCCAGAGAACGTTGGGGAGATTCGAGGCGGAGATCCAGTTTGGAGGGAGATCGTTTACAACAGCATTTATGATATTGGAGAGGGTGGCAGGCGGAATTCTCCTAGGCATGGATTTCCTAGCGAAAGCTCGCAGCGTCCTGAGATGCGGAAATCTGGAGCTGGAGATCACAGCGGCAAGGGAGAGCGAAGACGAGGAAGTACGACAGGATAGCACAGGAGAGGAGCCGTCGGAGGAGGAAGTGCAGACATTCCTGGAAGAACAAAGGCGAGTATTCGAGAACATGAGTGGGGTTAGTAATATTACGGAACACAAAATATACCTGAAGGACGACAAGCCGATAAAGCAACGATATTATCCACGAAACCCGAAGCAGCAGGCAGTCATCAACGAACAGGTTAACGAGTTGCTGACCCTAGGGTTGATAGAACCTTCACGCAGTCCGTACAGCGCACCAGTGGTGCTAGTAGAAAAGAAGACCAATGAATGGAGGATCGATTACTGAACGACAAAACTGAAAAAGATGCCTATGCGGTACCAAGGATGAATTTCATTCTGGACCAAATCAGGGAGGCGAAAGTCATCAGTACAATAGATCTGAAATCGGGATACTGGCAGATCCCGATGGAGGAAAATAGTCGACAGTACACAGCATTCACAGTACCCGATCGGGGTCTCTTCCAATGGACTGACCACGGCACCGGCAACGTTCCAGCGGGCCTTGGATACGATAATAGGACCGGAAATGGAACTGTTTGCCTTTGCATATCTGGACGATATCGTAGTCATCGGGCGAGGTAGGCGGGAGCATTTCGAGAAACTCAAGGAAGTGTTTAGACAGCTACAAGGGGCGAATTTGCGGATCAACCCAGACAAGTGCCACTTCTTTCAGAGGGAACTGAAATATCTAGGACACGTTGTGAGCGACGATGGAATCCGAACGGACCCCGGGAAGGTGGCGACGATCCAGGACTACCCGACACCACGAACCACCGAACTTCACCGAGAAAGCGGGAGCCCTGCAAGGTCTGCTGAGGAAGGGGCAGAAATTTGAGTGGAAGGAGGAGCATCAGCTATCATTCGATCGACTCAAAGGCAGCTTGACAGAGGCCCCGGTATTGTCATGTCCGGACTTTACGAGGCAGTTCAAGCAGACAGACGCCAGCGACCTGGGAATAGGAGCAGTGCTGACGCAGGACGGAGAGGATGGAGAACATGTGATCTCATTCGCCAGTAGGAAACTGAGCACGGTGGAGCAAAAATACAGCGCGACGGAGAAAAAATGCCTAGCCATATATTGGGGAATAAATAAGTACAAAATGTATCTAGAGGGATACCATTTTGTGGTGGTGACGGATCACATGGCGCTGAAATGGCTCAACTCGATCGAGAGTCCATCTGGAAGGGTCGCGAGATGGGCGTTAGGATTGCAGCCATTCCAGTTCGACGTGCAGTACCGGAAAGGCAAGTTGAACGCAGTGGCGGATGCCCTGTCGAGAGCACCGCAGGCAGAGCTAAAGATCGTCAACGAATCAACGGATTGGATAGACATGAAACAAAGAGAGGTAGAATACAGAACGGGCGAACACGAGTACCGGATGGAAGGGGATACACTATACAAACTGAGCGGGAACAAGAAGGATCCACAACCTTGAAAACAAAAGAGGAGATCACACAGATACTCCTAGAGAACCACAGCACAGCAGAAACGGGGCACTTGGGCACGTCTAAAACGCTGGCAAGGGTGAGGCACCGGTACTTCTGGCCGCGAATGGTGAGAGACGTCAAGAAGTTCGTACGAGAGTGTAACTACCGAGAACGAAGCACGGAAACACAACACTGTTGGTAATCGGCGATAAGTTTTCGAAATGGGTAGAGCTTGCGGCAATACGACAGGCCACCGCAAAGGCGTTCTTACGGATATTCCGGGAACGGGTAATCTCAAGGGTCGGTGCCCCAAAAATCCTCATATCGGACAATGGCGTGCAGTTGACAGGCCGGAAGACCAAAGCAGCCATGGAGGAGTGGGGTATACGGCAGCAACTCACTGCACCGTACACGCCGCAAGAGAACCCGACTGAGAGAACGAACAGGACGATAAAGACAATGATTGCACAGTTTTTTTTTTTTTTTTATGCTTTGCTTTTATTTATTGAATCTTCTCATTTATGAGACTAACAATAAGTGTATCAAACCTTATACTATAACCTAACTAGGAGTCATATAAACTGAGACAGTGGCCCTGACAAGTTATGGCTGGGTTGGAAGGTACGGGTACGGCTGGAGACCCGTGTCAAGACCCTTGCTAGAGGATTTGGGTGGACAGAGAGTTTTTCAATGTAGGACGCTTTTTGCTTGTCTATTTCATATTTTACTGCGAGAATGCCGAGGTCCCTGTGGATGTTTTGGTTACGAATATACAATGATGCCCCAGTGATAGTTCGCAGGATCTTTGATTGGGCTCGCTGTATGATGTCTATGTTGGTTCTGCTCGCGTTCCCCCACAGCTGGGAGCCATACGTCCAGATTGGCTTAAGAGTGGAGTTGTAGAGCAGGACCTTGTAGTCCAGACACAAGGGCGATCGTGAGTTTATAATCCAGTGGAGGCTGCTGGCTTTCAGTTTTAGGTGCAGTTTCTTGCATGTTAGACGTCTGTCGAGGTGGATGCCGAAATACGTTACTTCATTAACTTGGGGGATCTGCGTGCTATTCATACAGAGCGGAGGGCAAGTTTCTCTGTTAAGGGTAAACGTTATGTGTTTACACTTTTGTTCGTTTATTTTAATACGCCAGTCAGATAGCCACTTCTCGACTACCACGAGGTGGTTGGCGAGTTGGGTTTTTGCACGGACTGGGCATCTGGAGCGGCTAAGGATCGCAGTGTCGTCGGCGAAGGTTGATGTTGTTAGTCGGTCACTCGTGGGAATATCTGCTGTGTAAAGGACGAATAAAGTTGGCCCAAGTGCGCTACCTTGTGGGACCCCAGCTTCGATAGTGTAGCTGTCGGAAATTGTTGTGTTACATCTTACTGCGAAGGCTCTATTGTAGAGGTAGGATTCAAGGAGTTTATGAGTGTACCCGGGCAAGTGTGTCTTAATTTTATGCATGAGACCTTTGAGCCAGACGCGGTCGAATGCTTGAGATACGTCGAGGAATATCGCGCTGCAATATTCCCTATGTTCGAAGGCTGTGCAAATTTCTGATGTTATTCTGTTTACTTGCTCTATAGTTCCGTGTTTTTCTCTGAAGCCAAATTGATGGGCTGGGATAATGTTGTGGGCTCCCATATATGGTATTATGTTCGTTAGAAGGCATTTTTCGAATAATTTTGACAGGCATGATAATAAACTTATTGGTCTGTAAGATGACGGAATCGTGTGATCTTTTCCGGGCTTCGGTATCATTATAATAATTGATTTTTTCCATTTACTTGGATAGTAGCCGAGACTTATGATTCCATTGAAGAGTTTACAGATGACCTCAATAGCACAGTACGGAAGTTCCATTATCATTTTTGTAGTTATAAGGTCACCGCCTGGAGCCTTTTTTGGTTTTAGCTCCCTGATGACTTTTGTGATCTCGTTCGGCCGAAACGTAGTTGGCGTGGATTCAGTTTCGAGGTGGATTTGCGGAGGAACATAATCATTAGCTGCGGGGTTCGACTGGAAGACGCCTCTGAGATGTAAGGCAAATGATTCGGCTCTATCTTTGTCGCTGCGGGCCCAGCACCCTGAGGAATTCCTTATAGGGGTGACGGTTTGAATTGGAGAGCTTAGATTTGGATGAGCCCTCCACAAGGGATGCTTTGTACTAGTTGGCGAGAGTTTTCCAATATATTTAAGTTGTTCATTTTCAGCTTCTCGCTTCAGGGCCCGGTTCAGATTGCGGGTGGCTTCAGTAAGACGTTGCTTTGAGCATGGCGATCTGCTGGTTTGCCACGCTCGTCGCAGACGCCTCTTTTCCTGAACCAGCTGTTCGATTTGCCGGTTGGTTTTGAACTTCTTAAATTCCCCATCTTTCCGTATAGGGGTTGAGATCCTGGCTGCTGTGACGAGTACCTCTTCCAGGGCGGAGGAGGAGCAGTCGATGTCCGCTTCGATATTTAGTTGGGGAGTTAGCTCAATGTGGGAACTCACATACTTTCTGTATTTCATCCAGTTAGTGTTGTGCGACGTCAGCCTGTAGGGGTGGTCCGCAATTTCTGGGCTTTGAAGAAGGCTTATCAACAAAGGCGAGTGGTCTGATGAGAGATCCGGTAGTTGGTTGTTTTTTGTCACCGCGAAATCATTAGATCTGGGATCTTTTTTGGGTCTGCAGGCCAATATGTGGGGCTACCAGGAGAAACGTAGTCCAGTTTATTGCTTACCTTTATAAGTGCATTATACAGCTGCCTTCCCTTGGGAGTCACGAGGCGTGATCCCCAGTGCGTGTGTTTGGCGTTGTAGTCTCCTGCGGCTATGAAGCGATCCCCCAGAGTGTTGTAGAAGTCCATGAATTGACCTTCAGAGATATTAAATCGAGGTGGGCAGTAGACAGCGGTAATGCAAAGGTTGCCGTTTCCTGAGTTCACTTTTATGGACGTGGCTTGCAGGTAATTTGCTGCAAATCTTTGATGAAAGTGGTGTTTGATGCGTTCTCTGATTAAGATGCCCGTTCCGCCGTGTGCCTTGCCATCCGGATGATCTGTGCGGTAAAAGGTATAACCTCTTATATGGAAGTTATATCTCCCTGTGAGGTGCGTTTCAACCAGCAGCATGGCGTCGATGTGATTTACGTTTAGGAATTGAGTTATTTCAAGTTTATGCCGTGAAATACCGTTGGCATTCCACATGGATATACGTAGGTTAGTCATTTATTATTTGGACTGTTGTGCTACAAGCAACTGAATTACCATGTTCTGGTTCTGAACAAGGGTTTGCATGGTTGTTTTCATGAATGACATAAGTTCCATCATACTTTGTTGCATGGTGAACATCATAGATTCCAATTTGCTTTGCGGCTGCCCTGGAACCTGCTGAGCATTTTCTGAGTGAGGCTGGGGTGGATTTTCCATGCCTGTTCTTAGTGCTTCGGCGTAGGAGATTCCCTTGGTTGTATTTAGCTGCCCAAATGATGATCTGGCTGCCTTGGCGAAAAATACGTCTGGCGTACTTTTTGAGTTGTAATACACATTTTGTGTATGTTGTTGGTGCGTAGCTGTCGCTCGTCGCATGCGACTCTTCAGCTCCTTGTAGACCGCACAGCCTCTGAAGTTTGCCGTATGGTTTCCTCCACAGTTGCCACATTTTTTCATTTGGGGGTCTTCTTTGTTTGCGGGGCAGTTTACGGAGTTGTGGAAGTCTCCGCAGACTACGCAGACCGTCCGAAGTGTGCAGTATGTCTTGGTGTGTCCATACTCTTGGCAGTTTGTGCATTGAACAGGGCCGTTGCGTTTGTGGGGTTCTTCCACGGTGATTCTTCGATGCAGTAAGAGCTGCAGCTTGTAGATCGGGTGCACTTCGTTTTTCTTTAAGGCTTTGCTATCTGGTTCGAGCTCGACCTTGAAAAGAGGTTGCGGTTTTTTGTTTCTGTTAACAATATTGCTAACATTTTTGGCACAGAAGCCCCTGGCCTTAAGGGCTTCTTGAATTTCAGAGGGGGTGACGTCAGGTTCTATACCTTTTAGCACAACTTGCAGTCCCTTGCTGCTTTTTAGTTGATAGGTGTAAAAATTCTTTTTTGTGTCTTCCAGGTACTTAGACAGCTCGGAAGTGTTCTTCGGACTTCGTTTGAACCTTTGTTTCGTGTATGTTCCCTTTAATAAGCGGAACAACATGGAAATTCTCGTCCCCGACCAGCGCAACAATTTTGTAGACCAGGGCGCTTGAACTTTTTTCCCTTTTGTAAATAGGTGGGGGCTTAGGTTTCCTTTGGGTCTCCTGCCCCAACTCTGGTTGGTTGTTGTCCGCCTTTGCTAAGATGGAGAAACGGTTTTCATTGGAGCTCCTCGTTTGGTCGGTGCTTTTGTTGGTTCGGTTGATCTTTGGTTTATTACCAACCGTATTGAGTGGACTAAGTTTGCGCTTAATCTGGATGTAGCGGTCCATACCGGTCTGTATAGCCGGGACCGCTTGTTGCTAATCGAAGCTAACTGTTTTTGTTGCCATTTTATTTTGTTGTGCAGCCGTTGGGACCGAACTCGCAATATTGGTAGTTGGTTTAATTATTGGTGGTGATTTTGCTGCGACTGCAGAAATTGTAGCACTGCTTGTTGTTGGAGCTTCATTCAGCGAAGCCGACGGTGGTGGGGTTTGGCATTGGTAACTCCATGATGCGGGAGTTGGGGTGAGCAGAGAGGGTGAGCAAGAGCTGGCTCTCTTGCTGTCGACGGTCAGTAGAGTCGAGTTGCTCTTTGTCGACTTCTGATTTTGATCTATATCGCTAGTTGAGAAATAAGAGTAGCAAGCATTTCTTGGGTTGACGGAGCTTCTACGCTCATTCTTTTGATCGCTGCTCATTTTTCGAGCTTGATATGCGTGGCACTTATTTATTTAAATTAAATAAGCACTTGTATTAATCATAACACTAGTTATGATTATATTTTTCTTTGTTTTTTTGAATGTTAGCGTCTTTTCACACTGTTTGGACTCCAGTATAATATTCTTTAAGTTTTCACTATTTCATCCACTATTTTAAATTGTTTTCCCGGAGCTCGCGCAAGACACGTCCGCTCTATGCGGGAGTTGAACGTTGTCGATTGCACAGTTGAGCGGGCAAGAACAAACAAAATGGGACGAACACTTGCCAGAACTGATGCTTGCATACAACAGCAGCACCTCCGAGTCTACAAAATTTAGCCCGGTGCAGTTGTTATTCGGCAGGGAGCTAAGGATACCGAGCATGGTATTCGACAAGGTGACGAGTGGATCAGGATTGAGGGAGGAGTCGGTAGAGGCCAGATGGAAGCGGTTGCAGGGAATCAGAAAGGAGGCAACAGTACAGATGGAGGATGCGGCGCGGGCACAAAAGAGACACTACGATCTAAGGAAGCGTGACTGGAAGCCAGGAATGGGCGAGCTGGTCTCGTGCAAGACACACCATTTGTCAAATGCGGTAGAAAAGTTTAACGCGAAGTTGGCACCCAAGTACGATGGACCTTGGAAAGTAGTGGAATTCCCGTCTCCAGTAATCCTCACAGTAAAAAACCCGGCCACGAGGAAGACAAAGCGCGTGTACGTAGGGGACACAAAGCCGCACCTGGGGTCAGAAACACCACAAACTGCACAAACAGATCATGAGCTAAATTCAAAACATAACCGAACTTTAAACGCGGTTAATATATCGGCACTACCAAACACTAATAATATATCGGCACTACCCAACACACAAAATAATACTAAACCCACCCAACGTACTAAACCAACACTGCATACACAGAATACTAAACCAACACTGCACACGAGACACACACCAACACGAAACAACGGTCACCACACCAACACTAATAAAAACACAAACCGTTCCATTACAGATCTGAGAATGAACAAGTTTCAAGAGGCAGCGAGGAAGTTCCGCGAAAATCATGGAAAAGCAGCGGCGACGCGGACCAGGGCGAAGCTAACGGAAGCGGCACCGTTGTGCGGGACGGGACGCAAGCGGACGGCACCGGCAAAGGTGTGCACGGCGGCCAGTAGGCAGGTTAGCCTTGAGGAGGCCGGCGGCCTTCGTGTGACGCGTACCGCGCACAATAAGAATAAATAAAGACAGAACAGTAAACAGAATGAAGACGAATGAATAAGAATAATTTTAAAAAACAGAAAAGATAAATAAAGAGAACAGTAAACAGAATGAAGACGAATGAAAATAAAGAGAAAGAACAGAAGCCTAAAGAATCCGAATTCAAATAAGTTGCGCGCGCGGGCCAACCACGGGCGAATGGGCACACTAGACCAGGGGAGCTGGTCACACCAGTCAGGCAGATCTGTGAGAAGGCAACGGGCACACTAGCCTTAGCCAGGGGCTATATAAAACGGGCGGCTGGCCTAATATCTTCACTCAGCAGCCGCCAGCGATTGTAGGCAAAGCAGCAAAGTCACTTTGGTAAGCCGGACCAGTAGGTTTGGTAATATATTTGTAGTTAGCTATCCGTAGTAGTTGCCTATTTCCCCGTTCCCCTCTTCCCTCAACGGCTCGGAACCCCGATCCGCCTTCTCGCTCTCTCTGGCAGACCTAGCGGTCCCAAGTGTTCTCTCTCTCTCTGGCAGACCTAGCGGTCCCAAGTTAGGGTTCTCGCTCGCTCTTGCGGTCGACCTAGCGGTCCCCAAGTGTTCCCTCTCTCTTGCGGTCGAGCTAGCGGTCCCCAAGTGTGCTCTCTCGGCAGAGAGCCGTCCCAGAGCCCCGTTCTTCTTTCTCTTTCCAGCACCCAGGCCACGCCCGCCGACGGACAACGGCCGCCGTCGCACAACGACGCCATCCCGTGGAGCAGCGGCCCACCGGACGACGGCCATCACCCAGGGACGGCGCCACCGCCGCCGGCCAACGCCCCGCCGGACGACCCCGCTCACCCAGGAGACCGTTCCAGATCCGAGGCGACGTACCTGGCCAGCTGTCCATTTGCTATCCTGTACATTTACGTCAATAAATAAGACCGATACACAATTACTAAGTAATTCCCACCGACTTCTACTCTGGGACCGGGTGACCTTCTGTTTCAGCAACCACCTCCGACCCAAATAAATATCTGCGACGACCCTGGGCCGCCCCTGAGCTACCCGAAACATCGACCAACCGTCACAAAATTATCACACCGATCGAGGCGAAGTCAGCATTAAAGCGGACAGAGAACCCAGACGATGAGAACATGAAACGGTATCCTTATCAAAGCTTAATTGGTTCTCTTATGTTTCTTGCAGTTTCAACGGGACCAAATATCGCGTTTGCAGTGAATTTCCTGAGTCAGTTCAACTCCAACTACTCAGCCGAGTACTGGAAGGTGTCGAAGCGCATCTTACGGTACTTAAAAGGCTCGAAGAAGCTCGGGTTACTTTTCAAGAAGACTGGAGATGACTACGGCCTTATGGATGCATACTGGGGGTCGAACCAATCCGTCCGCTGCTCTTATTCGGTGCAAGGGTTCATCTTGGCAGGCGCTTCCATATCTTGGGAGGCGCGCAAGCCACGCACTCTGGCTTTATAGAGTACTGAGTCAGAATACTTGGCGATGTCGGAAGCTGTAAAAGAACCGCTGTGGCCGTTCTTAACCGGATTGGATGGACTGGTGAATCGGTCTGAATCTTCAACGACAACCAGAGCGCACAACATTTGATAAAACGTTTCGGCTTTCATCCTCGGACTAAACACATCGATGTCCGCCACCACTTTATTCATGAGAAGGAAAAGAGTGGTGGTATCCAGGTGACATACATAAAGAGAAGATACCCGCTGATGTCCTTACCAAAGAATTAAGAAGTAGCTAGCACAATAATTGTATCTTTTTTCTTTTGGTATAACGAGTATAATATAATCTACTATACTATATAAAAATAAGTCGGGTTTTCATCCCTGATCGTATAACGGTTTTGCATTCGTTGGAAAAGTCTACAGCAAAGCGGAAAAAACATTTTTCACATACAGCACCATTTCTAAAACATAGCATGTCAATCTTATCTGCTCAGTTGATTTCATTTAATTCATTAGGCAAACATTATTGGGTTCATTTACAAATTTCAGCAGCAGGCATTTTAAGGTGGTAAGTGCATTTGAGGTTAAATTCACCACTTCCTACTTCTTCTTCTTGCTGCGGAAAGCATAGAAAGCGGAACTGGATACTCAAGCCAGCGAGCAAGCTAAGCCTAACACGAGTGCTTCACCAGTAGCCAAATATACATATATGTTTATCTATTGTAAATCAGATTGTAATTTGTATCATTGCTGTTATATTGCCATGTTATGTTTGATGCTATTATTTACTACGTGTTATAACCATTCAATTGGTTTCTTAACGTAAATAAAAATATATATATTATCTCTTCTTCTTCATCGGACCAAAATCATTTGCTCATTTGAAAAATGTGAATGGCCACCAATGCCAAACATATCGAGAAGCATGTCAACTATTGGGTTTGCTGGAGAACGATTCTCATTGGGATTTAACACTTGCGGATTCAGTTGTTTCATCAAATGCTTACCAAATACGAAATATCATCACCACATGTTTTCCTTTAAAACCAATTCAGTTACGGATCAAATACAAAGACGACATATGTGAAGATATCTTGCATCGCTTGCGCATTCAAACAAATAATCCGGACATCCAAATCAATGATGAAATCTACAATGAAGGATTGATTCTGATTGAGGATCAATGCTTGACTATTGCAAACAAGCTACTGATTGAAGTTGGAATGATTGCGCCAAATCGACCGATGCACGATGTATTTAATCAAGAATTAAATCGAGAGTTGCAATACAATGTTGATACATTGCAGGAATTCGTTCGTGCCCTTACTGAATGAACAGCAAAATCAAGTATACGAAACATTAATGCAAGCGGTGGACAATAATACTGGTGATATATCTGAACGCACCTGGAGGAACAGGGAAAACATTTGTCTTTTCATTGATTTTGGCCATTATTCGATCAAGATGTGACATAGCTTTGGCGTTAGCATCGTCTGGAATTGCACATTCTGCTCCTAAGTTGCCACTCAATTTAAACACAATTGATGCTCCTACATACATATATTATTTCCCGATCCAGTGCAATCGGAAAATTTTTGATGCAATGCAAGCTTATTCTTTGCGATGAGTAGCACATAAGAAGTCACTTGAAGCACTTAACTTTACACTGAAGGATCTTCAGCGAAATGACAACATCTTTGGCGGCTGGATGATATTGTTGGCAGGCGATTTCAGGCAGACGTTGCCAGTAATTTCCCGTGGAACGCTTGCAGATGAATTGAATGCTTGCCTGAAGGCATCACCTTTATGGAATAACGTAAAAATATTATCACTAATATGAGAGTTAAACTTCAAAATGATCAAAGTGCTGCACAATTTTCAAACCAATTGTTAGCTGTTGGAAATGGAAAAGTCCCAGTTAATGCGACATCTGGATTAATTACTCTTACGAACGACTTTTGCCAATTTGTAGACTCTCAATTAGATTTGAATGTTTTCCCAAATATTAGTGAGAATTTGTATATTCTTGCGGCAAATAATAATGATGTACACGCACTGAATGTTACCATTCAATCAAAAATTGCTAGCGATTTGGTGGCATACAAATCCGTTGATTCCTTAACATATCCCGATGATGTAGTGAATTATCCAACGGAGTTTTTGAACTCTCTGAAGCTACCAGGATTTCCACCACATTACATGAAACTTAAAGTTGGTACAGTTATTATGATATTACGCAATTTGAATCCACCACGACTTTGCAACGGTACTCTACTTTCCGTAAAAATACTTATGCCAAATTTGATTGAGGCAACCATTATTAACGGAAAGTACGCGGGTGAAAATGTATGTATTCCTCAAATACCAATGATTCCGACTGATCTTTCATTTGATTTCAAAAGAATGCAATTTCCAGTTCGCCTTGCATTCGCAATGACAATTGACTTGTTAATCGCTTAGTGTTTGCGGAATAAATTTAGAAAATTGGGAAAAAAAAGCCATTTTCTTCTTCCTCCTCCTTATTCTTCATTCTTCTTCTTCGTTCAACTTTGTCTTCAAGGTGGTAAATAGTACTGTGTTAATTATGTGGATCGTGCATTTGATGTTAAGTTCACCAATCTGTCCATAGCCAAAAATGCCTAGAGGAAGACGTGCAAGGGCAAGCTGGATACGACAACATGTTAAAGATGGTCGATCCAAATAAAGGTACAATATTCACACACTAATTATTGCTAATATTGGTTTCCATTAAAAATGTATTAAATATTTAATTTTCAGGATTGCATATTGAAGCTATAACTCCAGAACGCACGAGCCGATTTCCAAGGTTTTGCATTCTCTGGAAAGGCTCGGGCTAAGTTATTTTTGCAGAGATTAAATCACAAAAAACAGCTACGATATCGATATCGAAACAGAAGGTCGCCAATCACATCGTCTCCCGCAATTTCTGTTATTACTTTGAAAATATTGAAATTAATGTTATTTCAATAAAAACACTCACACACAACAAACACGCCGAGTAAAACACGGCCAAATAAACGTACAAACGCGAGACGTGGTACAAAACTATTTAAACAATTTCTTTCTGGCAGCCGCCAATTTCCAAACAAACAAACCTTCACATACACAATTAAACCTCCACCAACGACTATTACGGCACCGACAACAACTCACTCAAAACTAAGAATTCACTCAAAACAAAAACACTCAAATATATCACCGCATCCCACGATGGCTCCAACTGTCCCTGCTCCAGCCGTAACACCAGCAAAGAAGAGGCTCCGCGAGAACACCAATGGGGACATAAAAACCGGCGTATCCACCAGGAATGATGGCCTGGCAGCCAAGCTAACCGAGCTGATCAACCAGCGATTCGAGGAGCAGGCTGACCACATCACTGCGAGCATGCGCTCTGCTGAAGAGCGCATTATGACGGCCCTCCAGGAACGCGTCAACACCATGGTCGGCGAGATCCGGGACCTAGTTCGTCGGGTTCAGCAGCTGGAAAACGATGTTTGTGAAACGAAGTTGCTCAAAACACAGGTTGGGCAGCTAGAGTCCCAAGTTTCCACACAGGCAAACGCACATGTCGCTTGCGATTTGCAAATGCACGGCATACCTGCTGTAGAAGGCGAAAATCTTCGCACTCTTCTAAATACCCTCTGCTTTGCACTCGAGCTCACTCCGACACCGAGGGTCAAGGATATTTTTAGGGTCAAGCCACGACACAGCACTGTGGTTGACCCAGTTATAATCATAAAATTCGACCGCGTTCACGATAAGGCGCAACTTCTTCGAGCAGCAGGTGAATATCGCCGCAAATCAAAGACACAACTAAAGCTGAGCTTGATGGGCTTTGATTCGGAAGCTCCGCTCTACCTAAACGAGCAGCTGACGAAAGAGAGCTATGCGCTCTTTAAAGAGGCGATGAAGCTGAAAAAGCTCAAACATCTGCATGCCGTTTTTACGCGTAGAGGTGTTGTTCACGTGAAGACGCAAGAGAGAGGAGAGGTCTACAGCATATTGGAAATGCATGACCTCTCGGAGTTCCAAAGAATGAGAGAAGTCGAAGCTGTAGAATCATCTGGTAATGTCTTTCGCAACTGCCCACTATAAATGCTCCTCTAGCTCTCTTTTTTATATTTTGTTCTTTGTTTATGTTAATAATTGTTATGTCTTAAGTTTCTTAGTTATTCATTTTTGCGCGCTTCACAACTCTTTTATTAAATCATGTTCTCTTATACAAGTAATTTGAGCAAATCCAAAGCAAACAGCCATGCTACTCTTAGAATTTTTACAAACTGTTCGGAGGGGGGTGGCTTTATTCTGAAATGCACTCGATAAATAAAACACGGAAGATAACTTTTTCGGGGTGTTAATAATAATAATAAATGTTGGGGGGGAGGTCTCCCTACAAAGACTTAAGGCACTGCGACCGAGCGATCTTTTGTGCCTATGTTGCTCCCTAATGAGACAAGAGTTGCTCAGCCTCCCTTATGAAGGCTAGCAGGTCTCTGGTCGAGGCTTGCCTGATCTGCGAAGCTGTCAAAAGCTCGCTATGCAGGTGCCTCCTTCTGGGCCAAATAATGGCTGGACACTCGGGGTGTTACGCGACGTGCGTCTTTATTTGTGGAATCGGAATTTTGTACTCACAAAGGAGAAGGCTTAAAACTAGCTTGGGGAGAGCGGATTAGCAGCTCTGTGCACAAAAGTGCAGTGGAAGAGGGAGAGAGACTGCCTCCGGAAAATAAACGCCCTTCTGGCGTGAACATTCACCCAGAGTCTCCGGAGTCTCTTCTCCTTCCAGACAAAGTCTGCAAAGACTGTCCTCCCCTATTTTGAGATTGTGCAGATGATTGCGCAGTCTGCAGTGCCCGGTCAGGAAACCCGTGACTATTCGGAGAGATCCTTATACCTAGGCTTCTAATAAAAGAAAGCACTTTGGTAGGGTCTATTTGTTCCCAAATCCTGTAGGGGGGAATAAGTTCACCTCCTAGATGTTGAAGTCGACGTCTGATTAGCGAGGGGCACTCACATAGGATGTGTTCCGATGTTTCTTGCTCCATCTCGCAGAATCTGCATGTGTCGATTTCTGAAAGTTTTAATTTCTTAAGGTGATACCTAAGGTTGCAGTGACCTGTTAGGTAACCTGTTAGAGTGCGAATTTCACTCTTTGGTAGGTTGATGATGCGTTTTGATCGCGTCATCTGGGGGACGAGAAATTGTTTGGCTTGTCTCAGCCCTGCACTGTCGGTCCAGTGACGATTTATCTCCGATTCCTCCCATTTCCTGAGTAGTTCTCTTTTGTGTCCTTTCGATAGTCCACAGAACGGCTCAGGGCCGATGAAAGGTGTCATCGCCCCGCGTTTAGCTAGGGAGTCTGCCACCTCGTTTCCTATATGGCCTTCATGCCCTGGCACCCAGCCCACCGTTAGGGTGTTTTTGGAGGCAAGGGCGTTCAGCTGCTGGAAACAGTTCTCTACAAGTCCGGATGAGATCGTAAAGGAACTCAGCGCTATGAGCGCTGCCTGACTGTCAGAGAAGATGTAAATCCGTGCGCCTTGCATTTTCCTGCGAAGGCATTCACGAGCACAGATTTCTATGGCGTGTATCTCTGCTTGGAAAATGGTTGGGGACTTTCCCATGGCTATGGATTTTTTGAACCTTGGTCCGAAAATGCCAGCCCCGGTGTCACCGTTTTCCAGTTTCGACCCGTCAGTGTACCACGTTTGTGATCCACTGGGCAGAGATATTGATTTTGTTTTCCATTCATTCCTAGTGTACAAGACTACTGAGAAATTTCTGTGGAAAAAGAGTTTTGGTTTCTGCTCGTCAGTTACGCGCAGAATGGGCTCATTTATTAGGGGTTCAAGGACCCTAAGATGCCCGGTAAGATCACCGCTTTTTATATTGGTGATGTTTTGAAGGCGAAGTGCCCCCAGGCAGGCCTCCTTTTTCAATGTAATTGGTAAAGGGGGTATGCCAGTTATGACTCCTAGTGCTGCAGTGGGGTATGTCGTTGTAATTTGGTAAGTGCAGCCGCAGCCGTCCTCTGGGTAGATTTCGTCCACCAAGCAAGAGATGCATAGGTTAAGATCGGTTTTACCACAGTGTTAAAAGACCAGTAGATCATTTTGGGACTTAGGCCCCATGTTCTAAAGCCTGTTGCAAGCAAAGTGTGCTCGAGTGGCTTTGTTTATAGTCTTTTCTAGGTGTGCATTCCAGTTGAGTTTGGAGTCAAGTGTGACTCCTAGGTAGTTGGCCTCAACCGAAAAGTCGATAATAGACCCATTTAGGGATGGTCTTCTTAGAGAGAGAGACCTTTTCCTGGTGAATGGGACTATAACAGTTTTTGATGGGTTTATGGACAATCCTTTGTCCTGACACCATCTGTTGGCTATATCTAGGGCTTGCTGCATGCGGTCCGAGATGGTTTGCTCATGCCAGCCCACTATATAGATGACTAGATCATCAGCGTAGCCTTGAGTGGGGAAGCCTAAGTTGTTGAGCTCATAAAGTAGCTCGTCGATGACCAGAGTCCACAGGAGGGGAGAGAGTACTCCCCCTTGAGGGCACCCCCGTGTGGCTGTGATTGAGGTCATAGTTCCTCCAAGGTCTACAGTTATGATTCTGGATTTAAGCATTTTCAGAATCCACCTAATAATAGGTGTGGAGACATTCTTGCGTACAAGAGAGGCACGTATAGCCTCATATGACGTGTTGTCGAAAGCTCCTGAGATGTCTAAGAAGGCACCTAGTGCTATCTGTTGAGCGCCAATGGCCTTTTCAATGGTTGTTGTAAGGCTATGTATGGCGGTCTCAGTTGATTTACCAGCTTGATACGCATATTGGTACTTGTTTAGGGGATGTTGCTTGAGATTTACCTCCCTGATGTGCTGGTCGATTATCTTCTCCATGGTTTTGAGGAAGAAGGAGCTAAGGCTAATCGGTCTATATGATTTAGGCAATTGGGAATCTTTCTTCCCTGCCTTTGGGTTAAACACGACTTTTACTTTAGCCCAGTTGCTTGGTATGTGTCCAAGCAGGAGACTGGCTCGAAATAGACGGACCAGGGGGAGTGCGATTAGGTGCAGTCCCCGCTGCAACAGGCATGGATATATACCATCCGGTCCGGGTGATTTGTATGGGCTGAAACTTTGTAATGCCCATTGTACGCTATTTTGATGAAACATCCTATAGGGCATGTTTCCAATACGTTCTGAGCGATGGGGGGGTTCCCCTCTCTCAGCCCCATTGGAGTCTGCCACCATAGTCACATGCAGGTATGGGCACTCTCCAGTCTCAGAGAGGTAGGTTGGTGCCTCTCTCTCTGTGAGATAGGTTGCTCCACAGCCACACACCCAGGAAAGTGAGTAGCCAGGAGTAGGCTACTCGTCTCCTTTGGGTTGTTTGTGTATGTTCCATCCGGCTTTTTCAGCGTGCAGATGCCGTTTGAGTGGTCTTTGGAGAGGGCTTTTTGCAGCCTAACAGCTTCCGGGAGAGATGAGATCTGCCCGCAGTGTTGACGCCAAGTAGCCCGTTTTGACTTTCTCAGCTCTTTATTATAGAGCGTTAAAGCATATGTGTAGGAGTCCCATGAGGCCCTCCCACTCCTCGCCTTATTGAAGAGCCTGCGCGCAGCTTTTTTGAGATCGTCAAGGCTTTTGTTCCACCAGGGAACAGCCCTTCCGGTCTTGCGTACCTTTTGGTCGCAGCTGGCGTGATATGCTGATTCAACATTCCTATGAAGCACAGTAGCTTCACGCTCTAACTCGTCTGTGGATGTTATCGGACGGGTCGAGCAGTTTCTGGATTGCTCAAGTTCAAAACAGAAGAGATCCCAGTTGGTTTTCCTGGGATTTCTGGTGACTAGGCTACATTGCAAGGCGCATCCTATGTCAAATCTAATGTGTTGGTGATCTGACATAGTGATCTCACTTGCGACGTGCCAGTTTGAGACAACGGACAACATATTTGTACTACAGAGAGTCAGGTCAAGGACCTCCTCTCTAATGGCATTAATAAATGTGGGTTCGCTGCCCTGGTTTAGTAATCCTATGTTATTACTAATAATGTATTCAAGAAGGTACTCACCCCTCTTGTTGATGTCACTGCTCCCCCAGACCGTGTGATGTGCATTGGCATCACAGGCGATTATCCATCTGAGCCGGTTTCTCTGGCAGTGCTCTATCAGGGCACAAGTAGCCGCCGTAGGCACCTCCTCCGAGTCGCCGGGTAGATAGGCGGAGGCCAACACTGCCTCCTGCTCGCCGTGGGCGGTGGGTATTTTGACCCAAACCGCCACCAGGTCCTCAGTTATGAACTGTGAGAGGGGAACAAATGTTAGGTTTTTGTTTATTAACAACGCCGATCTAGGGCGAGGTTGGTTATTTGCATACAGCAACTTACCGGATGGGGTGCTAAGCCCCAGGACACGTCCTGCATTTATCCAGGGCTCCTGGATGAACGCAATGTCCATTGTAGCGAACCTCTCGCAAAGTACGTCTGATGCGGCCTTTGCGTGGTGGAGGTTCGCTTGGAGACATCGGAGGTGTCTCCTGGTGTTGGGGGAAGGGGGAGAGGCGGGGAGGACATTAGTCCGCCCTCTTGCGGCCCCTGGCCGCTATCTTCCGGCCGCGGTTGGTGCCTAGAAGTGCCTCCTCCTCCTGGGTGCGCCTCGCACTCTTGGGAACGCGCCCGGTGCCTCGTGTGGTGCGCCCGGTTCCGCGCGTGATACGCCCATGGAGTGGGGGGCGCAGGAACTTCCGCAGTACTGCGGGCTCCTGGGCCATCGCGGTGCCCTGTGGTGTCGCAGCAGCCATAGAAGGGGCACTGGCAGTAGAGCAGGTGGGCTTCTCCGCTGCGGGAACGGGAGCCACTGCCTGTCTTTTTGCCTGCGTGACGGCCTTAGGCTTAAGGGTAGCCTTGCCAAACGCAAAGTTTAGGCCCTAGCTCTTTCAGCCGATTGGCCGAAGCTGGGTCCAGCGCGATAGTTATGACCGCCGTGTTCTGCCTAGATTCTCGGTGGAAGACGCGCCAGTCTCCCACGCTTAGGCCACTGTTTTGGCCTTCAATCAGGTCCAGAACCTCTGACGTTTTCATATCCGCATTAGGGAGCGGAAAGTAGCCGATGTAGACAGCGGCACGTGGAGCCTCTGTCTCGGGGACTACTTTTATGTGGGCGTCCTTCCACAGCCGGAGCTTGGGCACCTCGGTGCTCAGCCACTCGGCTGTCTTCGCGTCTCTACATGGCTACGTCCCTGTAAGAGGCCATGACACCGACTTGGGTCGACTGCTCCAGTGCTGCCTGCCTAGCCGCAGCAGCGGATGTGGAGGCTACTGGAGCCTCCGTGGCAAGCTGCACTGTTGCAGGACCCTTCGTCAGGGCACTAGGTGCCGCGGTTTTGGTCATGGGCCTCTTATTCGACACTCCTTCTGGGGTCGTGTTGGCCGATCTACCTCGTTTATTGGTCCCGCCCCTCTTGCTAGGCACTGCCCTAGGAGGGTCCATAGGCTTCTGGGCGAGCCTTTTGGCCTCCTCTAAGGGTATGCCGTTCGCAAGGTGTCTGCGCAACCTTTTTCGTGCGGCGCCCGATAGAGCGATCCGCTTTGTTTTTATCTACCTTGGGAGAGGCGAGAAGGGCTTCTTCCTCTTCTTTGGTGATGTTGTCGGTGCCAGAGCCTTGTGAACAGACGTCCATGGCTTCTTCGGGCTCCCGAGTGGGTTCGATCTCGATCGATTTGGGGCTGCTAGAGCACCCTGTTTCATTGTTACTTTTGTTGGTTTCCTTGTATTGGTCCCACGAGTAGTGAGGAGGGAAGTATCCCCCGGGGCAGAGCCTCATACCCCGGATCGGGCGCTTGTACGACCGGAGGTGCCAGGTATCCGGAAGCCACCGTTAAAAGACACACTAACGTAGTGCCATTCATCACAGGGGCACGGTACGGTAACACCGGTGATTACGGGTTTTTTCGAGTTGTCCTCTCTAGATCCGCCATATTTAGTCTAGAGCAGGGGCACCTCGAGCAGGATGTGGTTCTTCACCACGTATGGTCGGTCTTTAGTAGTCGGCATGTGACTGCCAACTACCACTAGCTGAGTCGGATCAACGCGGCGACAGGCGCACACGCTTCACTGACTTAGCCTTAGCCCCCAAATTGCCATAGTAGTCTGGAAACAATCTTATGGACACTGAGTGCTCTGATTGCTGCCTGACTATCTGAGAAAATGGCTATGTCTCTCCGATTGTAACCCCGCTCAATATTGAACGACGCACATCTCTCTATCGCGTGTACCTCCGCTTGAAAGATACTGGCGAATTTCCCTAGAGGTTCGTGATATTTGAGTCGGGGTCCACAAACACCCGCACCCGCACCATCCTCTTTTAGTGAGCCGTCAGTGTACCACCTAATAGCATGTGGTTTCACATAATAGGTGGTAGACATGCTGGTCCACTCCGACTTGTTGCTAAGCTCTGTTTTGAAGAGCTTATCAAAGCTAAACTTGGCCAATTGAACATCCTGCGGATATTCTAATAACAAGTCAGTTGCAGTCGCGGCCGAGTCAGCTGGTCTTGCCCCTGTTATCCTCATGGTAGATCTGCGCGCACTGTGCTTGATATTCAAGTGCAGTGGTGGAAGCCCGAGTAGCACATCCAGAGCAGTGGACGGGCAGGTGCGCATAGCGCCCGAGATGCACGTGCAGGCAAGTCTCTGGAGTTTGCCCAGTTGCCTTTTTGTGACATCAAGGCCAGCGCGATTCGCCCAAACCGCTGCCCCGTAGCTGACTATGGGCCTCACCATAGCAACATACATCCACAGTAGGATCTTTGGAGACACTCCCCAACTTTTCCCTGCAAGAGATCTACAGCTCATTAAGGCCATAGAGGCCTTGCGAACGGCATGTTCCACATGTTGTCTCCACATTAGTCTCTTGTCTAGAATGACTCCCAGATATTTGACTTCAGTGGAGATCGGAATCTCTGCGCCCCCAATGGCTATGGGCCGAATGGATTTCAGCTTGTAGCGATTGGTGAAGGCGACCACTGTGGTTTTCGCTGGATTGATATTCAGCCCCACGTCTCTGCACCAGTCTAAGCTAAGTCTTAGGCCCAGTGTGATCCTGTCGCACAATGTGCTCTCAAAATTTCCTTTACATACTAGAGTGATATCATCGGCATAGCCTTGACATTCAAACCCATTTGCTGTAAGTTTAACTAGCAGCTCGTCCACCACGAGGCTCCAGAGTAGTGGTGATAGGACACCCCCTGCGGACAGCCTCTGGTGGTTTGAGCTCTAACAGTCACACTGTTGACAGTGACTTCTGCTATTCTGCTATCAAGGAGTTTGCCCAGCCAGGTCGTGAGACCCGTCTCAACTCCCTTTCTACATAGTGCTCTTACCCTCTATGTCCATAAAGGCACAAAGAGCTACCCCTTTGGCTTTTACGGAGCGCTGTATACTGTCAACCAGGCTCAAGAGAGCCGATTCAGTGGACTTTCCTTCTCTATAGGCATGCTGATTCGCATGCAGAGGCCTTCGCACCAAGTGCGAGTTTCTGATATGGTTGTCCACAATCTTCTCAAGGGTTTTCAGCAGGAAGGAGGTAAGGCTGATTGAGCACGCTTACTGTACCGGATTTCTTTGTTATATTCTGTCAGCTTTTTGGTGTAATATTCCCAATTTGCGCTGTTCTTTTTAGCTGTGTTAAACAGCTTCCTGACTTCTGCATGAAGTAGTCCTAGTTTCCTATTCCACCAGGGATTGTCCCTACTGGACTCTATGGCCTTTTCGGGACAGCTTGCATGGTATGCATCCAAGATTGTGTCTCCTATTTCTCTTGAGAGTTGCTCAAGATCCTCTGGAGACGATACTCTCCTACTATGATTCAGTCTGCTCAGATTTAATCCCAAGCAGAACTGATAGGCTGGCCAGTCAGTCCGTCGTGGATTCCTGATAACCTTGCTGAATCTAAGACTACTATGAATGTCGAACAGGATGATCCTGTGATCCGACATTGACGGTTCTGAGGAGACCTTCCAGTTGCGAATCAACTGGGAGCCCACCTCAATCCCGAAAGTGATGTCCAGTACTTCTTCCCTGGTCCTAGTAATGAATGTGGGTTCGGCCCCCACATTGAAAATAGTAAGATCCCTAGATAAAAGATAATCTAGTAAGCACTCACCTCTACTGTTGTTGTCCGTGCTGCCCCATGCAACATTGTGCGCATTGGCATCACACCCTAGCAGTAGGGGTAGCCTTTTGCTGCTGCAATGCTGCACCAGATCCTGCACCTCTGGTGGGGGGGCATCCGTCACGTCTCCCGGGAAGTATGCCGACGCCACCACAATACTCCCGTGATCGCTAGTGATCATCACCGCTACTATATCTCTGTTGAGAAATTGAGAGAGACAAAGAAAGTTAATGGCCTTTCGCACCAAGATACAAGCTCTCGGTGATGCCTCCCTTACATCTGCAATAGTCTGCATACTCACTTTACTTAGGCCGCAGATCCTGCCTCTGACGACCCAAGGCTCCTGGATGAGCACCAGCCCCAGGTCCGACCTGGAGACCAACCTGCCGATGACAGCCGAAGCTGCCTTCGCGTGATGCAGGTTGATCTGTGCCACGCTGGTGACCCCCATCCTTAGAGCTCTTCTTCACCCTCCGAGAGCGTCAGATAGGCCTCTGACAGCATCCCGGTGGGTGTCCGCTCATCATCGGATGGCTCCTCAATGCTGGTTTGCTCCTCCTCGCCGCCCATGTGCAGGCGCGCCAGGTCCAGCCCCTGTAGCGAGACCGAGTCCAACTCGGCGTCCACTGCTGCTAAGTCCAGGGCCTCAGCTGCTTCGCCCGAGGGGCAGGAGGGTGCCTCCTTGGCTGTCGCCGTTGACGTGCCAGGCACATCGTTGGTATTCGCCTTCGTGGGCACCTCCGCCCCCACAGGTTCCTGCTTCTTGTGCAGACGGCATTTAAGCTGGCCGAACCTGTAGCTCACCAGCATTTAGCGCTTCTTAAAGAGTGTCAACGCCTCCTCATCCAGGCCGAGCATCAGCACCTTGCCGCCCTTGGACTCCAGGTGCCGGATGACCCGCCAGGTCTGGGTGAGAAGGCCCCTGTTCTGCTCATTGAGGAGCCCGAGGGACCTCTCCATCGTCTCCCCAGCCGTACTGGGCAGGTAGACCGTGACGATGTTAATCGCCGGCAAATCATCCTGCAGGCAGGTGCGGAGCTGCACACCCACCTTGGTGCTGATGCTGGGGACCGTCAGCTCCAGCCACATCTTGGCATCGCAGTCCATGCAGTCCAATAGTAGTAAACCATCACGGAACTGGATGCCGTTAAAGTTTAGAGCCGCGGTCCAGCCCTTCCTCATCTCTTCGACGAGGGCCTGCTCCACCGACGACAGCCGATCCTTCGTCAGGAGCCTCCTCGGGTAGTCCTCCGCCAGTATAGCAAGGTTCGTGCCCTTGGCTACACTGGCGTACGAGGCCGCCTTCGGACGCTTCCCGACTAGCGAGGTCCTAGATCCCTCCAGCGCTGCGACATTCCTTCTCTTAGTCCGTTTGGACTCGGTCTTGGGGAGGTCAAGCGGCGACGTGTGTTGCAGTAGCCTCTTCCTCCCCGCAACGGCCTGGCCGCCGACTCTCTCCACTGGAGACACGCTCGTCCCCGCAACGGCCTGGCCGTTCGGTGCACGGTGCTCCAGTGCTCTCTTCCGGGCCTCCTCCGGCCTCAAGCCACGCTCGGGGTACCGGAGGTACCACTTTCGGCCGGCTCCGCTGAGTCCTTGCCTCAGGGGATCACCGGCTCCTCCAGGCTGCCCTGCCGCTGGGACAGGCTGCTTCGCCAGTTGCTGCCTCGACCTTACGGAAGAGGGTGTTGCAGCGTCTCTCCTGCTGGCGTCGCCCGCCTGCGGGACAGCCGCTGGGGCAGTGCCGGGCACAGGAGGCCTTGTGCTATCCGCAACCTGCGACCCGTCCGGTGGCTTCAGCTTGCCCACCTCAGAACCATCTCACTAGTTCTTCGGTACCAGAGGATTGTCTATATAGACCGCTATGAAAAGGTCTCGGAAAGTCGGCCAGCGAATATAATCGCCCGAGAAAACTTCCGTATCGCACGGAGGAAGCTGACAGCCAGACGGATAGGAATTTTGGGGCGCAGAAGATTGGACTGGAGCTGCGGTAGAAGAGATCGTATCGATTTGTTCCATGAGCTGGGCGGAACACCTTTCGTAAATAAAATAGGCATACTCGTATTTTGCCTTTAGAGTAGGTAAGGTATCCGCCGTGCCCTCTAAGCCAACTGAAATTTGCTCTGAACAAGCTTCATATTCTTTCTCGACCTTATCCCATAGCGCTCGGACTTGGTCGAGATGAATTTGGCAAGTGTACTTGGATGGACTTCGTGCTGCTGGATTGCAGACTCTGGACTAGAAGAGACTCAGACGGTCACAGGTCATCGTAGATTTATTTAAAATGCAGGAAGTCATTCTGGATATATTTTAGGAACAAACTGGATTGTTTGTTTATGGTTTTACTTTTGATCGAATTAACTTTTATTTTCGGGACGCTGGATAAAGCGTGCAACCAATTGGATCGAAAAAAAACGTATATATTTGAGACGCTGGATAAAGCGTACAACCAGTTGAAAAAACTAATGCGGATATGGAAGCGCAAATAAATTTCTAACTGAATTAGTTAGTTGGAATGGTTTTGAAAAATAATTTAAAACATATTTTTATGTTTATGGACTTATTTAGTTGACCGCTACTGTATTTGTCGCGGTACTGTTTTCGGAGATAATGTGTGCGTGTGAATATGTTTATGCCTTAGCCGTTTGCCAATGCAGAATAGCGGATACAACGGAGAGGCGGAAAATTGGCAAAAAACGGAGCGCCGACTTGCAGTCGATTATGTATGTAATTGTAATGTAGATATGTGCGCCTCAGCTCAGGATAGAGCAAAGAAACGAACAATAAATATATGTTTCTTTCGATTTAGCCCTGTACAGGATAGACAAGGGGAGTAAATAAATGAATACACAAATTAAGTCGGCGTTTCTGTGCCGTGATTTTGGGGATATATTTATATTTATTCTTTAGAGCAGTGGACTGTAATTTATATTTTAGTTGTATGTTTTGGACGATTTATAAATATATTTTTTGTGGGGTAAATTATTTAAATTATTAAAATACCCGTGCCGAAATATTTTTAAGTTTATATATTTAATTTTGTGTAGCGCTCGTAGATCAGTGGAGTGGACTGTATTGTATGTATGTATATAGGAGAGTGTAAATAAATGCAAGCGGAACACAGTGAACGAAGAGAAATTCGAAATTGGAAGTTCCACTGTGGCTTGGCATATATTTAAACACTTTGGAAACACGGAGTTTTATAGAAATTAAGGAATTAAGGAACCATAATTCGGTACTCGGAATCGGAAATTATTAGCTGCCGTAGTTCCGGATTAATCGGACTTGGATTTAGGCAATAATCAGAGAAGTTAGACGAACTGGGTTTCGAAAAACCTAACTGCATGACCGACAGCAATAATGTAATGGTTACTTATCTTGTGCGGTGTTAAAGCCACCAGAGCTGCTGGACTGGAATTATCCGGCTCTGATGGACCAAATGTTCGGAGGGGGGTAGCTTTATTCTGAAATGCACTCGATAAATAAAACACGGAAGATAACTTTTTCAGGGTGTTACGCGACGTGCGTCTTTATTTGTGGAATCGGAATTTTGTACTCACAAAGAAGAAGGCTTAAAACTAGCTTGGGGAGAGCGGATTAGGAGCTCTATGCACGAAAGTGCAGTGGAAGAGGGAGAGAGAGCAAGTGTACGGGATCACACTGCCTCCGGAAAAAAAAACGCTTCTGGCGTGAACATAATAATTAGGAAAATAAATAAATATATGGCAGGGGCATTCGAGACGCTGTTCTATCTCATTGTCGAATTGATTAGTTTAAATCTTCTCTAATTGTTTTATTCGTTTTATTATTCGTTTTATTTTTGTTTTTCCTGAGGTCTTAGAGTTTATGTCTACCTGCACTAGTTTTAATTTATTTTTTTTTTCCAGGTTTTTATATTGTTTGTTTTTGTTAAAATTTTTGATTGTTTTAATGATTTTTCTATTACATTTTTTTTTTTTTTTTAATAATTTCCCAGTTTTGTATTGTTATCTGGTTCAGGATTGTCATCAAATATATTTATTTAATTTCTTTATACAGAATGATAAAAGACTGTCTGATGTGGGATATTTTTCAATAAGCTCCTTCAGCATATTTAATTAGTTTGGTGGATGTATTTATACTATTCCTTTTGCATGTGAAAGAAATTGTCTCTAGCTTTCTATTTATGATAAAATGTAGTTTATTTTTCCCTTCAAAATTGTTTTGATCATGGATCATTTTGATATCAATGGTTGTGTAAATCCATTTACTTTCCTTTTATAGATTTAGGAAATTGTGAGAATTCGAAAACTCCCAGTTTATAGTGTTGGATAAATGAGTGTATATATACTTTTGTGAATTTCAATACGTGTACGAATCATCTGTCGAAGAACCATGGGTATGCACATCCGTGAGGACTCTTTTGAACAGATACCGCAACTAATCCATAATGATAGTGGGTGCCAAAAGAGCCCAGGATGGCAGTGATGGACCCATTGGGTGCATGGCCAGTTTAACAGAGATTGCTAATATTGTTTATATATTAATTTTACGTCTGCAGTAAGTTCGTGTGATTTTGAGTCAAAACAGGAACAAACCCGAGTAATGCCGGTTTAATTAATTAATGCCCGACCCGAAAGTGTCTATAAGACTATATGCGCAGAGATAATTTGGATATCAAAATCAATGAGTTGTTATAATATAATGGTGGGGAAAACTTCAGGAGGTGACTGGGTATGCAGCCCAGGTCCTGGTTTAAATTTGCTTATATTTGCATATAATAAGAGCCAGAAAAATAGATTGCTGAGTGTTGGAGATATTATTGTTTGTAATTGTTTAGTTTGCATCAATGATTGCAAATGTTTATCTTTGAGGAATTCGAGGCTGTTGCATATAAGGATTGTTAGATGGCAGAGCTAGATGCTTGGGAGGCCTGTGCTAACCTACTTTGTAAGTTACTTGGTTGTATCCGTGCGGGTTCGCAGATCCTGCCTCTGACGACCCAAGGCTCCTGGATGAGCACCAGCCCCAGGTCCGACCTGGAGACCAACCTGCCGATGACAGCCGAAGCTGCCTTCGCGTGATGCAGGTTGATCTGTGCCACGCTGGTGACCCCCATCCTTAGAGCTCTTCTTCACCCTTCTTCACCCGAGAGCGTCAGATAGGCCTCTGACAGCATCCCGGTGGGTGTCCGCTCATCATCGGATGGCTCCTCAATGCTGGTTTGCTCCTCCTCGCCGCCCATGTGCAGGCGCGCCAGGTCCAGCCCCTGTAGCGAGACCGAGTCCAACTCGGCGTCCACTGCTGCTAAGTCCAGGGCCTCAGCTGCTTCGCCCGAGGGGCAGGAGGGTGCCTCCTTGGCTGTCGCCGTTGACGTGCCAGGCACATCGTCGGTATTCGCCTTCGTGGGCACCTCCGCCCCCACAGGTTCCTGCTTCTTGTGCAGGCGGCATTTAAGCTGGCCGAACCTGTAGCTCACCAGCATTTAGCGCTTCTTAAAGAGTGTCAACGCCTCCTCATCCAGGCCGAGCATCAGCACCTTGCCGCCCTTGGACTCCAGGTGCCGGATGACCCGCCAGGTCTGGGTGAGAAGGCCCCTGTTCTGCTCATTGAGGAGCCCGAGGGACCTCTCCATCGTCTCCCCAGCCGTACGGGGCAGGTAGACCGTGACGATGTTAATCGCCGGCAAATCATCCTGCAGGCAGGTGCGGAGCTGCACACCCACCTTGGTGCTGATGCTGGGGACCGTCAGCTCCAGCCACATCTTGGCATCGCAGTCCATGCAATCCAATAGTAGTAAACCATCACGGAACTGGATGCCGTTAAAGTTTAGAGCCGCGGTCCAGCCCTTCCTCATCTCTTCGACGAGGGCCTGCTCCACCGACGACAGCCGATCCTTCGTCAGGAGCCTCCTCGGGTAGTCCTCCGCCAGTATAGCAAGGTTCGTGCCCTTGGCTACACTGGCGTACGAGGCCGCCTTCGGACGCTTCCCGACTAGCGAGGTCCTAGATCCCTCCAGCGCTGCGACATTCCTTCTCTTAGTCCGTTTGGACTCGGTCTTGGGGAGGTCAAGCGGCGACGTGTGTTGCAGTAGCCTCTTCCTCCCCGCAACGGCCTGGCCGCCGACTCTCTCCACTGGAGACACGCTCGTCCCCGCAACGGCCTGGCCGTTCGGTGCACGGTGCTCCAGTGCTCTCTTCCGGGCCTCCTCCGGCCTCAAGCCACGCTCGGGGTACCGGAGGTACCACTTTCGGCCGGCTCCGCTGAGTCCTTGCCTCAGGGGATCACCGGCTCCTCCAGGCTGCCCTGCCGCTGGGACAGGCTGCTTCGCCAGTTGCTGCCTCGACCTTACGGAAGAGGGTGTTGCAGCGTCTCTCCTGCTGGCGTCGCCCGCCTGCGGGACAGCCGCTGGGGCAGTGCCGGGCACAGGAGGCCTTGTGCTATCCGCAACCTGCGACCCGTCAGGTGGCTTCAGCTTGCCCACCTCAGAACCATCTCACTAGTTCTTCGGTACCAGAGGATTGTCTATATAGACCGCTATGAAAAGGTCTCGGAAAGTCGGCCAGCGAATATAATCGCCCGAGAAAACTTCCGTATCGCACGGAGGAAGCTGACAGCCAGACGGATAGGAATTTTGGGGCGCAGAAGATTGGACTGGAGCTGCGGTAGAAGAGATCGTATCGATTTGTTCCATGAGCTGGGCGGAACACCTTTCGTAAATAAAATAGGCATACTCGTATTTTGCCTTTAGAGTAGGTAAGGTATCCGCCGTGCCCTCTAAGCCAACTGAAATTTGCTCTGAACAAGCTTCATATTCTTTCTCGACCTTGGTCGAGATGAATTTGGCAAGTGTACTTGGATGGACTTCGTGCTGCTGGATTGCAGACTCTGGACTAGAAGAGACTCAGACGGTCACAGGTCATCGTAGATTTATTTAAAATGCAGGAAGTCATTCTGGATATATTTTAGGAACAAACTGGATTGTTTGTTTATGGTTTTACTATTGATCGAATTAACTTTTATTTTCGGGACGCTGGATAAAGCGTGCAACCAATTGGATCGAAAAAAAAACGTATATATTTGAGACGCTGGATAAAGCGTACAACCAGTTGAAAAAACTAATGCGGATATGGAAGCGCAAATAAATTTCTAACTGAATTAGTTAGTTGGAATGGTTTTGAAAAATAATTTAAAACATATTTTTATGTTTATGGACTTATTTAGTTGACCGCTACTGTATTTGTCGCGGTACTGTTTTCGGAGATAATGTGTGCGTGTGAATATGTTTATGCCTTAGCCGTTTGCCAATGCAGAATAGCGGATACAACGGAGAGGCGGAAAATTGGCAAAAAACGGAGCGCCGACTTGCAGTCGATTATGTATGTAATTGTAATGTAGATATGTGCGCCTCAGCTCAGGATAGAGCAAAGAAACGAACAATAAATATATGTTTCTTTCGATTTAGCCCTGTACAGGATAGACAAGGGGAGTAAATAAATGAATACACAAAATAAGTCAGCGTTTCTGTGCCGTGATTTTGGGGATATATTTATATTTATTACTTAGAGCAGTGGACTGTAATTTATATTTTAGTTGTATGTTTTGGACGATTTATAAATATATTTTTTGTGGGGTAAATTATTTAAATTATTAAAATACCCGTGCCGAAATATTTTTAAGTTTATATATTTAATTTTGTGTAGCGCTCGTAGATCAGTGGAGTGGACTGTATTGTATGTATGTATATAGGAGAGTGTAAATAAATGCAAGCGGAACACAGTGAACGAAGAGAAATTCGAAATTGGAAGTTCCACTGTGGCTTGGCATATATTTAAACACTTTGGAAACACGGAGTTTTATAGAAATTAAGGAATTAAGGAACCATAATTCGGTACTCGGAATCGGAAATTATTAGCTGCCGTAGTTCCGGATTAATCGGACTTGGATTTAGGCAATAATCAGAGAAGTTAGACGAACTGGGTTTCGAAAAACCTAACTGCATGACCGACAGCAATAATGTAATGGTTACTTTTCTTGTGCGGTGTTAAAGCCACCGGAGCTGCTGGACTGGAATTATCCGGCTCTGATGGACCAAATGTTCGGAAATGCACTCGATAAATAAAACACGGAAGATAACTTTTTCAGGGTGTTACGCGACGTGCGTCTTTATTTGTGGAATCGGAATTTTGTACTCACAAAGAAGAAGGCTTAAAACTAGCTTGGGGAGAGCGGATTAGCAGCTCTATGCACGAAAGTGCAGTGGAAGAGGGAGAGAGAGCGAGTGTACGGGATCACACTGCCTCCGGAAAATAAACGCCCTTCTGGCGTGAACATAATAATTAGAAAAATAAATAAATATATGGCAGGGGCATTCGAGACGCTGTTCTATCTCATTGTCGAATTGATTAGTTTAAATCTTCTCTAATTGTTTTATTCGTTTTATTATTCGTTTTATTTTTGTTTTTCCTGAGGTCTTAGAGTTTATGTGACCGTGACGATGTTCATCGCCGGCAAATCATCCTGCAGGCAGGTGCGGAGCTGCACACCCACCTTGGTGCTGATGCTGGGGACCGTCAGCTCCAGCCACATCTTGGCATCGCAGTCCATGCAGTCCAATAGTAGTAAACCATCACGGAACTGGATGCCGTTAAAGTTTAGAGCCGCGGTCCAGCCCTTCCTCATCTCTTCGACGAGGGCCTGCTCCACCGACGACAGCCGATCCTTCGTCAGGAGCCTCCTCGGGTAGTCCTCCGCCAGTATAGCAAGGTTCGTGCCCTTGGCTACACTGGCGTACGAGGCCGCCTTCGGACGCTTCCCGACTAGCGAGGTCCTAGATCCCTCCAGCGCTGCGACATTCCTTCTCTTAGTCCGTTTGGACTCGGTCTTGGGGAGGTCAAGCGGCGACGTGTGTTGCAGTAGCCTCTTCCTCCCCCGCAACGGCCTGGCCGCCGACTCTCTCCACTGGAGACACGCTCGTCCCCGCAACGGCCTGGCCGTTCGGTGCACGGTGCTCCAGTGCTCTCTTCCGGGCCTCCTCCGGCCTCAAGCCACGCTCGGGGTACCGGAGGTACCACTTTCGGCCGGCTCCGCTGAGTCCTTGCCTCAGGGGATCACCGGCTCCTCCAGGCTGCCCTGCCGCTGGGACAGGCTGCTTCGCCAGTTGCTGCCTCGACCTTACGGAAGAGGGTGTTGCAGCGTCTCTCCTGCTGGCGTCGCCCGCCTGCGGGACAGCCGCTGGGGCAGTGCCGGGCACAGGAGGCCTTGTGCTATCCGCAACCTGCGACCCGTCAGGTGGCTTCAGCTTGCCCACCTCAGAACCATCTCACTAGTTCTTCGGTACCAGAGGATTGTCTATATAGACCGCTATGAAAAGGTCTCGGAAAGTCGGCCAGCGAATATAATCGCCCGAGAAAACTTCCGTATCGCACGGAGGAAGCTGACAGCCAGACGGATAGGAATTTTGGGGCGCAGAAGATTGGACTGGAGCTGCGGTAGAAGAGATCGTATCGATTTGTTCCATGAGCTGGGCGGAACACCTTTCGTAAAAAAATAGGCATACTCGTATTTTGCCTTTAGAGTAGGTAAGGTATCCGCCGTGCCCTCTAAGCCAACTGAAATTTGCTCTGAACAAGCTTCATATTCTTTCTCGACCTTATCCCATAGCGCTCGGACTTGGTCGAGATGAATTTGGCAAGTGTACTTGGATGGACTTCGTGCTGCTGGATTGCAGACTCTGGACTAGAAGAGACTCAGACGGTCACAGGTCATCGTAGATTTATTTAAAATGCAGGAAGTCATTCTGGATATATTTTAGGAACAAACTGGATTGTTTGTTTATGGTTTTACTTTTGATCGAATTAACTTTTATTTTCGGGACGCTGGATAAAGCGTGCAACCAATTGGATCGAAAAAAAACGTATATATTTGAGACGCTGGATAAAGCGTGCAACCAATTGGATCGAAAAAAAACGTATATATTTGAGACGCTGGATAAAGCGTACAACCAGTTGAAAAAACTAATGCGGATATGGAAGCGCAAATAAATTTCTAACTGAATTAGTTAGTTGGAATGGTTTTGAAAAATAATTTAAAACATATTTTTATGTTTATGGACTTATTTAGTTGACCGCTACTGTATTTGTCGCGGTACTGTTTTCGGAGATAATGTGTGCGTGTGAATATGTTTATGCCTTAGCCGTTTGCCAATGCAGAATAGCGGATACAACGGAGAGGCGGAAAATTGGCAAAAAACGGAGCGCCGACTTGCAGTCGATTATGTATGTAATTGTAATGTAGATATGTGCGCCTCAGCTCAGGATAGAGCAAAGAAACGAACAATAAATATATGTTTCTTTCGATTTAGCCCTGTACAGGATAGACAAGGGGAGTAAATAAATGAATACACAAAATAAGTCAGCGTTTCTGTGCCGTGATTTTGGGGATATATTTATATTTATTACTTAGAGCAGTGGACTGTAATTTATATTTTAGTAGTATGTTTTGGACGATTTATAAATATATTTTTTGTGGGGTAAATTATTTAAATTATTAAAATATCCGTGCCGAAATATTTTTAAGTTTATATATTTAATTTTGTGTAGCGCTCGTAGATCAGTGGAGTGGACTGTATTGTATGTATGTATATAGAAGAGTGTAAATAAATGCAAGCGGAACACAGTGAACGAAGAGAAATTCGAAATTGGAAGTTCCACTGTGGCTTGGCATATATTTAAACACTTTGGAAACACGGAGTTTTATAGAAATTAAGGAATTAAGGAACCATAATTCGGTACTCGGAATCGGAAATTATTAGCTGCCGTAGTTCCGGATTAATCGGACTTGGATTTAGGCAATAATCAGAGAAGTTGGACGAACTGGGTTTCGAAAAACCTAACTGCATGACCGACAGCAATAATGTAATGGTTACTTATCTTGTGCGGTGTTAAAGCCACCGGAGCTGCTGGACTGGAATTATCCGGCTCTGATGGACCAAATGTTCGGAGGGGGGTAGCTTTATTCTGAAATGCACTCGATAAATAAAACACGGAAGATAACTTTTTCAGGGTGTTTTCAGGGTGTTAAGGCTTAAATCTAGCTTGGGGAGAGCGGATTAGCAGCTCTATGCACGAAAGTGCAGTGGAAGAAGGAGAGAGAGCGAGTGTACGGGATCACACTGCCTCCGGAAAATAAACGCCCTTCTGGCGTTAACATAATAATTAGAAAAATAAATAAATATATGGCAGGGGCATTCGAGACGCTGTTCTATCTCATTGTCGAATTGATTAGTTTAAATCTTCTCTAATTGTTTTATTCGTTTTATTATTCGTTTTATTTTTGTTTTTCCTGAGGTCTTAGAGTTTATGTGACCGTGACGATGTTCATCGCCGGCAAATCATCCTGCAGGCTGGTGCGGAGCTGCACACCCACCTTGGTGTTGATGCTGGGGACCGTCAGCTCCAGCCACATCTTGGCATCGCAGTCCATGCAGTCCAATAGTAGTAAACCATCACGGAACTGGATGCCGTTAAAGTTTAGAGCCGCGGTCCAGCCCTTCCTCATCTCTTCGACGAGGGCCTGCTCCACCGACGACAGCCGATCCTTCGTCAGGAGCCTCCTCGGGTAGTCCTCCGCCAGTATAGCAAGGTTCGTGCCCTTGGCTACACTGGCGTACGAGGCCGCCTTCGGACGCTTCCCGACTAGCGAGGTCCTAGATCCCTCCAGCGCTACGACATTCCTTCTCTTAGTCCGTTTGGACTCGGTCTTGGGGAGGTCAAGCGGCGACGTGTGTTGCAGTAGCCTCTTCCTCCCCGCAACGGCCTGGCCGCCGACTCTCTCCACTGGAGACACGCTCGTCCCCGCAACGGCCTGGCCGTTCGGTGCACGGTGCTCCAGTGCTCTCTTCCGGGCCTCCTCCGGCCTCAAGCCACGCTCGGGGTACCGGAGGTACCACTTTTCAGGGTGTTACGCGACTTGCGTCTTTATTTGTGGAATCGGAATTTTGTACTCACAAAGAAGAAGGCTTAAATCTAGCTTGGGGAGAGCGGATTAGCAGCTCTATGCACGAAAGTGCAGTGGAAGAGGGAGAGAGAGCGAGTGTACGGGATCACACTGCCTCCGGAAAATAAACGCCCTTCTGGCGTGAACATAATAATTAGAAAAATAAATAAATATATGGCAGGGGCATTCGAGACGCTGTTCTATCTCATTGTCGAATTGATTAGTTTAAATCTTCTCTAATTGTTTTATTCGTTTTATTATTCGTTTTATTTTTGTTTTTCCTGAGGTCTTAGAGTTTATGTGACCGTGACGATGTTCATCGCCGGCAAATCATCCTGCAGGCAGGTGCGGAGCTGCACACCCACCTTGGTGTTGATGCTGGGGACCGTCAGCTCCAGCCACATCTTGGCATCGCAGTCCATGCAGTCCAATAGTAGTAAACCATCACGGAACTGGATGCCGTTAAAGTTTAGAGCCTCAGGGGATCACCGGCTCCTCCAGGCTGCCCTGCCGCTGGGACAGGCTGCTTCGCCAGTTGCTGCCTCGACCTTACGGAAGAGGGTGTTGCAGCGTCTCTCCTGCTGGCGTCGCCCGCCTGCGGGACAGCCGCTGGGGCAGTGCCGGGCACAGGAGGCCTTGTGCTATCCGCAACCTGCGTCCGGTGGCTTCAGCTTGCCCACCTCAGAACCATCTCACTAGTTCTTCGGTACCAGAGGATTGTCTATATAGACCGCTATGAAAAGGTCTCGGAAAGTCGGCCAGCGAATATAATCGCCCGAGAAAACTTCCGTATCGCACGGAGGAAGCTGACAGCCAGACGGATAGGAATTTTGGGGCGCAGAAGATTGGACTGGAGCTGCGGTAGAAGAGATCGTATCGATTTGTTCCATGAGCTGGGTGGAACACCTTTCGTAAATAAAATAGGCATACTCGTATTTTGCCTTTAGAGTAGGTAAGGTATCCGCCGTGCCCTCTAAGCCAACTGAAATTTGCTCTGAACAAGCTTCATATTCTTTCTCGACCTTATCCCATAGCGCTCGGACTTGGTCGAGATGAATTTGGCAAGTGTACTTGGATGGACTTCGTGCTGCTGGATTGCAGACTCTGGACTCGAAGAGACTCAGACGGTCACAGGTCATCGTAGATTTATTTAAAATGCAGGAAGTCATTCTGGATATATTTTAGGAACAAACTGGATTGTTTGTTTATGGTTTTACTTTTGATCGAATTAACTTTTATTTTCGGGACGCTGGATAAAGCGTGCAACCAATTGGATCGAAAAAAAACGTATATATTTGAGACGCTGGATAAAGCGTGCAACCAATTGGATCGAAAAAAAACGTATATATTTGAGACGCTGGATAAAGCGTACAACCAGTTGAAAAAACTAATGCGGATATGGAAGCGCAAATAAATTTCTAACTGAATTAGTTAGTTGGAATGGTTTTGAAAAATAATTTAAAACATATTTTTATGTTTATGGACTTATTTAGTTGACCGCTACTGTATTTGTCGCGGTACTGTTTTCGGAGATAATGTGTGCGTGTGAATATGTTTATGCCTTAGCCTTAGCAGACATCTACAAATATACTCTTGTATTTTACGAGTTTATTTTTACTATGGTAGTGTCTTTTTACTTTGGCCAAAGTTTTATGTATGCCGGTATGACCTCTTTTTATTTGTTTTATTATGTAGTGTAGACAGTAAGCTTCTTCTTGGGTCACCGGGTTGAGTAGCTACTCTCAATGAATTTTATTGCCCATTATATTGAAATTATCTATAGTAACATGTACAAAGATATTTTCCCGCGGTGCCATTTGAGTTTGCATATTTTATATACCGGCTTGCATTTCAAGCCTTTGGAAAAATTGACCTAAGTCAAGGACTCCATTGGTCTATAAATCGCTAACTTCTTATCTTGCAATAATTTTCTTATCATGTTTAAAGAAACATAACATAGTTTTTTATATGCAAGGTCACTACTTTTCATACTCCGTCATTTTTAATGACGTTGGGCTTGAAGCTTTTCAGTAGATCTTGGCTAGGCAATTCTACTTTTTCTATTCGTTATTTCCCTGCGCAGGATTTCTGTCTACTTTGTTGCCTGGTAGTGACTTTCAGGTCTTTATTTGTAAGTCTTTTGGTTTAAATTTTGTTTTTTTTTTTTTTTTCGTGGCGTTAATATGTTACATAACATTATATGTATGTATTATATATAATAAGTCAAACTTCTTTGGTCTGTTATCGCTGTAAAGTGCTTGCCATAAATATAGTTTTGGAGATTCTTTGAATAAAGAGCACAAGCTCCATAACTTAAAAAGTAACATTCTTTTTACATAATCTAGTTATGTGCCGTGAATAGTCGGCGAAGTTTTCAATGAAACGTCTATTAAAATTGCAAAATGCAACAAATCTTCTAGCGCTGTCCGCGTCATGCGGTATTGGATAATCTTTAATGACATCATTTTTTGGCAGAATTCATCTAGCTGTACGTCTATGACCGAGAAAGGTTACTTCGTGCATGAAAAGTTAGCACTTTTGTGGATGTAGCTTTAGATTATGGATTCTGCATAGATTAAAATATTAATCAAATTCTTAAACATATGATTTTTCAAACAACTATTTGCTATTAGGTTATCCATCTACAAGATTGCTTCTGATGGCTGGAGGCCTGAGAATGCTAGTTTAGCCATCATTCTCTGAAAATAATTTGGCGCTATTTTAAACCCAAAGGTAGTCGCGTGAAGCGACCGTTGAAAAGACGTTATATTTCTTGATTACATACTTATGTGTATATTCCCCCTGAACTTACAGTTGACTGGTAAGGTTTTCAGGAGTAATGATAAGTAATAAATTGGCTAGCATTTTAGCAATAAAGGAACAACAACTCCGGCACTTCTTCCAAAAGGCCAGTAATCGACCAAGGTTGCAAAGTAGCCTGAGGCTACTAAATGAGTACAGACTCTTTTACTCCAAAAATATTGTAAGCCTACTTAATCTTGATACTCGCCCTAACAGGGGGCGGTAAGGCTTTCTTGGATTTTAGTTTTCCGAGTCGGAATCGGAAAATGACACTCGGCTGTAGTAAAGAAATCGGTAAATTTTCCAAAATCGTGATAAAGTAATAATTGAACTTTATGTTATATAAATTTATTTATTTTTCATATATTCCTTTTTTTTTTGGTATATATATATATCAATTTAGGTTCAATACAATTTTTTTTCATAATAAAGACCAATTTTGTGTGATTTTATTAGAAAGACCAAATATTTTCTGTATTTATTAATAAGATATTTAAGTTCTTAAGCTTCACTTCATAAGTCATTGTTAAATAATTAAACGGAATAAGGAAATAAACAGAATAAGCCTGTTTTGCAAAATTCAGTGTGTAAATTAAAGTAATAAACGTAAATTAAAATGGCTGAAGATCAGAGCCGTAATTTGTAATTAGGAAGTAATAAGTCGTTTTATTTTTGGATATGCTTTTAAGCAGCACTCGATTAAATATTAATTTCATATTGAAGATTAATTTGAAAGGACAAATAAAAACTCAGAAGGAATATCATGCAGGGATTGGCAAGATCGGCATGAATGGTGAAAAGCAAAATCATATATAAACCAATAATGAAATGGTATGATCAACCATCAAAAAATCATATTTAAATCAATAATAAATCAATTCACTCCTGGGTGAATGTACATAAATCCTACCTATACTTTTCGCATAGCTTTACAGGCTATGCTGCTCATCGGGCAGAAAAGGTTCCGCTCAATGTTACAATTTGTTTTTTAAAATTAATTGGTGTGCCTCGCAGGGCAACAAAAAAATTCTTGGGTGTGCCACACAGGGCAACAAAAAAAAAAAAAATGTTTCTCTCCGGTTGGTCCTCTGATCCTCCCTCGTAGGCGCAGGTGGCGGAGTGCCTCCCGCACTTGTTGATTACCGCTGCTGATGTCCTGGCCTATGGGCTCAGGCGGTGCCGGTGCTGGTCCTCGCACAGGCTATTTATCATCTGCCTCACAGATGTTCTCGGCCAGTGATGCCGGGATGAGGAGGCTCCATCGAAGGCGCAGGGGGCGGTCTGCCTCCCACGCTCGTCTGCTGCTGCTCTTACGGTTGTTCTCGGCCGGTGATGCCGGGTTGAGGAGGCTCCAACGAAGGCGCAGGGGGCGGTCTGCCTCCCACGCTCGTCTGCTGCTGCTCACACGGATGTTCTCGGTTGAGATGGCGATGGCCAGAGCAATGCCGGTGAGGAGTTGTCCAACGACGGATGGTTCTTGCATGGTTCTTTAGCTGGCTTACCATAAATGCCGATAAGCGGTTGGTTCTTCAGCTTTGTCTACTTGCTGCTGTAGTGGCGGTGGCTTCTTTAGGTGTCTCTACTCGCCATATTATGTATTTTTAGCACTTCACACTTTGTCACATCCAAATAAAAACAATAGCGGATTTAATATTCAATGTTTCAGTTTATTTGGGAGCAGGCAATAGTGCCGCTTCCCTCTGGGAGCAGGCAATGGTGCCGCTTCCCATACCAAAACGGATCTGATTTTAATATTGTATCTTAGGTTCTAAGTAAGCCTACGTCTCGTCGCTGCGCTGCCGGTGACGCCGGCAGCGGAGCGGCGTTCTTATATATATTTCTTATATGTATTTATTTAGAGGAAGGTTTGTTATATGCGCCCATATATTTGGTCAGCGTGAGAACGCTGACTCTGCATTTGTTCCGAGCCGCCAGATGGGTGCTCATGTTACATATGCACTTGAATGTTGGAACAGAGTGCAACGACATTATTGTTGTTGTTTATACATATATGTATGTGCGCATACTACATCTCCCTCCTTTTCAAAAATAACGTAATTCTATGAAGTTATTTTATAAGGTTTTACTTTAAAGGTTAATTTTTAATTAACAATGGGGATTTAAAAATATTTTTTTTTTTTTTATATAATATATTAAATTACAAATAACATTTGAATGTAGATAAGTATTTTTGTCTTAGCATGGCCATACTAACAACAATTATGAAATAAACATTTTTAATCTATCCTTATGTACTGTTTGTCTTTTGTTTTTATTATTATTTGGTTTATATATGTTTTTGTATTTTATATGAAGTATATGGAAATTCGGAATGTAAAGTTTAAGATGTTCTGTTTTAATTGGTCGTTATAAATAAAAAATTTTTATTATTATTTATTTATTTATTTTTTTTTTTACTTTGTTGTTGTTTTTTGTTCTGGTCGTTTGGTGGTCTGCAGTATATGTTATGTTGTCGATTTTCGTATAACTGCACAAGTCATTGATTATTGAATTTTTACGTACTATTTCCATGTCCAAAATGAACGTCTTCATTGGACCGTACTTTAGAATAAAAGATTAGAATATTGATTTTAGCGAAACTTTTTTTTTTTTTTTTTTTTTGCTATTGCCACCAAATAATTGTTAAGTCACCAATTAAAGTGACTGGATATTCATTGCCATTTTCTGACCTGGGTAGAGGACCGATCGGGTCCACTATCACTCTATCAAAGGCATTTTCTGTTGGTGAGTTGGTTAGGATCATAGTTATTTTGTATGCGTCATTGTTTTCGACGTAAGGCATTTAGGACATCTACAAATATACTCTTGTATTTCACGAGTTTATTTTTTACTATGGTAGTGTCTTTTTACTTTGGACAAAGTTTTATTTATGCCTGTATGACCTCTTTTTATTTGTTTTATTATGTAGTGTAGACAGTAAGCTTCTCCTTGGGTCACCGGGTTGAGTAGCTACTCTCAATGAATTTTATTGCCCATTATATTGAAATTATCTATAGTAACATGTACAAAGATATTTTCCCGCGGTGCCATTTGAGTTTGCATATTTTATATACCGGCTTGCATTTCAAGCCTTTGGAAAAATTGACCTAAGTCAAGGACTCCATTGGTCTATAAATCGCTAACTTCTTATCTTGCAATAATTTTCTTATCATGTTTAAAGAAACATAACATAGTTTTTTATATGCAAGGTCACTACTTTTCATACTCCGTCATTTTTAATGACGTTGGGCTTGAAGCTTTTCAGTAGATCTTGGCTAGGCAATTCTACTTTTTCTATTCGTTATTTCCCTGCGCAGGATTTCTGTCTACTTTGTTGCCTGGTAGTGACTTTCAGGTCTTTATTTGTAAGTCTTTTGGTTTAAATTTTGTTTTTTTTTTTTTTTTTTCGTGGCGTTAATATGTTACATAACATTATATGTATGTATTATATATAATAAGTCAAACTTCTTTGGTCTGTTATCGCTGTAAAGTGCTTGCCATAAATATAGTTTTGGAGATTCTTTGAATAAAGAGCACAAGCTCCATAACTTAAAAAGTAACATTCTTTTTACATAATCTAGTTATGTGCCGTGAATAGTCGGCGAAGTTTTCAATGAAACGTCTATTAAAATTGCAAAATGCAACAAATCTTCTAGCGCTGTCCGCGTCATGCGGTATTGGATAATCTTTAATGACATCATTTTTTGGCAGAATTCATCTAGCTGTACGTCTATGACCGAGAAAGGTTACTTCGTGCATGAAAAGTTAGCACTTTTGTGGATGTAGCTTTAGATTATGGATTCTGCATAGATTAAAATATTAATCAAATTCTTGAACATATGATTTTTCAAACAACTATTTGCTATTAGGTTATCCATCTACAAGATTGCTTCTGATGGCTGGAGGCCTGAGAATGCTAGTTTAGCCTTCATTCTCTGAAAATAATTTGGCGCTATTTTAAACCCAAAGGTAGTCGCGTGAAGCGACCGTTGAAAAGACGTTATATTTCTTGATTACATACTTATGTGTATATTCCCCCTGAACTTACAGTTGACTGGTAAGGTTTTCAGGAGTAATGATAAGTAATAAATTGGCTAGCATTTTAGCAATAAAGGAACAGCAACTCCGGCACTTCTTCCACGAACAATAAATATATGTTTCTTTCGATTTAGCCCTGTACAGGATAGACAAGGGGAGTAAATGAATGAATACACAAAATAAGTCAGCGTTTCTGTGCCGTGATTTTGGGGATATATTTATATTTATTACTTAGAGCAGTGAACTGTAATTTATATTTTAGTTGTATGTTTTGGACGATTTATAAATATATTTTTTGTGGGGTAAATTATTTAAATTATTAAAATACCCGTGGCGAAATATTTTTAAGTTTATATATTTAATTTTGTGTAGCGCTCGTAGATCAGTGGAGTGGACTGTATTATATGTATGTATATAGGAGAGTGTAAATAAATGCAAGCGGAACACAGTGAACGAAGAGAAATTCGAAATTGGAAGTTCCACTGTGGCTTGGCATATATTTAAACACTTTGGAAACACGGAGTTTTATAGAAATTAAGGAATTAAGGAACCATAATTCGGTACTCGGAATCGGAAATTATTAGCTGCCGTAGTTCCGGATTAATCGGACTTCGATTTAGGCAATAATCAGAGAAGTTAGACGAACTGGGTTTCGAAAAACCTAACTGCATGACCGACAGCAATAATGTAATGGTTACTTATCTTGTGCGGTGTTAAAGCCACCGGAGCTGCTGGACTGGAATTATCCGGCTCTGATGGACCAAATGTTCGGAGGGGGGTAGCTTTATTCTGAAATGCACTCGATAAATAAAACACGGAAGATAACTTTTTCAGGGTGTTACGCGACGTGCGTCTTTATTTGTGGAATCGGAATTTTGTACTCACAAAGAAGAAGGCTTAAATCTAGCTTGGGGAGAGCGGATTAGCAGCTCTATGCACGAAAGTGCAGTGGAAGAGGGAGAGAGAGCGAGTGTACGGGATCACACTGCCTCCGGAAAATAAACGCCCTTCTGGCGTGAACATAATAATTAGAAAAATAAATAAATATATGCCAGGGGCATTCGAGACGCTGTTCTATCTCATTGTCGAATTGATTAGTTTAAATCTTGTCTAATTGTTTTATTCGTTTTATTATTCGTTTTATTTTTGTTTTTCCTGAGGTCTTAGAGTTTATGTCTACCTGCACTAGTTTTAATTTATTTTTTTTTTCGAGGTTTTTATATTGTTTGTTTTTGTTAAAATTTTTGATTGTTTTAATGATTTTTCTATTACATTTTTTTTTTTTTTTTTAATAATTTCCCAGTTTTGTATTGTTATCTGGTTCAGGATTGTCATCAAATATATTTATTTAATTTCTTTATACAGAATGATAAAAGACTGTCTGATGTGGGATATTTTTCAATAAGCTCCTTCAGCATATTTAATTAGTTTGGTGGATGTATTTATACTATTCCTTTTGCATGTGAAAGAAATTGTCTCTAGCTTTCTATTTATGATAAAATGTAGTTTATTTTTCCCTTCAAAATTGTTTTGATCATGGATCATTTTGATATCAATGGTTGTGTAAATCCATTTACTTTCCTTTATAGATTTAGGAAATTGTGAGAATTCGAAAACTTCCAGTTTATAGTGTTGGATAAATGAGTGTATATATACTTTTGTGAATTTCAATACGTGTACGAATCATCTGTCGAAGAACCATGGGTATGCACATCCGTGAGGACTCTTTTGAACAGATACCGCAACTAATCCATAATGATAGTGGGTGCCAAAAGAGCCCAGGATGGCAGTGATGGACCCATTGGGTGCATGGCCAGTTTAACAGAGATTGCTAATATTGTTTATATATAAATTTTACGTCTGCAGTAAGTTCGTGTGATTTTGAGTCAAAACAGGAACAAACCCGAGTAATGCCGGTTTAATTAATTAATGCCCGACCCGAGAGTGTCTATATGACTATATGCGCAGAGATAATTTGGATATCAAAATCAATGAGTTGTTATAATATAATGGTGGGGAAAACTTCAGGAGGTGACTGGGTATGCAGCCCAGGTCCTGGTTTAAATTTGCTTATATTTGCATATAATAAGAGCCAGAAAAATAGATTGCTGAGTGTTGGAGATATTATTGTTTGTAATTGTTTAGTTTGCATCAATGATTGCAAATGTTTATCTTTGAGGAATTCGAGGCTGTTGCATATAAGGATTGTTAGATGGCAGAGCTAGATGCTTGGGAGGCCTGTGCTAACCTACTTTGTAAGTTACTTGGTTGTATCCGTGCGGGTTTGGCGCTATTGGCTGTTTTTGTATTATGTTGCTGGCGTTGTTGTCGATTTTCGATCCAGCCCAATTTAGTGTAGTGTCGCCCTCTTGCACGTTTATTATTTGCAAATGGAAGGACAGGTCTGCTAGGGGGTGCATGGGTGCCATGTGTTGTTGTTTGTGGTCCCCTATTTAGGTTGTGATTATAATTATTATTTGGATTGTTATTCCTGCTTCTAAATTTGCTGTCCCAATCCCTATGCCCGTGTGATTGCGGCTGTTGGTTGTTTTGTTGTTGCTGCTGCCGAGACCAGGGTTCATTGTTTCTTGCAAATCTATTGTAATTATCAGACCTCCTCATCATTGCACCATGCGGGTGATTATTATAATTTTTCATAATAATTATAGTTATAAATTCCTGAATTGTCAGTCCATCTCGGATTTGGTTTTGGCCTCTTTCCTTCTGAATGGTATATTTTTGCCATCGTGGCCAAACTGCAATCCTCTATTATTAAGTCTAGTAAAGAATTTAAATAGGACCTGTCGCCTGGCTTGTTTATAGGCCATGCAGCCTTTATAACTGGCGACATGCCCTTGGCCGCAATTGGCACAGCAGGCGGGCATTTCCCTGGGTTTTATGCACTCCCTTGTCCCATGTGAGCCGGCACATTTGAGGCATTTTTCAGGCTTGCTACACATGCGTTGATTGTGACCGAAGCTCTGGCATTTGTAGCAGCGAATGGGCTCGGGAAAGGGCGAGTGAATGGCAATATTGGCCGTTTGGTCAATAATCTTTCCACAGACAATTAATTTATTGCAACTAACTCTGTTTGCTGCATCTACATTTGCCTCAAATATGCCAAGCGGCTCTTTGGTCCTAAAGTGTCGTAATTGCCTTAGGGCATAAAACTTTACACCCGACTGTTCAAGGAATTGCCTAATCATTTCGATGGGTAATTCCTTCGAGATTCCACTAATCCTGAGACGCAGTGGTGGGGTGCGTTTCCTAGGTTGCTTATCGGGTATTTGTTGTGGTTGTTGTAGTTGTTGTATGTCCGCCAATGGGCGAGAGTCTCGGACAGGTTATTGGCAGCAACAGCTGGCTGCTGTTGTTGGATTTGTGAGCTCTCCTCATCACTGCTATCACTACTTATGTTTGCCCTCTTTCGACTTGTGCTTGTTGGAGCTATGGTTTGTCATTGTTGTTACTGTTGTTGTCATGAATGCTAACGCTTGCGCCCGAATTGTTAGCACTAACATCGATTAAGGATAGCGAGGAGGCACTCTCAACTTGTGACGGTTAGTCGAGGGTTTGGGCGGATCAGGGCTGGCCCAGGGTTGTCACAGATATTTATTTGTATCGGACGTGGTTGCTGGAATAGAAAGCCGACCCCGTCCCAGAGTAGAAGTCAGGGTGAATTACACGGTAATTGAGAATCGTACTGGTTTATTCACGGGAAGTGACAAAGTTAAGGATATGTGAGCGGTCCGTGCTACTCGTTCGGCTCGGCCGGCGTCCGGGCGGTTCGTCTCTCTCCACAGCGAAGGCGGCGTTCCACAGCGAGTCGTCGTTCCGCGTGGCCTCTCAGGGGGGTGGCGCGAAGGTGCGGGCGTGGCCGTGGATCGTCGTCCGGGGTCGTCTTGGGGTGCTGTAAAGACAGAATGATCCCTTAGGCGGCCATTCAGGTCATCCGTCGGGGAAGTGAGTACCCTAATCGGCGACCGTTCAGATCTGTCGAGAGAGAAATCCTTAAGCGGCCATTCAGGTCAGCCACAGGAGTAAGCGAGAACCCTATTGATGACCATTCAGATCCAAGAGAGAGAAATCCTTAGGCGGCCATTCAGGTCAGCCGCAGGAGTGAGTGAGAACCCTAATTATGACCATTCAGATCCAACAGAGAGAGAGATCCTTAGGCGGCCATTCAGGTCGGCCACAGGAGTGAGTGAGAACCCTAATTATGACCATTCAGATCCAACAGAGAGAGAGATCCTTAGGCGGCCATTCAGGTCGGCCACAGGAGTAAGCGAGAACCCTAATTTATGACCATTCAGATCCAACAGAGAGAGAGATCCTTAGGCGGCCATTCAGGTCGGCCACAGGAGTGAGTGAGAACCCTAATTATGACCATTCAGATCCAACAGAGAGAGAGATCCTTAGGCGGCCATTCAGGTCGGCCACAGGAGTGAGTGAGAACCCTAATTATGACCATTCAGATCCAACAGAGAGAGAGATCCTTAGGCGGCCATTCAGGTCAGCCACAGGAGTAAACGAGAACCCTAATTTATGACCATTCAGATCTATAGATTATAGGAGGGCGGGAAGGTATTAAGAGCGCTAACTACCAATTATTTATTCCAACTTACTGGTTTATCTTACCAAGCTGCTGACTACTGCTGCTGCTGCTGATGCTTACCCGATCGCTGTCGGGAACTGAGTGCCGATATGAGGCCAGCCGCCCGCTTTATATAGGCCCCTTCTGCTTTTAGTGTGCCCGCCGATGATTCGCAATTTGCCCTATTAGTGTGACCAGCTCTCTCTTTTATTGTGGCCATTCGCCCGTGGTTGGCGCGCGCGCGGATCTTGTTTAAATTCAAATTTAGATCAATTCCATTCCTTATTCCTCTATTGAAACTATATTTGTGCGCGTCTGCGCGTCACACTCCCCCCTCGCTTAGGAGACGGTGTGATACCTCACCGTAATTGCTTCCCCCTATCGAAAACGCTTCTCCAGGTTACATTATTACCCTCCTCTCGACCCTGCTTCCATTCCCACTCGCCTGTTCCTGTTGCCGTTGTCTTCATCGCCGTGTCCCTATTGTCGGGTGCTGCCTGTCCGGCTAGTGGTTGCCGCGGTGTCTCTGTGCTGTTGGCCTCTTCCAGCTCCGGTTCTATAGTTTTCCGGAAAATCCCCTCGATCGCCACACCTTCGACCTTCTCTGCTTGATCTGTGTCCTCCTTCCTTCCTGTCTTCATCTGCTCCTCATCCTTTTGTTCTCCAGATTCAGCTCCACACTCTTTTCGTCCATCCTGTCCTTCTTTACACTGATCCGTTCTCCTATCCACCTCGTCTGTCTGCCTTGTGATGCCCTCTTCTTGATGCTCCACGTTGACCTCCTCCAGTTGTTCTATATCGTCTTTTCCAACGGCTGACCTCACGCACACCGCGGTATCTCTACCCTCCAGTGCGATCCATGGGTCACGAACTACCTGGCCTGTCTGCTCCGGTTGGTTCGCCGCCATTTCACAGTAATTGATGGTTTTGGTGGCTATATTACGCTGCACCGTACCGTCGGATCCCACGCAGATCTCTGGGCTGAGTCCGTACCGTGAGTGTTCGAGACTCTCTGCTTCGATAATCTCGACTACTTCTGCTAACTTTAGGAACTCGGGGAGTGTTTTAAACCCTGTTCTCCGTATATTTAGCTTTATCTCGCTTCTGGAGTTATAATAAACCCGGTCCACTTTTTCCTTTTCCGTGTAACCCGTGAATCTCATCATCTTCATTAACTCCAGCGCGTATGCCCTCGATGGTTCCGACTTTCCTTGTCTACGCCAAGTAACTTGTTCCTTCAGTTGCTCCTGGTATCTTCTAGGCAAGAAGTACTCCACCATCTCTTCAGTTAGCACTGCCCAACTGTTTATTTTGATTGGCGTGCAGATCCACCAATCACTCGCGGCGTCTTCCAAAACGAATGGCATCGACTGCACCAATTCGTCGTGATGGATGCCGAATGGCGTCGCCCAATTCTCCATCTTCCGAATAAACTCCAGTGGATTGGTTGTCCCATCGTACCGTATTCCCCAGCTTCGTATCCGGTCGAGGATCTCCACGTTTATCTTTCCTTCCATCTTCGTGTCCGTTCGTTCTGCTTCAGTCTCACTCCGACAATCTTTCGTTGACCTGATACACCCAGCTCGACATTACTCTTCTGGTGTCGGTTTCTCCCTTGCAACCACTTTAATCTGTTCGGGCGCCACTGTGACGGTTAGTCGAGGGTTTGGGCGGCTCAGGGCTGGCCCAGGGTTGTCACAGATATTTATTTGTATCGGACGTGGTTGCTGGAATAGAAAGCCGACCCCGTCCCAGAGTAGAAGTCAGGGTGAATTACACGGTAATTGAGAATCGTACTGGTTTATTCACGGGAAGTGACAAAGTTAAGGATATGTGAGCGGTCCGTGCTACTCGTTCGGCTCGGCCGGCGTCCGGGCGGTTCGTCTCTCTCCACAGCGAAGGCGGCGTTCCACAGCGAGTCATCGTTCCGCGTGGCCTCTCAGGGGGGTGGCGCGAAGGTGCGGGCGTGGCCGTGGATCGTCGTCCGGGGTCGTCTTGGGGTGCTGTAAAGACAGAATGATCCCTTAGGCGGCCATTCAGGTCATCCGTCGGGGAGGTGAGTACCCTAATCGGCGACCGTTCAGATCTGTCGAGAGAGAAATCCTTAAGGGCCATTCAGGTCAGCCATTCAGGTCAGCCACAGGAGTAAGCGAGAACCCTATTGATGACCATTCAGATCCAAGAGAGAGAAATCCTTAGGCGGCCATTCAGGTCAGCCGCAGGAGTGAGTGAGAACCCTAATTATGACCATTCAGATCCAACAGAGAGAGAGATCCTTAGGCGGCCATTCAGGTCGGCCACAGGAGTGAGTGAGAACCCTAATTTATGACCATTCAGATCTATAGATTATAGGAGGGCGGGAAGGTATTAAGAGCGCTAACTACCAATTATTTATTCCAACTTACTGGTTTATCTTACCAAGCTGCTGACTACTGCTGCTGCTGCTGATGCTTACCCGATCGCTGTCGGGAACTGAGTGCCGATATGAGGCCAGCCGCCCGCTTTATATAGGCCCCTGCTGCTTTTAGTGTGCCCGCCGATGATTCGCAATTTGCCCTATTAGTGTGACCAGCTCTCTCTTTTATTGTGGCCATTCGCACGTGGTTGGCGCGCGCGCGGATCTTTTTTAAATTCAAATTTAGATCAATTCCATTCCTTATTCCTCTATTACAACTATATTTGTGCGCGTCTGCGCGTCACAAACTGTACTAGCGGACAGAGAGGTTCGTGGTGCAGGCTTGGGGGAAGGATATTACCACCACTGCCCTGCTGTGTCTCCCTAACAAATTTGGCAAAGGTGGAAAAATAGGAGGCCTCGGGGATGGGCGTCTCTACGGGCCGGTGATTGGGCAGGGGCAGATTCGATTGGTTCTTAGGATCTACTTTAGATTGCGGTAGCAGCTGCGGTCTCTCAGAGCTTTTATTATTTAAAGACCTAGGATGACTGTTGGCCGCCAGAGTTTCAGGTATCTCCTCATCCTCATCAGAAGATATCAATTCTGGGGAGGGGGTGGAACCTAATACTGTGCGCTTAGGAGTTGCGACCACTGCAGATGATTTTTCTGCTGATGCTGATGTTACTATTTCTGCTGCTGTTGCCTTAAACAAATCTTTTCCCCTGTTGCTGCGGAAAAGCCAAAATAGAGCCAGAACCATTGCTGTAATGCCGACTTGGTTTTACCTTCACCTTCATTTAATGCCTCGGCTAGATTCTTTGTCAAAAGAGTATGTGGGCGACTGTAATTACTGTTGGATTCAAGAGCTGTGTTTGTGGCAGTACTGTGCCTTTTTAAATTACGAGTCAATCCCTTTGAGTTCTGGTTCCCTGTACTGACCGAGGCCAGTGATGGGGAGCCGGTAGTGAGGAAAGAACTAGAGGTGGCGGGCAGTGGAAGGGAGGAACCTTGCTTTGGATGCATCGGTGGTAATATTGCAAAGGCATTTGTCCTTTTCACCAGGGTTGCCTCTAGATGGGTTGGGGATCCTAATTTGGCCGTTTTTGTAGATTTCAGGAAAGGATCACGGCAAGCATTCAAGAGGGTTTCAGCAGAGTTGGTTTTATTGCCTTTACTTCCACTTTCATAGTTCTTGGTGGCCACGGCAGCATTGTGCCAAGGCGGGGGGGAAAGTGGGGGAGGGAATGGGTTCACACCTGTGCTTTTTTCCGCATGGATCTGGACTGAGACAATTTTTGAGACAATGTTTGGGCCTGCAGAGGAGTTGGAATCCGTATCGGAGACATCCGAACAGGTCAAATAGTCGGTTACGTTAAATTCTTTTTGCGGCTGCCGCTGCTGGCTTTGGTGTGCAATCGAAGTGGATTTTGTCTGAAGCATCTGCTGCTGCAGAAGCTTCATTTTCTCCTTACTCTTCCTCATTGACTTTCTATTATTGTGGCCCTTTTTGTTCACCATTGTTACAAAGAATGGGGTGACCGAGAGACAAACAAATCAAACAGTGCAACTAATGGCTGATCAGAGGAGTAATGAGTAAAAATATTATAAGACAGTAAGACAGATAAGAAATATATAAATATATATGCAAGTGTTTATTCCCCACTCAGTTTGAAGTGTCTAATTGGGTTGTCAGATTTTTCTTATCATATATAGCCGATCTGTGTGTAGGTATTCCAATTTAAATAACTTTTGTAGATTGTAGTATTTATTTTGCGTTCGCAAGGCCGCAGCACAAGACAAGAAAGCCAGCAACAAGTGTATTCACAGAACATAAGCAAAGAAAGACAAAATATAGGGTTAATTTGAAGGAGACCATTTTCAAATCTGATCGCGTTAAAATTTAAAACATATAAAGGGTGTTTTTTTAGGAGGTTTATGTTTTTAAATTGAAAAGGAAAATGCACAGGTTGCGGTGGAGAGCAGATTTTTTTGTATCTGAAAGATAATTCTATGGCATTAGTAATGGAAAATAACTTTGGGCAAATGGCCACCACGTGAGTTTTTCACAAACTGCATTCTGGAAGTCTAATTTTCCACTTTTTCAAGCATCTGGGGCCGTTTGTCGGCAATAGCTCGTTCAATTTTGGTTTCTTGGGCCGGAATCGAGGTGGGCTTGTTTGCATAGACCAACGTCTTCAAATACCTCCACAAAAAATAATCCAATGGTGTAATGTCGCACAATATTGGAGGCTATGGCACATGAGCACCATAAAACGGGCGCAGCAAACGGTGCACTTTCACAAACGACTTCTGGTTTTCGAAATAAAATTCAACGATTTTGTATCGCTGGTCAGCTGTTAAGCTATTCAACATGAATTGCCAAACCAAACAGAACATAAAGCACTCTACAGATATCAGCTGACATCAAAGATGGCCGAACTGAACACTATTGAAAAAAACCTCTTAAAAAAACACTTTATATTAAGACGATTTTTCTAAGAATTATGGTGAAAGCCTTATTTGGGGGCGGCTTCTAGTTTTACTCTTAGCGATTTTTAAATTTTAATTATTTCACATATAAAATGTGTGCAGTGTGACGAGAGTTCATGCAGACCAAGACGAAAAAAAAACACTAAATTCCAAAAATGACAAAGTCTGGTTACACTGTTATAAAATAATATTAATTGTGAACTTTTAGTCCTTGTCTGTAGTCCTTGAGATCTCTCCAGAGTCTCTCTATATTTTGGGTATGTTCTAAAAAAAAGTTTATTAACAAACTTAATTTTTTGTCTTTGGCTAAGACTTTCACCATAATTCTTAGACAAATCGTCTTAGGATAGGTAATTTAAAAATGAAATAACTCCCCGATCTTAAATAAAACGACACATTGAAAAATGAAATATGTTTATGTAGGGGGGTGGCGAGGATCCTCCGCTAAAGGATTCCAGAAAACAAAGTGGAAAATTCCCACGGCGCAGGCGAAAAATGATGAAGTGAAAATGCGGGGGCGTCGTGGGATCGATCGGGGTGCGTCAGCTTTATTTCGCTGCATACATAATACTAAAAACTTAGCTTAAACATAGAGCCGTGCTCCCGCCCGCTTTACTCCGCTAAAGCGAGAGCGGGAGATCGGCGGCGGCCGACTGCTGGTTCGGATTTATCCCGAGCTCGGGGAGCGGGAGTATCAGAGGGGCGAGAGCGGATGCGCTTGGCCAGGGAGCGGCGGAAGAGTGCAGTGCCCGAAGATGTAGAGGAGAGCATCGAGGGCGATCGCTGCCAAGAAAGGTGCCGAGGAGCGACGGAATAGTGTCGCGAAGCGGCCGGAGATTGCAGCGGAGCGGAGTGCGGGCGAGCGTCGGCACGCCCGACGAACTATGCGCGGAAGCCCGAAATACGGGAGCGCAAGAGCGGCTGAGCTTTCGGAAGCTCGGTGGCCAGAGCGGGTACAATGGGCCCCTCACGTAAACAAAATAAGTTCCCAAAAATTTTTATGGAATACAACAACAACGATTTTTTGGGGATGTTCACGCCAGAAGGGCGCTTATTTTCCGGAGGCAGTGTGATCCCGTACACTCGCTCTCTCTCTCCCTCTTCCACTGCACTTTTGTGCATCGAGCTCCTAGTCCGCTCTCCCCAAGTTAGTTTTAAGGTTCTTCTTGTTCAGTACTAATTTCCGATTCCACAAATAAAGACGCACGTCGCGTAATACCCCGAAAGTTCTACCGTGTTTTTCTTATCGAGTGCATTTCAGGTTAAAGCCATCCCCCTCCGAACATTTGGTCCAACAGAGCCGGATAATTCTATCTCCAGCAGTTCCGGTGGCTTTAACACCGCACAAGATAAGTAAACATTTTACTTTGCTGCCCTGCCGTTCATTTTTATGATTTGTGTCTAAATCCTAGTCCGATTGATCCGACACAACGGCAGCTTCCAATTCCGAATCCGATTTGTAGAATCCTAGTGTCGCAATTAATTTATATTAATTTTCCGCGAATTCAACATTCTAAAAGTGTGTGTTTAAATATATGCCATAAGCCACAGTGAAACTTTCAATTTCGAATTTCTCTTCGTTCACTGTGAACCGCTTGCATTTATTTCCACTTCTACACCTACATACATATGTCCACTTATCTACAATCGGCACCAACAATTTACGCTATAAATATTCCTATCCTGGATAATAATAGTAAATAAACATTCCAAAATCCAAAAGTGTAAATTAAATATATGTACGTCTATAAGCCACAGTGAAACTTCTAGTTCCGAAATTCTCTTCGTTCACTGTGTTCCGCTTGCATTTACATATTTACACACTCCGATATGCAATACAGTCCATTCCACTGATCTACGATCGCCACCAGCAATTTACACAAAATTAAATTAAATATATAAACTTACAAATATTCCGACACGGGTATTTTAATAATTTAAATAATTTATAATAATTCATCAACGTTCAACTACAAAATTCTACAAATACAGTCCACAGCTCCTATAAATAAATAAATATATCCCCAGAATCACGGCACAGAATCGCCGAACTTAATTATTTATTGTCTCTCCCTAGCTCTATCCTGAGCTGAGCTACATTTAAATAAACATATACATATATTATATATTTATTGTCATTCCTTCGCTCTATCCTGAGCGGCGTTACATGCAGGCATAGGCAACCAAAAACAAATTGCAATTACATACATATTCGACTGCAAGTCGAAGCTCCGATTTTTTGGCAATTTTTTCCGCCTCTCGTTGTCTCCTCTATTCTGCATTGGCAAACGGTGAATGCATAAACACACGCACGCACGCCTTATCTCCAAGAACAGTACCGCGGAAAATACAGCAGCGGTTAACTGGATAAGTCCAGGCACAAAAATAATTTTAAAATTATTTTTTATAAAAATTCCAACTAACTGAATCAGTTAGGAATTCAAGTGCGCTTCCATATCCGCATTAGTGTGACAGTATACGTTTTGCAGCAGAGAGAATATTATTCAATTAATTCGTTACTAAATTAAATTAAATTTAATTTTATATATTCCGATTGGTTCCTAAATTCCAATCCTGCGTCTACAAATAAATTCATTCCTTCTATATTCCGATTGGTTCCTAAATTCCAATTCCTGCGTCGACACGTATAACTAATTAAACAAATATATATCCATAAACAGACAATCCAGTTTGTTTTTTAAATATCCAGAATGAGTTCTTCCATTTTAAATAAATTCATTTCGATCTGTGACCGTCTAAGTCACTTCGATTCCACAGTCTACAATCCGGCAGCACCCAGTCCATCCAAATACACTTGCCAAATCCATCTCGACCAAGTCCGAGCGCTATGGGATAAGGTCGAGAAAGAGTACGAAGCTTGTTCAGAGCAAATTTCAGTTGGCTTAGAGGGCACGGGGGACACCTTACCTACTCTAAAGGCAAAATACGAGTATGCCTATTTTATATACGAAAGGTGTGCCGCAAAGCTCATGGAACAGATCGAAACGATCGCTTCTACAACAGCTCAAGTCCAACCCGTTCCGCCCCAAAATTCCTATCCTTCTGGCTGTCAGCTTCCTCCTTGCGAAACAGAAGTTTTCTCGGGCGATTACATTCGCTGGCCGACTTTCCGAGACCTTTTCACAGCGGTCTATATAGACAATCCTGCGCTGACCCCTGTTGAAAAGTTGTTCTATCTAAATGCCAAGACTAGTGGTGAAGCTCATTCCGTAGTTTCCAATTCGCCACTCACCAACGATGGTTTCCGCTCAGCCTGGAAAAACCTATCTGAGCGTTTCGAAAATAAACGAGCGCTGGTGAACAGCCAACTGAAGAAGTTACTAAACATACAGTCCATTGCACAGGAATCTTCGGCAGCCTTGAAAGAGCTGCAAAATACAATAAAAATTGACTCACATCCCTAAATTTGTCCGGCCTTCATACGGATAATTGGGATTGTATCCTGGTTTATTTGTGTTCCACGAAGCTTCCAAAGCTGACGCTCTCATTATGGGAGCAGTCCTTAACAAATAAAACCGAAATTCCAACGTGGCAAGAACTTGATTCATTCCTGACTGAGCGCCATAGAACTCTAGAAACTATAGATTCTATTCAACCTCCTAAGTTTCGCCTCCATCCGTCAGAAACGACACCCTCCGACGTGTCGCCACGAATACTGAAAACCTTCAGTACGAGGATCGTTCCGATATCCAAAAGTTGCGATGTATGTTCCAAAGAGAACCATCCAGTGCGTTTATGTCCACGCTTCCTTCAGATGACGACAGAGGATCGTACATCTTATATCCAGAAGAAGCGGTTGTGCTTAAATTGCTTTGCAAGCGGTCATCAACTCCGTAATTGCACAAGCGCCCACAAGTGCTTCAAGTGTCACGGTCGGCATCACACTTTGTTGCATCCAAGCAACTGCTCCTCCAGTGAACCGACTGCTCCTGATACTGCTTTTGATCCGATCCAAAGAATTTCCTCGTTCTCCACACGAGTGACAACAGCTCCTGAGTCTTCCAATTACTGGGTTCCGTACAACGAGATGAAAGGCAGACGTTCCCGAGGTATTTTATCCTACCCATGCCGAGTCTGCCAAGGGAACCATCCTCTTCGGAAATGCCACCGTTTCCTTCGGCTTAGCGCTGAGAAACGGCTCCAGGCAGTCATAGAAAAGAAGTACTGCGTCAATTGCCTGGCCCACCATCATTCCACGGGATCTTGCCGCAGTGACGACCGATGCCAGTCGTGTGGCCAGGATCACCACACACTTCTCCATGTCCACGAGCGCTCAGCGTATCCAACGCTTTCCCGAGCAAAGGCCTCCTGCATTCCTACAGCGTAACCTCGCTAGGGGGCCTCGAAGGCCTTCTTATATTTTTTGCTGCGTATCATCGCAAGGGGGGGAGAATGTTCACGCCAGAAGGGCGCTTATTTTCCGGAGGCAGTGTGATCCCGTACACTCGCTCTCTCTCTCCCTCTTCCACTGCACTTTTGTGCATCGAGCTCCTAGTCCGCTCTCCCCAAGTTAGTTTTAAGGTTCTTCTTGTTTAGTACTAATTTCCGATTCCACAAATAAAGACGCACGTCGCGTAATACCCCGAAAGTTCTACCGTGTTTTTCTTATCGAGTGCATTTCAGGTTAAAGCCATCCCCCTCCGAACAGGGGAGTTATTTCATTTTCTGTTAAATTAATGAAATAAGTCCCCAAAAAATATAAAATAAGTCCCCAAAAAACTGTAATGTCAAAAGAATCAAGAAAATTAAATAACTCCCCAAATTTTGGGGACCTATTTCATTATGAAATAACTCCCCAATTTCAAAAATTAAATAACTCCTCAAACCTACAAAAAATGTCACACGGCATTATGAAGTTTAAAATACAGTAAAAACTCTCAAACGCCGTAAAAGCAGTGGCTCACGCCACTGCTAAGGCACTATTTGATATGTTCCGGAGCAGCTCACACTATATGCATGAATGACAAGTGTTGTATTCCATTCAAATTTTTGGGGACTTATTTCATTTTATTGATTTTTATGACATAACAGTTTTTTGGGGGACTTATTTCATTTTTTGGGGACTTATTTCATAATTTTGTATAAAAATGAAATAGGTCCCCAAATTCTATCAAATAATATCAAAAATTTGTTGTTTGTGTACTCCATACAAATTTTTTGGGAATTATTTCATTTTTCGTTTGGGGACTTATTTCATTGGAAACGTATTTCACAGAGCCGAAAATGGTCTCCTTCAAATGAACCCTAATATCATTCGAGAAGGCGGCTTCATGCCGAATTGCAAGGTAAAAGATAAAACACACAAAACACACACACACCTACATACATATGTCCACTTATCTACAATCGGCACCAACAATTTACGCTATAAATATTCCTATCCTGGATAATAATAGTAAATAAACATTCCAAAATCCAAAAGTGTAAATTAAATATATGTACGTCTATAAGCCACAGTGAAACTTCTAGTTCCGAAATTCTCTTCGTTCACTGTGTTCCGCTTGCATTTACATATTTACACACTCCGATATGCAATACAGTCCATTCCACTGATCTACGATCGCCACCAGCAATTTACACAAAATTAAATTAAATATATAAACTTACAAATATTCCGACACGGGTATTTTAATAATTTAAATAATTTATAATAATTCATCAACGTTCAACTACAAAATTCTACAAATACAGTCCACAGCTCCTATAAATAAATAAATATATCCCCAGAATCACGGCACAGAATCGCCGAACTTAATTATTTATTGTCTCTCCCTAGCTCTATCCTGAGCTGAGCTACATTTAAATAAACATATACATATATTATATATTTATTGTCATTCCTTCGCTCTATCCTGAGCGGCGTTACATGCAGGCATAGGCAACCAAAAACAAATTGCAATTACATACATATTCGACTGCAAGTCGAAGCTCCGATTTTTGGCAATTTTTTCCGCCTCTCGTTGTCTCCTCTATTCTGCATTGGCAAACGGTGAATGCATAAACACACGCACGCACGCCTTATCTCCAAGAACAGTACCGCGGAAAATACAGCAGCGGTTAACTGGATAAGTCCAGGCACAAAAATAATTTTAAAATTATTTTTTATAAAAATTCAACTAACTGAATCAGTTAGGAATTCAAGTGCGCTTCCATATCCGCATTAGTGTGACAGTATACGTTTTGCAGCAGAGAGAATATTATTCAATTAATTCGTTACTAAATTAAATTAAATTTAATTTTATATATTCCGATTGGTTCCTAAATTCCAATCCTGCGTCTACAAATAAATTCATTCCTTCTATATTCCGATTGGTTCCTAAATTCCAATTCCTGCGTCGACACGTATAACTAATTAAACAAATATATATCCATAAACAGACAATCCAGTTTGTTTTTTAAATATCCAGAATGAGTTCTTCCATTTTAAATAAATTCATTTCGATCTGTGACCGTCTAAGTCACTTCGATTCCACAGTCTACAATCCGGCAGCACCCAGTCCATCCAAATACACTTGCCAAATCCATCTCGACCAAGTCCGAGCGCTATGGGATAAGGTCGAGAAAGAGTACGAAGCTTGTTCAGAGCAAATTTCAGTTGGCTTAGAGGGCACGGGGGACACCTTACCTACTCTAAAGGCAAAATACGAGTATGCCTATTTTATATACGAAAGGTGTGCCGCAAAGCTCATGGAACAGATCGAAACGATCGCTTCTACAACAGCTCAAGTCCAACCCGTTCCGCCCCAAAATTCCTATCCTTCTGGCTGTCAGCTTCCTCCTTGCGAAACAGAAGTTTTCTCGGGCGATTACATTCGCTGGCCGACTTTCCGAGACCTTTTCACAGCGGTCTATATAGACAATCCTGCGCTGACCCCTGTTGAAAAGTTGTTCTATCTAAATGCCAAGACTAGTGGTGAAGCTCATTCCGTAGTTTCCAATTCGCCACTCACCAACGATGGTTTCCGCTCAGCCTGGAAAAACCTATCTGAGCGTTTCGAAAATAAACGAGCGCTGGTGAACAGCCAACTGAAGAAGTTACTAAACATACAGTCCATTGCACAGGAATCTTCGGCAGCCTTGAAAGAGCTGCAAAATACAATAAAAAATTGACTCACATCCCTAAATTTGTCCGGCCTTCATACGGATAATTGGGATTGTATCCTGGTTTATTTGTGTTCCACGAAGCTTCCAAAGCTGACGCTCTCATTATGGGAGCAGTCCTTAACAAATAAAACCGAAATTCCAACGTGGCAAGAACTTGATTCATTCCTGACTGAGCGCCATAGAACTCTAGAAACTATAGATTCTATTCAACCTCCTAAGTTTCGCCTCCATCCGTCAGAAACGACACCCTCCGACGTGTCGCCACGAATACTGAAAACCTTCAGTACGAGGATCGTTCCGATATCCAAAAGTTGCGATGTATGTTCCAAAGAGAACCATCCAGTGCGTTTATGTCCACGCTTCCTTCAGATGACGACAGAGGATCGTACATCTTATATCCAGAAGAAGCGGTTGTGCTTAAATTGCTTTGCAAGCGGTCATCAACTCCGTAATTGCACAAGCGCCCACAAGTGCTTCAAGTGTCACGGTCGGCATCACACTTTGTTGCATCCAAGCAACTGCTCCTCCAGTGAACCGACTGCTCCTGATACTGCTTTTGATCCGATCCAAAGAATTTCCTCGTTCTCCACACGAGTGACAACAGCTCCTGAGTCTTCCAATTACTGGGTTCCGTACAACGAGATGAAAGGCAGACGTTCCCGAGGTATTTTATCCTACCCATGCCGAGTCTGCCAAGGGAACCATCCTCTTCGGAAATGCCACCGTTTCCTTCGGCTTAGCGCTGAGAAACGGCTCCAGGCAGTCATAGAAAAGAAGTACTGCGTCAATTGCCTGGCCCACCATCATTCCACGGGATCTTGCCGCAGTGACGACCGATGCCAGTCGTGTGGCCAGGATCACCACACACTTCTCCATGTCCACGAGCGCTCAGCGTATCCAACGCTTTCCGAGCAAAGGCCTCCTGCATTCCTACAGCGTAACCTCGCTAGGGGGCCTCGAAGGCCTTCTTATATTTTTTGCTGCGTATCATCGCAAGGGGGGAGAATGTTCACGCCAGAAGGGCGCTTATTTTCCGGAGGCAGTGTGATCCCGTACACTCGCTCTCTCTCTCCCTCTTCCACTGCACTTTTGTGCATCGAGCTCCTAGTCCGCTCTCCCCAAGTTAGTTTTAAGGTTCTTCTTGTTTAGTACTAATTTCCGATTCCACAAATAAAGACGCACGTCGCGTAATACCCCGAAAGTTCTACCGTGTTTTTCTTATCGAGTGCATTTCAGGTTAAAGCCATCCCCCTCCGAACAGGGGAGTTACCTATTTCCTATTTCATTATGAAATAACTCCCCAATTTCAAAAATTAAATAACTCCTCAAACCTACAAAAAATGTCACACGGCATTATGAAGTTTAAAATACAGTAAAAACTCTCAAACGCCGTAAAAGCAGTGGCTCACGCCACTGCTAAGGCACTATTTGATATGTTCCGGAGCAGCTCACACTATATGCATGAATGACAAGTGTTGTATTCCATTCAAATTTTTGGGGACTTATTTCATTTTATTGATTTTTATGACATAACAGTTTTTGGGGGACTTATTTCATTTTTTGGGGACTTATTTCATAATTTTGTATAAAAATGAAATAGGTCCCCAAATTCTATCAAATAATATCAAAAATTTGTTGTTTGTGTACTCCATACAAATTTTTTGGGAATTATTTCATTTTTCGTTTGGGGACTTATTTCATTGGAAACGTATTTCACAGAGCCGAAAATGGTCTCCTTCAAATGAACCCTAATATCATTCGAGAAGGCGGCTTCATGCCGAATTGCAAGGTAAAAGATAAAACACACAAAATCACTCACACCAAAACAATGAAATTCAACACATACCCTTCAGTACCAAAATTCCTCGTCCCCAGGTTTTCCACGCGGCATGCTCGAAAAACAAAAACAAATTACATGGGCTCCTTTTAGCGAAGTTCGAAACGAAGTAGGCACAACAAAAATCGACCTGCGTTCGGCTTCTGCCGTTCTCGCGAAGTTCGGACTGCATATGTTTTTGTTTTCGAACTGACTGGGAGCAGCGGTTTTCGACAGTTCGGATATTAGAGAGAGATGGAAATGGTGGGAAGTGAAATAAGAAAATCTCTGTCGAAAAAAAAATTGTGTTGGGTCGACCTCAAAATACCCTTTTCAAAATAAGTTGTAATATTTATAAATATTTAATATTGTATTTGATGAACTTTTATTTACTTAGTCGAATTATCAAGTATTAAAAATTTACTTTGGCAAAGCCAATAAGTTCATATTTGATCTTCTGCCTTATGGGGTTCAAATTAAAAGGCATTGCTTTGGTCGTGCATACCCTGACACGAGCCAGTATTTTCGGTCTTCGGTTTCCTCTCGCTTCTCCTAATTCTCTTTGCATTCAGAGTTGACTGTTGCTGCATTCAGAAGTATTTTGCGTATTTGTTAAAGTTGCGTAAAAGTGAAATATTATAATGAGGTAAATAAAGTTATTTGTGTTTAATTAAGAAATTAATTTAAATTTGAATTGATCTTGAACCTGGACCCGCCTATATGTACGGTACTAGTCCACGGTGAATCCCCGCGCCGATTCCACAACAGTCCCGGGGAATGGCGTGGAATTTTCATACAAATCTAGTAAGGATTTTCCATACATCAGTCGCGTATGGCGTGGAATTCGAAATTGGGCGAGGATTATTCGGTGAAATCGCGTGGAATCGCTGTGGAATTTCGCAGGGAATTTCGAAATTTCGAAGTAGATTTCACGTGGATTTTGCATGGAACCCCCGTGGAAAACCTGCGGGGAATCTCCGTGGAAAGCCCGTTGAAACCCCAAGAAATATCCGCTGAAACCGCAGGGAAAACCTATAGAAAATACCCGAAAAATATTCTCCTAGTAAACATCCGGAGTAATTTATTTTTGTATTTGGTATTTATTTAATTAATGTTATATTTTATTTGATGTTTACACATTTTTGGTTAGCATAACTTCTTTATTCCTAAATGCGTGTGACGGGTCTTCTCTGCCGGCGGGTGGCCCGTTACCAGACTAATGCTATCTGTAAATAAACTATATAAATGTTAAAATCAAATTGAACACTGCAATATTTTGCCCAAATATACGTACCGTACATATAGGAGGGATCAGGATAAAATCTGCAAATTACTTTATTAATTAAACACAAATAACTTTACTTACCTCATTATAATATTTCACTTTTACGCAACTTTAACTAATAAGCAAAACACTTCTGAATGTAGCAACAGTCAACTCTAAATGCAAAGAGAATTAGGAGAAGCGAGAGGAAACCGAAGACCGAAAATACTGGCTCGTGTCAGGATATGCACGACCAAAGCAATGCCTTTTAATTTGAACCCCATAAGGCAGAAGATCAAATATGAACTTATTGGCTTTGCCAAAGTAAATTTTTAATACTTGCCAATTCGACTAAATAAATAAAAATTCATCAAATACAATATTAAATATTTATAAATATTACAACTTATTTTGAAAAGGGTATTCTGAGGCGACCCAACACAATTTTTTTTTCGACAGAGATTTTCTTATTTCACTTCCCACCATTTCCATCTCTCTCTAATATCCGAACTGTCGAAAACCGCTGCTCCCAGTCAGTTCGAAAACAAAAACAAATATGCAGTCCGAACTTCGCGAGAGATCGGCAATAGCCGACAGGTCGATTTTTGTTGCGCCTACTTCGTTTCGAACTCCGTTAAAAGGAGCCCATGTAATTTGTTTTTGCTTTTCGAGCATGCTGCGAGGAAAACCCGGGGACCTGGAATTTTGGTACTGAAGGGTTGTTTGCAATTACAGATACAAGGACAATATCAGATACAATATCAATATCATACAATATCAATATTGAATCATTTATTGGCAAGGGCAACACGGAAACGACATCACGTTGAAGATGGTCGATCCAAATACAGGTACAACATCACACACTAATTATTACCATCATTGCTTTTTTAGTTTCCCATTAACAATTCTTTTAATTTTGCATTTTCAGACGTATCAACGAATAAAAAAAAAACAACAAAAAAAGTGGTTTACCAAAAAGAACTTCAATGAAACAGATAATTTGCGGACTCGTATAACGCTTCGATTCAGTACTTACTTTGGATTCACTTACATTTACTTAGCTCAACTAAATAACACTTCATTTTTGTAATCGAAATGAATTCATTACTATTGTGAAATGAAATAAAATGTTTCCTTTTCAAATTATTAAAAAAGAAATGTTTCTTCATCTTTTAATCTCCAAACGAAATGTAACGTAAAACGAATCCATCTGGTGGCGAAACGGAGTTAGCCGGGTTTGCTAGTAATATAGTATAAGAATATACATATAAGATTGCTCTACTTTGAGGGGATGTGTTCAAATTAAGCGCCTGGCAATTGTAGTCACAGGGAAGTTGGCAACACTGTCACCGAACTGATGCAAAGGCCACTCAATTTGGTTCTCGACTGGTACATAAACGTGGGTCTCAACATCAATCCGCACAAGGCGGTTGTTGTGCCGTTTACCCAACGGTACACCAATGACATTGGCCTCTTTGTCATTCGGGGGACCCCCGTAGAGCTCTCCAGTGAGGTAAAATATCTGGGAGTTGTTCTAGATAAGCGGTTTAACTGGAACTCGTACCTCAACAAAACGATTACCAAGGCCAAATGTGTTATGGGCATATCGTTGACTATATGGTAAAACGTGGGGCCTTGACTCCAAATCCATCCTGTGGCTTTACTGCATGATGGTCAGGCCTATTTTGACCTATGCTGCTCTTGTGTGGTGGCCCAAGGTGCAGCAGGTCTCGGCCATTCAGAAGAGTAGCAAGTTGCAGCGGCTAGTGTGCGTATCTCTATTGGGAGCTTTACCCACATGCCCAACTGTGGCTATGGAGAAAATAATTGGATAGACTCCGCTACACATTCACATACAAGAAGGAGCCGCTAGAAACCTTCTTAGAATCAAACTCACATCTGGGTTACTGACATGATGCTGGTCATGTCAGTATTTTGAATAATGTTTCTGGCTTAGAGATCTGCAGCCGGACAGATCTCATGACCACGAAGCTCTACTTTGGGGCGAAATTTAGGACTCTCATTCCAGACCGTAGGGCATGGGATAATGTTAACCCTTGCTGTGACTCCGATAGCCTGCAGTGGTTCACTGACCGGTCCAAATCTGAGCAAGGGGCGGGTGCGGGGTCTTTGAACCTAACACCAAAGTCTCGATTACACTGGGAAAATGGCCCAGTGTTTTTCAATCAGAGATTCATGCCATTGAGGCCTGCTCTAAACTTATCCTTGACAAAAGAATGAGAGGAGGTACAATAAATATCTACTCAGATAGCCAAGCGGCGATCAAAGCTCTATCCTCTTGGAGGATAAGCTCCAAACTCGTCGCGGACTGCTGGACCAGCCTCCAGCAGCTCTCCACCGGGAACAGGGTAACTTTGTGCTCGGTTCCCGGTCATGCCGGAATTCCCGGCAACGAAAACCCTGATGAGCTGGCAGGGTATTATAATTTTAGTCAGAAGTTTGCAACGCAGTGAAGGAGACATTTCCGACCCTATAAAGTATATATATTCTTGATCAGCATGTATATTCTTGATCGATCTAGCCATGTCCGTCTGTCTGTCCGTCCGTTTCTACGCAAACTAGTCCTCCAGTTTTGAAGCTATCTGAATGAAACTTTGCAGATAGTCTTCTATGCTCTCACTACTATATAAGTCGGAACGGGCCCGATCGGACAACTATATCTATTGCTGCCATAGGAACAATCGTAAATTTTTGAGAAAAAAAAAATAAAAATTAGCCAATTTCCATCATATTTTTATATATAATGAGATCTGGCCATTTTGTATTATTCTAGAATTTCGGTTTTAATTTTATTAAAATTTAACTACTATATCATATAGCTGCCATAGGAATACATATGTATATCAATTAATTTATTTTGAAAGCTTTGTTGCGCAACATTTTTCACTGTCAACATGTTTCGCTCAAGATTTATATTTTCTAAGAACACGCGACACATTGCGACCCTGACACCCAAAGAGGGGGGCCAGTGCGCAGTCCTCCAAATCAACAAAGCGGCGACATCCTGTACCCCAGATACGGGAAGATGGTGTGGGGCATTGGTAGTGTCTACCTGGGCCTCAAAAAGTGCCACCCGGGGGTCAAGGACGCGCACACCCTGCACGCAGGCGAGGTGAAAAAAGACCTTGGTCTGGATTCCATTGTCGACGCCGCCCAGGAAATGACGCTCGACGTCTCGGAGGAGGAGGACGGTGACCTGACAGTCATAGTAAACCCGTCCCGAGCTGATCCAGGTACCCATGACTCTAAGGGTACTGCAGCTCAACCTCCATAAAAGCAAGATCGCGTCGGCGGAACTCCTGATTGCCATGGATCAAGCGTCCGTCGACATCGCTTTGGTCCAGGAGCCGTGGACCTCGGGCAATTCCATTGCCGGACTAAAGTCCTCAACACACCATGTGTTCTACGCACCAACGGTAAGCAGGAACAGAACCGCCGTATTCATACGGAAGGGTCTCCACGCTAACCGTATGTCTCATTACAGCACGGATGACCTGACTGTGGTGATGCTTGAAAGCAAGAAGAAGCGCCTCCTGGCAGCTTCCTGCTACATGGCCCACGATAGATCAGCCCCACCCGAGGAACTCAGGAGCCTGGTGGAAGCCAGACCGAATGACCAGCAACTCCTCGTGGGTGCAGACGCTAACGCACATCACTGCGTGTGGGGAAGCCCCGACATAAACGACAGAGGTGGGTCACTCCAGACTTTTTACTATCCACCAACATATGTTTAGCGAACGTGAGGGAGGAGCATACCTTCGTAGTTCCCACCTCCTCGAACGTGCTAGACTTAACACTCACAAAGGGACAATGTACAATGGTATCAGAATGGAGAGTCCTTGATAGACCATCCTTCTCAGCTCATAAGTACATACAATTCCAATACGATTTCGACCATTCTCCCAAACCAACCGTCTTTAGGAACCCCCGGAACACTAACTGGGGAAAGTTTAGGAAGACAATCTCAACAAGACTCGCGACTGGCCCGGGCGTAGTAAAATCCGCTGAAGACATAGAGGCCCTCTCCAAAGAATTACTAGATGCGCAACGCGCAGCATGCCCAACATCTAGAGCTAGAAAGAGGACCAAGCTACCCTGGTGGAACAGGAATCTTTCGCTCCTACGCAATAACCTCAGAGAATTCTTCAAAATCGCCAAAGAGGCGAAAGAGGATGTGATCGATGAGAAATACAAAACGCTACTCAGGGATTACAAGAAAGAAATACGCAGGGCACAAAAAAGCTCGTGGAGAAGCTTCTGCTCAAATATCAAGACGGCCCAGAAACGGCTAGACTCCGGAAGTTGCTATCGAAGCAACCCACCATACAGAGTCAGCTCAATCGCGACGACGGACTGTGGACTGAGGGCAGCGAGGAGGCCCTAACAGCACTAATGCATACTCACTTCCCAGGATGCACTGAGATATCCGATGCCAACAAGCACCAGGATTTCGCACTTGGGGAAGAGAGTCTCCCAACAGATCTAATATCCTCTAGAAGAATCCAATGGGCTATAGATTCCTTCGCGGGAATAAAAGCACCAGGACTAGATGGAATATTCCCAGCCGTGTTATAGGTGACCAAAGAAGTGATCACCCCATGGCTACACGCTATATTCACAGCCTGCCTAAGCACGGGCTATATCCCTATCCAATGGAGGACCTCTTGGATTGTCTTCCTGCCAAAAGCAGGCATGTGAGCCCCAAGGATTACAGGCCGATTAGCCTCACCTCATTCCTACTTAAGACGCTAGAAAAGCTGCTGGACATATACATCAGAAACGATGTAGGACGACTGCTGTAGGCGGGTACAATCCGATTGGGGCACCGCCTCCACGGTGAAAGGAGCACACAGGGGCACGCCGCAAGGCGGTGTCCTGTCGCCTCTCCTGTGGAATCTGGTGGTAGACGACCTGATCAAGAGATTCGAGAGGAAGGCCCCAAAGATAACAACCTATGCTGACGATAATTATCATGGGAGTCTGTCTATCGACACAGCTCGATCATGGAATCAACACTCAGGGAGATATGTGAGTGGCCGAAGAAGGTAGGACTCAGTATCAACACGGACAAGACGGACCTCATTCTCTTCACCCCCGAAAATTAACTCAACCAGGCTAACCCCGAAGACACAAGTCAAGTACCTCGGAATTGTATTAGACAGCAAGCTAGCATGGAAGCCCAATGTACTAGAGAGGATAAAGAAGGCCACCATAGCGCTTTATGCATCCAAGAAGATGCTTACCAGCACATGGGGCCTCTCACCCGCTCTAATGCACTGGATTTACATCTCGGTGGTGCGTCCAACTCTGATGTATGGAGTCTTAGTGTGGTGGCAAGCCATGGAAAAGAAGACTTATAACAAGCTCATGGAGAGAACTCAGCGGCAGGCACTGCTCTGCATAAAAGCGGCGCTGAGGTCAACCCCCACAAAAGCACTCGAAACTATAATAGGAGTTGATCCCCTAGACATCCACGCGCAACTGATTACAGGAAAGGCGGCACAACCCCTAGTTGCATCAGGGAATATGTCCCTACAGGGATTCGGGCATAGTTCAATTGGTCGGTACATGAGCAGTATATCTGACTACATGGTTACATGGTGCCCGGATGTAAAAACAACTACATTCATGGGACCAGATGACTGGAAAACAGGTCAGGACCATGCTCAACACCTCAATATATACACCGACGGCTCCAAGATGGAAGGAGAAGTTGGAAGTATACTGCACAGACCCTGAAATGAGGCTGTTGTATAAGCTACCAAGCCAATGCAGCATATTCCAAGCGGAAGTATTCGCTATAGGGAAAGCGGCAGAGCTTGCGCAGAGCATAGACCGCCCATATGAAGCGGTCAACTAGTTCGTAGACAGTCAAGCGGCGATAAGATCCATGCAATCGTCAGCGGTCAGTTTCCAAAATGTACTGGCAAGCAGGGAGGCACTAGATATCCTCAGCACGACTACGTCAGTGCGGATCTACTCGGTTCCCAACCACCAGGGCATCGATGGTAACAGGACGGCCGACGAACTTGCAAAGGAAGGCGTAAAACTGCCTAATGAAAGAATAGAAAACGTTCCTGTCTCCCTAAAAACGCTTCAAAGCGAGCTAGAGAGACGGGCCGACACACGAGCTAACAGCAGGTATAAAACATCAAAAATCATGTGCAAATAGCGCAACGCAAAACTTAGTCACTACGTGCTGCATCTTCCAAGAAAAGATTGCAGACTGTTAGAGGGAATTCTCACAGGTCACTGCCTAGCTGCGGCACATGCAGTCAAGCTGGGCATTACCGAAAACGCCAAATGCCGGAAATGTGATGAATCCGAGGCAACTGAAACCTTGGAGCATCTCATTTGTAAATGTCTGGCCCTAGCAAGGGCAAGAATAAAATAAAGAAGAATAAAGGAAGAAGCCAGGCGAACTACTTGCCCTCGCGAAAAACACCTCGATCCTTAATGATTTCGAAAACCGCGTAAACACTCTCTAGGTCCACTCAGAACCTTTCGGACAGCTAAGAGCCATTGGCCTATGCGTGGCCCCGTGAGGGCGTTCCGACATAACCTAACCTAAGAACACTCGAAAGCGAAAAGAACCGCAATCCTTAAATATACCAAATTTTAAATACTTACTGCAAGGGTATTTAAACTTCGGATTGCCAAAGTTAGCTTCCTTTCTCGTTTCCATTTGAATTTAAAAACTCAGTTGTATAATTGACAACGTCTTCTTCATCAGTGATTGTGCCAACTGATTTGTAGGAATGCATTTCACCTGGTATTTCATTTTGAATGAAAAAATTTAGTTCATCTACATCCTTATTGTTTGCCGCCAATATTGCTCTTAAACTCATTCATGCACGATTTTTGTAATGATAAACTTGTCTTGATAAACTTGTTTGATTAGATTTTCCTTTGATTCTGTTAAATTACAGAAATATTGTGGAAATAATATCAATCCCATCAGAAAATTAACTGGAATTTTGACATCGCCAACGTCCAACAATTGTTTTGAGAACATTTCTGCTGTTTGATAATTCTGCAGGGCAATGCGCATATTGGTGGCTAACTTAATAACTTTCACATATCGCCAAAAATTCGAAGACTTCAAGCAAGCATTAATTTTGTCTGCTGCTGTCGATCGTGGAATGAGTGGTAATAATAATAATAATTTTCTAGAGGTTAGTGCACTGCGACCACTAGGGTCTATTGTGCCCTCGTCCTAGTGTATGAGCTATAGCTCCTCGAACAGTTCAATCGATCGCAAGAATGCGATGATGTCGCCTGGTCGAAGAGCCCTCATTTCCTTTGTGTTGAGTGTAAGGCCCCCAAAGTGGGGCAACCTCAACCGACTGATAGACAGGCACTCCTCAAGTAGGTGCTCCGGAGTCTCTTCTCCTTCCAGACAAAGTCTGCAAAGGCTGTCCTCCCCTATTTTGAGATTGTGCAGATGCTTGCGCAGTCTGCAGTGCCCGGTCAGGAGACCCGTGACTATTCGGAGAGATCCTTTGCTCAGCTCCAAACAGTCCTTGGTCCTCTTACTGTTGTAACTACCTAGCAGACGTTTACTCTGCCTTGCCCCTTTCGACGACTGCCAGAAGTCATCGCAGGCAGTCATGAGATCCACACGACTGCTCTGGCTAATGACTCCTGGCCCTAGTCCACAGAAGGGCTCCGGACCATAGAAGGGCGTACTCGCCCCCTTTCTAGCCATTATGTCGGCCACTTCATTGCCGGGGACCCCGCATGCCCTGGTACCCAGTATAAGGTTACTTTATTGTTCACACCCAACGCATTGAGTGTTTCTATACATTGCCATACTAGTCTGGAAACAATCTTATGGGCACTGAGTGCTCTGATTACTGCCTGACTATCTGAGAAAATGGCTATGTCTCTCCTATTGTAACCCCGCTCAATATTGAACGACGCACATCTCTCTATCGCGTGTACCTCCGCTTGAAAGATACTGGCGAATTTCCCTAGAGGTTCGTGATATTTGAGTCGGGGTCCACAGACCCCCGCACCCGCACCATCCTCTGTTAGTGAGCCGTCAGTGTATCACCTAATAGCATGTGGTTTCACATCATAGGTGGTAGACATGCTGGTCCACTCCGACTTGTTGCTAAGCTCAGTTTTAAAGAGCTTATCAAAGCTAAACTTGGCTAATTGAACATCCTGCGGATATTCCAGTAACAGGTCAGTTGCAGTCGCGGCCGAGTCAGCTGGTCCTGCCCCTGTTATCCTCATGGTAGATCTGCGCGCACTGTGCTTGATATGCAAGTGCAGTGGTGGAAGCCCGAGCAGCACATCCAGAGCAGTGGACGGGCAGGTGCGCATGGCGCCCGAGATGCACGTGCAGGCAAGTCTCTGGAGTTTGCCCAGTTGACTCTTCGTGACATCAAGGTCAGCGCGATTCGCCCAAACCGCTGCCCCGTAGCTGACTATGGGCCTCACCATAGCAACGTACATCCACAGTAGGATCTTTGGAGATACTCCCCAATTTTTCCCTGCAAGAGATCTACAGCTCATTAAGGCCATAGTGGCCTTGCGAACACATTAGTCGCTTGTCTAGGATGACTCCCAGATATTTAACTTCAGTGGAGATCGGAATCTCTGTGCCCCCAATGACTATGGGCCGAATGGATTTCAGCTTGTAGCGATTGGTGAAGGCGACCACTGTGGTTTTCGCTTCGGATTGATATTCAGCCCCACGTCTCTGCACCAGTCTAAGAAAAGTCTTAGGCCCAGTGTGATCCTGTCGCACAATGTGCTCTCAAAATTTCCTTTACAGACTAAAGTGATATCATCGGCATAGCCTTGACATTCAAACCCATTTGCTGTAAGTTTAACTAGCAGCTCGTCCACCACGAGGCTCCCCCCTGCGGACAGCCTCTGGTGGTTTGAGCTCTAACAGTCACACTGTTGACAGTGACTTCTGCTATTCTGCTATCGAGGAGTTTGCCCAGCCAGGTCGTGAGACCCGTCTCAACTCCCCTTCTACAGAGTGCTCTTACCACAACGTCATGAGCTGTGTTATCAAAAGCAACCTCTATGTCCATAAAGGCACAAAGTGCTACCCCTTTGGCTTTTACAGAGCGCTGCATACTGTCCACCAGGCTCAAGAGAGCCGATTCAGTAGACTTACCTTCTCTATAGGCATGCTGATTCGCATGCAGAGGCCTTCGCACCAAGTGCGAGTTTCTAATGTGGTTGTCCACAATCTTCTCAAGGGTTTTCAGCAGGAAGGAGGTTAGGCTGATCGGCCTGAAGGATTTGGGATGAAAGGGGTCTTTCTTCCCAACCTTCGGGATAAAGATCACCCTAGCCGTTCTCCATGCCCTAGGAATGTAACCCATTGCTAGGCTCCCCCGGAAAATACTTATGAGGAACAGCATTAGCTGTTCGACACCCTTCTGAAGATGAATGGCTATGATTCCATCCACCCCCGGAGCCTTGTAGGGGCTGAGTGTACTCAAAGCCCACCTAATCTTTTGTTCAGTTACGATCGCTGCAGCCAGGCTCCAGTTGGGTTTCCCGTTGGGGACCCTTTCGTAACTGTTATCTATATCGGAGATGGTTCTACACATGGGGAAGTGAGTTTGCAGGAGAAGTTCTGCTTTCTCCTCCTCGTCCTCGGTGAAAGACCCATCCGTCCTCTTCAGACAAAGTTCAGAAAGTACTTTGCCTTTTTAAATTGCCTTAAACACTCTAGCCGCAGGTGCGGCTTGCTCTATGGTAGAACAGAATTTCCGAAAGTGAGCACGCTTACTAAACCGGATTTCTTTGTTATATTCTGTCAGCTTTTTGGTGTAAAGTTCCCAAGTGGTGCTGTTCTTTTTAGCTGTGTTGAACAGCTTCCTGACTTCTGTACGAAGTAGTCCTAGTTTCCTATTCCACCAGGGATTGTCCCTACTGGACTCTATGGATTTTTCGGGACAGCTTGCATGATATGCATTCAAGATTGTGTCTCCTACTTCTCTTGAGAGTTGCTCAAGATCTTCTGGAGACGATACTCTCCTGCTTTGATTCAGTCTGCTCAGATTTAATCCCAAACAGGACTGATAGGCTGGCCAGTCAGTCCGTCGTGGGTTCCTGATAACCCTGCTGAATCTAAGGTTACTATGAATGTCGAACTGGATGATCCTGTGATCCGACATTGACGGTTCTGAGGAGACCTTCCAGTTGCGAATCAACCGTGAGCCCCCCTCATTCCCGAAAGTGATATCCAGTACTTCAGCCCTGGTTTTAGTAATGAATGTGGGTTCAGCCCCCATATTGAACACAGTAAGATCCCTAGATAAAAGATAATCTAGTAAGCACTCACCTCTACCGTTGTTGTCCGTGCTGCCCCATGCAACATTGTGCGCATTGGCATCACACCCTATCAGTAGGGGTAGCCTTTTGCTGCTGCAATGCTGCACCAGATCCTGAACCTCTGGTGGGGGGGCATCCGTCACGTCTCCTGGGAAGTATGCCGACGCCACCACAATACTCCCGTGCTCGCTAGTGATCATCACCGCTACTAGATCTCTGTTGAGAAATTGAGAGAGACAAAGAAAGTTAATATCCTTTCGCACCAAGATACACGCTCTCGGTGATGCCTCCCTTCCGTCTGCAATAGTTTGCATACTCACTTTACTTAGGCCGCAGATCCTGCCTCTGACGACCCAAGGCTCCTGGATGAGCACCAGCCCCAGGTCAGACCTGGAGACCAACCTGCCGATGACAGCCGAGGCTGCCCTGGCGTGATGCAGGTTGATCTGTGCCACGCTGGTGACCCCCATCCTTAGAGCTCTTCTTCACCCTCCGAGAGCGTCAGATAGGCCTCTGATTGCAACTCGGTGGGTGTCCGCTGCGCCGCTCATATGCAGACGCGCCAGATCCAGCCCCTCTAGAGAGACCGAGTCCAACTCGGCCTCCACTGCAGCGAGTTCCATGGCCTCAGCCGCCTCGTCCGATGGGACGGAGGGAGCCTCCTTGGCTGCAGCCGTTGAAGTGCCAGGCATATCGTCGGCGTTTGCCTCGGTACAAACCTCCGCCGCCGCAGACTCCTGCTTTTTATGCAGGCGGCACTTCAGCTGGCCGAACCGGTAGCTCACCAGCATGTCTCGCTTTTTGAGGAGTGTAAGTGCCTCCTCATCCAGGCCGAGCAACAGCACCTTGCCGCCCTTCGACTCTAGGTGCCGGATGACACGCCAGGTCCCGGTGAGCAGGCCCTTGTTCTGCTCATTGAGCAGTCCAAGAGACCTCTCCAACGTCTCCCCTGCGGTGCGTGGCAGGTATAAGGTGACTACGTTGGTCACCGGTAGGTCCTCTTGCAGGCAGGTGCGGAGCTGCACACCCACCTTGGTGCTGATGCTGGGGACCGTCAGCTCCAGCCACTTCTTGGCATCGCTGTCCATGCAGTCCACTAATAGCAGACCGTCACGGAACTGAATGCCGTTGAAGTTTAGGGCTGCGGTCCAGCCCTTCCTCATCTCCTCGACGAGGGCCTGCTCCACCGCTGACAACTCCTCCTTTGCCATCAGCCTCTTCGGGTAGTCCCGCGCCAGTATGGCCAAGTTCGTGCCCTTGGCGACACTGGCATACGAGGCTGCCCTCGGACGCTTCGCGCTTTGCGAGGTTCTCGAGCCCTCCAGCGCTACGGTGCTCTTTGTCTTCTTGGACATGCTCTTGGGGAGTTCGGGCGGCGACGTATGGTGAAGCTGCCTCTTCCTCCCCGCAACGGCCTGGCCGCCGGATCTCTCTATCGGGGACGCGCTCGTCCCCGCAGCTCTCTTCGCTGGAGCCACGTTCGGTGCACGGTGCTCCAGCGCTCTTTTATGGGCCTCCTCCGGCTTGAAGCCCCGCTCGAGGTACCGGAGGTACCACTTGCGGCCGGCTCCGCTGAGGCCTTGCCTCAGAGGATCTCTGGCTCCCCCAGGTTGCCCTGCCGCTGGGACAGTCTGCTTCCTGGGTTGCTGCCTCGACCTTGCGGAAGAGGGTGTTGCGGCGTCCCTCTTGCTGGCGTCGCCCGCCTGCAAGACAGCCGCCGGGGCAGTGCCGGGCACTGCACCCCTCCCCTCCGTCCGTTTGGTGGCCTCGCTGCCGGCCACTCGAGACTTGAAAGTCTCTGCACCCTTCGAGGCGCTCTGCTTCGGGGTCGAGCCCTTCGGCATTGCAACGCTCTTCGAGGCGCTCTGCGTCAGGGTCAGGCCCTTCGGCTTTGCAGCACTCTTTAGGTGAGGGGCCAAGCCCCTGCGCGGCGACAGCTTACCGCCGTCCAGAGCCTCCTCCTCTATCCGCTCTGCTAGCTGTGTTGCGGTTAAGTCCCGCGTGTTTAATTTTTTGATGTTATTAGTTGCCATATGTTGGTCCCACGAGTGTAGGGGAAGGTAGTACCAGCGTGTCATAGCCCCCATTAACACGCTGAGGCCAGGTCTACTCACCGAGGCGGCCAGGTATCGGTGAGGCTCCGTCCGAATACAGTCGGTTACCCCTGACTGCAAACCAGCCAATGGGCACGGAAACGCATGACACCCTGGCTTAGGGGGGTGAAGTGGCACCATTGCCTCAGGACGTCACCACTGCCCTTGTGAGATGTTGGGGATACGATGTGGGTAGGAACACTTGTAGGATGTATGGATAGTGTAAGACTATGTGTTAAAGACGGTCAGACAAGCGCCTTGTCGGTACTACAACGGTGTGGTACCCGCTGTTGTCCGGGACTGCTTATTCACGACAAGTCGCTATTCGCAGCTAACCTCCACAGGAGGCCTTGCGCTATCCGCAACCTGCGACCCGTCCGGTGGCTTCAGCTAGCCCACCTCAGAACCATCTCACTAGCTCTTCAGTACCAGAGGAATGAGTGGTAACGTTTGGCGAAAATCTCCTGATCACAAAATCATTGCTATTGTTTCGCAAATCTTTCAACGTTGTATCGAGTGCTTCCAGCGATTTTTTATGTGCCCATCACTTACATTATTTCAATACTTTCGCAATCGTTGAATTTTTTTATGCACTGTGTATATGCGTCCCGATGCATCAGTGTGAAGGACACCAGGATAACCATTAACAGGAGTGCCTTGCTTGCGAAGTTGAAAGATTTTTTCTGCAACGTTCTCGCCTTGACAAAATCGAACAAATCTTGTCAATGTGGAGGAGGATTTGCAATTTCTTGTTCTACATTTGGCGGTGTGAACTGCCAAATGTGTAACCATGGGATATCTCTCAAGGATAAGGAATGAAAAATCCTCCAAGTTGCTTTATTACTACTTACATAGCGTCCCATTTGGAGCTATGTTACTTCATCCAATGAATTTTCATTTGCAACTCCAAAGACAGCCATATCCCCACTTTTATTCACATACTTGCAAATTTCCTTGATGGATTTTACTAAATTGCAATATTAGACATTGATGTGTGCCTTAAAGAGTCTGCTCAGCAATGGACAATATGGAACGACCCACCGGTTATCAATCAATCGTCAATATCTTGACTATTGACTTTGACTGTTGTTGTTCTTCCGTTGTCTGCAGGTGAAGGTCGTTGATACGACGGATATCCATCATTTCCAGTAACATTTTCTGCTACCTAATCTCGTGGATATCGCTTTGAACATTTGCGGCCGAACATACATGGAGAATTTGGATTGATATTGCCACATGGACCATGTATCATGTTGCTCACAACGACATCATACAATTCGGGATCAACCTCTGATAATGTCATCAGTGCTGAGATTCCTGGTCCAATTTCTTTTGGTCGAATCTTATCTTCCAACCTAATTAAGATATGTGCATGCGGAAGACCAAGTTTTTGCCATTCCACTGAATAAATATGGCACCGAGTTTTACCAAAGACATTGTATTTCGTAATGAAATCCGTTAATACCTTAAATTTTTGCTTGAAAGCTCGATATGTAAAGTCATGACGATCAACCGGTGTTTGACCATGAAAAAGATGTTCCATAATCTTAGTCCATTTGGGATTGCAGTTGAATGTGATGAACAAAACAGGTCACCCATATCTGCGAACATACGACTTGGCGTCTTGGGCGTACTTATGCATATGACATGAACTTCCAGTGTATGTTGACGGCAGCTTTGTCATTCGACCAACATTATCAAAATTCCCCTCCGACTGAATTGCATCTCGCAAATGGATGTACTCTTCCGATCGTAATTTTAGCCATGGTTTTTACGTACTATGATTCTGTTGTCTGTCTTGTTAGTTTCCAATCCTGAGCAAAAATTTTAAGTTATGTCTTAATATTTGAGTTAAATATTTTCGAAAATTCATTACTATTCAGCTGTAGTCTTTTTGACCTATTTTATTTGTAAGTGGTATCCGTCTTCACCTTGCCAAAACATGATCGGATATTGTACCGCGTCATACCATCGATGCGTTTCGTATATGCATTGCAATTGATTGGTCCGTCGTTGCAAGACATACAATCAGTCTGCAGCGCCGAAAGCCCTTGTAGTAATACCACCTACGAAACAGATATTTGTTTCGCGGCTCACCCCTGCTCAGACATCGGAAGATGTTATTGCCTTTATCCAAGGCAAAACTAGAGCTGAAAAAATACAAATAAAGGTGGAAAAATTCAAATTTTCTTATGCTAGGAATATTTCATCTTTTAAAATAAATGTCCCTAATGAACTCTTTGAAACAATATGCTCTACCAAATTCTGGCCAGAATATGTTGTCGTCAAAGAGTTTGAAGCTAAGAAAAAGAAACGGAATAGGAATAAGTCTTCCCAGGCCCGACCAGTCCACTGCGCCTTCTACGACATCCGCTCCAAAAAACTAATCAATTCCCTCTCTATCTCCTATCAGAATGCAAGAGGCTTACGTAGTAAGCTTCCCAAATTGTATTCTGATAGTCTCTCGTTTGCATCCCAGGTTATTGTGTTCACAGAAACCTGGTTAAAGCCGGAGACTCTGAGCTCCGAAGTTTTCCCAGCTGTGTTCACAATATATCGGCTGGATCGGCCTATCAGACGTGGGGGTGGTGTCCTCATAGCGGTTGACTCCACTCTCGCGTCGGAATTAATAACTTTCGAGGAGTTTGATGTTGAATTCCTCAGTGTGAAGCTAACCATCAATGGTAGCTCTATTTTCATTACCTGTTTTTACATTCCTCCTTTGTCCGAACTTCCAATTTATTGGAACCATCTTTCCGCTATCCAAACGGGTTTCAACCGACTTTTTAATAAGGAAAATTTAGTAGTTCTTGGTGATTTTAATATCCCAGGGGCTATTTGGTCCTCAAATACTTCGAATTTTTTTTTTTCAGTCCTACTTTAGACGAAAGCACTATTCTTTCAGATCTTCATCGCGTTAAGCCCATTTATTCGCCAGGTCCCGACGGTATACCTGGCTGTGTGCTTAGGTATTGTGCCGACGCCCTGTGCAATCCCCTTCTAAAACTGTTTACCTTGTCCCTAGAAACCTCCCACTTTCCCCTTATTTGGAAGGAATCATTTGTTATTCCTCTCCACAAAAAAGGTAGCAAATCGGTTGCCAGCAACTATAGAGGAATCTCTAAGTTGTCGGCCATTCCAAAACTTTTCGAGAAAATCATTACTCCACATTTGCAGCACCTGTGTAGATCAATTATTTCTCCATGTCAGCATGGATTTTTAAAGCGTAGATCAACGACAACCAATCTTTTAGAGTTCACTTCCATCTTAGTTAGGGGCTTCCATAAGGGCTTTCAGACAGACGTAATCTATACTGATTTCAGTAAAGCATTTGATTCTGTCAACCATTCTCTTCTTGTTCGGAAACTCGATCTAATGGGATTTCCGGTTGATCTTCTTAGTTAGATCTCAAGTTGGCAGAACGCAAAAGGTCCTCTTTAAAAATTCTTTATCTAATGTTCTCAGGGTTACTTCTGGCGTCCCGCAAGGGAGCCATTTGGGTCCCCTGTTGTTTACATTATTTATCAACGACCTGCCCAAAGTTCTGACTAACTCGAGAGTACTTATGTACGCGGACGACGTCAAACTTTGCGTGCAATATAAGGACGCTTCCTGCCAGTCTGATTTACAAACAGATCTCAATAACTCTCAAACATGGTGCCACATAAACTTATTGAACCTAAACGGCTCTAAATGCAAGCTAATGATTTTCTCTCGTGTCGCTCCTAAGCTCGCGACTTACACGCTAAACTGCTGCTCTTTGGAAAGAATTAATATAGTCGATGATTTAGGTGTCCGACTGGACCCTAAACTTGACGTTATCGATCATATTTCGTGCATGGTGAATAAAGCCAGAGGTGTGCTTGGTTTCATTAAACGGTGGTCGAAAGAATTCAATGACCCATATGTTACAAAATCCTTATATATTTCGTTAGTTCGTCCTATCTTAGAATATGGATCTTGCGTCTGGAGCCCTCAGTACGGGGTTCACAGTACACGCATTGAGTCAGTTCAGAAGAATTTTCTGCTTTTCGCTTTACGCGGTTTGAACTAGGATCCAAACCAGAGGTTACCCTCGTACTCTAGTAGACTTCTCCTTTAGCTAACCGTAGAACCATGTGTGAGGTAGTTATCTGGGCTGGGATAGAGACTCAGTCTCGCCAGGGTCTCTCTACAGAAAATTTATAAAGATCTGGGACAATGTGACTATGATGAGACGGTGGGCTGACGTGGAGTGGAGTTTGTCAGCCACCGGGTTACACGGAAAAAAATATGTTGATAGGGTGTGACAGAGGGAAGGACCGAATTAGCGTTCATGCATGTTTGGGGCCGAAGGACCAAGAGGGAAAAGAAGAAATAGTAGCGAATTTGCTCCGGCCGGCTGTGCCTGGCCCGTCCAAGTTATGTTCAGATTTACTTGAAAGTTCTCACAGTATAAATTTCGCCAAAATATAATTAATAAATAATAAATATAATTTAAATTTATTATTCTTTTCCAGTGCGCCTATAATTTACTATTTTTCTTATTATTTTTTCAGCGTTTATTTTCACCATCGGTTTTCCGCTATTCATTCTAAATATATTCTGCTAGTTTTATTTACATCCAAAACAATTTAATTTAATTTTCATTTCATATAATATACTCTTTCTGAAAATATTTTCTCCCAGTGTAACGGGTTCCCCATCTCGTGGGATTTAATTTAATTGTTTTTAAATTATTTAAATTTAATTTAATTTAATTAGACCTTGTTTGATTTTCGCACAATATTTTTCTCCCAGACTCGCCTTGTCCATCTTTTGTCCTCCTGGCTGCTTCCTCAAAATCTGTCTCTCACTCACGGTGGCAATCGCCGGCCCGTAGTTTCTCCTTTTTATTAGTTTATAAGTTCTCTAAAAGTTTCTGTTCGCACACGCGGTTTTCCGTCACTGACTTCGTAACGCACGTCCGTTTTCGTTCGCCACTTTAATCCAACTCAACTCCGTTTCGCTTCGCGAAATTTCTTGCGGAGTTCTTTTTACTTCTTCCAGAAGTTTACCGTACGATCCGTCGCTCCCTCTCTCTCGCTCTCATGGGCGCTTGCCTGTTTTCGGGTGGCGTGATCATGGTGAGTTTTGCTGTGTGCGCTGGTGTGTGTGTGTCGGTGTGTGCTAGCCTTCCAGGCTAACGGGGCGAGCTCGGGTTAGTGATGATAGTTTTAACTATCGTATCGTGTGTGGCTGCCGTACCCTACTTAATTATTATGCATATAAATCTAACTTATTTATCTATGCTATTTATTTACGCCTAGTTATTATTATGTTTAGGTATTGATTATATATTATTACTTATTTATTATATTGAGTATGTTATTATTTATTTATATAGTTAGTTATATTATTATTTATTTGCATATTTAGTATTTATGTTATTATTATTTATGATATTGTTTAGATTATTATTATTTATTTACATATTTAGTATTAGTGTTTATTTTTATATCATTAATTTGGGAGGGCCAAACGGCTCCTCACATTCCCCTCGTTCTTCGGGGGTCGAAGAGAAATGATGATCTTGTTGGTGCGGGTGATGTGGATGCGATACTGCGCACCCATCGCGTGGAAGAGGAACTTGCGCAGTGTGCGCAGATCCTGGCGCTCTTCCTCCCGCGCCTGTTCGACCAGGGAATGAGGCAGTCGGTTGCCTCCCGTGGTCAGGACCCAATGGCTCGGTAACGGGACCATCCGATCCTCCGGCTCGGTGCTCGGGGTCCCCTTCGCCGGCTCGTCTTGGCCGTGACCACTCTCCTGGCCGACCTCTTTGTTTGCAGCGCTGCTGCCGCTCTGCCGGCGGTGGCTCTCCGGCTCCGGGATCTCCAAATAGGTGCTCCGGATCAAGATTGTCGAGGCCGCACAGCTCCTCCCGGGTGATTTCGTCGGCCGGATCGAAGTCCTTCGCGGGTTGCCAGCGCCGTGGACCTATCTGAAGGGTGTCGATCGCTGTCCAGATGGGGCAGCGCGGCACCATTGTCTCCTCTGGGCGGAGCGGGTTGTATCCTGGAGGCAGCCCGTGCTCGGGAGAGGCACACGCCGTCTCCCCAGCGTCTTCCTGCTGTTGCTCCTGCCGGCGGTGCGATAGGCGAGCGGCCTTCTCCCTCGCCAGCCGGTTCGCTCTCTTGTGGCAGGGATACTCCCGCGGGCGGAGCCAGTCCAGGCCAGGATCATGGATCGCCTCCTGGGGGTCGAAATCTGGGCCGAGAGACGCACTCGCCCTCTCCTTACGGTGGCAATCGTCTTCCGGGATCTCGAAGCTTCTCCCCATGACCGGTGTCGACCAGTCTTCTGCGCGGCGATGGTCGCACGAAGCCGCGAAGCAGTCCTCAACGCCGCAGAGGGTTGACACCGAGATGTCGTCGCTGGGACCCCAGAGAGTCGGCTTTGGCCACTCCCAGTCTTCGTCGTCCCCGGACTTCTCGGTCCCCTCGGTGCCTGAGGACGTGTTGTAGTCCATTTTGGGGGTCCTCCTGCCGCCATCGCCCTATTCCGGGGTTGGGCTCTGATGGGGTATCGGGCTGAACCGCTCTACGAAGGCCAGCGCATCGACCCAGACCTGGGTGTCGTAGCGGCGTTGCCCGCGGTAGTGGTCCGTTTCCGGCGGGTAGAATGGCGAGTGTATCCAGGCGCACCTCCTCCGCGGGAACACGGCGACATCCGTGGGACTTGTGGCCTTGTCGACGTTTGTTTCGGCCATATCTATGGGTAAAGAAACAAGAGTTTTATAAGTCTTTTGCCTTACGAAGCAAACTAGCAAATGGTTAATAAATGTTAGTTGAGGTGGGTTAGCTGTGGGCCCTGGGAGCATGGAGTTTCCCTATCAGGGGAGTGGGGACGTTGGGAAGGCGCACCGACCAGCAAGTGGCCCCCACTGACTCCGGCTTGGCTCCTGTCACAAGACCAGTTCTTTACTGGCTTTTGTCTGTCATTTTAATTGCCAAATGTTTGGCGTTTCCGGGCCTCAACCCTTTCTGGTGGCAGAACCTCTGGTTTCTGCCGCTGTACCGCCACTGCGGTCTTTCTCTGCGAAGCTTAGGGTCACACGCCGGTAACTTTCTCTCGTTCTCCGGCTTCGCCGGTTCCAGATCGTTGACTGTCTCTTTTAAGTATCCTAGTGATGCCGTTCTGCGCTGTTTACTCTGGGTGTGCTGCAGGCGCACGATCGTGGGTGCCAGAAACTTGATAACCTTGAATGGCCCTTCATATTTAGGGGCCAGCTTTGCCGCACTAAGGCCGGACTGAATCCGGTTGAATCCGAATCGCTGCTGTTTATCGCCAAGTTCAGCTCCGGTAACAATTCGTCCCAAGTCGTCTGCTTATCCTCGATGTACTGGGCGACCAAAGTCTTAATGGTGCGATTGGCCCTCTCCGTCGGGTTCTGCTGCGGTGTATAGGGTGCCGTATACTGGATCTCCATTCCCGCTTGTTTACCGAAAGCTTTAAAAGAACGACTAGTGAATTGAGTTCCATTATCACAAACGAACCTGCGTGGAATCCCGAAATGATTCAGAATCCTTTCCCTAAATGATTTCTCGAGATATGCCGAAGTAACTTTCCTTAAGGGGACCAACTCAACCCATTTAGAGAAAGCGTAAAAAAATACAAGAAGCATACTGTTTCCGCTCTTGGAACGCGGAAGTGGCCCGATGAAATCTGCGCAGACAGTGTCGAAAGGTTCACTGATCTGCCTGGTAAACATTTTGCCCGCTGGTTTACTCTGACTGACCTTAAACAAGCAAGTGTCACACTTGCGTACATACCTGGCTACATCACGGAAGAGTCCCGGCCAGTAATACCTCTGGGCGATCCGGGTGGTAGTCTTCCTGATTCCGAGATGTCCTGCCGTGGGCTGGTCGTGGCATTCCGACAGCACTCGCTGGCGGTGTTCCTTGGCCACGCACAGTTTCCATGGCACAGAGTCTTCATCATCGGGTCGTGCTCCAATATGGCGATATAGCTGCTGATTCTCGTATATATAGTCCGGAAATTCTCCAGGCTTGTCCTGGACGAGTTTCAGCATCCACTGGTACTAAGTGCATGTGGGTTTGTCCTCCTGAATCCTCTGTATCACCTCCAAAGGCTGTCGTGACAGCGCATCCGCGACAACGTTCTGACTTCCGCGCCGATATGTGACGTCAAATTGGTACTGCTGCAATTCTAACGCCCAGCGCGCGATTCGTCCCGTGGGATTATCGATTGAGTTGAGCCACTTCAAAGCGAGATGGTCCGTTATCACCTCAAACCGATATCCTTCCAAGTAACACCTGAGTTTCCTGATGGCCCATATAATGGCCAGACACTCCTTCTCCGTGGTCGAGTAATTCTCCTCCGCGGCTATGAGACGTCGACTCGCAAACGCGATGACTCTCTCTTCCCCCTGGATTGTCTGGGTTAAAACGGCTCCTAGTCCTATGTCGCTAGCATCTGTTTGGAGGACAAACTTCTCATTAAAGTCGGGGCACGCGAGGACGGGCGCCTCCGTGAGCTTCCTCTTCAGTGCTTCGAATGTATCCTGCTGCTCCTGCTGCCATTGCCATTTCTTCCCTTTCTTGAGCAAAAGAGACATCGGTTGGACCACGCTGGCAAAGTTTGGCACAAATCTCCGGTACCACGAAGCGATACCCAGACATCTCCTCAGCTCCTTGCAGGTGGTGGGCGGACTCAGCTGACGCACTGCCGAAATCTTTTCGGGGTCTGTGTGAATTCCTTGCTCGATGATAACATGTCTAAAGTATACCAGGCTGCGCTTAAAGAAACTACATTTCTTTGCATTGAGGCGAAGGTTCGCCTTTCGTAGCCGTCGGATACTTCCTTCAAGTTCTCCATGTGCTCCTCCAAAGTGCGTCCGATGATAATAATATCATCCAAGTATGCAAAGGCGTTGGGTTCCATGTCCGGACCGATAACGCTATCCAGCGCTCGCTGGAATGTGGCTGGAGCGGAGTGCAGGCCAAACGGCATGACCTTCCAATGGTACAGTCCTCTCCCTGGCACTGTAAACGCAGTGCACTCGCGACTGTTTTTGGCCATGGGGATCTGCCAATATCCGCTCTTCAAGTCTAGTGTAGAAATGTACTTCGCGTGTCGCAGACGCTCCAATATGTGTGTAATCCTTGGCAGCGGGTATGCATCTGGAATGGAGGCAGCATTCAATTGCCGAAAATCCACGCATAATCTCGTTTCTCCTGATTTCTTGCCGACAAGTACTATTGGGGCACTGTGTGAGCTGTACGAAGCCTCTATGCAATCGTTCCGTATCAACTCATCGATCTGTTCATCGATAATCCGCTGCATCGCCGGATTTTTGGGGAAATATCTCTGCTTGTCATCCCGCATTGTAATCGTACGTTCGGCGATATGTGACTCCTGTCAAACCCTCAAACAATGCTAGCTCCTCCTCTAGAAATTCCCTCACCCGCGGCCCTAAGTCTTCCGGTTCTTCCGTCCCTTGATAACTGCTATGGCTCCTCCAGCGTCGGGTAAGTTCTCCGGTCTGGCTGGGGAGCGAGTTCCTGGCGAGTCACCTCGACTCGCGTGGTTGGCCTGTGGTGCCTCTCGAGCTGGTTCTTTCCTTGTTTCCTTGGTTCGTCGAAACGGGTTGTTCCGGACGGCCACCTCATCTCGGGGTCCTAGTGATCTGTCGGCCGAGGATGCTTCTCTGTTCTGCTCTGCTTTGATGACTGGAAGTTCTGGTGCTGCGGGTTCGATATTAGAAATCGGCTTCGGAGCGAGTTCCTGGCGAGTCACCTCGACTCGCGTGGTTGGCCTGTGGTGCCTCTCGAGCTGGTTCTTTCCTTGTTTCCTGGGTTCGTCGAAACGGGTTGTTCCGGACGGCCACCTCATCTCGGGGTCCTAGTGATCTGTCTGCCGAGGCTGCTTCTCTGTTCTGCTCTGCTTCGATGACTGGAAGTTCTGGTGCTGCGGGTTCGATATTAGAAATCGGCTTCGGAGCGGAATCATTTACAGAAAGAGGAGAAAGGACTGTGTTATTCCTAGTATTGGCTAGGAGAGAGGGCCTGAGTTGAATTGAAGTGCGACCACATTGCAGGGTGGCGGATATGCCGCAGAGGAAGTCCATGCCTAACAGCACGTCTTCCATAATCGAAGGCAAAACTAATAGTGGAATTTGGACCCACCGTTGGTCCAGCTGAACTTTCGCTACCAGCGACTTGGTGACTTCCTTTCGTGAGCCCTCGGCCAGGCTAACTTGGGTGCGTACCGTCCGTACGTTATCAGGTGTACCTACGCGTTGAACGACTCTCTCGCTCACAAAACTCCTACTAGCCCCTGTATCTAACGTTGCATTGAATAGTTGCCCCTCAATCCGCACGCGCGCGATGATCCGGCTGTCTTGAACTTGTAATCTTCCTTCTAATTCCGGGGATTCCTCCTGGCAGTCTCCGGTCGTTCCCCGTGTTGGCGAAGACTCCTCTCGTTTCCTGGATTATTTCGTTGGCAGCATTCTCGGGTCCAGACTCCTCTTCGACCACATTCCCAGCAGAAAACAACCCGACGACTACGGCATCCGCTCGCATAGTGTCCTAATTCTGCACAGTTCCTGCAAGCTTCCCTGAAATTCGGCACCACTGACAAGTTTCCCACCCGGGGAACTTGTCCTGAAATACCAGCGGCGGGTATAGGTCCTCGTGCAGGTGGCGCGACATTTGGGCGGTTCCTTGGTGGCATTCCCGGATACGATCCGTGGTCAGTCCTCCTCGGTGGCTGCAGCTCGGTCAGCCTCCTGGCATGGTTTCCTGTATCCCAATCCCGAGTGACCTCGTAGTTGACCGCTAAGACAGTCAACTGCTCCAGCGTCGTGAACTCGTGTCACCTAGTGAAAAGTTGGTAATCCTGCCGAAGATTCTCATAAATCCTGTCCAACTCCTGCTCAGGGCTGTATCCCGCTCTGTGCATCAATAGTCGGATATTTACCAAATATTGCTTAAATGTTTCCCCCTGTCGCTGATACCTGTTGCGAATGTCGTCTTCAAGTCGCTGAAAATACCTCGGCGGCAAAAAGAAATCCAGAAAAGCCTTCTTGAAATTAGCCCACGATTCTCCTAACAGTTGGCTGGTCCTAAACCAGTTTTCCGCCGTATCCGTCAGCAGTCCGGGAATGGCTTGCGGCATCTTCTCTACGTTGACCTCGTATGCGGTGGCTCGCTCCTCGAGATGCTGGATGAACGCGATCGGATCCGAGTTCCCGTCGAACGTTATCCCCCAATTACGAAGCTTCTCCGCCAGGGTGGCTGCTTTCATCTCTGGTTTCCTTGGTGAAACGTCCCTCCTGGACTCTGTGCCTCCGGCAACGTCCACGGTAATTCCAGGTACTGGAATCTGTAGCTGGCTATGGCTCAGCGTGTGAGGACTTGGGGCTCGCTGTTTCCGTTCGTTGATCGCGGCTAAAATCTCGGCCTCACATTCCTGGAGCCGCTCGACGACTTCCAAGACATTGTCCTCCTTATTGTTAAACGCAGCCAACCGGCTTCTCATTTCCTCGACGCTTCCCGTTGCGTCTAACCCAAACTCTTTTAAAATCGCTTCCAATTCTCGCTTGCGGAGATACGAAATCCAACGTGCACCCATGTTTGCAAAAATCTAAACAATCTTCCTCGAAGCTAATTCCAGACACGAAAGAAATATTTTCCTACACAGCGAAAATTTATTGCGGGGTCAAACGAAGCTCACGGAATTCTCGAATTTGTTTATAGAAACGGCGTATAAATTCTCAGGCGGACCAAAGGTAGCAACGATGAGGCAAAACGATTTCAAAATTCTGCGACGACGATTTACTAAACTCAGCTTAGTAGCGACTGTACTCGGCGACGGTTGTATGCGAACTCTCCAAAGATTCCGTTGCATAAAGTGGAAGTAGAGTGACTCCACTGCGGGTGTGAGAGGGAGACGACGATGAGAGTGAAACAAGATGGCCGTGCTGTGGGGAATATGTTAGCTTCTCCCTACCTCGTGTTAGAGAAAAAATCTTGCGACTTGATGGGCTGACCGAGAGAGGGCCCGCTCTTTTTCTCGTTTCTGTTTTGACCTGTTCTTATTTTTCTGGGGCTCACGTGTTCTGCTGTCCACGTGCCTGCACAACCTCTCGTTCCAGGTTATGTTTCGTACCTTGCGCCAAAATATATATATATTTCCTGATATTTTCCTTAATATATAAATATATGTATATAAATATTATATCATTTTTCTCGGGATTTTCTTGGGAAACCTTTTTATCCAAATATATATTTTGTTATATTTTATACTCTTCCTAAGTGCACTCGCAAACTTTCCCTCTGCCGCACCCACAACAGACAAAAAAAATTTTTTTTTTCAGTGTAACTCAATGGGTCCTTAGGCAATAAATCTCATCTAAAATTCGTAAGCCCCATGTCCCTGTTCGGGCGCCATCTGCGAGGTAGTTATCTGGGCTGGGATAGAGACTCAGTCTCGCCAGGGTCTCTCTACAGAAAATTTATAAAGATCTGGGACAATGTGACTATGATGAGACGGTGGGCTGACGTGGGGTGGAGTTTGTCAGCCACCGGGTTAAACGGAAAAAATTTGTTGATAGGGTGTGACAGAGGGAAGGACCTTCATGCATGTTTGGGGCCGAAGGACCGAGAGGGAAAAGAAGAAATAGTAGCGAATTTGCTCCGGCCGGCTGTGCCTGGCCCGTCCAAGTTATGTTCAGATTTACTTGAAAGTTCTCACAGTATAAATTTCGCCAAAATATAATTAATAAATAATAAATATAATTTACTATTTTTCTTATTATTTTTTCAGCGTTTATTTTCACCATCGGTTTTCCGCTATTTATTCCAAATATATTCTGCTAGTTTTATTTACATCCAAAACAATTTAATTTAATTTTCATTTCATATAATATACTCTTTCTGAAAATATTTTCTCCCAGTGTAACGGGTTCCCCATCTCGTTTGATTTAATTTAATTGTTTTTAAATTATTTAAATTTAATTTAATTTAATTAGACCTTGTTTGATTTTCGCACAATATTTTTCTCCCAGTGTAGTTTTCCTGATCTCGTGGTATTTAATTTAATTGTTTAGTTATTTAATTTAATTTAATTAAACTTGGTTCGATTTTCGCAAAATATTTTCTCCCAGTGTAGCTAGTGTCTCTACTCCGCCGTTACGCAATTTTCCCACCTCGTGGTTTTGGAAATTTCATTTTTTTTTTCAAATTTGCACCGGGCGATATTCGTTTTTTTTCTAGCATAATTTTAGCTAGTTTTCTTATTCCCATGGTTTCCCGTCTTCCTGGCCTTTTATTTATTAAACACAATTTATTAAATTTAATGTCATTATTTATTCATAAATTTTTGTTCTTCCGATATTTCTCTTAGTGCACTCGCTTTCTTTTATTATTTCCTTTTTCATAATTTCCTAATTTATAATTTTAAGATTTCATATTTACAAACTTCCACATTTTTCTCTCTGTGTTTTCGCCCATTGACATTATTTTATAATTTCTAAGATCATATTTTCCGTTTACTATTTTATTTCCATATTTTCTATGTTTTCATATTTCATATAATTTCCGAGTCTCGCACAATTTCTCGCAGTGTTTTTCTAGGTTAGGTCAAGAACATGCATTTTTCTAGAGTCGGTCTGACCGCACTCTCTAGTGACCACCGCATCGAGGGCTCGCAAAGATTTTCCTACACACACACCTGCTAGCCAACTCGTTGCGGTCTCACACTAACACTCACCCGTCTCGCTCCGGCACACACTCTTGGACTGGCTCCGTCCCGCCGCTGGTCCTGGACCAGACTTTGCCTTGTCCATCTTTTGTCCTCCTGGCTGCTTCCTCAAAATCTGTCTCTCACTCACGGTGGCAATCGCCGGCCCGTAGTTTCTCCTTTTTATTAGTTTATAAGTTCTCTCAAAGTTTCTGTTCGCACACGCGGTTTTCCGTCACTGACTTCGTAACGCACGTCCGTTTTCGTTCGCCACTTTAATCCAACTCAACTCCGTTTCGCTTCGCGAAATTTCTTGCTGTGTGCGCTGGTGTGTGTGTGTCGGTGTGTGCTAGCCTTCCAGGCTAACGGGGCGAGCTCGGGTTAGTGATGATAGTTTTAACTATCGTATCGTGTGTGGCTGCCGTACCCTACTTAATTATTATGCATATAAATCTAACTTATTTATCTATACTATTTATTTACGCCTAGTTATTATTATGTTTAGGTATTGATTATATATTATTATTTATTTACATGTAGTTATTATATTTATTTTTATTTAGGTATGGATTAATATTATTACTTATTTATTATATTGAGTATGTTATTATTTATTTATATAGTTAGTTATATTATTATTTATTTGCATATTTAGTTATTATTCTTATATATATGTTATTATTATTTATGATATTGTTTAGATTATTATTATTTATTTACATATTTAGTATTAGTGTTTATTTTTATATCATTAATTTGGGAGGGCCAAACGGCTCCTCACACATGCTTGGCATTAGGTTCATTTTTAACCTTATCCACGGTGACGTGGAAAGTGCTGACTTGCTGGGTCATCTTAACTTTCACGTACCGAGTAGAAATACTAGATCCTATATTCCTTTAGTTTTGAGCTAATGTAGAACGTCTTTTGAATTCCATGAACCCTTTAGAGTCTTATGTGCAAATTATAACGATTTGTACATGATAACATCAAACGTAGATAGCCTTCCCCAACTAAAAACCTTAATATTATCCCACTTAGTACGCATGCAGGCAAACAGTCTGGCAGCACGTCAGTAGTCACTTCCTCGTATTCCTTTTCTATACTTTCATTTGTCGCGCCTACTAACACCTAACACGAACAGGCACGTGCTTGGTGTCAGATTGGCCACTTGAATGTACTGATCGTAGTGCATCAACGTCCAACAATTAAGACAATGTCACATGATTCCGGGTTTTCACCAACCTAATGGCTCTTAGCTATCCGAAAGTTTCTGTATGGACCTAGAAAGTGTTTACGCGGTGTTCGAAATCTTTAGTTCGCCTGGCTTCCTTCTGGAGGCATCTTCTAGCGATGTCAGAACCGGAGCTTCTAGGTATTTTGTTCTTAACCTTTCCGGACATTTACAAATGAGATGCCCCAAGGTTTCGGTTGCCTCGGATTCATCACATTTCCGGCATTCGGCGTTGTCGGTAATGCCCAGCCTGAGTGCGTGTGCCGTCGCTAGTGAGAATTCCTAGTAACAGTCTGCAATCATTCCTTGGAAGATGCAGCACGTAGTGGCCGAGTTTTTCGTTGCGCTCTTTGCACATGATTTTTGTTGTTTTGGAGGTTGTGGAAGTTCTCCTCCGCCTACTCTTGGCTCGTTTTGCAGCGTTCTTAGGGAGACAGGAACGTTTTCTATTCTTTCATTCGCCAGTACGACGCCTTTCTTTGCAAGTTCGTCTGCGTTCTCGTTACCATCGATTCCCTGGTGGATGGTAGATCCGCACTGACGTAGTCGTGCTGAGGATATCTAGTGCCTCCCTGCTTGCCGGTACATTTTGGAAACTGACCGCTGACGATTGCATGGATCTTATCGCCGCTTGACTGTCTACGAACTAGTTGACCGCTTCATATGGGCGGTCTATGCTCTGCGCAAGCTCTGCCGCTTTCCCTATAGCGAATACTTCCGCTTGGAATATGCTGCATTGGCTTGGTAGCTTATACGACACCTCATTTCAGGATCTGTACAGTATATGATCGACCCAACTCCTCCTTCCATCTCGATATATATATTGAGGTGTTGAGCATGGTTTTTTTTATTGAAGTTATTTATTTATTTATTTATTTCCAACAAAATAGCTATTATCTGCAATTGAATACCATACCCTTACCTCTGCCCGAATAAGGAGTGTTTTTTAGTGATTCGAAAATCTCGAAATTCGTTTTACAAATATCGAGAGCAATCGTACGAAAGTGACGAGAAGGTCTTGCTGGGACATAGATCTTTAATAGATTTGGGAGATAGGACGATCAAATATTACCATTAATTAATTTAAATAGGAACATCACTCCGTGGCAGGTCCGACGATCCTTAAGAGTGGGCAGGCTTAGCAGACGCAGCCTGTCGATGTAAGACGGGAGGCGACGATGTTGGTCCCAGTGTAATCCCCGAAGAGCGAGCAAAAGGAATTGTGTCTGAACCGATTTAGCCCAGGCTGTTATTGACGCGACAGAGCATCCGCAACTATATTTTCTAATGCTCTCCGAAAAATCTGTTTGTCTCATCAGCCACTGGATGAAATATTTGAATACCCTTTGTGTAAAAAGCAACAAAAATGAGATTTTTACTAACTCGACTGAAGTTTTTTAAACACTGTGTTTGGGAACGAGACACCCTGTATGCGCGCGAACAAGACACCCTTTATCTTTGTTTACATTCTGCCTTGTCCACCTCTATAGCGGAGCTTATCAGCGATATCAATGCAAGCATCCCACCGCTGCGCGAGCTTGCCCAGTACTTTTCCATATCTCCTAAATGTAACTTGTTTACTTCTTAAGCTACTGTTTACTTCACCGCCAAAACTTAGTTTAGTCACATTTTGCTTCTTAAATCAATCGTACGCATCGGTGTCGACATAACATACTAAATTTTGGTCCTTCGAGTAGCCGGATAACCGAAACTGTGTTTTTTCCGGACATTTCATTTTGGTTATTTGTTTTTGTCAACGGTGATCTATAGATTTCTATACCGTATAGAATCGTTCCCTTTTCTCGACCACCATGCGAAGTGTGATTCAACAACGGGGCTTCTGCAAAAGTCAAATTACTCGTGCGCATAATAATGCATAATGGGGGAATTGGGGGAAGGCATACAAGGTAAAGCTACTGACTGTGTTCAACTTGGTGGGCACCAGTGTGATCCTTGTCCCTGCTTTCTTCAAGTCGACGAACTACTACTAGCATCCGCTGAGTTATATATATAGGACTTGATATCCACCCAAGGAAAACACCACATCAGTGAAGAATGCAAGAGGAGCCTCGGATAGATACCCGAAAAACGTTGACGACCATGGAAAATTCAAAAAGGATAATGATCTGAGAGTATGCACTTGGAATGTACGCACATTGTACAGGCCTGGTGCCACTCAACAACTAGTGGATACTCTCAGCAATTTGAAGGCTGACATTACAGCTATCCAGGAAATGCGATGGAACGGAAAGGAAAGCATGAAGAAAAGGAATTGTGACATATACTACAGCTGTCATACAGATAGGCGCGAGTTTGGTTTTGGATTCGTCGTAGGAGCCAGGATACGGCACCAAGTCTCGCAGTTTACACCTGTAAACGAGAGACTTGCGACGATCCGAATAGCTGCCAGATTTTTCAACATCAGCCTAATCTGTGCGCACGCACCAACGGAGGAGAAGGACGACGCCATCAAGGATGCTTTCTATAAAGAACTCGACCGAGTGTATAGCCGCTGCCCGTCACACGACATTAAAATCCTCCTCGGAGATTTTAATGCCAAACTCGAACGGGAAAGCATCTTTGGAGCACCGTTGGACAGCATAGTCTACATGAGTCTACCTCTGCAAACGGGCTTAGACTTATAGGTTTTGCTGCTGCGCACAATATGATAGTTAGTAGTACAAGATTCCGTCATCTCAACATCCACAAAGCAACCTGGCTGTCACCTGATCGTCTGACTTGCAACCAGATTGATCATGTTGTGATCGATGCAAGACATGCGTCTAGCATACTTGATGTGAGATCGTGCCGGGGTCCTAACATCGACTCTGACCACTACCTTGTTGCAGCCAAGGTCCGCGCACGGTTGTGTGTCGCGAAAATCGCACGTCAAGGTATGCCAAGAAAGCTTGACATCGAAAAGCTGCAATCACAACAGCACAGGGATGCCTTTTCCGCTCGACTCTCAGGCCGACTTGGTCAGCACCCTCCAACGCCTATAAATACGTCAGATATGTGGACGTGCATATTTACAGCCATAAATGCTTCTGCTGTGGAAATCCTTAAATTCCAACGTCCCCCAAAACGGAATTCATGGTATGATCAGGAGTGTCGGGAAGCGACTGCTGCAAAGAACGCTGCTTAAAGGCGGACGCTGCATGCAGGAGCCACACGAGCAGTGGTGGATATTTATAGGACGCGGAGAAGAAATGAGAAGCGCCTTTTCACAAGGAAGAAGCAAAAGATGGAAAGGCTTGAGTGTGAAAATTTGGAGAATAGCAGGAGCAGAAATGATGCCCGCGACTTTTACCGGAGGGTCAAACGCATGACTCAAGGGTATAAGTCTGGATCGCTTGCCTGCAGGAGGGATGATGGAAATCTTGTCACGGATGCAGAGACAGTACTGAGGTTATGGAGGGATCACTTTGAAAGTATTTTGGCTGGAGACAACCAAGAGTCTGATGAAGAAGATCCACTAACCCCAATCAGAGAGGATGGTGTTGAAGTTCCCACCCCTAGCTATACGGAAGTCGAAGTCGCCATAAGACGACTTAAAAACAATAAAGCAGCGGGAGCGGACGGGCTACCGGCTGAACTGTTTAAGGCTGGAGGCGATGAGTTGGTAAGGAGCATGCACCAGCTCATTTGCAATGTATGGCTAGCGGAAAGCATGCCCAATGATTGGAATCTGAGTATGATCTGCCCCATTCTGAAGAAGGGTGATGCAACACAACGCACCAATTATCGTGGCATCAGTCTTCTTTCCGTAGCATACAAAGTTCTCACGAGCGTTATGTGTGAGAGGCTTAAGCCATATGCTGAAGCATTGATCGGACCGTATCAATGCGGCTTTCGCCCTGGTCGGTCCAGTCGACCAGATCTTCACAATACGCCAGATCTGGAGAAAGCGTATGAGAACCAAATCGACACCTACCACCTGTTTGTCGATTTTAAAGCTGCTTTCGATAGTCCGCGGCGAGGACGCTTGTACGCCACCATGTCTGAGCTTGGTATTCGTGCAAAGCTAGTACGGCTTTGTAGTATGACATTGAGCAACACCATCAGCTCTGTCAAGGTAGGAAATGACCATTCCGAAACCTTCAGTACCAGGCGGGGTCTCAGACAAGGCGACTCGCTGTCTTGTGTGCTCTTCATTCTGCTAATGGAGAGTGTCATAAGGAAAGCTGGAGTGCATCGAGGGGGCACAATACTGGGACAGAAATGTGTCCAGCTCCTTGGTTACGCTGATGATATTGACATCATTGGTCGTACCAAGCGTGATGTGTCGGCGGCTTTTGGAGCTATTGAAAGAGAATCGGCTAGAGTTGGTCTTGCAGTGAATATAGGCAAAACAAAGTTTATGGTGTGCAGTAACCGAGAGAAGCGGCGTCTTGACTCTCATCTTACTGCTGGAGACTATGACTTTGAGTCGGTCAAGGACTTTGTCTATCTAGGAACTGCAGAGACCAACAACAACGATGTCAGCCTGGAGATCAAGCGGAGGATCACACTTGCCAACAGAAGCTACTTTGGGCTCAGTAGGCAAATGAACAGCAGAGCCCTCTCTCGAAAGACGAAGCTAACACTTTACAAGACACTCATCATCCCAGTGCTTCTATAGGGTGCGGAAGCCTGGACAGTGACGCAGTCAGATGCAGCTGCTCTTGGTGTCTTCGAGAGAAAAATCCTTCGCAGGATCTTCGGACCTGTTTGCGTTGGCGGAACCTACCGTATCAGGTGGAACGATGAGCTGTATGAGCTACATATATGGCGATGTGGACATAGTCAAGCGAATTAATATTCAGCGGCTTCGCTGGCTTGGCCACATAGCTCGTATGGAAGGAACAACTCCAGCTCGATCCGTTTTCGATGCGGTAGTTGGCGGACAACGTAGGAGAGGAAGACCACGCGCACGTTGGAGAGACCAGATGGACGCAATTCTGGCGACGCTTGGGATCGCCAACTGGCGGAGTCGCGCACAGGACAGAGGATCGTGGAGGCAAATCGTGCATCAGGCTGTACCCCGTTAAGGGTGTTTATGCCATATATATATAATAATGCCTTAAAATTTATTGATGCGCCAGGCGGCGCAACTACAATAAAATTACTTGCGGTTCGTACGGCTCTCGGAAGAGCTGTATGCCTTCCAATCAGAAGCCGATTGGGAGATCCCTGACGAGGATTTCGATGCATATGAGGATAAACACTATGCTACACACGCTATTCTCAGCAATACTCTGGAGGAGCTGAGAAAGGATGTCAGTTCAAACAGTACCGCGGCCACTGTTCAAGCCGCAGATACAGCCCAGAGAAGCCATGTCGATTTTCAGTTCGAGCGGAACTGGAAACATTTTTCGGACATGTTCATTGGATCGATTGCTTCAAATTCGAGCCTGACGGATTGCCAACGATTTCATTATTTAAAATCGTACCTTGCCGGAGATGCGCTCGCATTAGTTAAACATATTCCAGTTACTAATGAAAACTATCGTGAAGCATGGGATCGGCTGGACCAGCGATATAACAAACAATCGCTAATTATTCGGCAATTCTTAAACAGTTTTATGACCCTCTCAAGTACTATAAATTCAAATATCGGCACAGTGTGTAAAATTGCCGATGGTGCAGACGAAGTTATTCGTGGCTTACGAGCTCTTAACTGCGAAGAGCGAGATCCCTGGCTAATTTTCATATTGCTTTCAAAATTAGAAAGCTATACCCGTCAAGCCTGGGCTCAGTGCGCAGAATCCGAGGAAAAAGTGTGACCATCACCCGATTTCTGAAATTTCTCACATCACGCTGCGATACTTTGGAGGCTTTTAACTTAGCTCGACCAACCCAAGCTCGACGCGCAGCTACAACGCACCACGAAGATACGCATCCTAGACGGGAAGAGCCCAAATGCACATCGTGCCAGCATAATCATCATCTGTTTAAGTATCCTCAGTTCATCGCACTCGACATCGCATCTCGACGGGAATTCCTCAAAGCAAGGAAGCATTGTTTCAATTGCCTCAGCCCCGCTCATATGGTGGGCACCTGCACATCGAGGCATACTTGTCGGATCTGCCGCCGCAAGCATCATACTTTGGTTCATGGCTCGGCGCAGCCAACTCAAAATGAAAACCACGTTGACACAGCGAATGTTGACAGCCGTGATCGACCATCAGTCTCACAGGCGGAATCTACAATTGGCCACAATCAACCGCTAGCTTGAGAAGGTCATCACTTGAGGAGCGTGCCTCCCACGGAAAACAACTTTACACATCATACCCTGGAGAATATTCCTGCTGCAGGTTCTCAGACTCTGTTGCCAACCATCCTTGCTGACGTCATCGACGCCTGGAGCAACACTACAACCTGCAGGCTGCTCCTGGACACTGGATCTACAATAACCTTGGAATCATTTGTTCAGCGAATAGGCGTGAATCGAACGCACGCACGGATTTCTATTCTCGGTCTCGCCGCCAACAGCGCAGGCGTTACCCGAGGACGCGCACATATCAAGCTGCGCTCTCGTCATTCGCTGACGTCCATCACTTCCAGCCCAAGTTATTGACACCTCATCTTCTACGCGGAAGCAACTCTGCGAGCTTCCTTTGGCAGACCCAACGTTCTGCACACCAGGAGCAATCGATGTCATCGTTGGATCGGATCAGCTCTGGTCTCTATACACCGGAGAACGGAAACACTTTGGTAACGACTTTCCTATCGCTCTGAATACTGTTTTTGGTTGGATTATTGCAGGTTCTTAGTCTGCCTGCGATGATTACCCCACTACTGCTATTACTCATAACGCGGACCTAGACACAATGGTTCGCTCATTTATGGAGATGGACAGCATCCAGCCTAGCCAGGCTCTGTTGGACGCCAACGATCCCACAGAGGGTCATTTTGCTGCCACCCACAAGCGCTCGACCGACGGGGTCTATGTTGTCGAGTACCCCTTCAAGGAGAAGGCACCGCCTATTGGATCGACCTTGCCACAGGCCATTAATCGCCTTTACTCTCCGGAACGGAAATTTCGTCGATCTCCAAATTGAAGCAGCAGTACGAAGCTTCCTGGACGACTACTTGCAACGTGGACATATGGAACAACTGACATCGGCTCAGGTTGAAGAGTCCCCAGGTACTTGCTTCTATTTGCCGCACCACGCTGTCATCAAACTGGACAGCCTGATGACCAAATGTCGTGTAGTTTTCGATGGATCTGGAAAGGACAGCTCTGGAGTATCGCTCAATGACAGACTTCATATTGGTCAACCGATACCAACGCGATCTTGTTGGCGTTTGTCTCTCTTGTCGCAACTATCAAGAATTTATGATCCGCTTGGACTGGTAGCACCGGTCCCAGTTCTGCTCAAGCTCATCTTCCAAGAAAGCTGGACATGTGTGCTGCAATGCGACGACCCGATTCCTGAAACTCTACGCACGCGCTGGAGAGCCTTGGTAGAGGATTTGCCAGCACTTTCGCAATGCCAAGTACCACGGTATATTGCGTCACCATTTCGAGACGTTCAGCTACACGGATTCGCCGACGCATCCACGCACGCCTATGGTGCGGTAGTCTACGCTCGAGTTCCAGCTGGATGCAGTTTTCAAGTCACCCTTGTAGCCGCCAAAACTCGGGTGGCCCCGATCAAGCCCGTATCGATTCCACGTTTGGAGCTAAACGCTGCCTTACTTCTTTCTCGATTACTTACTCTTGTCAAAGCGTCACTAACAATTCCTATTTTCAGCACGAGCTGCTGGACAGATTTAGAAATTATGTTACACTGGCTTTCAGCTCCCCACGACGTTGGAACACCTACGTCTGCAACCGAACTGCTGAGATCCTGAACGACTTTCCCCACAGCTGCTGGAACCATGTTCGCACGGAAGACAATCCTGCTGATTGTGGTTCTTGAGGACTTCATCCGTCAAAGCTTCTGAAGCATCGACCATGGTGGAAGGGTCCGTCTTGGCTGGCCACACCGACCTCTGAGTGGCCACCCTCTACAAGCAAGTTCAGCGTATCTTCAAGCTTCAATATCAACGAGGAGGAACGAGACATAAAACCCACAACTCTACATAACTTTCCGGATGAAAGTATCAACGAGTTACTCATCCACAAATTCTCAACCTGGACGCGTCTCATACGGATCTAGCTATTGTAATCGCTTTATTCACACTCTTCGATCTCATCAGAGGAATTCGGCACCATTCCTTACGCCGACTCATTCGACATGTCCAACAGAAGATCTTTACCAGAGAATAAGCGCAGCTAGACAACGGACGCCAGCTCAACGCTAAATCGCATTTAATCCGGTTCTCTCCGTTCCTGGATGATAATGGAATCATGCGAATCGGAGAAGGGATCGAGAAGTCTACACTCAACTACAATGCCAAACACCCAATCCTTATACCGAAGGATTCGCCACTAGCTGGACTACTTGACTACTTGTTCGACATTTTCATGTCTCCCATCTTCACACTGGAGTTGATGCAACGTTCACAAATCTGTGTCAGCAGTACTGGATTCTGGGAGCCCGCAATCTTGTCAGAAAGGCTGTCATTCAATGCAAACGCTGCTTTCTTCAACGCAAAGGCACAAGTAACCAGATCATGGGAGATCAACCCATTCCTCGAGTTCAAGCTAGCTGCTGCTTTCAACATACAGGGCTGGACTACGCTGGATCGATCGCAATCAAGGAATCAAAGGGACGAACTCCACGCATCGGAAAGGCATGGTTTTTTATTTTCGTGTGTCTCACCACAAAGGCACTACACATCGAGGTTGTTAGTGATCTAACTACAAAGGCGTTCGCAGCCTTTCAACGATTCATCGCCCGCCGAGCGAAGCCAACTGACCTTTATTCGAACAATGGAACCACATTTAATGGAGGCAAGCAAACTTTGGATGACATGCGATGCCTGGCCATTCAAAAAGCCAAAGATGAAGAATTGGCAGGATTCTTCGCCAATGAAGGGATTTCTTGGCACTTTATACCCCCATCTGCTCCCCATTTTGGAGGGATGTGGGAAGCCGGAGTTTGCTCAATTAAACTCCATATGAAACGGATACTTGGATCCAAGGCTCTAACATTTGAGGAGCTCTCGACTGTCCTGACCCAAATTGAAGCTATCCTGAATTCACGCCCTCTGTGTCCAAGTGGGGATAATTCTTTGGATCCACTGACGCCTGTTCTTTTCTTGACTGGATCTCCGTATACTGCATTGCCTGAACCCAGTCGTCTGGATATGCACATCAGTCGATTGGAGAGATGGAATCAGCTGCAAGCCATGGTCCAAGGTTTCTGGAAACGGTGGCATATGGAATACCTGACATCTCTTCACGATCGTACAAAGTGGCATTTGGAAACGGAGAATCTGAAGATCGACACAGTGGTAGTTCTCAAGGAGCCTAATCTACCCCCTTCTAAGTGGATTCTTGGACGCATCACCGAGGTTCACGCAGGATTAGACAACAAGGTCCGGGTCGTAACTGTGAAGACTGCCCACGGCTCATATAAACGCCCTATTGCCAAGATCGCCGTACTGCCTCTGTGCTGAACAACCGTTCAGGGGGGCCGGTATGTTTGGGAACGAGACACCCTGTATGCGCGCGAACAAGACACCCTTTATCTTTGTTTACATTCTGCATTGTCAGCCGCTACAGCGGAGCTTATCAGCGATATCAATGCAAGCATCCCACCGCTGCGAGAGCTTGCCTAGTAGGTAGGTTGTAGTAGTGAGGCTCCCTTCTGGAGCCTCCAATTAGAGCTGGGCTCCTTTTTGGTCCACTCCCTCTGTTGTCATGTTGTGGTCGTAGTTGCCCTTTAGTACCATCCTGAGTCGCTGAGAAAGCCTAGGATCGCTGAGACTTTCAGCTCTCCTATGCCTTCTAGTGACTCCAAATTGTAGGCACCGAAGTGACGTAGTCTGATGTGATTTAGGGCCAGACAAAAGCAGAGCAGGTGCTCTGGTGTCTCTGGTTCCGTAATTTCTCTGCAGCTTCTACAGCTAGCGTTGTATGGCAGCCCCATTTTCATTACGTGCGTTCCGATCGCCCAATGACCTGTTGCGACTCCTGTGAATCTTATGATATCCCGCTTGCTGTTGGATAGCAGCTCTCTAGTTCGATTCTTGTCGTATGTCGGCCAACATTTCTTTGATCTCTTATGTTCACTCTTACTTGACCATTCCTTGTTGGCTGTCTGTTTGAAGTGGTCATGGATCCTTGTCTGGACCGAGTTTAACGAGATCGATGTCAGTACTTTGGTATCTTGCCCTTGCGAACCTGCTCGATCTAATTCGTCCGCTTTCTCGTTCCCTGGGATGTCGCAATGACCCGGTACCCAGGTGACTTGTACCTCGTTTCTCTCTGCAAGTCTATTAAGGGCCTTCTTGCATTCTGCCACCATCCGTGAATTAGTTCTCACGGCCGCTAGGGATTTTATAGCCGCTTGGCTATCAGAGTAAAACCGTACTTTGGTGTCGCTAAGTTCTCGCCGTATCGAAAGCTTGGCTGCTTCCGTTACGGCGAGTACCTCAGCCTGAAAGACCGTCGCTGAGTCTGAGAGAGTGAAGGACTCCTTGATTCCCCATTGCTCAGCGAAGATCCCAGCCCCCACGCCGCAGCTCATTCTGGAGCCATCGGTGTAGAGGGATACCTCCTCTGCCCCGGTTACTCTCTCCCTTCTCCAGTCTTCCCTTGTTGGGAATGTGGTTGTGTAGGCATTTCCGAAGTTCATCTCCGTAGTCATGTTGTCCATTAGTGCGTTTGCTTCTAGCTTGATTCCTTCCAGTATCTTGCCGTGGCCTGCGCCGTAATCCCTCCAGCAGTTACTTGCTTTCAGTCTTACTGCGCTCTGCGCGGCCATGTCCTTTACGAACAGTTCTATCGGCATTATATCCAGGATAGCATTAAGTGCTGCTGCGGGGCATGATCGCATAGCCCCCGTCACGCCAGCACACGCTGCTCTCTGCATCCTCGTTAACTTTGAGATGTTATAAGCTCTAGTTAGCGCTGGCCACCAAACTAGGGCTCCGTACGTTAAAATTGGCCGAACGACCGCCGTGTAAAGCCATATTATTATCTTTGGGTGTAGTCCCCAATTATCTCGGAATATTTTCCTGCAAGAGTAGAAAGCGATACTTGCCTTCCTCACTCTTTCAGTAATGTTTCCTTTCCACTGTGAGGAGCCGTTTGGCCCTCCCAAATTAATTATATATAAATAATCACCAAAATAAATATGAAAATAAATAAATAAATAATAACTAGCTATGTAAATAATTAATAATAACCTAAATAATACATACATAACTAATAATCATAATCATACATAAATAATCACAAGTATATGTAAGCATCGGAATAAGTTAGATTAAATTTCTAATAGTTTAAGTAGGGCACCCACACCCGATACGATAGTTACAAAACTATCATCCCTAACCCGAGCTCGCTCCGTTAGCCTGGAAGGCTAAAACACACACCGACACACACACACCAGCGTACACAGCAAAACTCACCCCGATCACGCCACCGAAAATAGGCAAGCGCTCATGAGAGCGAGCGAGAGGGAGCAACCGATCGTACGGTAAACTCCTGGAAGAAGGCAAAAGATAACTCCGCGAGAAATTTCGCGAAGCGAAACGGAGTTGAGTTGGATTACAGTGGCGAACCGAAGCAGACGTGCGTTTTGAAAAGTGACGGGAAGAACAGAAACCGCGTGTGCGAACAGAAACTGTGAAAACTTAAAGACAACCAAAATTTACGGACCGGCGATTGCCACCGTGCGGAGAGCAAGTGATTTGGAAGCGGACAGCAAGGAGAAGGATGGACCAGGCGAAGTCTGGCCCAGGACCAGCGGCGGGACGGAGCCGGTCTAATAGTGTGTGCCGGAGCGAGACGGGTGAGTGTTAGTGTGAGACCGCAACGAGTTGGCTAGCAAGTGTGTGTGTATGAGTAGGAAAATCTTTGCGAGCCCTCGATGCGGTGGTCACCAGAGAGTGCGGTCAGACCGACTCTAGAATAAATATGAGTTTTTATTTATTTATTTATTTATTAGAAAATATAGCAAATTTCTGCTATTTTAGACCATATCCTTACCTCAGCCGAATTAAGGAGTGTTTTTTAAAGATGTGCTCCGACTCACATCATGTGGGCTGAGGCAAGGACAGGTGTCTTAATACATTTTGTGTATTAAAATCTAAAGACAATTCAACATGTAACAAGAAGTAAAGCTCATTATAAAAAGAACATAAAACACGAAAAGGGTCATGCTGCTCGAAGTTAGTCTTACAAATATCAAGAGTAATCGGACGAAAGTGACGAGAAGGTCTAACAGGAACAGAGAAATACAATTGACTAAGAAGATAGGACGAACAAACATGACCATTAATTAATTTAAATAGAAACATCACTCCGTGGCAGGTCCGACGATCCTTCAGAGTGGGCAGGCTAAGAAGACGCAGCCTGTCGATGTAAGACGGGAGGCGGCGATGTGTGTCCCAGTGGAAACCCCGAAGAGCGAACAAAAGGAATTGTTTCTGAACCGATTCAATAAGGTCTTGATACTTCGCGTATTGAGGTGACCATACACACGAACAGTATTCGAGAATTGGACGAACAAGAGAGACATAAAGAAGTTTTGTGGTGTAAGGATCGTCAAACTCCTTAGACCAACGCTTGACAAAGGCAAAAACACCTTTAGCTTTCCCAACAATTATGCCAATGTGGTCGGAAAAGTTCAAATTGTGGGTAAAAAGAACTCCAAGATCGGTAACAGAGTGTATGCGCTCAAGATCACTCAGCCCTAAAGAATAACTTGCAGAGAAACAGTTTTTACGAAAAAATGACATAAATTTACATTTAGAGTTGTTAAGAAACAGCAAATTGTTACAGCACCAGGACTGCACGTTGTTTAAGTCAGATTGTAAGAGCATATAAGAGTCAGAGTTTGTCAGTGGCAAGCATAGTTTGACGTCGTCAGCGTACATCATAATTTTGGAATTTAGAACGACATTAGGCAAATCATTAATAAAAATTCCAAAAGAAGTGGCCCAAGATGACTCCCTTGCGGAACACCCGAGGTTACGTGGACACAGTCTGAAAAAGAACCCTTGAAGGCTACTCGTTGAGTCCGGTTGGATAAGTAGGTGGCAATCCAATTTGTCAACAAGACAGGGAAACCCAAGAGTGTAAGTTTTTTCAGCAGCAGCTGGTGATTCACGCAGTCAAAGGCTTTGCTGAAGTCCGTAAAGATGACGTCAGTTTGGGTGTTATTTTTAAAGGCGTTTCTAATAACAGTACAAAACTCCAGAAGGTTTGTGGAAGTTGACCTGTGTTTCATAAAGCCATGCTGGTAGGGGGACATTATAGAGCGACATTGGTGCTGAAGTTGAGCAGTAACAAGCGATTCAAAAAGCTTAGGAATCGCACTAAGTTTTGCAATCCCTCTATAGTTTTCAATGTTAGATTTGCTACCCTTTTTGTGAAGGGGAATTATAAAAGATGCCTTCCAACTTTCAGGAAAAAATGAGAGCTGAAGGGATATCTTAAAAAGTTTAGACAAAGGACTACATAATGCACTGGCACAATATCTCAAGACACAGCTAGGAACAAGATCAGGACCAGAAGAGAACGATAGCTTGAGTGTTTTGAGATGCTGAAAAACATCTTTTTCGCTGATTGTGGGCAAAAAAATATTGTCTGAGTGCGGAAGAGAATATGGATATGGTGAGGTAGAGTCAAAACATATAGATGTATAAGTAGTCCGGAAAAATTTTGCGAATAAGTTCGCAATATCGTGCTCGTTCGAGGCTGACTCATTATGGAGGTGAAGACTGGATGGATAAATGTGTGACTTTCGTTTAGAGTTAACAAAGGCGTAAAACTGCTTGGGATTAGCCTGAAACTCAGTTCTACAACGATTTAGGTGATTCTTGTAACATTCAGAGTTGTGAGTCAGAAAGTCAGAGCGGGCTATTAAATATCTAGCACGATCTACTTGCAGCCCGGTTAGTCTGAATTTTTTAAAAAGTCTGGACTTCACGTTTTTTAAATAGGAGAGTCGACGGGAAAACCAGGGAGGCTTATGCGAAACGTCAGGAGAGGGAAACGACGGAACAAACATATCAAAACTAGAGTACAGTATGTCATAAAACCGTTCAACCATGTGCAAGGGATCGTCAGTGGAGTCAAGAAAAGTCCAGTCGATTGAAGATAAATAAGAAATCATGTCAGTGAAATTAGCTTTGCGGAAGCAGCGAAAAGATGCTGGTTCAGCTAAAGGACACGGCAGTAGTGGAGACGAGGCCTCTAGAATTATCTCCAATGTGGGATGATAAGCATCTTCAGGGCTGGAGAGAGGGTCGATTCTAGAGACGTAAGCATTGGCAAACTCCGACGAAAAAATTAAGTCTAAGACTTTGTCTCCACAGTTCTTAATAAAATTCAATTGTCCCAATGAAAGGTCGATAAGACCATGAATAAAATCATGAGGAGCGGTGGGAACTAGAAAATTCGACTCAGGAGAGGGCACCCAGGATATGGAAGGCAGGTTAAAATCACCCATAGCAATGAGGTGATCATTAATGCCAAGGGACGAATGAATATTTTGAATTAGCATTAAATGCTGCAAATATATATCAGTATCAGACCGAGGTGGGATGTAGGAGCATGAGACGTAAACAAAATAATCATGAACACGGATGCGAACTGCAACAAACTCTAAATCACAATCCGTATCATTTATCGGAAGCAAGTTAGAAACAAGATCAGACTTAACAGCGATAAGAACACCACCGCCGATACGCATAAGACGATCTCGTCTATAAACGACATAGTTTCCTGCAAATAATTCACTATCAGAGACAGAGGAGTTGAGCCACGTTTCAGTAAAGGCGATAACATTGGCATCAAAGGAGACACTGTTGACGTGCAGTTTACTAAGTTTGCCTAGTAAGCTGCGAACATTCTGGTAGTGTAGGATAAAGGAATCATTTAGTTTTTTGGAGTTCTTGCCAAGGGAGACCGTGGCACGCGAGACCGAGGATCAGTCTTGTTGACAAATTCATGAACAATTGCGTGTTCAGGCCATACGGAAGAATCAAGAACCCTAGGAAATAGTACATCAGAAATTCCAATTTTAAACGAAGATATATCACGTCTTTGCTTAAAACTGAATTTAGTGACAGTAAATTCGGTAGCAGAAACATTCAATTTGTTACTCAAATGGGTTCTTACGTCAACCTCAGAGGCCCCTGGATTGAGGCGGGAAACAAAGATCAGCTTCTTTGGAGCAACGCCTGCTAAAGGTGCAGGTCTTCGTTGGGCAACTCCAGAAATTGTAGAAATTGGGGGTCCTCGGCTGGCGATTGGCAGCGCTAAAGTTGAGACCGCCGGAGGTACCCCAGGGTGGGAATCCAAGTCCAACGACACGCAGTCAGCGGCAGCCGACGTGGATGGTTGGTCGACGTTGACGGGATGCAGATCCAAAGGCACGTCAAAGTTGGCTGGTTGCAGATCCGAGACCATATCGACACTAGTCCCGCCAGATATGGGGGCAAGAAGAGCATCTCTATCAGGGCCGTTGACCACGGCCGCGGTGTTATCAGAAGGCTTAGTACGAGGACTAAACCGCATAAGGGGGCTCGCAGGGTCTGGAACAAATAGAAAACGGTTAGTACGGTTGCTCATTTGTTGATTTGCGGAGTCACTTAGCAGCTTAAGCGATTTAAAGTGCTGCTCCGCTTTCTGGAAACTGCTTGCTAAGTCCCTGAAGCCGGCAGCCAAGGACTGAAACTCGAGGTGAGTTTGCCTCATAAAAGCCCTCATGTCCGATTTAATATGAAGGCAGCTCGGGCACGTCCAGTCCAATCCGGAATTGCTCCGTATGCGATCAGCAATACGCGGTCCTATTTGACCAAGATCAGCGCATGCAGGGTGAGCGATATTATCGCAGAGCCAACAATACACAGTGGCCTGCCGCGCGGTAATTGCACCGCCGCTCGAACACGAATTGATGCAGCAGGTTGCCATTATTTCAAAATAAATTTAAATTTCACAGCAGCAGTCAAAACGAGCAATAAAATTGAACAAATATCGCGGCGAAGGAACCGATCAAAACAAAAGAACGAAATGCGCGAGAATAAAAGCTTTTCCTGAGCGCAAAAAAAGTAATAAGTTTGTGTGGTTGATTTAGCGTATGCAGAACACTTGCACCAACAACAAGCACTAGGCGATGCAGCGATAAGCGGTAAACACAGAGCGCAAGAACAGAAAGGCAAAGCAATCTGATAAAATGTAAAACCGAATTAGTTTACATAAATAAAGTCACTATCTTTGTTTAGAATGAACCAGCTGTTAATGGATATTGAATATCGCAGAAACACTGACTACTTGCCAAAAATTTGGGCTGAGTAGAATAAAAATTCACTATGAAAACTTTGAAAACGAAGAGCGATAGAAAAACACGTCCGACTCAAAGCTCGTATGCGAAAGGTATTGAGCCCCTTAACTAACCTGTAGAGCACTGTGAGAAAGTGTGCAAAGATTTAAAAGGAATTATATCAAACATGCAAACCATAGAATACACGGAAAATAAAATGTATAAACGGAAAACAAGAATTTAGAAATTGTCTAAAATATGAAAACATAGCGAACACCGAGAAAAAAAGGTGGAAGTTTAGAAATAGTAAATCTGAGAAATTATAAATTAGGAAATTATGGAAGCAAAGTAAGAAATTATAAGAAATAAGAAACCATAAAAGGAAAAGCGAGTGCACTAAGAAAAAAAATACTTCGAGAACAAAACTAATAATAATAATGATCTAAAGTTTAACCAATTGTGTTTATTTAAATCGAAGACGGGGAAACCACGAGGTTGGGAGAACTGCACTGGGAGAAAAATATTTACGCACTTTAAACGAAATCAATTAAACTTAATTAAATAATTTAGAATCAAACTAAATTAGATGCCACGAGGTTGGGAGAACTGCACTGGGAGAAAAATATGTACAAACTTTAAACAAAGTCAATTAAATTTAATTAAATAATTTAAAATCAAACTAAATTAAATACCATGAGGTGGGAAAAATTACGAAATGGCGGGATAGAGGCAGCTACACTGGAAGAAAAAAAAAAATATTTTAAACAAAAATCGAACAAAATTTAGTTAAATTAAATTAAATAATTATTTAATTAAATAAGGAAATAAACAAAACCCAGGAGATGAAGACGGCTACACTGGGAGAAAATATTTGCCAAAACATCAAACCAAAAATATAAAAAAAAAAACAAAAAAAAAAAATAGGAAATAAATTTAAAAAAATATATTTATTCTTTGCTAATTATATTTTGGGCGAACTCTGTACTGTGGGAAATTCCCAAGTCAAAGCTGAAACATATTTTTGGACGGGCCAGGCACAGTCGGCCGGAGCAAATTCGCTATTATTTCTTCTGTTCTCTCTCGGTTCTTCGGCCCCAAGCATGTATGCAGACTAATTCGATTCTTCCCTCTGTCGCGCCCTATCAACGTATATTTTTTTAGTGTAACTCGGTGGCTGACCAACTCCACCCCGCGTCAGCCCACCGCCTCATAGTAGTCACATTGTCCCAGATCTTTATAAATTTTCTGTAGAGAGACCCTCCTGTCATTATCTCACTAATAACGTCAGGGTAGGGTCCGGATACTAGCAGCACCACGTCATCTGCGTAGGCTACTGCTTTGACGCCACCCATATTGAGCTCTTCCAATATGTTATTCATGTTTATTAGCCAAAGTAGAGGCGATAGGACGCCGCCCTGAGGTGTGCCTCTCTTCACTGACCGTGTGAGGTGAGTGCCACTCAGTTCGGCAGTGATCGTCCTACTCGTTAGCATAACTCCGATCCATTCTCTGATGCCTCTCTCAATGCCCATCGAGGTGAGGGAGCTCAGGATGGAGTCGGCGTTCACGTTATTGAATGCACCTTCGATGTCTAGGAAGGCGGCCATCGTGTATTGCTTGTATTGTAGTGTCTTCTCGACGTGACCTACAACTTCGTGTAGTGCTGTTTCTGTTGACCGACCTTTTCGGTACCCCCTTCTGCCTGGCTTTGGTATAAATACCTGAGCGGGATGTGCCTTAGTCTTATACAAGACTTGTATATGGCTTTAAGCCATCTACAGAGGCTTCCTTTGGCAGTTTGTAGCATTGCCGGTATTATGCCGTCCGGGCCCGGGCTTTTGTATTTGTCGAAAGAATCTATTGCCCACTGGATTCGCTCCGTGGTGATGATATCTTTCGTTTGTGTGTCTGTCTGTGCGTTTGTGCCATCCTCGGGTGCCGAGTTCTCTCGTAGGTTCCCCGGGAAGTGAGTGTCGACTAGTAGCTCTTAGTGACTCCTCTATTGTCATTGTGGCCGAGCCGTCTGGTCTGTTGATTAGAGTGAGGCTTGTGTGCCCCTTGGCAAGGATTTTGCTTAATCTTGCCGTATCTTTTATGCCTTCTAATGATTCACAGTAGCTCTTCCAAGATTCATTCTTGGCTTCGTATACTGCTTTTTTGTATGCTTAGTGCGCTTCCTTATATGGTTCCCATTTTCTGGTCCCATAGCATGTGTTAAAGGTCTTGCGCGCTCTCTTTCTGAGGTCGCTCAGTTCCTTGGTCCACCATAGAGGATACTGTTTTTTGGAGAATGAAACTTTGCTTGTCTCTAGGAATGCGTTGTTAAGGATGTTTGTAAGGTCCTCTACTTCCTTGTTGAGGGCCTTTGATGAGGATTGTACTTTTATCCTCCTGTTGCTGACTTTTGATTGGACAATTTCGCCGAATTTGTTCCAGTATGTCCTTCGGGGCTTACGAGTTGGTGTTGGCTTACTTACCGATGCTGATAAGTCAAAGAAGATGTATCTGTGGTCCGAAAAGGAGAGCTGAGTCGACACTCTCCAGTTCTCGACCTTTTATTTTCCATATTCTATTTGAAGGGTGAGATCTAGCACCTCTTCCCAACCCTGAAAATCCTCCTCCTATGAAGGTTGGCGTGGTGCCCCTGTTACAAATCGTAACCTTACGACTAATAATATTGTCAAAAAGAGACTCACCTCTCTCATTCGTTTCCGAGCTTCCCTATAGCGAGTGCCTCGCGTTCGCGTCGCATCGCAGCACTAGGGTCGTCTTTGAGTCTTCGGCCCATTGCAGTAGCTTGACGACCGGCTCAGGCGGTGCCGGATCGTCGTGGGCCATGTAGGCAGAGGCGATGATCACTCCGCTCCCATCCGCTGCCACGAATCTAGCTACTGCTAGATTTGGTGTGCTGAGATTGGAACAGAGAAAAGCGTTAAAATGATTCTTAATTACTATGCATGCTCTCGACCTACCCACCGAGTTGGTGCACAGTGTTGTGTATCCTGGGATCCTTAGGCCAGACACTTGCTCGTCCCTGGTCCAAGGTTCCTGTATCAGTCCGATGTCGATATCCTTCTCCCTGAGAAGGATCGTGAGATTTGCTGAAGCATGGGTGCTGCGCTTCAGGTTAATCTGCACGAGTTTCGACATCGGGGTTAGTTGGGGTTGTATCGGGGGACTTGTCGTCGATGACCATGTCATCCAACAGCTTGTTGGTGTCATCGACCTCCTCAAGAAGCTCGTCCGGCTCAGCAAGGAAGACCTTGATCTTGGCCTTCCGTATGCCGTACCGGACCTTGTTGTCGTTGGCTTCGAACGGCTGGCTCGACTTCATCTCTCTTTCTGCCTTGAGGATGGTCCAGTCCTCTGTATGGACATCCGGATTCTGGGCCTTCAGACAGGCGATCACCCTTGCATGGTCGGCAACCAGATGCGGGCTCTTAGCCACTCTGCCAGGAAGGTCCTCGAAAACCCATCGTCACATCTGATGACCCGGTGCCCCCTGACCACGTCTGAGGAGTCGAAGGAGGGGATGGGGCCGGCCGGCACGGCAACCAACCTGTCGGTTACCATGTCGACCAACTTGACCTCGATCACCTTTCACCTTTCCGACAGCAGATGACCGTCGTCGTGAAGTTCATCCACCAGAGCCATAGCCAGACTGTCTCTGTCCACCTTACTAAATTTCTTCGCCTTGTTGACGAAGTTTGTCGCCCTTGGCTTCCCCTGTGGGTCCTTCGCTCTCTTAGGTGCGCTCTCGCTCACTTCTTGCGAGCGATTGCGTTTCGCCTGAGAGGGCTGGAGCTCCGCCGGGTTCGCCTTTTGATACGCCTCATACTCCGGGGGTCTTTTTTGCCCTCAGCCTCATTCTTGGCAATCTTGCCGAGGATGAAGTGGGCTCTATTGACCCTCGCTATTCGCTGCTGATGTGTGAGCTGTTTTAATTTGTTGTCTACGGTGGTGCCCAGCTGAGCCCCACCTTTGTGTTTGGGTTGGGGAGTGCTACTTGCTCTCCCCTCGGGTCGCGATGGAGCCGGGATGTCCTTGCTAGACATCGGCAGCTCGTCGTCATCGGTTTCCGATATGTGGTGAGTTGCCGAAACCAAACTGGGCCTCAGCAGCTCCTTCTCGTCCTCTTCCGACAAAATTTGGGGTTTATCCTCTCCCAGAAGTTCCGAAGCACTGTATTTTGAATCCATATCATTACATGATCGCCCGCGTTGCTCGACCTGGCAAGCGCGGCGGGCCAGAGGGATTTGGGGCATTGAAGAAGGTCGACCGCGGCTTCGCCCCAAAGCCGCGGCAAGGCATCTTACGACCCAGGGTTGCCCGGCCCTGAGAAGGCTATCAGATTGATATACACCTACGAGTCGACTTGATGCACCAGTGGCCCAAGGAATATACATCAGCAAATACTATGCTGATCTTACCTTGGTCTGATGCACCCTTACCACCCTTGCCCAGTACTTTTCCATAACTCCTAACTGTAACTTGTTAACTTCTTAAGCTAGCTTAATCGTATGGCGTGTTCACCGCCAAAGCTTAGTTTAGTCACATTTTGCTTCTCAAATCAATCGTCGACATAATCAATTTCGAGCGTCTGGAAATAACCAATAAATTAACTAAACAGTATACACTGGCGGTTTCATTTATAAACACACTGGTAACACTGGAACATAAGATACATTTTATTAAAGCGGTCAAACTAAAAAAAAAAAAAAACGGAGCGAAAAGAACAAGAAGAACAACTTTTTAATCGTACACAGAAATAAGTTCAAGTATAAATATTCACTAATTTGGCGAATGTATTAGGCAAAGCTAAGAAGCAGCGATGATGTCGTGGTCGTCGAGAATAGGGATGATAGATTGGCCTAGAGAAGGCCTCTCGCGATCTCGATACTCGTGAAAGCTATCGAGTTCGATCACACTATCGTAAGCTGCTGAGAGTTGCCACAAAAACTTTTTGTGAGTTTAAATGTAAGAGTGCGCACTGTAGTGTGTTGTCAACGTAAATTTTTTTTATAAATTTAGTCAGAAGTATGCAACGCTGTGAAGGAGACAGTTCCGACCCTATAAAGTATATATAATCTTGATAAGCATCAACACCCGAGTCGATCTAGCCATGTCCGTCTGTCCGTTTTTACGCAAACTAGTCCCTCAGTTTTGAAGCTATCTGAATTAAACTTTCCTATCTGCAATGCTCTTCTATGCTCTCACTACTATATATGTCAGAACGGGCCGGATCGGACGACTATATCATATAGCTGTCATAGGAACGATCGGAAATTTTTGTAGGAAAAAAATTATAACTTTGCAATTTTTAAAAATATTTCCATTTAATTTTAGATATGGACATTTTGTATTTTTCTAGATTTTCGGTTTTAACTTGATCAAGATCGGACTACTAAATCATATAGCTGTCACAGGAATATGTATATTAATTAATTTATTTTGAAAGCTTTGTTGCCAGCAACATTTAGTTGTTGCGCAACATTTTTTATAGAAACTAAGAAAACACAAAAGCGAAAAGAACCGCAATCCTTAAATATACCAAATTTTAAATACCTACTGCAAGGTAGAGCTGGGAAACTATCGATAGTGGCGCCATTCGATAATTTCGATTATTTGAGACCGAAAATTCGATACTATCGATAGTATCGTTTTCTTGGACGACTCTATGCCAGGATTTATAAAGTACTAAGATTGCGCATTGCGCAGGTTTGTTATTCGTGCAAAGCGTAAGCTAGCGGTTTCATTCGTTACAGGGCACTGATATTGCCTTCTATACAACAACAATTTCATTGAGTACCAGTGCTCTGTGACGTAGATGCGCGGAACGAACAATTTTTCGTTTCGTGTCTGCGCAATCTTAGTACTCTATCAATCTTGACACTAAGCAATTTCAAATGTATTTCTCATATTTTAAATATATAATATAACTATAAATTCAATTTTTTTCCAGTCTGATATACAAAGTTAAAAATAAAATTCAAGCCATGCAAGCATTCAAGCAAATGCAAGAATGCATTTTTATTACAAAAATTTAATACTTAATTTTTTTTAATTTTCCTAAACAATTTTCTGTAAGTTTGTGCTTTGTGCTGTTCTGAATATTTTGCACAGCACCATCGATAGCGACAAAAAACAATCGATAGTGGCTCAGAAAGGTAAAAATTCGATACCTCAATAGTACAATCGATTTTTACCCAGCTCTACTGCAAGGGTATTTAAACTTCGGCTTGCCGAAGTTAACTTCCTTTCTTGTTTTTTTATTGTGGTTGTGTGTGATGGGCAGGGTTGGGGAACCCACGGCCCGATGAGCTAGTAGTAGAGGTCAGTAACATCGATGTATGGAGACAACTACATCGATGTTTAAAAAAAAATGATATATTTTAAATTAGGGAAATTCACTTTTTATGTTGTATTAAACATTAAAAGGCAATTTCTTTCAAGAACTTAAAATACTAATAAGTGAACTTAAAAACGGAACTTCATGAACTTAAAATACTAATAAATTGTTAAGTCCCTAGAAGGACCTGCGTGCTATTTGGGCTGGCTCCGGCTAGTTCTCTCCTTGGGCCGTGTCTTCCCTAACCCATGCCCATCACACTTAACAACAAACATCGATAATCGACGTCTCACAACACTCTATACTGACAGCCAAACACACCAAAAACATCTTCACACACTCTCACACATATGACTAACACAAATCGGTGGCTCCACCTGATGTCCTGGAGGCCACACGCTAATCCCTTCCCTACCATGCAGTCTGCTCGCGTGTCCATTTCCCGCAGCTGCCCCTAACTCATTCACGCACACACTGATCTATCCACCCATCTTCCCCAGTTCACCTCCTCCCTCCCAAATTAAAGATTTACTCCATATTCATTTTTGTTGGTGTCGCCACTCGGGAGGCGTGTCGGTCTTCCACGACGACAGATAACAAAAAATCTTCCGGCCAATACCAAATGGGGCAATGCTATATGCCACCAACAAAAATTACTTCGCCGAACTTTTTTGGTTATGGCGAAGGTATATGGGGCCGGCTCAGAACGATCCGGAAAAAATCTTATCCGGAAAAATATCACATCCGGGAAAAATAGCTCCTCCGGGAAAATTTCAGGCCAGGCCAATTCTGAGACCAGGCCAATATTTTATGAGGACTGGGTCTGGTCGAGCCTGGAAATGGAAGCCATTTAGTTCGGGCTTCACCTCCGGACCACGAGCACTCACCTCTGGGTTATCCCGATCCGGCTTCCCGTCCTCAATAATGTGCTCCTGGGCAATCCTTCGATTGTTCTTGGCTCTAACTTCTTTCCGGCTTCCTTTGGGCACACGCGCAATTTCAAAATTCGAAATATTTTTAACGCACTTAACCGTCGCCCGCGTAGCCCGTTCAATCTAATCGCTCTGTCACGCCACCCTTTTCCTGGTTCCTATTTTCCCTTCTCCTTCTCTATCGCTTGACCCGTTGTTCCAGTTTCGAACCATTCCGGGTCAAGAACCTTTATTTCGCTCTCTTCGGAAAGGGTGGCATCCCTAAGCCGATACGACACCTATCGATAGGGGCCTTAATAAAGTGGCCATAACACCACACTGACAAGCAACATTGTCTACAATTGAATTGGCAGTGAAAACTGGCCTAAAAACCATAAACAAATTTCCGAAGGACGTCAACGCAGGGCCTTATCGGTTGCCTAGAAAACGCCCAACGGGGGAGACCACCCACTACGCGTCTGGAACCGCTCCTTGAGTCCACCAAGAAGGAAGACTGTTCTCTGCCTCGGCGTGAGCTGGTGACATATGTGTCCTGAAGTTTCAGATTGATATTTGGTTCTCTTTCAGGTCCTCCTTGATGGTTGTATTCTCTTCCTCCCGGTTGTAGGGTGTAGTCCATTTCTGCCGTTGTATGTGCTACTGCTTCAGGTCTCGGACGTGAAATACCCCGACCAGCTTTCCATTCGAGTCCTCCACCTCGTACATGTGATTCCCTATGGGCCTCCGAATCCGGCATTTCAAAAATTTCCTCGCAAACTTTGCGTTAAAGCACCTTCCGAAGTCGCTCAGCACATGATTTTTCTTGAACGCTTCCTGCCCGGTGTGTCCGACGGTCGAAGTACCTTGCGCTGGTTTCATGCGCCTCATGCAGTTTCCTCCGTATGGAGTCTCTCAGTAGTGCCATCCTTTCTCCTGACTCCAATCCCTCGAGCTCATTGTCCTCCAGTGCCCGTAACCTTTTCGCCAACTGGTAATCGGCCCCACTGGAAAACATGTTCTGCCCAAACAAGGCAAAATACGGCGTCACTCCCGTCGCTTGGTGAACCGAGCTCCTCAACGCCGCCTCTATCTCTGGAAGAAATACGTCCCAATCCCTGTGGTCCTCTTCCAGGTATGCTCGGATTGCGTTTAGCACCGATTGGTTGACCCGTTCCGCCGCGTTTGATTGAGGGGAGTAGACTGCCGTCCTTACATGTCTTATCCGGTACTGCTCGACCATCTCCTGAAACCGCTTCGCAACGAACTGTTTCCCGTTGTCGGAATGGATAGTTTCTGGAACCCCAAAAGTGTGGAAGATCTCCTTGGTCAAAAACTTCATCACTTCCGTCGTTGTCGCTTCCTTTATCGCCTTCAGAAATACAAATTTCGAGAAGTATTCAACCACGATAAAAATGTAAGCGTGGCCCTTTCTCGATCGAGGATACTTTCCCAAAAAATCGATGTAAATCTTTTGGAATGGACGATACGTGACGGTTTCACCACCCAGTCCTGGCTTCGGGCCTCCATACAACGGCTTTGTCTCCTTGCAGACCTTGCAGTCCCTGACGTAGCTTCGTACCTGGGCCACCATGCCTGGCCAATGGAAGCATTATCGTAAGAGATGTAGGGTTTTCGCTATTCCTCCATGTGCCTTCGTTGGTGGTGAGTGAGCTTGCTCGATCAATGCATAGCTCAACGACGCTGGAATCCATAACTTCCAACTGTTTTCCTCGAGCTCTGCCTTGCTGTTTGCCCTGACCCGTTTAAAAACAAACCCATCCACCACTTTCAGATCTGGCCGCTGGTCTTTCTCTGCTTCTACCACGTCTCGTAGTTCCCGATACTCCTCCGACTCAAACTCCAGCGTTTGGAATCCCATCATCCAGTCATCCCCCACTTCCTGGACCTATTCCACCATTCGAGACAGAGTGTCCGGCACAACGTTTTCCGACCCTTTCCGGTGCTGAATACCGAAGTCGTATGCTTGCAGTTTCTGCGACCATCTTGCCAGCCTTCCACTCAAGTCCTTCAAGGACATCAGCCACTTGAGACTGGCATGATCCGTGATCACGGTGAATGGCATTAGCTCGATGTATGACGGAATCGTTTAATTGCTACCACAGCCGCAAAACATTCTTTCTCCGTCATGCTGTAGTTTCGCTGACAAGAATTGAGTTTTTGTGACGGCGCTCTCCGCCGTCTTCTTCCTCTTGAAACAACACCGCTCCCACTCCGGAATCCGACGCATCGCACTGGACGTAGAATTTCTTTGAAAAATCCGGGTGGGTCAGTACCGGGGCTGTCATCAGTACCCTTTTCAAGGAACTAATCGCTCGCTCAGCCTCCGCAGTCAGTTTGAATTTTTGCCCCTTTTTTAGTGTGTCTGTTAGTGGCGCTGCTAGGTCTGCGAAACCTTTTATAAACCTTCTATACCATCCCGCCGTTCCCAAGAAGCTTCTCACTTCGCGCATACTCCTGGGTGTGCCGAGCTTCTGGATCGCCTCCACTTTCCTTGGATCGGTCTTTAAGACTCCACCGCCTATGATAAAGCCTAAATATCGGAGCTCATTGAAGCAGAAATGTGACTTTTTCAACACAATGGTTAAGCCAACTTCCCTCAGAAGTTCCGATACCTCTCGGAGCGTCTCCACATGCTCTTCGAAGGTCGGAGACAGGTCATCCAGATACATAAACACCTTCTCCCTCAACCTTTGTGGAAATACTTTGTCCATGAGCCGACACAGGCGTTGTGCCGCATTTGTTAGGCCGAATGGCATCGTCACGAAATGGTATAGGGGACGTCCAGGCACTGTAAAGGCCGTATACCTCCGGCTCTTCTCTTCCAGCTCGATCTGCCAGAAAGCATGCTTAAGGTCCACGTTTGATATATACTTCGTCGTATTAATCCGGCTCAGGATACCTGGATAGGCATTTCCTCGTAGATCAGGGACTGAACTGCTGGTGACACCGGATAGTACCGATCCTTTACTGGTACTGCTCCTTCTACCAGATCGATCGCGTGCTTCATCTTGCTCGTTCTTCCCAGACCGTTCGCTTCAAACGTCAGGAAGGACTCGCAAACTCCTCGAAGTTTCTCCCTCTGCTCCTCAGTCAGATCGTGCGGCTCGGGTTCCTCTTCCTTCTCCTTTTTCTCCTCGTGAATTGCTTCTAGACTGAAAATTTCCGGCGCTATCTGGAAACTCTTCCAAAAGTCCACTCCCAAATACTATTCCTGTTCCAGCGATAGGCATAAAAACAAATTAACCATCGCCGTGTCTTGTTTGTATGTCATCGGTATGGTGACTTTGCCCAGGATCAATTGTTCTGCTCCGTTTGCTGTCTTAACCTTGGTGTAATAGGGCTTCCAGGTGATATCCAGGGATTGCAGGAGTTCTCTGCAGCCTTTTCCCAACAAACTCACGGAGGCTCCTGAGTCCAAAAGCCCTCGTATCGTCCTCCCTGAGATTTGGATTTCAGCATAAGGTCTTGGATCCGTAACTCTAAAGTTCCTTTTTACGGAATCAACGCACTGCCGAACCTGGAATCGCTCCTGCTTCCTTTTCCGGAACCGATCTCTGGCCTTCTTCACCGTTTTCGACTCTAAGGTCATCCCTGCTAGCCGAGTATCCCCGAATATCCGCTCGCGTGCTTCCTTGTATCGGCGTACTCGTTCGCTGAGGGTCAGGTACAGTCGGCCTGGCCCCTGCACGCTCGGTTGAGTGTCTTGGTATTTATTCCGGTCTAGGCACGGGGTCTCCTCTCGGGCTCTCTCGTGGAACGTGGCTCGCCCGTCACAGCTGCGTTCCGCGATGTGTTTCCCGTCCTGCAATTTGGACATTTGGGTGTCACGGTGTTCTGCAACCCGCATTTGTAGCAGAACAACTTTCGCTGCCCTGCTTCGCACTCCATAAAAGTGTGCCCACCTTGCTGGCAGTTCCAGCAAACAAGCAGCTTTTTCGGCGCTACCCCTGCTACCGCTTCAACCAACTCTTCGGAATCAGGCTGGGACTCTAGGTCTATTACAGAATCACGGAGCTCCTCTACCCTGTCTACTCGCTGTTCCTGCCTGGGTCTGTAGGTAGCGGGCAGCCGCATCCGCTGTCTCCCGTACTCTGGATCCAGAGTCCTCTGCGCTTCCCTGCACTCGTCGTGCAGGTGCTCTAGTGTGTAAACGCGGATTGGATACACCCATTGCCTGACTGGTTCGGCCAAATTTCTTTTTGCCGTCTTGACGATCCAATCCGGATCCACACCGCTGACTAGGGAAGCCACCAATTTCCTAAGTGCTGTGAAATATTCGTCTAGTGTGTCTCCCGGTCTCTGTTTTCGCTCTGCTATGTCCTGGATGCGGTCATAGTCGCTCCGCTTATCACAGAACCGGCGCTCTAGGGCTTGTTTCACCTCTTCCCAAGATCTGGGCTGCTTAGTGCGGATCAGCAGCCAATACCACTCCGAGGCATCCTCAACCAGCAAGCGGTGGAAGTCCCTAAGCAACTCCGGCCAAGGCATCCCGTAATGGAGTTGGAGATGCTCCACCCTGAAGAGGAAATCTTCAGCATTTATGCCTGGGACATCATGACGAGGGCGGCTTGCCAGTCGTCCGTCCTGAACTCTTTGGATATTGTTCCAACCCTGGCCATCTCCACCTGTCCCTACCGGATCAATGCTGCGGGATTGTGATCGGTTTGAGGGTCCTTGATGGTGAGACGAACCCATGGTAGGTGCGAGCCCAGGTATCCCTTCGTTCCCTGGTCTTCCTTGCAGTCGCTGATTGGACTGAAATGTGGAATTTTGGACCACATTTTGTCCAAAGGTCTGCCAGGAGTTCCTATGTCGCCCTTGATGTCCCATTGCTGGCCCTGCTTCCAGTCCTTGGTCCATTCTTTGCCCCTGGTTCTGGGCTTGATTCGTGACCGGTTGCGAGACTTCTTTCGGATCCGGCTGCTTGGCCCCCGACCTGTTCGACGACGACGAAGAAGCTGCGTCTCGTTGCTCCATCCTCTTCATCATCTCGGCAAAACCTATCCGGATGCACTGGTCGATGCGAACGTCCATCAGATGCGTCATGTCCACTCGGATCTGCTATTGGGAGGCGTGTATCATCGCCTGCATCTCTCTCTTGTTCAGCGATTTGTACGCTTCTGCGTTCTCGAGGCTATACTGCTCCTGAATAGGGTGCAACTGAATTTGGGAACTCCCATATGGAGTTGCTTCTGGTTCAAGGTTCAAGGTTCGTGGATTGATCCTCCTCTGCTGCACGCTAAATCGGCCCCTCTCCGACCCTGGTCTCAACCCTTCGGCACCTTCCTCGCCCTGACCTGCCTCAAGATTATTGTTCTCGGCCATTCTCTACACAGACTACTACGAAAAGGGATAATCAATATTACTCAGAAGATTGCGATCACAAAAAATACAGATCATACACAACAAAAATTCCAAAAAAAATTTGGTGTCGCCACTCGGGAGGCGTGTCGGTCTTCCACGACGACAGATAACAAAAAATCTTCCGGCCAATACCAAATGGGGCAATGCTATATGCCACCAACAAAAATTACTTCGCCGAACTTTTTTGGTTATGGCGAAGGTATATGGGGCCGGCTCAGAACGATCCGGAAAAAATCTTATCCGGAAAAATATCACATCCGGGAAAAATAGCTCCTCCGGGAAAATTTCAGGCCAGGCCAATTCTGAGACCAGGCCAATATTTTATGAGGACTGGGTCTGGTCGAGCCTGGAAATGGAAGCCATTTAGTTCGGGCTTCACCTCCGGACCACGAGCACTCACCTCTGGGTTATCCCGATCCGGCTTCCCGTCCTCAATAATGTGCTCCTGGGCAATCCTTCGATTGTTCTTGGCTCTAACTTCTTTCCGGCTTCCTTTGGGCACACGCGCAATTTCAAAATTCGAAATATTTTTAACGCACTTAACCGTCGCCCGCGTAGCCCGTTCAATCTAATCGCTCTGTCACGCCACCCTTTTCCTGGTTCCTATTTTCCCTTCCCCTTCTTTATCGCTTGACCCGTTGTTCCAGTTTCGAACCATTCCGGGTCAAGATCCTTTATTTCGCTCTGTTCGAAAAGGGTGGCATCTCTAAGCCGATACGACACCTATCGATAGGGGCCTTAATAAAGTGACCATAATAAAATGAGATTCAAGTTATTTATTTTATTTCTTTATTATTTTTATTTATTTATTTATTAAAAAATGTATAATTTTTGTTAATAAACATAAGTTTATCACCAATGTCGGGGTGATCACCAAGTTTATCACCAATGTAGGCGAGTCCTGCGGTCAAAAATTATTTGCCCAGCTTTGCTGAATGCTCTTTCTGACTCGCAAGTAGTGGCAGGCTCACAGAGACATTTTTTAGCTACTTCCTTAAAGGGCGCCATACTGCTGGAAGACTCCTGAAAGTATAATTAATTGATAAAAAATAATGAGAAAACAAGCACCACCAATCGAATATTTTATTTCTGCAAAAGAATAACTTTAATAATAAAATTCAAAAACAAAAAATATCTCCTCGTTTACGTACCTCTCCTTTGCTTTTTCTTTTGATAGTGACGACACAGAAACATCGATGTCTTAGAAAATTCGAAAAACATCGATGCATCGATCTTTCTGCACCTCTAGCTAGTAGCCCAAAATATAGCGCAGGTCAGTTCTAGGAGCATAACGAATATATTTGAACATTATGAACATTTCCTAATCTAACAATAGTGAAAAAATTTATTTTAGAGAACTTTTAATTTTTTTACCGGTGGACCTTTCTGTGGAAGTTCTCATATCTATGTAGAGATATGTTTAAAGTTTATTGATAATAATATGTGTTTTTAGGTAAGAATAATAATGGATAGTTTAAGTTCTCAGTTCGGCGATTGGTTAAGTAAGAGACGACTCAAAAACGGCTTGGCAACGGCGCGATTGGATCACAGGACAACGGCTTCATCTGCGGCTTTAGTTTACGGCTTCTATAACTGCTTCTGCTACAACTCCTTCTCCAACTTCTCCAACTCCCGACTACGGCTTCCTATCACTCTGAACTTCGGCTTGTCTACTTTTTAATTCTGCTCGGCTTCTTCTCAACTTCTTCGCACGTTCTTATTATCCGATGACTCTCGATCGACTCTCGACTTAAAGTGCTGCCAACTCTTCTGCCTCCAACCAAAGCTGCCATATGCTCGATATATCGCCTGCTTACATTCGGTCATCCTGCTCCTCGTCGTCTGTCCCAGACGACAACAAATCTTCAATTGCTGAGACGTATCTCCATAACTTGATGTTATCTACGCTTGTGGAGGTATAATTTGGACCTTCAAACTCGGCAGCCTTCTTGACGTCATAACGGCCACATCGTTTCACTTTGACCACTGCGTATGGGCCAAGAAAAGTATTAGCCAGTTTCCTACCGGCGACGAACTGTGTCCGCTTTATGGCAACCAGATCCCCTTCCTTATAAGTGACCTCCTTCTTTCTCTTCTTGTCAAAATTCTGTTTGTAGACATCTTGGGCTTTTTGTATTTGCATTCTAGCTTCGCGACGCATTTCTTGTCTTTCTTTCTCAAAGTCTTCCATTAATTCTTGTTCCAGGACCGTAGTTAGTTTGTCTGTGCTTTTGGTCAGCATCTTGATACCAAACATCAGCTCGAATGGTGCTTTTTGTGTAGTCGAATGAACATGCGAGTTGATTGCTTTTTGGACGACGAACCTATACCATTTAGTTGTATCGTCTGCCGAAAGTTTACTGATGATGGACAGGATAACTCTGTTAACTCGCTCTATCTGACCGTTTCCTCTGGCCACTCCAGTTGTCGTCCATACGTGCTGAATCGCATTCTGCTCTACGAACTCCTCAAAAGCGTTCGAGGTGAAAGCTGCTCCTCTATCTGTCACGATCCGAGCAGGAAATCCAAATATTTTCGACCATTCCTCCAGCTTTTTGATAACTTCATCGACTCCTGTAGATTTTGTGGCGAACAACCACACGAACTTCGAAAATCCATCGACCATTGCAAAAATGTATTTATAAAGTTTTACCGTAGAATCCATTGGGCCTAGATGATCCAGATGCAGCGTCTGTAACGGTTGGCCTCCTTTGTCGATACAATTCAGGTAACCCTCCTGCTTACCAATCTTCTTATTGGTCATTATACACTTTATGCATGCGGCGATAACCTGTGACACCTTTCGTTCCATGTGCGGGATAAAAAATTGCTGTTGCAGGCTATGCATCGTCTTCGTTATCGCAAAGTGTCCATCTGCATGGGCTTCAGTTATAATCTCATGCTCCATAGGCTTGGGTACAACGAGAAGATCACGACCGTCCACATGTTTGTACAAAACATCTCCTTTCAACTTATATCCTTGGTATGGTCCCTTTTCCAGGATACATAAGATTGCATTAATAAACTCGTCCATCCGTTGTGCTTTCTTTATACGAGCTGTTACTTCTGTTCCCACCAGAAGAATATTTGGATATCGGCTTAAGCAGTCAACATGTTTCATTCGATCAGCGCTGCGATGCTCCACTGCAAACGAATCATCCTGCAGTGACAAAATCCATTGCGCAACCTCGCGAGGAACATCCTTCTTCTTTACAGTTTGGGTAAACGCTGCACAGTCAGTTACCAAGACAAAGTTTACACCCAGCAAGTAGTGTCTAAACTTCTCGATCGCCAAGTATGCTGCTTTAACCTCCAAAATGTAACTATGTCGTTTCGAATCGCTTTCCGAAGTCTTTTTGCTCCAGAAAAATATTGGATGAAGATTTTCTCCAAACCTCTGAAACAACGTTGCGCCAAATCCATCCATTGAAGCGTCTGTGTGCAGTTCCGTGGGTGCATTCTGTGAATAGATTCGAAGAACTGGTTCTCGGCACAGGCTATTCTTCAACTGGTTAAATGCGTTCATCTCCTCAACGTCTATCTTAAATTCAGAATCCTTTTTCAGCAGATTTGTTAACGGTCGAGCTATGTGTGCGTATACTTTTATAAACTTGCGAAAAAAGCCAGTCAGCCCTAAAAACGACTGCACTGCTTTAATATTTTTCGGGATAGCAAAATGTTTCACCGCTCTGGTCTTTTCGGAGCCAGGCCAAATCCTTCCGTTTTGAACCGTATGTCCGAGGAAATCAATCTTACTTTCCAGAAAACTGCATTTTTTCCATTTTATTATCAATGAAAAACGAGCAGATACCTCCAGGACTAATTTAAGCTTTTCCAAGCATTCATCTACCGAAATGCCGTATATGATAATGTCATCCATATAAATTTGCATTACATCTCGGCCAACAAGATATTGGAAAACGGCGTTTATAAATCGTATAAACGTAGCTGGCGAGTTTGTGAATCCGAAGGGTGTTTTATTGAACTCGAACAGTCCTTCCTTCGTTATAAATGCTGTGTATTTTCGGCTCGCCTCCTCTACCGGGACGTGAAAAAAACTGTTCTCCAAATCCATGACGACAAAATGCTTCGCTGCCTGCAGTTTTTCGAGGACATCATCCATTAGCGGTACTGGGAAGCGGTCTTTTAGAACCATTGCGTTAAGTTGACGAAAGTCAACGCAGACTCTGTTGGATCCATCTTTCTTTTTGACGATGACGACTCTGCTGGCAAAATTCGACGTCGACTTGCGTACCACTCCGTTTCGCAGCCATTCCGCAACTTGATCTTGAATCGCTTCAGATTCAACCATAGAGTATCGGCTGGGCTGGTGTTTAAATGGTATCATCTTCTCCTTTGGCACAATCTTCAGCTCGATTGGGCTTTTTGCAGCGGGCGATTTCGGTTTATAAGCCATGACCATGGAGCGTATAACTGACTCGAACTGCGGTGGAGTGTGGATTTCAATATCGTCTTTTACAATATTATAGATACTAAGCTCATTGTGCGCCTCCTGTTACACCGGCGCAACCTTCTGAGAAAAGTGGAAGCCATTCCGATCCAAAACAACGCAAAACTTTGACATAAAATCGTAGCCCAGGAGACCATTGTACTCCAGTTTGTCATCCGGCACCACGACGAACTTCTGCTGAACTTGTATATTGTCCACCAGCACATCAGCAACAAAATCTCCTATCGGCAATGTTTTCGTGTTGCCCAGACCCCTCAGCATTGATACCGACTTTTGCAACTGAACATCAGGAAACATTCGAAACACGCTAGCTTTTATTATGGACACGTCAGCGCCTGTGTCAACCAGACAATCGATCGCAACTTTATTGATGACGACAGATTTAAGGCGGTTATTGTCCCGTATCACTCTTACGCTTTGCACAGCTTTTGGACAATTTCTCGACATGTGACCACTTTCGCCGCACTTAAAACATTTAGTTGCAGCTTGACAATCCTTCCTGAGATGATCAGTGGATCCGCAATTAAAAAATGCGCTGCTCTTCCGTCATATTCGGCTTTTTTCCCTGATCCGGCTGTATGTTTATGAACTGGTTCGCGTTCTTTCATCTGCTCGTAAATTTCATACTGATTTTGTAGTTCATCGTATGACTTGCAGCTGTACATGCTGTATTTGTATTCATTTTTTATGTTTAATCCATCGACTATGTACCGAATAACTGACATCATGTCCACTCCTGCAACGAGCGCAGCAATTTGCCCCATTTGCAAAACGTATTCATGAAACGTTTCGGCTTCTCGTTTCTTTCTCTCGCCCAGCTTCTTATGTACATCAGCGCTGGCTGTACATGTACGCTTGAATTCAGCGACCAATACACTTTTAAGCTCGTCGTATGAACCGACAAAGACGGTATTTAAGGCTGCTGCTTTGGTCATTTTACTGCGTGCTTGTACATATCGCTGCTTTTCATCCAGAACGTAGGCATCTGCATTTTTTTCGAAGTTTAAAAACCACTGCTCTACTGGAATATTTTGCCCATCAAACTCCGGCACCACCTTTGAAAAACTTTCTGCTGATATTATGCTGGTGTTTTGTGGTCTCTGAGCATTCTGGCATTGTATGCTCAGCAGCTTCACAATCTCCTCAAGATTCTTACTGTTTTGCCAAACTTGCTGTTCCATCGTCACTACTTTAAGATTATTCAAAGACAATTTTTCGTCTTCTTTTCGTTTTTCTGCTTCCGACATAAACTTGTTTTTTTGTGCAGTTGCTGCTGCTGGTTTCGCTTCGATGTTCTGTCTCTGTTGTAATGCTGGTCTCTGAACGGCTTTTCTCGGTGTATTTGCGGCTTTTTTAGGCGTATTACCTATTCTCATATTTTACTGCACAGCTTTGCACAAATTCAAACTCAGCTTCTTGGGTATAGCGTAACTTTTTATGTTCTTTCTTAATATCTGCACATTTAACTGTTCATCAGCACACGTCTGATCACGCACGATCCGGCAGGGTTAGGCAAGGTTGAGCCCCCAAATGTAGAGATATGTTTATAGTTTATTGATAATAATATGTGTTTTTAGGTAAGAATAATAATGGATAGTTTAAGTTCTCAGTTCGGCGATTGGTTAAGTAAGAGACGACTCAAAAACGGCTTGGCAACGGCGCGATTGGATCACAGGACAACGGCTTCATCTGCGGCTTTAGTTTACGGCTTCTATAACTGCTTCTGCTACAACTCCTTCTCCAACTTCTCCAACTCCCGACTACGGCTTCCTATCACTCTGAACTTCGGCTTGTCTACTTTTTAATTCTGCTCGGCTTCTTCTCAACTTCTTCGCACGTTCTTATTATCCGATGACTCTCGATCGACTCTCGACTTATAGTGCTGCCAACTCTTCTGCCTCCAACCAATGCTGCCATATGCTCGATATATCGCCTGCTTACATCTATATATATAAAATGCTTTGTCCTGACTGACTGACTGACTGACTGACTGACTGACTGATATATCACAGCCATGGCCAAACCACATGTCTTAGAGACTTGAAGTTTTTTTTTTTTAAATCAAAAAAAAAATTTCCAGATTCGTATGGGTATTTTAATTTTCTAATTCCACCTGCAACCTATTTTAAAAAATAAAAAACATAAATTAAAAAAAATAATATTAATGGGATAATATTGATATTTGTCTAAGGCTTAGAGTAGGCCTTGCCTCATTTTAAATTTGTCATTCGACTTCAAAGAATCTTTATTTCTCATTCAGTGCGCTGACTTCAAAGCGAAATTTAATACAAAATTTTAAGTGTGGATCTGCATGCGATCAAAGCGAGGATGCAATAGCGGGCCCTCTATAAATATGTAGAAGCCTAATTTTTGAATTATTAAAGTTCGTTGAGAAATAAGAATTGAATAATTGTATTAGTTGGAAATGGAACTACTATAATGTGTGACTTGGAAATATAAATTGAGTTGAAAATTTCAGTCTACGTAGTGCAGAAGTTCTATGACCTTTAATTTTTGCTGCCTGTTTTTGTATGGTGGATTTCCATAGGTTTGGCCACTGTTAATCAATTTTCTCAAGAACTGAACCTACGATCTTATTGAAACTTTCAGGGAGATTACTTCAAATTGTGCTCCAAAACCTGGCTAACCGTGCATAGTGGCACGTTTGCTGTGGGGGGAGCTATCTTAAAAAAGGTTGAGAGTCAATTTTTTCAATGGATAATTAAGGCACTTGCATTGTTCAAATCAGCCCAAACCCAATATAAACTACTAGTAGATTTAATTCTTTACACGTAGGTACTTTATTTTGTTCGATTTAGTTTTTATTTACGAAATAAATAGAAAATAAAATTCTCCTCCGTGTTCCATTTTTCCACCGTTCCATTTCGACGCTAACTCACCGACGCTAATTTGACGGACATCGTAGTCTCTCTCGTCTTTCGTTTGAGGTACCGTGCATATCTGCACACACTCGAAAAATGCTGTATGAATTTTTTGAAAAGTTAGCGTCGAATTTTGTCTTTGTTCGTGTTCAGGGATGCACAGTCATATCGCTGTGCGAACAAGAGCAACAACTGAATAAGTGAGAAATTGCAAATTTCTCATCAACGACTGAACGAATTTGGATGAAACACCTACCAAAGTGCTTAGAATGATGATGCCGTTAAAGGGACACGCATATTTGAACAATTTATTAAAATTGACAATAAGAATTATTTATTGGCGGGGTATACATCGATAGGAGCACGAGGCGGTATTATCGATGTAAATGTACCAGTGTTCATTAATCGGCTCGGAAAAGAGAAACACTTGAATTTCTCACAAACTGTCGGTTAAACTGCCTTAAAATTTAATTCGAAATTAGAGAATATTCTCCTCTTTTGTTTGAGGTACCGTGCATATCTGCACAAACTCGGAAAGTTCTGTAGGAATTTTTTAAAAGTTAGCGTCGAATAGTCATATCGCCGTGGTAAATGCAGTATAATTGCTTAAAGTGAAAAATTGCAATTTCTCCTGAACGACTGCATGGATTTTAATAAAACGCTTGCAAAAAGGCTTAGAACGGCGATGTTTATGGAAAAATCGCTGTAGTTTATATTTAATTACATCAATTCTTAATGTTTTTAAATCCCGTATTTTTTTTTTTTTGAATGGTTCCGTTGTCTGGTTCAGCATCTGGTTCTCAGCTGGTTCGCATCTGATTCCGTTTTCATAGTTCGCGCCTCTGTTATCAGCCCACATACCCCGCCCAATGTAATGCGATTTTCTCAACAACTGACGGTTAAAATGAAATAAAATTTTGCAGAGCAAAACTAGAATAAATATCCTTTGTCCTGTCATATGTCATTATATTGCACACACTCTGGAAGTCGAGATATACAGGGGTGCCACAGAAACCACTTCCGCTGCAAAAACCCTGAAAAATGATTCCTCGGTGCCACAGCACTTCCACTCAAATATTTTTCGGGTCTTTGAAAACACACAACTTGACGTCAATTTCGATGCCTACCACATCAATAGATTGGAAATTTTGAAGTCGGGTTTAGTAGAGCTGTCGAGCTACTTTTATTTATTTTCGCGCCAACATTTCAAACTTTTTTTTAAATAAAATAAAAAAAAAAAAACTAAATTAAATAACAAAATAGGTTAAATGACATTATTTAAAGAATAAAATAACCCAAAACCTACCATTTTACAGTCATTTCAAAAAAATGTTTGCTAAAACACATGGGTGATTTCATCATGGCAACCCTGTCAGCCTTTTCGAATGGTTTGTGAAAAAACTAAAATGCCTTTTTGGGGAAATCAAAACCACAGTGTTTTGCATGGCACCCCTGATTAAGAAAATTGAGAAAACACGATTTTTCAAAGGCCGTTTTTTAATGGATCCAGTGGCCATCGTTTCTCTCTTCCAAGTGAACGGACGTGTTTTTTTCTTGCGCTCTCGTTTTGTGTTAATTTTTGCATTAAAACAACCGGGGTTTTATTTAAATCTTCTACTTTGTGATTAATAAAGTTCCCGTTCACTTCGTGTTCATGCAGCTATTCTGTTTTGTGTATTTAATTGTTATTATTTTCACAATTTAGTTTGTGCTGCCGGTGTTTGCTTTGCATTTTTTGCAGTCCTCTTTGTGCCTTCTCCGTTTAGTTTGCGCCGTCGCGACAGCTAAACGTTAAGCTCGCTCCCACGCTCACCCGTTTACCCGCTCTCTCATTCTCCCGCTCTCTCGGTGCAGCTGCACTTTTCTTATCTCTTTCTACGTAAAGGTACAGTGGTAAGTCCCTATAATGTCTGCTATCGTCTGTTTCTCTAAGACCTGTAAAAGGCAATTAATTCAACCGATCTTACAGTCGGCTGCTGGCTGTGTGACAACATTGTGCATGCCAAGTGCATTGGTGTTGTTGCTCGGACGGTGGACGATGTAAGAAGAAACATCGGTCTGCGTTACTGCTGCGAGGCCTGTCGCGAGGTTGAAAGAGAAATGATGTCTTTTATGCGGCAGACCAAGGGCGGTTTTAAAGACATATTATCGAGTTTTCGCAAAACTCATGATATGCTCTTGGCGCTGGACACTCAATTTAATAGCCTTAAACTATTAAATGAGTCTCCTAGGCGCAAAAAAACCGCAACTGGTCTGCAGCATATAGGCGGATCTCAACAACCAGCGGCGGACTCCCTACAGCAGCCTCTCTCAACACAGCCCTCGACCTCAGAATTCAGTCAAAGAGTTCTGAGATCGAGTGGCAAAAAAGATTCGGCATCCGAATGTGTTGCGGGAGGGACCGCTCCCCCGATAATTTCCGTTTTGTCCCCTGGAGGGTCTCAAATTCTGACCCCTCAAAGCCCCGTTAATTCACCTGCTCAGGGTATCAGGCCCGGACTACCGGCCGATATCGGCACTGCAGACAATCAGTCTGCAGCGCCGAAAGCCCTTGTAGTAATACCACCTACGAAACAGATATTTGTTTCGCGGCTCTCCCCTGGTCAGACATCGGAAGATGTTATTGCCTTTATAAAAGGCAAAACTAGAGCTGAAAAAGTACAAATAAAGGTGGAAAAATTCAAATTTTCTTATGCTAGGAATATTTCATCTTTTAAAATAAATGTCCCGAATGAACTCTTTGAAACAATATGCTCTACCAACTTCTGGCCAGAGTATATTGTCGTCAAAGAGTTTGAAGCTAAGAAAAAGAAACGGCGGAACGTGGGAATAAGTCTTCCCAGGCCCGACCAGACCACTGCGCCCTCTACGACATCCGCTCCAAAAAACTAATCAATTCCCTCTCTATCTCCTATCAGAATGCAAGAGGCCTACGTAGTAAGCTTCCCAAATTGTATTCTGATAGTCTCTCGTTTGCATCCCAGGTTATTGTGTTCACAGAAACCTGGTTAAAGCCGGAGATTCTGAGCTCCGAAGTTTTCCCAGCTGTGTTCACAATATATCGGCTGGATCGGCCTATCAGACGTGGGGGTGGTGTCCTCATAGCGGTTGACTCCACTCTCGCGTCGGAATTAATAACTTTCGAGGAGTTTGATGTTGAATTCCTCTGTGTGAAGCTAACCATCAATGGTAGCTCTATTTTCATTACCTGTTCTTACATTCCTCCTTTGTCCGAACTTCCTATTTATTGGAACCAGCTTTCCGCCATCCAAAACGGTTTTCAACCGACTTTCTAATAAGGATAATTTAGTAGTTCTTGGTGATTTTAATATCCCAGGGGCTATTTGGTCCTCAAATACTTCCTCTAACGTACTTTTCACCTCCACACAGCATGATTTTATTGCTGGCTTGCTCGACATTTCGCTGTCTCAAGTCAACCATGTACGAAATTCCCTAGAGCGCTTGCTTGATCTCTGTTTTGTCTCAGATCCGGCAAGAGTCAGTTTAGCCAGGGTGGCGCCGTTGACGCTTCCCGAAGATCCCTATCATCCGACTTTCGACGTGACTCTCGACATTGGGACTGACTTACAGAACATATCTGACTGTCCAGCCAAGAAAGTCCTTTGTTTTCGCAAAACGGACTTCGAACGGCTGAATAACTTTATTTTAGATTTTAATTGGTCCGATTTATACATGTGCACTGACATGTCAGAAGCTGTGGATATTTTTTACAGTGCCATAAATTCCTTTTTTACTGAATGTGTTCCGTTATACTATCCATCAACATCGAATAAGCCTCCTTGGTTTACTAAAGAGTTGAGTCATCTTAAAAACAAAAAATCTAGGCTGTATACTAAATATAAATGTACCGGTTCTAACTCTGCCCTATCCCTTTATTTATCTGCTCGGTCAAGATTTACCGTGTTGAACGCGCAGTGTTACAAAAATTATTTGACTCGTTGTAGGGTCCAGATCTCTCAGGACCCAAAACAGTTTTATAATTTTGTTAACACTAAACGTAAGCCAATTACACATCCTTCCTCGCTTTCGTTTGAAAATACAACCGTAAAAAATGATCGGGCTATTGCCGATCTGTTTGCGCAGTTTTTTCAAACCACTTACTCAACTTCAACTGACTGTAATCAGACTTATTCCTACATCATGCCCAAATCGAGCTTTATTTTCAGTCCTACTTTAGACGAAAGCACTATTCTTTCAGATCTTCATCGCGTTAAGCCCATTTATTCGCCAGGTCTCGACAGCCAGGTGGCTGTGTGCTTAGGTATTGTGCCGACGCCCTGTGCAATCCCCTTCTAAAATTGTTTACCTTGTCCTTAGAAACCTCCCACTTTCCCCTTATTTGGAAGGAATCATTTATTATTCCTCTCCACAAAAAAGGTAGCAAATCGTTCGGAAACTCGATCTAATGGGATTTCCGGTGGATCTTCTTAGTTGGATCTCAAGTTATCTGAATGGCAGAACGCAAAAGGTCCTCTTTAAAAATTCTTTATCTAATGTTCTCAGGGTTACTTCTGGCGTCCCGCAAGGGAGCCATATGGGTCCCCTGTTGTTTACATTATTTATCAACGACCTGCCGAAAGTTCTGACTAACTCCAAAGTACTTATGTACGCGGACGACGTCAAACTTTGTGTGCAATATAAGGACGCTTCCTGCCAGTCTGATTTACAAACAGATCTAAATAACTTCCAAACATGGTGCCGTATAAACTTATTGAACCTAAACGGCTCTAAATGCAAGCTAATGATTTTCTCACGTGTCGCTCCCAAGCTCGCGACTTACACGCTTAACTGCTGCTTTTTGGAAAGAATTAATATAGTCGATGATTTGGGTGTCCGACTGGACCCTAAACTTGACTTTATCGATCATATTTCGTGCATGGTGAATAAAGCCAACTAAAAACCTTAATATTAACCCACTTAGTACGCATGCAGGCAAACAGTCTGGCAGCACGCCAGTAGTAACTTCCTCGTATTCCTTTTCTATACTTTCATTTGTCGCGCCTACTAACACCTAACACAAACAGGCACGTGCTTGGTGTCAGATGGGCCACTTGAATGTACTGATCGTAGTGCATCAACGTAAGAAAAAAAAAAAAAAAAAAAAAAAAATATTCCCAAGCCCAACAGAAAACGATAGTACATTTTTTTCTTAGTATATATAAACTTTATTTTGTTCGATTTAGTTTCCTATTAACGAAATAAATAAAGAACAAGTAAGAAAGCTAATATATCGCCGGTCGAATTAGCTCTTTGACAACGATAAACAAAAGTCAGCTGATCGCGACTTTTGCCTATTAGAGAAATGTAAACAAACTCACTCTTTGCAAAACCACCACCATCTCATGCACTTGCGTGTGCAAGACAGAGAAAGAGATAATCCCTCTCTCTTTTTTGCGCACGGGAGTTAGTTTCTTGCGCTCATCAGTTTTGTTGTTGTTTTTTGGGATGCTCCTGTAGATAGCACACTGATAAGTAAATAACTTTTGTGTTTTTCACCCGATCTTTACCATATTTTCGGTATTGATACATGTTCTACATATGCATGTCTATGCACAAAAAGAAAGATCTATGGTAATATTTGTGGCTGCAAAACGTTTTTATTGATTTGCGGGGGAGTGGGAGGGAAATTTTTAAATCTGAAACAAACTTGATCTGCGTGCAAAACATTCCGACCTACATACCGAATTTGGTGGCTCTAGCTCTTATTAGAGCTGGGAACGATTCTCAATTTCGTGAATCGATTTTTTTGTCGATTCTCTAAAAAAGATCGATTAAATCGATTAAATCGAAATAATTTTTCATAAAGAAAAAAAAACATTAATTTCCAGTTTTCAAGTTTTAATAATGAGTAATATAACTTTATATAAGGAAAATAAAAATTACAAAATAATAACACTTCTGTAAGTTGAGAGATCAGTTATTTGACTGTGAGATCCATTGATTTTTTTGGCAAAAAATTAATTTGTTTAAAATTTTCGGCTTTAGTGAAGCTCTTGTTCGCAGTAAATTCCAGAGTGGCCAAGTCCAAAGAATCGAATCCAAAGAATCGATCCCCAAAAAAGAATCGATGTTTTCCAAAAAAAAAAAAAAAATCGATTTAATCGATTAAAAATCGAATCGAATCCCAGCTCTAGCTCTTATAGTTGCTGAGATCTAGGCGTTCATACAGACGGACAGACGGACCGACAGACATGGCTATATCGACTTGGCTGTTGATGCTGATCAAGAATATATATACTTTATGGGGTCGGAAATGCTTCCTTCTGCCTGTTACATACATTTGCACAAAATTAATATACCTTTGTACCTACGATACATGGTATAATAAAATCCTTCCCCGTGTTCCATTTTCCCACCGTTCCATTTCGACGCTAACTCACCGACGCTATTTTGACGGACATTGTTTATAAATATTTCTATTTAATTACTGTAATTGTCAAATTTAATAAAAAGGCAATTGAGAACATCAAAATTAAAACTGTGAAAAATGTGGCAGCCCTATTGTGTGAAAAACTTTTTAACAGCCGTCTTAATTTAACTTCATGTCAAGCAAACGATGAGCTTTTGTTTCAAAGGAAAGCACAAATACAATTAAACATTCCGAAAAAATTACGATTACCTGAGCAGGCCTAATAAGCTTTGGTTTTAAAATCGATAAGGTGGTACAAAACTTTGTTAAAATAAGAAAGCCACGTTGTCTTTTCAGTAATTCAATAGGGAGTCGCTGAACGATTAAAAATAAAAAAATAAAAAGTTTGTAGTTACTAATTCAGTCTCTTAGATATTATTGCACGGCCGTCAAGGACGGTGGACGGTCGATTGTGTCAATGTGAATTGGCTATGATAAAATGAGACCCAGCGGTATACTTTGATGTTTTCAGAGAGGTCACACTGCAACGAAATCCAAATAAAAAAGTTAAATGCATGCAATTAGGAAGTACTAAAAAAATAAGCGAACGCAATTAAAGAACGTCATGAACCAAAGCAACCACACATCGGACAGCGAAAGCGATGAAGATTATGATTGTGATGGTGATAATGAGACTCCGGGCAGCAGTGATGATACAGACGTCAGCTGCAGTGAAAACCCTGAAGAATCGAATAACAAACAACGCGGGAATAACTTTAAACCAAAACATGATCCTATTGATAAGGTCTCAATATCAGCTCCGCGTCAGACACGACAATCAGTAGCGTCTGAAAACACCAGATCCTCAGAAAAGGAGGTGTTACAGTCAGACGAAGAGACCGATAAAACTCGATCTGATACGCTGTGGGCCGATTTTCTTAGCGATGTTGGTTCAAAAAGGATAACTAAGACGAAGACTAGCTCTGATGAAGCGACTTGCAATTCAACTGTCCGTGTTAACTCCAACGCACTTGAGCTTTCCCATACATCCACAGAAAAAGCCTCGGGCGGTTGCCAAAAAGCGGTGGGTGTAAAGAAAAACTACACAAATGCAAGGGTGTGTGCTCCCAAACGACCAGCTGAGAGCAGCAATGTCAGCGCAGTCTTAGGTCGATTTTCAAAAAAAAAAAAAATGTCTGTGCTAGAAAAGTCTAAGGTGGATTGGAAGGACTTTAAAACTGACGAGGGTATAGACGATGAACTTCGCACCCACAACATGGGAAAAGATGGGTTAGTTTAATTAAAAACATGAATTATTTATAGATAAATATTAATAATTTTTATACAATTTCAGATATTTAGAACGCCAAGACTTTTTGCAGAGAACTGATTTGCGACAGTTTGAAATAGAGAAAAAATTGAGACAGTCCAGCCGACAAAACTGATGTCAATATGTCTTTTCCGCGGCGTTTTAATCCTACTCATTCCTTTAACAATTTTATGTAATTTCAAAATAAGATACATTCAAACTATTCATAAATACATATGAACACATTGAAATCAAAACTCTAAAGATCAGGCCCAGGACAGAATAAGTACAGGGATCATAGAAACGGACGGGTCAAACTAGCGTAGAACATGCGTAATCCTTAAAAATATTTATGTTCATCTTTTGCCAAAACGTATCTACTTTGTTTTTTTGGTTGCAGGATATTATTATTTTAAACAGCTGTTTGCAACGCAGTGAAGGAGTACACTTGATCAGACAAAAGGCAAAGTCGATCTAGCCCGGCCCCGCGATAATATGGGGCGAGAACGAGCGATAAACCACTGCATGCATTTTTAAGTGCAATCGCTAGAAAGATGTCAGAGTGAGAGCGAAGCGAGTTGCGAGCTCAAGCGATAAAGCGAGAGCAAATGAAGAAAGAGTTCACTTCAACTCGATCAAAACGTACGATTGTTTTCGTTTCTCGCAAACCTCACTGTGCCATCTTCTCGCTTTGCTCATAGCTTCTCGCTTCGCAGCCTAACTATGCGAACTAGTCTCAGTTTTTATACCCTTGCAGGCGTTCATAAGTCAGAACGCAGTGAATGAGACAATTCCGACCCTATACAGTATACAGTATATATTCTTGATCAGCATTAACAACCGAGTCGATCTAGATGTGACCGTCTGTCTGTCTTTTTATTGCATGTACTCAGTATTTTAGTCAGAATGGGACAGATCAAACTAATATTAAAAAGAAAAAAATTAAAATTTAGCCATTTTCCAACATTTTAAATTTACTTTGAGCGTGAGTCGTTTCTTTATGGAATTTCGTTATTGATTGTATAACGCTTAATAAATTATAAAGCTGCCATAAACGATTAATAAATTAAAACACAAAAAAAAAACGATTAACGATTTAAAGTAATGTTTTAAATTTTATTATAATCTGGTTACTGAGTGAGAGTTTAGATAATTAACAAATAGAAAACTGCAAGGGTATGAAGTATTTTAATAACACTGCAAAGCAGTATTTGGGAAGTCATTCAGCAAGGATGGATAAATTATAAGCAGCTGCTTGATTGCTCCAAAACTCAACAAACTTGTATTTCTTAATAAGAAGCCATATGAGGCGTAAACAAATTTGTTGTATATATCGATTATTTATTTATGGTTTTCATTAAATTACACACGAACATCGATGCAAGCAAACACTGATGTTTCTCCAGCTCTAATGTACTATATGTGAGTAAAAGAATTTTTCAATCTTCTATGTCGTTACGTAGTTAATTAATATTATAAAACCAAATAAATTTTATAAACAATAAATTATTATAATAATATTATTATTATAATAATAGTAAATAAGTCAAGTCAACCATGCTTGAAATTCAGTAAAGCGCTGGCTTTTTCTTTGTTTTGTCTCAGATCCCTATCTGAAGATCCCTATCATCCTACTTTTGATCTGACTCTCGATATTGGGACTGGCTTACATAATATACAAGTTAACACAATCACCCAGCAGAAATGTATGAAACAGAATCGTAAGCCTAGCTCAATAGTCCTATCTAGTTATAGAGCAAGCTTTAGAGATAGGAATATTGCTTCATTTGTTATTTTTAGACGATCGAGCTTTAGAGATAACAACTCTTTCTGTACATGCTCCAGTGGATTTTTGGAGATCATAAGCGCCGGTCATCACCACGCAAGCTCACTCGAAGTCAACTCAACCAACGCATCCCACGTTGATATTATATAATCATAAATCATTATAATCATAATCATTATATAAAAATACGTTTACAGAACTATGATATTAATAAAAATATATTCCATAATGTCAATTTGCTGTTTAAACTCTGAATTACCCTTTCATTGTCCTCATTCGTTCCCTTTTACACATTGTTACTATAGTGCGCTCTAAAAAATACTTTTTTTTGAGGGGGAAAAATCGTCATAACTTCATCAATTTTCGTTATTTTTTCATGAAATTGGTCTTGTTTTATTTGTAATTGACTAGGCAACAACAATAAGTGCGCATCATTGAGAAATATTGGTGATTTGATTAAAAAAAATGCCATCAAAGTCGAAAAAACACGGACAAAAAGTGCAAGATGCATATTTCGAAGCAAAAATTTTGTCTTTCTCATTCGAAACAAACAATAATTTATTTTTTTCCTGTAAGCTACACTATTAAGCTATAAAAAACTCCAAGAGTTTTTTAAATTGGTCAACAACTTTTCGAGCATGAATTTTTCAAAGTGAAAAAGAGCCGAAAAACGGTTTTTTGACCATAACTCAAGATTTTGAGGGTGTTAGAAGAATTTCAAACATGGGTTTGTGTTATTTTCGACCTGCTTAACAATCTCTACTAGGTCACTTCAAAAGTGCAAAATCACTGTTGCACCGTGTAATTGTTGTAACTCTTGTTTACGGCATGTTATCATGTCTCTTTCTTCTTTATCCCTTGTTTACCACTTTTCCAATTAAAGTTTGTATGATATTATAAGTACAAACTGGAAAAATCTGATCCATGCGTGCAGAGGACTGTGCCATAATTTAGATTTTCAAATTTAGCCTTAAATTTGGACATTTCAGTGGTTTTCATAAAATCCTTTGGTTTATTTTAGCTTTCTTGTCAATAGTACAATCAATACATTTAAATTCGCCAGCAACCCAGTCAACTAAGGCTTTTTCATTGCGACCTTCTTTGATCCATTCATCCAGCAGAACCGATCGGCTAATCTCAAACTTGGCTTTAACGGCGAAATATAAAGAGAATAGGAAAATTTAGCCAAAAGGCGCTCTAACATCAATTTAATTACAGTTTTGAGTTATTCAGTTATTAGTTTTTGGCACAAGTTGGCACAAACATTTTCTCACTCCACAATAGACGATTTTGCCTAAACTAAGACGTAAACAAAGTCAACAACAATTACAGCATGGAACACATAATTGTAAATCAGTAAGTTACGAAGTGTGACAATTAAGTAATGAGACTGATTTTATTGCTGCGATTGTGGTAACCCTGCGACCTTCTTTCGGCATCCTTCCTCTCTCCATTGATATATTTGCCATCGCTCTAGCTTTCTTAGTTCACCTGCTGTGTCGTGATGAGTGAACGTGCCTTCGTGGAGCTCGTCACGAAAATGGAAAAACGAAATCAAGAGCAACGCGTCGCGATACAGTTTTGTGCCAAATTGGGTGAAACAGCTTCGGAAACTTACGAAAAAATTTTAAAAGTTCATGGTGATAGTGCTCTCAGTCGTGCACAGATGTTTCGATGGCATAATTAGTTTAAGGAGGGGTGTGAAAGCGTGGAAGACGAGTAGCGGAGCGGGAGACCAAGCGAGGTGCGGAATGACACGAATGCCCAGCCTGTGCGCGCTACCCAAAGTAGAGATACCGTGGCATACCATTCATATTGACATTAGTGGGAAATTGAGTGGCAAGAAAGACGAAAAGGAGTATGTCATTGTATAAATTATAGCCAGGCAGTAAACAGGATCCTCCGCAGGTTGGGAAATAGGATCAGGAAACTCCTACAGCTACACCGTCAATCGACACTGGACAAGGAACTCGAGGAAGCAACCCCGTATCAGGACACGAACTTTGCTCTCTGGAGGCTAGCTGGGAGATACAAGAAGCAAGCAACTCCGAAGTTTCCGGTTATTAAAGCAGACGGTAACTGGGCTCGCACACCACTCGACCGTGCTGAAGCTTTTGCGGATAGCCTTGAGCAAAGGTTTACTCCTTTCAACACTGCTTCTGATGGAAGAGTCGGCAAAGTTTTGGCTTCGCTTGACATCCCACACCAAATGGACTTGCCAATCCCTCCTATTCGGGTTCCTGAGGTTAAAAAAATTATCAGCAAGCTGAATAACCGGAAGTCTCCAGGTCCTGACGGCCTTACTAACAGAGTAGCCAAATTGCTCCCAGACCGAGCCATCATATTCCTAGTTCTGATCTTCTGATCTTCATCCACGGTCATCTTCTCCCCCAGCTTAAGGAGTACCCCTATCTGGGTCTGGTCCTTGACAGAAGGCTACATTTTTTGTCTCATATTAAAAAGACAAAGGGTAAACTGGAGACTGCTGCTCGGCGGCTGCATTGGATTACTCGCGCTGCCAGCAAGTTAAGTTTGTCCAACAAGAGGCGAATTTATCTTAGTATTCTTGCTCCTATTTGGAAATATGGTCTTCCCATTTATGGTGCGGCGTCAAAATCAAACCTTAAAAAAATTTCGGTCTTCCAATCTAAATTCCTAAGATGCATTTCTGGAGCAGACTGGTACATCGAGACATTCATCGCGATCTTAAAGTTCCTTTAATTGGGGATTACATAAACGAGGCGGCAAGATGACACTGGGAAAGGCTCCTGACTCACCCGAATCCTCTGGCAAGGGACACTACTATACCACTTCCAAGAAGAAGACTCAAGAGGACCACTCTAGTTCAGCTGGCTCGTCGGAGGATACCTTAAGCACTTACCAATTTCTATTCCTGTACGCTTTTCACTCTAACACCTTTTATCCCATAACCTCACCTTTATTCCATTCTCTGGGCAGCTGTTAGCCTGAAAATACTTAAAACTTATTCATGTTTAACACCAGCACCACTGCAGACAAATTGTTTTTTAATAATAGTTGTAGTGAATTAGCGTTAACAGCCGCTTTAATAAACCTATCATAAATCGTGAAAAAAAAGTCGTGCACAGGTGTTTCGATGGCATAAAAAATTTAAGGAAGGGTGTGAAAGCGTGGAAGACGAGCAGGAGACCAGTCGAGGTGCGGACTGACACGAATTCGCAGGTTGTGAGCGCTCTAATCTGTAAAGATCAATCTTTAGCAAATCTTTCAAATCAAATCTACTATCGCCAAATACTGGAAAGATTGCGGAAACGAGTCAACGCACCGTCCAATCATCGCTCGTAACTGGATCCTTCATCACGAAAACAAAATTGGTGGTAAAAGGAACGCATTTTGATTCGATTGAAGACATCCAGGCGGCCGTGTCGAGGGTTTTCGCGGACATCCCAGTCGAAGAGTTCCAGGAAAGTTTTGAAGCATGCCCAAGGGGACTACTTTGAAGGGGATGGCAGAGTTGAAAAATAATATTGAAATATACGGTTTTTTTCTTTACTTAATTGTCAAACCTCGTATATCTATATTAAGCATACCTTGACCTTTATTTTCCATTTTATTTGTAAATATTTGGACACGTGGTGTTTTTTTAACAGAAGCACAAAGTTGTGTAAAAGCTTCCCGCCAATATTGCTAAAACAAATAGCTAATCAAACATATGACTTTGTTATCGCATAAAAAATGCAGGGTTGCAACTAAAATGTTTTTAAATATCGTTTTGGTGTCCCTAATGTATGCTCTGTCATAATATAATATATACTAGTTACATTTAAAATAGAATTTACAACATTTTTTGACTTTATGCCAAAAATTAGGGAATCTGGCCCAGTGTGCATCCGTAAGACTCCAGCCAGTATATTCATTAATTTACTTATATTATTTAGATAATTGCATTTTTTCCCGAACCAATTATTTTAAAACCAAATTTTAGATTAAAGTTTTTAGTGATATTTATCCAAGAATATTGGCTTTTCTAAAATTTTAATTTTAAAATTCATTTTTGCCTATTCTATTTTAAAATTGTATTGTTTTGACAGGCATTTCCGAAAATTTAACCAATTGCTTTCTTTCCTGTTTTTAAAACATATTTTGAGACCAGCAGAGATGCGTCAAACTTTGTGAGCCACTTTTAAGTTAGTTACTCGGTAGCTACTGAGCTCACTCAAGAAACACATATTTACATAAGTCAATTGACGCAATGGTATTGAAAGACATGTTCATGCGCAGTTGTGAAAATATGGCTTTGGTGAAGACATAATGTGTGTTTTTTCATCTAATAGATTGTAATGAATAACTTAAATTACATACATTTGTACAATGTACATGATTTGAAGTGAGTGAAGTTTTTGTCATTAAATGTAAAACAATTTGTTGTGGCCTAATTGTCGTTTTAGATTAAGAAATATAATATAAATAATAAAAACTTGTCTGAAGTGAACGAATGAGTAAATTAATATTTCCAAAACAATCAATCCAAAATGTAAATATCAATACCGCGAAAAGAACTCGGAAAACGTACTATATGAAATGGAAAACTTACCATCGCACTCAAACGAAGAACAAATTGACCACATCCTAGAATATTTTAAGAATAATGCATCCAAAGCAAACACAGAAATGGACGTGTTGCCGAAAGGTCAGTCTGAATTAAATGGTTGGTAATAATAACAGATTTTTGTAAGTACGCATAAAAAATCATAAGTCAAATAAAATTATTATTATGCTAATGTATTATACTCGGCAGATTTTTTCCAGATATTAATTATTATTATATTAAATATATTATAGAAATGTATTTAACCATAGGGTCAAATCGTTGTATGCAATTGTTGTGCATACACCCAAAGAAAACCCGCACATAGAAAATGTATGAACTTTTGCAATCAAATGCGGGGATTTCCATTCTGTCCTATGGTAATTTTATTTTTATACCCTTGCAGGGTATTATAATTTTAGTCAGAAGCTCGCAACACAGTGAAGGAGACATTTCCGACCCTATAAAATATATATATTATTGATCAGCATCAACAACCGAGTCGATCTAGCCATGTCCGTCTGTCGGTCTGTCTGTCTGTCCGTCCGTTTCTCCGCAAACTAGTCCCTCATTTTTGAAGCTATCTGAATGAAACTTTGCAGATAGTCTTCTATATGATCTCACTACTATATATGTCAGATCGGACAACTATTTCATATAGCTGCCATAGCACTATGGTTCAGACGACCACTTTTGTTGGCCAAAATTAATAACTCCGTTAATATTAACAAGAAAGGAAGCTAACTTCGGCATGCCGAAGTTTAAATACCCTTGCAGGAAGTAGAAGAAGAAGAAGAAAATGTTCAGACTTTTCGCTTTCTCGGAATGTTGCCAGCAAAAAAAGGTTGCTAGCGAAAAATGTTGCAAACGAAATAAAAATGTTGCGAACAAATTAAATGAATTGATATACATATATATTCCTATGGCAGCTATATGATATAGTGATCCGATTTGAATAAAATTAAAACCGAAATTCTGGAATAATACAAAATGGCCATGTATTAAATATGAAAATATATTGAAAATTGGCATAGTACAAATTTTTTTTTTCAAAAATTCCCGATCGTTCCTATGGCAGCTATATGATATAGTCGTCCGATCCGGCCCGTTCCGACATATATAGTAGTGAGAGCATATAGAAGACTATCTGCAAAGTTTCATTCAGATAGCATCAAAACTGAGGGACTAGTTTGCGTAGAAACGGACAGATAGACGGACTGACGGACATGGCTAGATCGACTCGGCTGTTGATGCTGATCAAGAATATATATACTTTATAGGGTCGGAAATGTCTCCTTCACTGCGTTGCAAACTTCTGACTAAAATTATAATACCCTACCAGGTATAAAAATATCAACTTGAAACTTTACCAATCGTATTTTTGAAATTAAAGGATGATACTGAATAAAAATTAATTATCCGATCAGAAAACTATATCCTATAGCTTTCATAGGAACGATTGAATAAACTTTGAGATAAATTCACAAAAATTTGGTTACTTGAAGATTATGTCATTTTAACTCAACTTTAAAAATTTCATCGAAATCGGATGAAGAATTATACAGTTTTCATAAGAAGAATCGGAAAATAGTGTTATTTTGCCTTTAATTGTAAAAAAAATTGATTATAAAAACTCTACACGGTTCTAAATTTTATGTTGAGATTGTATCTTACCCAAATGACTATATTTAATTAATTTTATTTTATATTTATCAGTAAGCATGAGTATACAGACATTATTAAAGCTTTTCAGTAGGTATTTTCATACAAAATGTGGTGATTCTTTAATTCAAATATCGCGAAATGCGGTCAAATGTGGCATTTCTCAATATATGCAATCGAACAAGAATTAATTGCTCTACAACACACAATAGGTATCAAGGTGGGACTAGGTGGGACTCACTACTTATACCCTTTTAAAATTTGCATTTCAGAAAAAAAAAAATTTTTTTTTTACGACTCACTTTAAAATCAAACTACAAAGACATCACAAGGAGTACGGACATTTCACAACACAAAACACATAGTACAAACCCCTCTGATTCGAACTCATTGCAAAATTTGACCAGTTCTTCTGTATTTATTGCGTTTTTTTAATTTTAGAATTGTCATAATTTCCGAATATTTTCTCTGTTCGATTGCTCGAGTAGAAACATCTGACTTTGAAAGCTTCTAGCGCGAGAGTGGCGCCACCTATGAAGAATTTGAGTATGGTACGTTGATGGTACCTCTATTCTTTATCGATTGCGGCCAAAATCACATTATTTGGTTAACCTTTAAAAAATGGGTTTTGGCCAACAAAACTGGTCGTCTGAAACATAGTGCATAGGAACAATCGGAAAATTTTGAAGAAACAAATTATAACTTACCTAATTTTCCACATATTTTCATAAAATTTGAGACATTTTGTATTATTCCAGAATAATTTAATTTTATTCAAATCGGACCGCTATATCATATAGCTTCCATAGGAATATATATCAGGGACCGAAAATAATGATTATTTTTATTTTTCAAAAATAAAAATCAAGTTCATTTATGATTTTTTTCAATTTGAACAAAAATAATCATTACATTTGAGTAAAAAAATGAAAAATCATGAATAATCATTATTTTTGATGAAAATAAAAAACTTTCAAAAATAATGATTATTCATGATTTTTATTTTTTTTGATCAAAATAAAACTCAAAACCAAATCACGGAGTCTGTGTAAGACTTTTTACCAATATTATTTCATATTCTTGTATAAGGACCGCTAAGGTACCCCCCAGTACCATTTTTTATAAATATCGCGGCAGGGTAATAGGTTTAGGACAAAAAATGTCTGAAGTGTCAATCAACTGAAGTTTTCGGTGATTATGGAGCAAGAGGAAGTAAAAAATGCATGCATTGACCTTGTGACCGCCGCTAAAATCCCGTTTCGGGTTTTTTTTTCGCATTTGCGTCTTCTTGGATAATATACATGTTGAGCGAAACATATTGACAGTGAAATGTTGCTAGCAACAATGCTTTAAAAATAATTTAATTAATATACATATTTCTATGGCAGCTATATGACTATGGCAGCTGACTACTATATCTAGTAGTCAGATTTTGATAAAATTAAAACCGAAATTCTAGAATCATACAAAATGGCAATATCTCAAATTATATGAAAATATAATGAAAATTGGCAAGGTTATAATTTTTTTCTCAAAAATTTCCGACCGTTCCTATTTAGTCGTCCGATCCAGCCCGTTCCGACATATATAGTAGTGAGAGCATATATAAGACTATCTGCAAAGTTTCATTCAGATAGCTTCAAAACTGGAGGAAACGGACTAAATTTATAATACCCTGCAAGGGTATAAAAACAGCACAAAAACCTTAAGAACGTATTATTAAATAACAAATTTTGTACTGGAGGGTAGTTTTGCTGTCCTTATACGAGAATATGAAATAATATTGGTAAAAAGTCTTACACGGAACGCGTGATTTGGTTTCGAGTTTTATTTTAATAAAAAAAAATAAAAATCATGAATAATCATTATATTTGAAAGTTTTTTATTTTCATCAAAAATAATGATTATACATGATTTTTATTTTTTTTACTCAAATGTAATGATTATTTTTGAAGAAATTGAAAAAAAATCAAAATATAATCATTATCATTTGATTTTTATAATAAAACTTATAATGATTACGGTCCCTGATATATATGAATATCAATTCATTTAGTTTGCTCGCAACATTTGTTCCGTAGCTTTTATAAGAATTTTTTTCTGAAAACACCTCTAAAAGTTAACTAGCAGTTAACTATTCGGGAGAAGGAGGGAATTATCTTATGAGCTGAACAAAATCTATCAAATCGTGAAATAGCTGCTCAGACACATTGTAATGAAAACTCAGTGCGTCTATTCAAAAAAATATATCGCGAGACTGGTGAAGTGGAAATATAAAATAATAATACACAAATTCACCACTGCAAGATCGCTTTACCCAAAAAATTTGACAAGGATGTTTCGGCCCGAACAATTCAACGACGTTTAAATGAAGTGGGTTTAATGCCAAGGACATCTATAAAAAAAGCCACTCCTAAATAAAAGAATGAAGAATCGGCTAAACTGAGCCAAAAATAAAAAAATCGAGTGATTTCGAATATTTACGAGTGCTATTTTCGGAAGAGTCAAAGTTTAATCTTATTGGACTCGATGGCTCTTGCAAGGAGCGCCGTAGGAAGGGCGAACGCTACTCGAAAAAGTGTTCTGTGAACACCGATACGCATTTACCTTACATTATGATATGCAAATCCAAATATAAAAGTGAATAAATTTTAATAATTCAGGGTATGGTAAAGGGGAAAATTATAAGGCAATAATTTTAAGTGGGATTGTGCCATTGAGTCAATAGGTGAGAAAGAGGAAACCCCTATTTTTCAAGATGATTCTACAGCTTTCGTCATTAAGACAGCTTAATTAATTAATTTTGACTTTCTTCTTAATAAATATAACAATTTGGCTGGCTTTTTCGAAATATTGCTGTCTCAAGTCAACCATGTACGAACTTCCCTAGAGCGCTTGCTTGATCTCTGTTTTTTTTTCAGATCCGGCAAGAGACAGGGTGGCGCCGCTGACTCTACCTGAAGATCCTTACAACCTACTTTCGATGTGACTATTGACATTGGGACTGACTTAGATAGAATATCTGACCGTTCAGCCAAAACAGTCCTATGTTTTCGTAAGACGAACTTCGAACGGCTGAATAACTTTATATGAGATTTTAATTGGTCCGACTTATACATGGGCACTGACATGGCTGAAGCCGTGCCATGAATTCATTTTTTACTGAATGTGTTCTGTCAACCTGGAATAGCCTCCTGGGTTTACTAATGAGTTGAGTCGCCTTAAAAACAAGAAATCTAGGCTGTGGTTCTGACTCTGCCCTATCTTCTTATTTATCGGCTCGGTCAACCGTGTTGAACGAGCAGTGTTACAACAATTATTTGAATCGTTGTAGGGCCCAGATATCGCAGGACCCAAAACAGTTTTATAATTTTGTTAACACTAAACGTAAGCCAATTACTCATCCTTCCTCGCTTTCATTTGAAAATACTACCGTAAATAATGATCAGGTTTTTGCCGATCTATTTGCGCAGTTTTTTAAAACTACTTACTCAAATTCCACTGACTTAAATAAGACTTATTCTCACAACATGTCCAAATCGAACTTAATTTTCAGTCCTAATTTAGACGAAAGCTCTATCCTTTTAGATCTTCACCGTGTTATGACCGCCAGGTCCTGACAGAATTCCTGGCTGTGTGCTTAGGTATTGTGCCGGCGCACTGTGCAATCCCCTTCTGAAATTATTTGCCTTGTCCTTAGAAAACTCTGTTAAGCATTCTCTCCTGGTTCGGAATTTCGATCTAATGGAATTTTTGGTTGATCTTCTCAGATGGATCTCAAGCTATCTAAATGACGACGCAAAAGGTCCTATTTAAAAATACCGTATCTAATGTTCTCAGGTTACTTCTGGCGTCCCGCAAGGCAGCCATTTGGGTCCCCTGTTGTTTACATTATTTATCAACGACCTGTCCAAAGTTCTGATTGTACGCAGTAAACGTGTGATGGTTAGTACGGGTTTGGGCGGCACACGGGTGGCCCAGGGTCGTCGCAGATATTTATTTGGGTCGGAGGTCGTTGCTGAAATAGAAGGTCACCCAGTCGGTGGGAATTACGTAGTAATTGAGTATCGGTTTTATTTATTCAATTAAATTTATAATTTATAGGAGAGTTTGAATTAGGTTCGCCAGGATCCTCGCAGCTGGTCTGGACCGGACTCCTGCCGGTGGGCTTGACGTTTGGCGGTGAAAGCGTCGTGGCGTCGTTCGGTGGTGAGAGGATGAGTGTCAGTCGTCTCGAGTTGTCCTGGGCGCTGGGAAGAGAAGGAAGAACAGGCGCTCTCGGGCCTGGGGACCACTAGGTCAGCCGCAAGCGTGTAGCCTGAGCCTAAATCGGGGACCGCTAGGTCTGATGCGAGAGATACAGACTGGCTTGGGGACCTCTACTAGAGCCGCAAGCGTCCGAGACCCGTCGTTCGGGGACCGCTAGGTCTGCCGCGCGCGAGGGAGAGTAACTTGGGGACCGTTAGGTCAGCCGTAAGTGCAAGAGAACCCTAATTATAATATTTAGCGGGGAAAAAGGCAAATTACTACGCGTAGCTAACAACAATGTATTTACCAGACCTACTGATCCCGCTTACCAAAAAGACTTTGCTGCTGACTACTGGAGGCTTACCTTGACTGATCTCTGTGGACTGCTGAGTGATGATATACGGCCAGCCGCCCGCTTTATACAGGCCCCGGCCAGGCCTAGTGTGCCCGCCGTCTGTTCTAGAATCTTGTTGTGACCAGCTCTCTTGGTCCAGTGTAACCCTCCTTGGCGCGCGCGCGATATTTATTTAAATTCGTATATCTTTAGGGTTTATTTTATTTATTCTGTATTATTAATTATAATTCTTCTTTATTATTATAAGAATACGTTTATTGTGCGCGGTACGCGTCACACCTTCCCCCTCGTTTCGGAATGGGCATGGAATGTGATCGTGTTGTTATTGCCGCGGTTGGACGCGACCCGTAACAGCGTTGCCCCATCCTGGACCAGGAAATACATCTGTTTTCCCCGCTTGTTTCCCTCCAGTCTTCGGTGGTTCTCCGCCTTTGACGCTCTGAATATGTCCACCCAGGGCTGAATTGTCTATCCTTCGTCGTGCGGCTCGTCCATGTGGATCTCGAGGATGTCTCGGTCTGGCGATCTGATGGCTCGTCGCGTTGCCCCTGTGCTAGACGCTGCTGCCGTGCTGTGGTGGTGAGCTTCCTTCGTCGTGGTCTTCTTGTGGCCTGCCCCTTCGGCACGTATGCGACGCATATCTTGCCTGGCCCGACCCGGGCTGTTGTTATTGCCGGTGGGTCGCACGCTTCCTCTCCGACTGCCTTCCGATTGGATGCCGCTGTTTGTGTTTATGTTGTGACAGCTATTTACTGTTGGTTTGTGTTCTGTGTATACCCTTCAGTACCAAAATTCCCTGTCCCTGAGTTTTCATCGAGGCATGCTAGAAAAACAAAAACAAATTACATGGCCTTCGTTTAGCGAAGTTCGAAACAAAGTACGCAAAACAAAAAACGACATGCTTTAAGCTAATGCAGATGTCTCCCGAAGTTCGCATTGCAAGTTAGTTTTTGTTTTCGAACTGTTTTGCTGTCATATTTTTTTACTTTTGATTAAATATCAAAATGAAATCAGGTCAGTGATTTGTGATATATTTCTAAATTTGATTATTTTGTAAAACAAACCTTGTTTCGGAAGCAGCCCAACCGAATGAGCTGAAGAAGGGGGTCCTGGCCCTGGAGGAGAAGGTGGGGAGGCCGTCTCCAAGGTATTGGAGAGCAATACCAACATTTTGGAGTCGACAACAAAGGAGGTGTCGAGATTGGCTGCCATGCTCGAAGTTTTCCTTAAGGGGAAGGCAAAAGAAAAGGGCATGACAGCCAGTTTCACCTTGCCGGTCACGGGTGACGACTCCCTTGTAGCTCTGGAGCTGAACTTGTGCCCGGAGAATTTGGACTCGTGCGTAAGTAAAATATTTATAGTAACAATTCCCATGTAATTAATTGCTCATTCTTTTTGCAGATTACCGCTGTGAGCACCCTCTTAAAGAGGAATACACTGTCAAAATCTTTGAAGACCTGTCATGTCTGAGGAAAAATGTGCTTCATACAATTTGGAAGGGCTCAATAAGAAAAAAAAACTAAAAGCGTTTCCTCGCTTTTTCGCGGTTTTAATTGGTATTTTTGTATTTTGAGCATAGTGCAGAAGAAATGTTAATAATTTTATTATATTTCCCTTACAGATAGCATATCTTCTTTGGAAGAAGGGGCCCAATCCCCTGAGAAGGCCCTGGGTTATGCCATGTATTGAATTAAGGATAATTTGTTTAAAAAAAGAGCTCGAATTATGTTTTAATTCCTAGGGGTTTCCACGGCGATTCCCCGGAGACTTTCCACACGATTTCCAGTGGCTTTCCTCGGCGATTCCACGGAAAATTTACTTCGATATTCACATGTGATTCCCCGGGAAAATTCTTTCGCGATTTCCCAGATGAATCCCCGACTACTTAGAATTCCTCGACACGAAGCCATTTTCAAAAATGTTGTATGCAAATTCACCGCATTTTCCCCGGGGAATCGCCGGTTTTTGCTTACGAGTCCCCGGGGATTCCCCGGTGAATCGGTTCGGGTACGTGCTCGTCCCATTTCGTTTGTTCTTCTCCACTTAGTGATTATCCTGCGGCGTATACGGTGCGGTGAATTGCTGCCGTATGCCCCATTTCTCCATGGCTGTCTTGGTCTTTCGGTGAACTGGACACCATTGTCCGATATAAGGATCTTTGGAGTTCCGACTCTTGTCTCCAGTTTGTTCTTTAAATATCCAGAATGACTGCTTCCATTTTAAACACATTTATTTCGATCTGTGACCGTCTAAGTCACTTCGATTCCAAAATCTGCAATCCAGCAGCACCTAGTCCATCCAAATATACGTGTCAAATTCATCTCGACCAAGTCCGAGCGCTATGGGATAAGGTCGAGAAAGAATATGAAGCTTGTTCAGAGCAAATTTCAGTTGGCTTAGAGGGCACGGCGGACACCTTACCTACTCTAAAGGCAAAATACGAGTATGCCTATTTTATTTACGAAAGGTGTGTCGCCCAGCTCATGGAACAGATCGAGACGATCGCTCCTAAAGGAGCTCAAATCCAGCCCGTTCCGCCCCAAAATTTCTATCCGTCTGGCTGTCAGCTGCCTCCGTGCGATACGGAAGTTTTCTCAGGCGATTATATTCGCTGGCCGACTTTCCGAGACTTTTTCACAGCGGTCTATATAGACAATCCTGCGCTGACCCCTGTTGAAAAGTTGTTCTATCTAAATGCCAAGACTAGTGGTGAAGCTCATTCCAATTCGCCACTCACCAACGATGGTTTCCGCTCAGCTTGGAAAAACCTATCTGAGCGTTTCGAAAACATACGAGCGCTGGTGAACAGCCAACTAAAGAAATTATTGAACATGCAGTCGATGGCACAAGAGTCTTCGGCAGCCTTGAAGGAGCTGCAAAACACAATTCAGAACTGCATCATATCCCTAAATTTATCCGGCCTTCCTACGGATAATTGGGATTGTCTCCTGGTGTATGTGTGTTCTACGAGGCTTCCAAAGCTGACGCTCTCATTATGGGAGCAGTCCTTAACGAACAAAACTGAAATTCCTACGTGGCTGGAACTTGATACTTTCCTGACTGAGCGCCATAGAACTCTAGAGGCTATAGATTCTATCCATCCTACTACGTTGCGCCTCCATCCGTCCGAACCGACACCCTCCGACGTGTCGCCACGAATACTAAAATCCTTCAGTACAAGGATCGTTCCGATACCCAAAGGATGCGATATATGTTCCAAAGAGAACCATCCAGTGCGTATATGTCCACGCTTCCTCCAAATGACGACAGAGGATCGTACATCTTATATCCATAAAAAGAAGTTGTGTGTGGTCATCAACTCCGTAATTGCACAAGCGCCCACAAATGTCTCACGGGTCACGGTCGGCATCACACTTTGTTGCATCCAAGCAACTGCTCCTCCAGTGTACCGATTCCTCCTGATACTGTATCCGATTCGATCCAAAGAATTTCCTCGTTCTCCACACGAGTGACAACTGCTCCTGATTCTTCCAATTACTGGGTTCCGTACAACGAGATGAAATGCAGACGTTCCCGAGGTATTTTATCTTACCCATGCCGAGTCTGCCAAGGGAACCACCTCTTCGGAAGTGCCACCGTTTTCTTCGGCTTAGCGCGGAGAAACGGCTCCAAGCAGTCATCGAGAAAAAATACTGCGTCAATTGCCTCGCCCATCATCATTCCACTGGATCTTGCCGCAGTGACGACCGATGCCAGTCGTGTGGCCAGGATCACCACACACTTCTCCATGCCCACAAGCGCTCAGCGTATCCTACGCTTTCCTGAGCAAAGGTCTCCGCTATTATTCCTACAGCGTATCCTCGCTAAGGGGGCCTCGAAGGTCTTCTTATAATTTTGCTGCGTTTCCTCGAAAGGGGGGGGGGGGGGGGGGGGTTTAGAATATTCACGACAGAAGGGCGTTTATTTTCCGGAGGCAGTGTGATCCCCTACACTCGCTCTCTCTCTCCCTCTTCCACTGCACTTTCGTGCAGAGAGCTTCTAGTCCGCTCTTCCCAAGCTAGTTTTAAGCCTTTTCCAGTTTAGTACTAATTTCAATACGATTCAACAAAGACCTCCAACGCACGTCGCGTAATACCCCGAAGTTATTCCGTGTTTTAATTATCGAGTGTTCCAGCTTAAAGGCATCCCCCTCCGAACAGGCATCTTTTTCCGTCTTGTCGTTTAATCAGCGATAGTCTATGCACATTCTCCATTCATTGTTTTTTTCTTCACTAGCACCACTGGTGCGCTGAAAGGACTGCGTGAAGGTTCTATTAGCCTGTGAGGTATCCCTCACAAGGCCCCACCGGGCACGGTCCTTTTGTATATTTTTGTAAATATTAATTAAGATTAGAATTTAGGTTAGAATTAGGATTAGGATTAAGCGACGACAACAAGTGCCACGAAAGGCACATGTAAATATTTGTTCGGAGTTAGGGCACGAACCCCATAGATATATAAACGGCCGTGGAGCACCTGCTATCCAGCAACTTAGCGCCCGCAACATCAACGACAGCCAGCAACATAGCGCCCGCAACAGCAACGACAGCCAGCAACATAGCGGCTATGTCAACAACAGCCAGCGACACAGCCGCCAGCAACATAGCACCAGCAACAGACCCAGTCGGCAACACAGCAGTATATCGCAGGACGGCGATAGTGCGCGCCAAGCGGATCCTGCTTAGAACTACGACGCGAGTAAACGGGTAAGCCAAGGGCCACTCCCAACCGTGGGAGGCCAGCAAGTGCGCAGTTGATGGGGACCAAAGAGCTAGGACCAAGGATTTATGTGAATAAAACTTAGAAAACAAACAGACGAAACACATGGCGAATATCTTCACCCTCGTGGGCACCTCTTCCACCCGGGCTAAGGCGAGGCGGTCTCCGGCTGACGGAGTCACGCCTCCCCGCGGCGGATATGCTTTCTCTTACTTCTAGGGGCCGGGCGACTGACTCCTGGCGGTCGGGATCGGCCGCCCCACCCCCTGGCTTTCTCTCGGACCTGGCAGACGGGCCCGAATGAACGCCCACCTTTACTGGTCCGGAAGGGGCATCGGCGCCGGGCGAAGGACCGATCCTCCGACGGCCGGGGATCCTCTCACGCCCTCACACCTAAATATAAACCCCGCCTTCCACCGGCGTATTCTTTTCCTGCCTGTCTCCGTAAATATAAATGTTTCTGTACAGAGCCCTGGTCTGAGTGAAGTTTATACCCCGGCCCGTGATAAGCATTATTTTAAGCCCTAGGGTCAATAACTCGTTTACCTTTTTGTTAATGACTGCCTGCTGCTTCGTGTTTCACGGGTAATACCGTTGCTTTATTGGCTCGTCATCCTTAAGGTATATCTTGTGTGTCGTGATATTACTAACCCCGTTCATGTTCTCGAATACTTGCCTTTGTTTATCCAGGAAAGTCTGTCCTCTTCCCTTGTCTTCCCTGTCTTCGTCCACATCTGCCGCTGTGATCTCCAGCTCCAGATTTGCGCTCCTTAGAATGCTGCGAGCTTTGCCAGGAAATCCATGCCTAGCAGGATTCCACCTGCCACTCTTTCCAGTATCATTAAGGATATTGTAAACGATCTCCTTCCAAACTGGATTTTCGCCTCGAATCTTCCCACCGTACCCGTACTTTGCCTTGCTCCATTGGCGAGCGTAATCTCTGTCCTGGTTCCAGTCTACTTGCCCTGCTTCCTTTGATCTTGGCACGGCCTCTTGCTTGTGGCACTTCGCGATGCTCCTGTGTCTATGACTCCCTTTGCCGATTGCTCTCCGATTCTTATTCGGGCCACTATTTGGAATCCGTCGCAGTTTAGTTTTTCCCCTGGTGCTGGCTCTTTTCCTCTTGCCTGAGCTGCCAGCTTTATCTGTTCAGGCTTCCTGCGATTCCCGGCCCTGCTCTGCAGCATTCGGTGGTTCTTATCCCGTTTCGTCCGCATACCCAGCAGAAAAATCTCGGCGGATTACTACATGTTCGTGCCGCATGTCCAGAGCCTCCACATCGCATGCAAATCTCTGATCTGAATTGTTGCTGTGCTGCCTGGCAGGTTCCGGCATGATTTTCCTTCTACAATTCCTGTATATGCGGTCGAGTTTCTCCTGTTCCGATAACTTTGTAAATCGCAACAGTTTCCGCAGTCCCATTGCGTACTCTCTAACAGTTTCGGATTCCCGCTGTCTCAACTGTGTAATCTGAATCTCAAGTTGTTCCTCGTATCTTGGTGGTAAGAAGTATTCCAGCATCTCCGCCGTTAATTGCACCCATGTGCTAATCTTGGACGGCGTTATGTTCCACCAGTCGATGGCGGTCCTTCTAGAATAAAGGACATTGTCTGTTCCAGCTGGTCCTTCTGTATTCCGTACCCGGCTGCTCATTTTGCTCAGGAATTCTAATGGCTTCGTCGTACCTTGGTATCGGATTCCCCAGCTGCGTACTCTGTGTACGATCTGTGTTTTCGCTCTTTTGTCCGCTTTCCTCTCTTTTTCTCCTTCCATCTTGGTGATCTGCTTCTCCGTTTGCGTTACTAGATTTTCCGGTGCCGTATTTGCTGCTGGGCTCCTGTCTCTTCTGTGTGCTGCTAATTGTGCGAGTTGCTGCATACATCTGTATGATCCGTTCTTTTTTGAAACGCAGCTATTAATCATCTTAGTTCGTCACTTCTTCCTGAAGTGTCTAATCCGAACTCGTTCGCGTATTCTGATAGCTCTGGTAGCGGAAAAAAGGCAAATTACTAGGGGTTGCTACTACTGGAGGCTTACCTCGACTAATCGCTGTCAGCTGCTCAGTGGCGATATACGGCCAGCCGCCCGCTTTATATAGGCCCCGGCTAGGCCTAGTGTGCCCGCCGTCTGTTCTAGGATTTGCCCGATCTTGATGTGACCAGCTCTCTTGCTCCAGTGTGACCCTCCGCGGTCGTCGTTGGAGCACGCGCGAAACGTATTTAAAATCGTATAGTTTTGGGGTTTTTGTTTATTTATTGTGTATTATTAATTATTATTATTCTTTATTATTATTATAATACGGTTATTGTGCGCGGTACGCGTCACGAACGCATTGAGTTTCTTTAAACTCAAGCCAGAGTTTTTTTTTTGTGCGGGAGTCACACGCCCACCTCCCGTTCAACCGATCGAGGGGCGCAGCCGTGTGGCGTACAGCACGATCGCGTTCTGGATAGACGCATGAGAAGGAAATTATAGGAAAGTTAGGTTTTAGGTTCATGCAACATTACGAGCGAATTCTACTAGCAATACAGTTTTAAGGCGAGGGAGGCTCTTAGGTCCCTCTATAAAGTCAAAGAGGCGGTTGTAATCGGCACATAAGACCCTTAAAGGTTCATGTACCTCAAACTCCCTCCTACAGTGATTTATTGCTAAGGGGATAAAGGTTCTAGATGTTAGTCGAGGAACGTGTAAGTTGAGCTCTCCTAGCAAGTAGGGTCTCTCTACGACACAGTGAATTAGCTTGTGTAGAAAGACGACACCAAGCATAGTTCTACGGTTAGCTAGAGATGGTAGGTTAATTAATAGAAGTCTACTAGAGTAAGACGGTAATCTCAGGTCGGCATCCCAGGCTAACAGATTTGAACAGATTCAATGAGAGTAATATGAATTCCCAAATGAGGACTCCAAACGCAACAATCGTATTCTAAAATATGACGAACTAAAGAAGTAAAGAGAATCCTAGTTACATAAGGCGAATCGAATTCTTTCGAACACCTTTTAATAAATCCAAGCATGCTTTTGGCCTTGTTAACCATGCAAGAAATTTGTTCTGAATACGAAAGCTTAGGATCCAGACGGACACCTGGATCGCCAACAAGAGTTATTGTTTTAAATTCACATTCATTAAGCATATATGTTGGATACTGGGTACTGGATACTGGGAGTGACACGTGAAAATGTCATCAGGTTGCATTTTGAGCTGTTGAAATTTAATAGGTTAACACGACACTATGCCTGGAAGTTGTCAAGATCGGATTGTAAGTCTGACTGACATGAGCTGTCCTTATACTGCACACATAGTTGGGTAGTACTAGCGGAAGGTCATTGATAAGTAAGGTAAAAAGCAACGGGCCAAGATGGCTGCCTTGTGGGACGTCAGATGTAACATTGAGGGAGTTGGATAGCGCATTCTTAAACAAAACCGTTTTGAGTCCTATGACTCAAATAACTGTAAACCAATTAAGGAGATCAATAGGAAACAATTAACTCCAGCATCCTTACAAAAATAAAATGATTAACCGAGTCAAAGGCTTTACTAAAGTTCGAGTAAATCACATTAGTTTGAAGTTTAAGTTAGAAACCCCTAATAACAAATGATTTAAATTCCAAAAGATTTTCAGTGGTCGATCTTCGTCTCATAAATCGAAATTCCTAAAGATATGGTCAATAGTTTGAGAGGGGGGTTACACAGAGCCTTGGCACAATACCTGAGTACACAGCCCGGTATTCCATCGGGATTCGGAGCATATACTGGCTTTACACGTTGAAGATCCAGGCGAAGCGAGCGTTCGCCTTAGATAGCACTGAAAATTAGGTTCGATCTGGGCATAGGGAAAGAATACGTCTGGTTTATCTGGTTTGAGGAAGAATAAGTGGTTTTAAAAAAATCAGCAAAAAGATCGGCGATTGCCTGATCCGAGTTTGCTGAAGAATTTTTAAATGAATTGGACTTGGTATCGGGGCCGATGGCTGTGCCGAGGGGGTGATCCCGATGATTGGTTGCTGGGATTCACACAGTTGCTGACGACCAGCAACCGATTTCTTGCGCTTTGGCGACTTGTTTAATAGCTTCAGACTATTAAAGTGAGCGTCCTTAACGCTTTGAACAGATCATTCGCTTTGCGAAAATTGACCGTGAGCTCACTAAATCCATTTCTGTTCTGCCGCATAAAGGATTTCATTTCCTTCTCAACCTCTCGACAGAACTGGCAACAATAATGTAATCCTATTTTACTGGAAATTACATCCGCAATACGGCCCGACAATTCGACACACTTAGCGTGTACAACCGTATCACAAAGCCAGCAATAGATTCTTGGTTGGTCTGCCAAAACGGTTTTTTGGCAGTTTTTTAATTCCACAGACAAAGTTAAAAGACATTTCCACAAACCTTTGGCCACTGCACTATGGTCCAGAATTCGATTTTTTTTGGCATAAACTCTAAAAATTAAGCTACAGACTTGAAACTTTGTACATTTTGTTGTTACATTATAACAAGTTTGTAAAAAAAATTTGGGGTCCATGTGACCACGCCCCTTTTTGCCTCCCATACAAGCTACTGGAATAACTTCGAATTTAACCAAATTTTATATTTTTTTTTTACAAATTACAAAAACTTAACTTTATTAACTTTTTATGAGATCTATATTATATACAAATTTATAGAATGATTAATCTTGTTCTTCCTGTAATTCTATATTAAAAATTTATTCATCGCAAAGGTCGCTTTACTGGAACTGGGACTTACATATGTATTATCGATTTATTAGAAAAGAAGCAAAAATGAGCAAAAGATATTACATAGCCATCAAAAACAAAGGTTAAAACTACAAACTTACGTTTTTAACTTTTGTCAGGAAGACAGAAAGACATAGTTAATTTTATCCTATAAAATCACATAACTAAGACGTTACACGGCACAAAAATTCTACAAAAACACATATATATTCTATATACATTAAAAACTCCATAGCTTTACCTTTAATTTCCATATTTTACTTAAATTTTTGGGTGCGTAGTAAACCTCGTGTGATATGCCAAAGTAAACAAAAAATCGCGCAAATTCCTTACGCGCAATTAGCTGATCAAGAGCTTAACTTTGAAAATTCGTAAACGCCTTCTTATGAATTTAACTATTAAAATTACTTATTTTTTTGTCTATATTCTTTATTATATTAGATTCTAAGGCGTTTTTATTAATTTTAGTGTATATCCAATACGATACACATTGAATTTTTGATTGTTGCTGCGCCATATTTCAAAAAGTTCGCTGTGACTAAAATCGAACGTGCCTATAAATTACCAAAATGTGAGAAAAGGCGGACGAATGGGGATGAGTTTTTGGTTTGTGGCTAAAGACAACACTCACAAGTACAATCTGGATCAAAGACAGAGAACGCATGTTAGTTTTCTAAGAAAATACACATAAATTGGACATTACACCACACTAAATTCCTAGAACTATACATAAACTAACAATATACATAGTGCATACCTTGAAGATTATTATCCATAATTTAGTTAATTTTTCTGGACTAATTGAACACGTGGGGCACAATGTACAGCAACTAAATATTTTGGCGCAAACTCCAATTCGGAAACCAGCTGATCGCTAGCTCACTTTTAAAAGCTCTCAAAATTCTTTGGTGGCGCTTTTAAAGCTTTTAATTAAATTTTTTAATGTATGATATATTTACTTTAAGATTAAAATAAGAAAACAACGATATATTAACGTCGAAAAATCGACTTTATGCCAAAAAAATCGAATTCTGGACCATAGTGCACTGTGCGAAAGAGGAAAACCGCCAACGCGGTTGAGCGGGAGAGTGAGAGCGATAAGGAAATAGCGAGAGAACTTAGAACCGGTTAGATGCAGCTAAACACCAACGGAACTTAAGCGAAGAGAGCCGGGATAAGCACAACAAAAAAATACAGAAAACAGTCTCAGCACAAAAACTAATAGTGTTATTAATAGAAATTAAACAAAAAAAGCTCAAGCACACGCGGTAGCAAACGGCTGTAGTGAAGTAAGAAGTTTAGTGATGATTTTAATAAAACCCCGGTTGTTTTAAAAAGCAAAACAAATCAAGATTCAAAAACAAAAGCAAAAACACGACCATTCCCTATGAAGAGAACAGACGAATGAATCGTATTGTAGTAGACTCCTCCTAATTAACTTACCATCCTTAGCTAACCGTAGAACCATGCTTGGCATTACCTTCATTTACAACCTTATCCACGTTGTCGTGGAAAGTGCTGACTTTTTCGGTCAGCTTAATTTTCACGTAACGGTAGAAATACTAGATCCTATATTCCTTTAGTGTTGCGCCACTGCAAAACGTCTTTTGAATTGAATGAACCCTTTAGAGCCTTATGTGCAAAATATAACGATTTGTAAATAATAAAATCAAACGTAGATAGCCTTCTCAAACTAAAAACATTAATACTAACCCACTTAGTACGCATGCAGGAAAACAATATTGCAGCACGCCAGTAGTCACTTCCTCGTATTCCTTTTCTATACTTTCATTTGTCGCGCCAACTAACACCTAACACGAACAGTAACGTGCTTGGTGTCAAATGGGCCACTTGAAAGTACTGACCTTAGTCGTCCACGAATTTTGAAAGAAAAATTGGTCATTAAGTCCCTAGATTGGCAAGAAACCAGCCCCGACTTCGACCCAAGAGAGAATGTCTTGCAGCGAAAAGTAAAAGAAGGAAACCTAAATCAATGGCAGATTTGAAGGAAGTAATTGAAAAAGTATAATTATCGAATATCACGGGGGTATATTTAAGAACATTATACAATTCGATGCCCAATATGATCAAATCGGTAATTAAAGCAAAAGAGGGTACTCCAAGGTACTAATTTTAATTAAAACAAAAATAAACTTTAATTTGATACAAAATATTTAATATAATATAGATAATTAAGCATACCTTTAAAATAAAATATTATTTGTTAAATATTTGTTTATTGATGTAGTCATAGTCGAGATATGAGCAGTATATCTGACTACATGATAACCAGAACGTGCAACGATAACCAGAAACAACAACATTCATGGGACCTGACGACTGAAAAACAGGTCCGAACCATGCTCATCACCTCAATATATATACCGACGGCTCCAAGATGGAAGGAGGAGTTGGAGCGGGCATATACTGTACAGACCCTGAAATGAGGCTGTGTAGTGTACAGAACAGGACGGCTTAGCCTTGGTAGCCTGAAACGGCCAGAAACTATGACCGTTGCCCAAAGATGTTTCTTTTATAAGAAGCTAGGTTCGACGGTGCGCATTCTTGCTGTGCTCGGGTCCAGCTTGTCGGATTGGTCGGGGTCCTTTCTCCCCTAGCTATCTTTCCTTCTAACAGAAGTCAATTAATGCGCGAGATAAACCAAAAATTAATCAGTCTCTTCAAGGGAAATGGTATATAAAAAAGCAGTGTGTGTCTAGGGACACGCGTGAGGAACGAAGTTCCTTTGGCATGTGTACTGTTTAGCAGGCATGACGAGATGGAGGTCAATGAAGGAGAGACAGGAGTAAATGAAGGCGAAAAATGATTTACAACAATAATTTACAACATTTATACAAAAATGATTTTTACTTATTTATTCTAGGTATATAAATCTAATCAGTTTATTCAATGATAGTGACAATTGGCTTATGGTAACTAAAGTAAGATACAAACATTTGAGATTCAATTTTGTCCAAGTATCTCGAAAAAACTGCATCAATAGTCGTATTGAATCTTGTTGTAGACATTGTTGGGTCGTTATTAATTTTCAAATCAAATTCTTCAAGGAGAAATTGTGTCAGTGGCTCTGATTTTTTATCAGAAAAGTTGATGTTAAAATCACCTGCCAAAATTAGGGAATTTCATACAAATTTGTATTATATCTCCGAAGAAGTCGAGAACCTTCTTCAGTATATTCTAACAGTACTCTGTGAATGAACTCTTGAATATCCACAATTTTCTGATTCGGTGAAACGTAGATGACTGCCATGACCACCGTGATACCGTTTTCCATTACACACTGAGCCGCACAAAGGTCCGCAACGCTTGTATGTCGAACAGAAAAGTCCTGAATGTTTTTGGAAATCATCTCCATGTTCGGCGTTACGATTTTAGTTATATCACTCATGTTCTGATATATTGCTACACCCCCTGCACGAACGGTATCACGTTTGAACTGAACGATGCAATGGAAGTGTGGTATATTACATTGCTGACCATTAGCCAACCACGTTTCGGTAAGCAATAAAATATTGCTCTTCAGAATAACTGCGTCATCTAAATCGGCGTAATGATTTTTAAGACTTTGTACATTGAAAGTAAACAACGAGACACCTTTTTTATTGCCGAGAGTATTATTGGTATAACCGCGACTGCTGGCACCAATTTAGTCAATACTCTTTAATATTGCTATTTCTAAATTTCTTTAATTAATAAAATTAATTACTGCGAATAAATTTTTATAATTATTATTAAAATAAATATAAAATCACACAAAAATTTACATATAAATCAAATTAATAACAAATTTTCAAGCCAAAATAAAACTTTATTATTATATTTAAATTAAAATAATAATTTTATTAAAATTATATAAACAAATTAAATAATTATTAATAGTAACGATAATATTAATTATACGCACACATGCACACATGCACACACGCACATATGCATACATGCACACTGGGAGTCTGAGAGAAAACTCACTGTGGCAAGACGTGTTTTTTCCGCGCTCTGTAGTTGTATCCTCCGCGAGACGGCACGAGTGCGCGAACGACCCTGCAAAGTACAAAGACTGTAGTGCGAGACTCCCTGGGGCAGATACGTACCAGGATCGGCTCCGGCTGGCTTTCCGGGCGCCCAGAATCGTGGCAACGATTCCCAGGTAAGGGGGGATCCTCTCTCGCGCCCTGCGAGCGCATCCCTCTCCAGAGAGCACCCACCACTCTCCTAGTCTCCACAAGCCTTTTTCCACATTTTTCCGCGCGTTTTTCTCCTCCGGCAAACAACACAACAACACCAGCTGATCGCAGTGTTGTACAACGCCTGAGAGGGAGCTTTTGAAGCCGCGCAGTGTTGGAAAACACGCGTAGCCAAATACGTTACGTAGCCAAATACGTTACGTTATAACCCACCAAAATACGTTACGTTACGTGTTTCGCTCAACAGATCCCAGCATTTCCAGCAGCTGGCTCCATTGGGGCAAAGAGTAGAAGGCCAAGGATCCGGCCACATTCCAACCCCTCCGCTGCGGCGGCGCCAGTCAAAAGGGGCTCTGGGGACCGAGAAGGAGCGGTATAACTCCCATCAAGCATCCGCTGGGGGAAATCCCCGTGCACCGAGGGACCCCAACTAGGAGCAGGTGCGATGAGTAAGGCTACGCCAACAGCCCGGGACGACGAGACCCAGGCATTAGCGGTAGCGAGAGCTGAGGAGGAGCTGCTGCTTAACTTCCAGCGCAGGAAGCAGAGGGTCCAACGCTCGCCCGAGACGCACCCGATGTCAGCGCCGCCGAAAATGCACGAGCCGATATTTGTCTTCGGCGAAGGCGATGAGGAGATGGCCACGCCGAAGAGATCCCGGGATGCAGCGAGCCCCGAAGGGAAGCAATCCGGCACTAGCAAGAAGCAGAGGGTCGAAGCAGATGCTCCAGCTCTAGCGGAAAACTGGGGGCAATGCTAGCCGACATGATCGCAACATTCACCAGCACAAAGAGCAATAACAAGAAGGTGGTCCGCCACGTCACCCAGGTGACGATCGATTCACTGATAGCCATGAAGGAGCTGCAGCTCGAAATCAGTGCTGCGCTGGCCACCGGCCACACTAACGGCCACACCAATGGTCCCACAGCCTGCACGAGCCAGCAGACCACGCCCTCGCTGGCTGCCACGATCCCTAGAGGCCCTGCCGAAAGCGGGACTGGAAATACGGCCTGGCAGCAGGTCAAGGCTAGACCGAAGCCCAAGCCATCCCAACCCAGAACTGAGAGTAGCGTACACAAAGGGGAGCGTGCCCCTCGCAATACGATGCCCAGGAAGCAGCGATCAGACGCAATACTGATCAAATGCAGTGAAGGATCCTACGCAGACATGCTGAGGATCGTCAAAACGGAACCCTCACTCCAGGGACTCAAGGACAGCGTCCAAGGCCTGCGAAGGACAGCCAATGGGGGTCTCCTTCTGAGGATGCAGAAGCCCCTCGACCCTTCCACGCAGCAACTACAAGCGGCACTAAAGACAGCCATCTCTGGCAAGGCGGAGGTGGCTGTTATGCAGGAGACGGTCCAGGTTGAGATCCGTGACCTGGACGACCTGACCAGTGTGGATGAGGTCACAATGGCCCTATTCGCGAGAGAAGATAGCGACATCCCAAGCGACGCCGCTCCCAGGATGCGGAAATCATTCGGAGGAACGCAAACCGCGACGGTCAACTTAAGACCTGAACATGCACGGAGGCTGCTCGACAAGGGCAAAATCCGTATTGGATGGGTCGTGGCCGCATCAGGGAGAAGACGGAGCCGAGGCGCTGCACAAGTGCATGGGCTTCGGGCACACCTCGGCAAGATGCCGCGCCTCCGACGCAACGGCCAAAGCCACCCAGGAGTCGTGCTTCAAGTGTGGAGGCACCGGCCACAGGCACAACACGTGCAGAGGCAAGCCCAAGTGCATCTTATGCACGAGAGGTGGCAAGACCGCGAGGGACGCAGAACATGCAACCCTGAGTAGGAGCTGCCCCGAGTACCAGAAAGCAGTCAAAACCTTGAACAATGGTTAAGTTTCTGCAACTTAACCTTAACCATTGCAGAGCAGCCCAAGATCTGTTGTCCCAGACGGCAAGCGAGCAGAAAATCGACATTGCTATATTGAGCGAGCCCTATAAGGCACAAGCAGAAGGCGTATGGCAGCAAAGCGCCGATGGCGGCGCTGCCATATGGAGCTGTGGGCAGCCCCCGGGCCACCTAGCGCAGAGGGCGTCGAGACGCGGCTACGCCAGGGCTAAGGTTCAAGCGACTACCATATACAGTTGCTACTTAGAACCCAGCATGCGCATAGGCGAGTTTAAGGACATAGTGCAGGAGATCGCCCAAGATGCTCGAGGACGGTCCCCGGTGCTAATAGCTGGCGACTTCAACGCGTGGTCCACCGCCTGGGGGAGCAAGAGAACGACGGAGCGGGGAACCATCCTTCTTGATGCCCTGGCCACCCTAGACGTCTGCCTATTAAACGACGGAAACAAGTGCACGTACAGCAAGGCAGGTGGGAGTCAGTCATTGACCTGACTTTCGCCAGCCCGGTGCTTACAAGGAACAGCTGCTGGGAGGTCACTGACCTGTTCACCTTCAGCGACCATGCTGCAATTGTCTTCAACTCGAGGCACAGCCCGCCACGCCCGTTAACTCGGGAGACAGTGTACAGAACAAACACCCTGAAACACGCACCGCAAACACGCACATGCACACACACGCACATGCACACACACGCACATGCACACACACGCACATGCACACACACGCACATGCACACACACGCACATACACACGCACATACACACACACGCACATACACACGCATATATATATATATATATATATATATATATATATATATACTCTACTCTCACTCTACGAAGGAGAAGAAGACAGAGAGCCGGAGAGCCGTTTAACGTTACGTTACGGTTTTTCTCGGCTAGCCCTCCTCCGCCAAACTCATACCGCGCCATAAGGAACTTCGTTCCAATAAAGGAATTGATTCCGCGCCGTCACGCGTACTATATCCAAATAAAATGTAAACTCCGCTAGATTATGGGATCACAGGTGTTAAGTGTCCCGTTTCTCTACCCACCCAACCTTGACAACTACTAGAATTTTATAGCTGTCCCAAGTCAAAAGAATCTTCACATTCTTAATTCACTTTAGTAGAACTTAGCATGAGTACTCGACGGACGAAAGTAAATAAGTTTAAGCCAACATGTTTATAATCATAAAGGTACAAATAAGTTTCATTTTAATTCCATATGTAATTCACAGAAAAGCAAAACTAACAAATATGTTTACATTTAACACTAATTTAATTATCGGTTATTAATTCTTGTTATCAGCAAAATATTTAATGGGGCTCATGGTGGTATCATTTCTCATATCATTATTTATATATTATAATTTAGGCATGCATTTCGCTTATAAATACTCACAGTAATTCAACTCTCACCGATGTATCATTGGACCCAAGATGACTCCGATGTAATTGCTGTATAATTTAGGAAGTAGTTATATATATATATAGATAAAGAGAGAAAGATATATTCAAATGATTCCCATCTTCATATTGCTCAGTCTTACAATTAGTTTTCTTTAATTAATTTATGCGTTAGTTCATAGTTTAAAAAAAAAATTGAAATGCAAAAACAAGAAGATTTTAAATTACTCTTTAGCTTTAAGCTCCAGTATCCAGCAAATAAAGTTGTCACGCAGCGCAAAAATGTTTATTCTTTTGAAGTGTGACCGCTCTTTCTACTTGTAGTTCGGCATTTTTTTAATGCAAATGTTGCGGTCATACTTTGTAGACAACCGGCAAAATTTGAAACAATACACACATTCATCTTTTTATGATTTGTTTTAGATTAATAATTGTCCCAAAGCTATTGACATGCGTTCCGGCTGCTGCGCCTGCCTTGGACTGCTCTTTTATAGAGGTGCCGAAACATCGATGTTTGGAAGCATCGATGCATCGACGGCGAGAACATGCGCCGCGGCAGGGGCCGAAGCTTCTGCGCCAGAACATCGGCAGAGGAAGGGCCCGAGCAACGCCGCCGCCGCCGATCGTTCTCTTCTCTCGGCGAACTTCAAGGCGAACAGACGTGCGACGATATAACCCGCAGGAACACGTGGTGGAAAAGTACCGACGGCGTTTTAAATCTGAGGCCACATGGACATGGAGTCATGGAGACATGGAGTCCAGCGCCCAGGTGTAAGGAGGGTGCGCCGGCCAAGCGGCCTCCCGCGGCATGGGAGCCGGCGGTGTAGACACGAGGTAGGGAAACAGATACGGAAAACTAGACGGACAAAATAAACTTAATAATAAAACCCGACGGCATTTGGCCGGCTCTCAGACCCCGAGATCCTCCTCCATCTTCGCCTAGGGCATCGGCACCACGGTAAACGGGGCCGATTTCCCAGTTCCGCGGCCTCGCTCGGGATTGAAGCGCCGGCACCATGGTAAACAAGGTCGGCACTAAGACGCGCCCGGCTATCCCGACCCGGACATATTCTCCTGGCGAGGCCAGCGGCTCGGCACCATGGTAAACAGGGCCGGGTACCTGGCCACGCCCCCGAGGGCCCCGACGCGGTTCCCGGCATCGGCCGGCCGCTCGGGCCGCCCATCCCGCCACGGCGGCCCCCTTCACTTGGCCGACGTGGACGGGATTGTCTGTCCCCAAAAAAACCTGGATCTTGGATCCACACGCAGCCCTACACGGGCCGCCCCTTTTCCCCAGACTATCCTCCTAATATAAATCTGCGCTCTCACCAGCGCATCCCCGTTTCCCCTGCCTGTCTCAATATAAATAATGGGAGGACTCCTAAGCCGCTGAGGATATCCCAGTCTTAGAACGAATCGCTTCCTCACAATTTTAAAATTAATAACAAATCAAAAAAATTAAAAACAATGCAAATTCTTTTTGACACGCATCATAATAACTGATAATTGGAAACTTAAAAACAATGCGAATTCTTTTCACAATGTAATAGGAAATTAAACTTATAAGAGATCTGTTTCAATAGTCTATCTATAATGAGTACATATTGTATATGTAATCACTTTGTTGTCGATATGTTCAAATTTTTGTTTATAAACATTAATTTGTCCACTAAATCGGATTTGAGACGAGTTCGGCGATCGGAAATGATTTCTCCCGCTTTGCTAAAAGCCCATTCCGATTCAACCGATGTTGCAGGCACACAAAAGTGTTTCAACGCCAGTTCCTTGAAAGGTGCCATATTGTTTGAACTCTCCTAAAATTAAAAATATTAATTTAAATAGCTCATAATACGAAATTAAAAAATGTACCTTCCAAAAAATGAGTGGTTCGCACTTTTCTGGCTCGTTCGCCATCTCAAGATGCTGCCGGAGCAAAAAAAAATGAAGTCCGGACGCGTGTTAAATAAAATATTTAAAACAAATTCTTCTAATTTGCATACCTTTAGCGTTGTACCTCTTCTTCTTGTTCTTGAAATAGTGACGAACCAAAAACATCGATAGTCGATTGAAAACATCGATGTTTCGGAAATTTTCAAAAACATCGATACATCGATGTTAGCATCGATGTTTCGGCACCTCTACTCTTTTAAGCAAGTGCGGGATCCGTGTTCTGTTCAGAAACATGATTGCACCAGTGGCCATACCCATAACCTATGCCAGTTGCATAACGAGATGCAAAAGTGGCCAATTTTCCCTTCGACTGTCCTGCATCCTTATTTTTAATTTTTCTTTTTCGCCCCAGCAAATTCATATAATTTCCCGATCCCCAATATATTGTATTTGCCTTTATCAAGTCAATTAGGACTGTATTCGCTCTTCTAATTCGACTTTTCCACGCATTTTTGTTCATGGCGGGATCCATAGTTTGAAATATGTAAAGGGCAGATCGAGAGGCAAACGTTGGAGACAGGGCGTTTTATTAAAGCACGGTATCCAGAGAGAAGAAAACTGTTGCACCGCACTTGCATAAAAGAGCCCATATAAAATCATCCGAGCTCCTTAGACATGTACTATGAGTAGTCCAAGGCAGGCGCAGCCGCCGGAACGCATGTCAATAGCTTTGGGACAATTAATAATCTAAAACAAATCATAAGAAGGTGAATGTGTGTGATGTTTCAAATTTTGCCGGTTGTCAACACAGTATGACTGCATCATTGGCCCTCAAAAAATGCCGTACAACAAGTAGAAAGCGCGGTCACACTTCAAAAGAATAAACATTTTTGCGCTGCGTGACAACTTTATTTGCTGGATACTGATCTTAAAATATTTATTCTTTTTCGCTACGCGTTATAGCACAGTATCCAGCAAATAAAGTTGTCACGCAGCGCAAAAATGTTTATTCTTTTGAAGTGTGACCGCGCTTTCTACTCGTTGCTCGGCATTTTTTGAGGGCCAATGATGCAGTCATACTTTGTTGACAACCGGCAAAATTTGAAACATCACACACATTCACCTTCTTATGATTTGTTTTAGATTATTAATTGTCCCAAAGCTATTGACATGCGTTCCGGCGGCTGCGCCTGCCTTGGACTGCTCATAGTTCTTGTCTACGGAGCTCGGATGATTGTATATGGGCTCTTTTAAGCAAGTGCGGGATCCGTGTTCTGTTCAGAAACATGATTGCACCAGTGGCCATACCCATGTCCTATGCCAGTTGCATAACGACATATTGCATATTTTCGGCGCAATAACAAAGAGTGGCCGCAGCAGGTGCACGATTAGCACGAAGCCGAGAATCAAAACAAACGAAAACTCTTTTACAGCTTCTAGACTGGTGCAATGAATTGGGTTTGGTTTATTTACGTCACAGGTGCTCGCCGATTACAGATGAGGTTATGGAAATGGACCGCGATCTCTGTCTGAGGGGTCCAAACAATCCTAAATTTTCCGTCTTAATTTCCAGACTATATATCTTTTTATATATCTTTTTTATCTATAGATCTTTGGCTCAAACCAAGGCTGAATGCCTGCATAAAATCAAATTAGAACTCAGAACTTTCGTTCGATCTGGAAACATACCTCCTGCGCTGACAACTAACACTTATTCACTTTAGTTCACTCTACTTTCTTGATAGTTGTGATGTTTATTTTTATGAAATAGTTTATTTATATAAATTAGTTGATAGCTGATTAGCTAATATAAATTTGAAAATTAACACTTCGTGTGTACAGTTGAGCTGCTTATGCCACGACCATATACAGACTATAGGTCTTTATTGCTCGCTGAATTCTTTCGCTGAGTTCTTTCATTACACCAATTATAGCAAGTGCATCAGCGAGGGCGGTACAAAAGTTGGCGTACTAATTGTACCTAACAATAGGTTAGGTTAGGTTTCGTCGGAAGGCCCTCAAGGGGGGCCACTCATGGGCCAATATGGCCCTTAGCTGTCCGAAAGTTTCTGAGTGGACCTAGTGAGTATTCACGCGGTTTTCAAAATCTTTAAGGATCAGAGTGTTTTTCGCGAAGGAAAGTAGTTCGCCTGGCTTCTTTCTGGAGGCATCTTCTAGCGATGCCAGAACTGGAGCGCCTAGGTATTTTATTCTTGCCCTTGCTAGGGCCAGACATTTACAAATGAGATGCTCCAAGGTTTCAGTTGCCTCGGATTCATCACATTTCCGGCATTTGGCGTTTTCGGTAATGCCCAGCTTGACTGCATGTGCCGCAGCTAGGCAGTGACCTGTGAGAATTCCCTCTAACAGTCTGCAATCTTTTCTTGGAAGATGCAGCACGTAGTGACTAAGTTTTGCGCTGCGCTATTTGCACATGATTTTTGATGTTTTATACCTGCTGTTAGCTCGTGTGTCGGCCCGTCTCTCTAGCTCGCTTTGAAGCGTTTTTAGGGAGACAGGAACGTTTTCTATTCTTTCATTAGGCAGTTTTACGCCTTCCTTTGCAAGTTCGTCGGCCGTCCTGTTACCATCGATGCCCTGGTGGTTGGGAACCGAGTAGATCCGCACTGACGTAGTCGTGCTGAGGATATCTAGTGCCTCCCTGCTTGCCAGTACATTTTGGAAACTGACCGCTGACGATTGCATGGATCTTATCGCCGCTTGACTGTCTACGAACTAGTTGACCGCTTCATATGGGCGGTCTATGCTCTGCGCAAGCTCTGCCGCTTTCCCTATAGCGAATACTTCCGCTTGGAATATGCTGCATTGGCTTGGTAGCTTATACAACAGCCTCATTTCAGGGTCTGTGCAGTATATGCCCGCTCCAACTTCTCCTTCCATCTTGGAGCCGTCGGTGTATATATTGAGGTGTTGAGCATGGTCCTGACCTGTTTTCCAGTCATCTGGTCCCATGAATGTAGTTGTTTTTACATCCGGGCACCATGTAACCATGTAGTCAGATATACTGCTCATGTACCGACCAATTGAACTATGCCCGAATCCCTGTAGGGACATATTCCCTGATGCAACTAGGGGTTGTGCCGCCTTTCCTGTAATCAGTTGCGCGTGGATGTCTAGGGGATCAACTCCTATTATAGTTTCGAGTGCTTTTGTGGGGGTTGACCTCAGCGCCGCTTTTATGCAGAGCAGTGCCTGCCGCTGAGTTCTCTCCATGAGCTTGTTATAAGTCTTCTTTTCCATGGCTTGCCACCACACTAAGACTTCATACATCAGAGTTGGACGCACCACCGATATGTAAATCCAGTGCATTAGAGCGGGTGAGAGGCCCCATGTGCTGGTAAGCATCTTCTTGGATGCATAAAGCGCTATGGTGGCCTTCTTTATCCTCTCTAGTACATTGGGCTTCCATGCTAGCTTGCTGTCTAATACAATTCCGAGGTACTTGACTTGTGTCTTCGGGGTTAGCCTGGTTGAGTTAATTTTCGGGGGACCCATAGCGGAACCTTGTATCTCTTGGTGAAGAGAATGAGGTCGTCTTGTCCGTGTTGATACTGAGTCCTACCTTCTTCGGCCACTCACATATCTCCCTGAGTGTTGATTCCATAATCGAGCTGAGGGTCGATGGGCAGACTCCCGTGATAATTATGCTTATGTCGTCAGCATAGGCTGTTATCTTTGGGGCCTTCCTCTCGAATCTCTTGATCAGGTCGTCTACCACCAGATTCCACAGGAGAGGCGACAGGACCCCGCCTTGCGGCGTGCCCCTGTGTGCTCCTTTCACCGTGGAGGCGGTGCCCCAATCGGATTGTACCCGCCTACAGCTTAGTAGATTTCTTATCCACAAGCTGATGACAGGGGGCGTGTTGGCCGCTTCAGGCGGTCCATTATAGCGTCTGTGGTCACGTTGTTAAATGCTCCAGATATATCCACAAACACTCCTAGAGCAAATTCTCTGTTATGCAGGGCTCTCCAATGGTGGCTACTAACGAGTGTAGTGCCGTCTCCACTGATTTTCCTTTCGTAGCCTAAAAGTGCTGGTTGGATGACAGCAGTAGTCCCACATCGTTTCTGATGCATATGTCCAACAGCTTTTCTAGCGTCTTAAGTAAGAATGAGGTGAGGCTAATCGGCCTGTAATCCTTGGGGCTCACATGGCTGCACTTGCCTGCTTTTGGCAGGAAGACAATCCTAGAGGTCCTCCATTGGATAGGGATATAGCCCGTGCTTAGGCAAGCTGTGAATATAGCGTGTAGCCATGGGGTGATCACTTCTTTGGTCACCTGTAGCATGGCTGGGAATATTCCATCTAGTCCTGGTGCTTTAATTCCCGCGAAGGAATCTATAGCCCATTGGATTCTTCTAGAGGATATTAGGTTTGTTGGGAGACTCTCTTCTCCAAGTGCGAGGTCCTGATGCTTGCTAGCATCGGATATCTCAGTGCATCCTGGGAAGTGAGCATGCATTAGTGCTGTTAGGGCCTCCTCGCTACCCTCAGTCCACTGTCCATCTTCGCGTTTGAGCTGACTAGCCGTTATTGGAGCAGAAGTTTCTCCACGAGCTTCGTTGTGCCCTGCGTATTTCCTTCTTGTAATCCCTGAGTAGGGTCTTGTATTCCTCGTCGATCACATCCTCTTTCGCCTCTTTGGCGATTTTGAAGAATTCTCTGAGGTTATTGCGTAGGAGCGAAAGATTACTATTCCACCAGGGTGGCTTGGTCCTCTTCCTAGCTCTAGATGTCGGGCATGCTGAGCGTTGCGCATCTAGTAATTCTTTGGAGAGGGTTTCTAGGGACTTTTCTATGTCTTCAGCGGATTTTACTAGGCCCGGGCCAGTCGCGAGTCGTGTAAAGATTGTCTTCCTAAACTTTCCCCAGTTGGTGTTCCGGGGGTTCCTAAAGACGGTTGGTTTGGGAGAGTGGTCGAAGTCGTATTGGAATTGAATGTACTTATGATCTGAGAAGGATGGTCTCTCAAGGACTCTCCATTCTGATACCATTGCACATTGTCCCCTTACGAGTGTTATGTCTAGCACGTTTGAGGAGGTGGGACCTACGAAGGTATGTTCTTCTCCTACGTTAGCTATGCATAGGTTAGTGGGTTGATGTCGTGGGTTGATGTCGTGGGTTGATGTTAGTGGGTCGTTGATGTCGGGGCTCCTCCACACGCAGTGATGTGCGTTGGCGTCTGCACCCACGATCAGTTGCTGGTCGTTCGGGATGGCTTCCACCATGCTCCTGAGTTCCTCCGGAGGGGCCGTTCTGTCGTGTGCCATGTAGCAGGAAGCTACCATAAGGCGCTTCTTCTCGCTCTCCAGTATCACAACAGTTAGGTCATCCATGCTGTAATGAGACATAAGGTTAGCATGCAGACCCCTCCGTACAAGTACGGCGGTTCTATTTCTGCTTACCGATGGTGTGTAGAACAAGTTGTAATTAGAGGACTTTAGTCCGGCGACGGCATTGCCCGAGGCAATCCATGGCTCCTGGACTAAAGCTATGTCGGCGGACCCTTGCTCCAGGGCGATGAGGAGTTCCGCCGACGCGATCTTGCTCTTATGGAGATTGAGCTGCAGCACCCTGAGTGGCATGGGTACTGGGCTCAACTTCATTCGACGGGTTGACTGTCAACGTCAGGTCACCGTCCTCCGCGTCCTCGTCCAGTGAGAGTCCCTGGGCGGCGTCCACGATGGTTTCCAGACCTAAGTCCTTCTCCACCTCGCCTGCCTTCAGGTTGTGAGCATCCTTATCCCCGGGATTGCGTTTTTTGAGGCGCAGGTACACGCTCCCCATGCCCCACGCCATCTTCCCTTATCTCGGATAAATGATGTCCTCTGCCTCCTTGTTAATCTGGAGGACTGCACTCTGGCCCCCCTCCTTGGGTAATGGGGTCGCAAGGTGCAGAACCTTCCAGTCCGCGGTTGGGATGTCCGGATTCTGACGCTGCAGCAGCTTCAGCGGCGGTCCCCTTGGATTGCGATGGGGAAAAGAACCTTCGCCTTAGGAATGGACGGGATTAGCTCCCTGTCCACCACCTCCAGCTGGGCCCCCTCCCACAATGCCTCCAATTGGCAGACCGTTTTTCTCGTCGGGTCATCGTTGCATTTCAGGATTTTTACCCCGTTCAGCCACCCGGCACCATCAAATGTGGGCATGGGGGCCTCGGGGTCTTCCTCCATCCGTGCAAACAATGACTCAACGAGTCGCGCATGCACCAACTTCCACCGCGGCTCGGTCATCTTGCCGGCTTCATCGCTTTTGTCAATGAGTGCCACGATCAAGTGTCGTTTGGTCACCTCACTGACTTTAAGCTTCGTTCTCGTCTCGGGCTTCGTCGCTTTCTGGGGGGAGCGCCTGCCTCCTTCGGCCCGCGTCACCGCTTGCTCCCCGGTGCGTCCTTGTTGGCGCTCTCGGTTGAGCGTTGCCTCTTGTTGGCAAGCGACTCCTCCACCTTGTTGGCGAATCCGCCCGTTGAGACCATATTCGGGAGGTTGGCGAAGTGCAGCCTGCCCTCTGCGACCCTTTGCTCGGCCCAGGTAAGCTTTGCCTTCTCCTGTGGGGATAGGGCGGCTTTTTTCTGGAGCCGGCTCAGGATGCGAAGGGCGGCTTTGTACTGCGCCTTAGCCTTCATCCCCTCGCTTGAACGCTTCGGCCCGACCCTGCGCGGGGAGCTGGTGCCTGGTTTCGGCGAGCGGAGAAGGCTTTCCTCCTCTTCTTTAAAGAGCTGCACGCTCTCCAGGTCCGAGTCTGTGTCGACTATGGCACCTGAGCGGCAAAGCTTCCCTTGCGACGTTGTGGCAGTAGCATTACAACTGACATGACCTGCTCCCGTCAAATCAGAGGTGTGACCGCTGGCGACACGCAGACGGGATTGCTCCCCCCCGTGCCCGCCGGTGGTAGCAGTCACGCCTTCCACCGACGTTTGGGCTGATATCCCAGCCCGAGTTGTGTCCTTTGTTGTGTCCATTACTCAGAGTACACTGGGGAACCACCCACTTGCGTTTTATGCCTAACCGCCAGGCTGCGTTTTATGCCTAACCGCCAGGCACCTCCACCCATGGCAAAGTGATTCATTTCCTCCAGATTTTCCAGCGGAAGGAATTGAACCGTTGCCTTAGCTAGACACTGTATTACCGCGGACGGAGCAAGCAGCAGTGCATTACCCGTTGTCCGGGATAATACAGTGCCCATTGCCCAGCCGGCGCCCTCTTGGAGGGTTCAGATGGAGGATTTTCGCCAGCCTACCTAACAATAATTGCCTTTAAATTAATCCACCGACTAACAGCCAACGCGTACTGACGTCGTCTCTCCGCAGTCTCTAGTTGTTACACTTTGCCATCCCTCTTTATTTAAACTTTCTCGCTCATACACGCGTAAATTTAAATAAACAACAAAAAATCTCTGCAAAAAAACAATTAATATATCATCATGGCCCCCGGGCCTCCAAACCTAGGGGATAATCGCTTTGCAAGTCTCAGCGTTAGCCCCAAAACAAAGAAAAAAAAGACATTACAGCAAACTCCCTGAAGAATACCCAGACCTCCCAGTGCCAGTTCAACAAAATCCAAAATTTTTGAAAGTCACCTTCAAAAATAGTGACAAACATATAACGGACTTCTCATGTTTCGCTGTGGATCGCGCTCTCCGCATAATCTGCAAAGACATAATCAAAATCAATCCCCTACAAGAAGGCAGTCTCCTGATGCTAGTTAAAAACAAGCAAACCGCAGACACATTTTTAAACACAAAGAATCTCCCTGGCATTTTCGATATCCAATGCAGCCTCCATGACTCCCTTAATTTCGTAAAAGGAACCATCTACGCTCCATATCTGGTGAACATCCCCGAAGAGGAAATAGTCGCTGAATTAAAAACCCAAAATGTACACTCAGTCTTTAAATTTACAAAGTTGATCGACGGTACACCAAAGCCCACGGGAGTGATCTTAGTGACCTTCGACCTGTACACCCTACCCAGCAAATTGGACGTCGCCTGGCACACAACTAGAGTCCGAGAGTATATACCAAACCCAATGAGATGCAAAAACTGCCAAGTATTAGGGCACACAGCAAAGCACTGCAAGAACCCCTCCATGTGTGTTTCTTGCAACCTCTCTCCACACGTTCCCGATTCCTGCACTCGTACACACTGCGCAAACTGCAACGGAGATCACCCTGCCTCCTCCTCCTCATGCCCAAAATACATCCAGCAAAGAGAACTACTCCGCATCAAAACGACCAAGAAATGCAGTATGAGAGAAGCCAGAATATTACTAAAACAACAATTACCCAACAACACATCAAATTCATCATCAACATTTGCAGCAGTCGCTGCCAACAAACCAACAACGCTATTTACAGCATCATCACCGAAAATTTCCACAAATATGCCAAAAGAAAATGACAAAATCTCAACAAATGCCCCCGCTCCTCTTCACCGTGAATCCCTATCAGCAGTCTTATCTGCTTTAGCATCTCGCTCCTCTAACGCAGAGCAGGTGCACCCAAACTTAATCCCAACCATAAGCACAGCTTCTGCTGCCCTCTCAGCAGCAAAAAAATACGCAACAAAAACAAAATTAAACAAAAAAATTAACTCATCACTCCCTCAATCTAATCTCGCATCTTCAATAAACAACTTAGACTCAGACGAGTCAATGAAAGAACGATTCTCTTAATCGTCTTCTATTGCTCTCACTCCTCTGCAAACATAAAACATCTATATATAATGAATAAAAATGCATTTAAAAATTTTTCAGTGGAACATAAACGGTATCTTTAACAATTATAACGAGCTCTCACTCATCATAAGAGACCACCCCCCAGATGTTCTATGTTTGCAAGAAACACACTTACCTCACAATTTTAATTCATTCATTTGCCCCAAGGCATACACTGGATATTTTTATAATCACCCCCAAAACACTGCGGCCAAACAAGGAATTGGTGTGCTTATTAAGCGCACTATTCCACACTCCCACAGTAGAGGTGCCGAAACATCGATGTTTGGAAGTATCGATGTTTCGATGTTTTTCACAAAAAACATCGATGTTATATCGATGTAACATCGATGTTTTCCGATGTTTTCTAACAAAATTTATATTTGAATTAACACTTGAAAAAGAAAACACATTTTTCATTATTAAAATAAATTTATTTTAAATTTAATAACAAATCAAAAAACAATGCAAATTCTTTTCACACGCATCATAATAACTGATAATTGGAAACTTAAAAACAATGCGAATTCTTTTTACAATGTAATAGGAAATTAAACTTATAAGAGATCTGTTTCAATAGTCTATCTATAATGAGTACATATTGTATATATGTAATCACTTTGCTGTCGATATGTTCAAATTTTTGTTTATAAACATTAATTTGTCCACTAAATCGGTTTTGAGACCAGTTCGGCGATCGGAAATTATTACTCCCGCTTTGATAAAAGCCCATTCCGATTCAACCGAAGTTGCAGGCACACAAAAGTGTTTCAACGCCAGTTCCTTGAAAGGTGCCATATTGTTTGAACTCTCCTAAAATTAAAAATATTAATTTAAATAGCTCATAATACGAAATTAAAAAATTTACCTTCCAAAAAAGAGTGGGTCGCACTTTTCTGGCTCGTTCGCCATCTCAAGATGCTGCCGGAGCAAAAAAAATGAAGTCCAAACGCGTGTTAAATAAAATATTTAAAACAAATTCTTCTAATTTGCATACCTTTAGCGTTGTACCTCTTCTTCTTGTTCTTGAAATAGTGGCGAACCAAAAACATCGATAGTCGAATGAAAACATCGATGTTTCGGAAATTTTCAAAAACATCGATACATCGATGTTAGCATCGATGTTTCGGCACCTATATCCCACAGAACGATTAATGCAAATATTCTTTGCTCAGTACTAGAATTAAATTTAGATAGCCCTATTAATATAATAAACACTTATATCCCACCATGCAAAAACATCTCTAGCCAGGAATTAGGTAACATCATAAACCAAGTTGCCGAACCTCTTATGGTACTAGGAGATTTTAATGCCTGGAGCACCTTATGGGGATCCCTTCAAACCAACTCACGCGGCAAGAAAGTAGAACGGGTTATCAACGCCCAGAACTTTATAATTTTAAACGATGGCTCCCCCACCCACCTCTCCACACATAATTCCTTTACCAACGTAGATATTTCCCTAATCTCCCCAGCAATTGCCCACAGATGCGAGTGGTCAATTCTTAAAAACCTTCACGGCAGTGATCATTTTCCGATCGCTTTACATCTTACAAACTACTTTAACCGAGACACAACCCTCCCACTACCAAAGTTTAAAACCGACTCCGCCAATTGGGACCTCTTTCAAAACAAATGCATAGAATACTCACAAAATTGGTCCGACCGGGGCCTGAACCACCAAGCTAAAATCACCAAGTGTATCAGAGCTGCTGCCAACTGCAGTATTCCTCAAACTAAAAGATTACTACATAAGGCCAACGTCCCGTGGTGGAGCTCCAACCTCCAACAACTTAGGGACATGAAACAGCACATTTTCCAGAAATATAAATCGCAAATGTCCTTAACCAACTTAATTAAATACAAGAAAGCAAACGCTCTGTTTAAGAAAGAAGTTCTTTTAGCTAAGCGCACCAGCCTAGAAAAGTATACATCCAGAATTTGCCCATCATCACCCACAAAAAAAGTCTGGGAAGATGTGAAACGCCTGGCTGGAGTTCCACCTACTCCCATCAAATTTATTAAGTCTTCTTCAGGCATACTATCTCACGCTCGAGATATTGCTGAGAATTTTGGCCTATCATGGGCAAACTACTCCGCAGATGCCAATTTCTCGAACAAGTACATTCAAAAGAAAAACACCTCTCTATCTGAAAATTATTCCCCAAGCTTTGTATCTGCCTCTGCCAGGCACCTAGACAAAAACTAAGCGACACTAAGCGAAATCGAACTTGCTTTTACAAAAACAAAAGGAAAAACCCCAGGCGCAGACAGATTATCTTACCCAATTATTAAAAATATCCCCCCTTTCCTAAAAACAAAACTACTTGGAATATACAATATACGTACCCCCATATATGGTCCACAGCCGTTGTCATTCCTATTGCCAAGCCCAATAAGCCAACACATGATACCACCAGTTACCGCCCAATATCCCTCCTACCATGCCTAGGGAAAACTATTGAGAAAATAATGGCACACCGACTTATGTGGTTCATCGCAAAGCACAACCTAATATCCGATAACCAAGTAGCATTCAAAAAAAAAAAACAAAACACAATGGACGCGTTACTGCGCATTCAACACTTCGTGTCAAACGCCATTTCATCAAAAAATCACGTCACCATATTGGCGACTGATTTTGAAAAGGCTTTTGATCGCGTAGGGCCACACGCAGTCCTCAATAGACTCAAGCTCTGGGGGATTGGTCGTAGACTTTATAATCTTATAAAGGGTTTTATGACCAATCGCACTTTTAGGGTCCGGGTCAATAATATCACCTCAGCCTCTTATTAACTATTTAACGGCATACCCCAGGGCTCACCCCTATCCGTAGTTCTCTTCATGATAGCTTTTGAGGAAATTAACAAAATATCTAGCAGATACAAAAATATAAAAATATCCATTTATGCCGACGACGCAATATTTTATACTAAAACAAAAAATATAAACGATGTAAAAAATTCATTCTGTCAAATCTTAAATGATCTTGAATCCTGGGGTGCCTCCTCTGGCGCCACCTTAGCCATAGATAAATGCCAAACCCTTCACATCTGTCGCAAACATAAATGTAATTTTCCAGATATTTTATTTAAGAACCAAAGTATAAAAAATGTCAAGCACTTGAAATTGCTGCGCATATTGTTCGACTCTAAGATTACTTTTAAAGAACATTGCATACATTTAAGAAATCAACTCGATAAAAGACTAAATATAATCAAATTCCTAAGCTCCAAATACTCCCATGTACATACCAACACCCTCCTAAATATATCCCGATCCCTAGTGCTCTCCAAAATTGATCCCATATAAAAAAAATAGAACCACCATACCATGCTGCAGTGAGGCGCTCAATAAACGCGTTTCCCACATCTCCCATCCGCTGCATACTCGCAGAGGCAGGATTACCAACAATTGCTGATAGAATAATCAATAACACGATGCATCTCATACCGAAACTCTTTACCACCACAAACCAAACACTCTCCAAGGAATTTAAAGCCACTTTCAAGCGTAAGAAAAAATATAAATGCCTTTCTACACTCCGCCGGTGTGCTACCTACTGCACTGTACTCGGCCTAGCTCCACCCAACTGCAAAAACCCGAGCTTAGAACCTCCCTGGTCCCGTGCACACCCGAATATCAACACCACGCTCTACGACGCATCTAAAAACTCAACGTCTAGCTCCGTATACCACTTCCGGTATTTAGAAGAAAAAGGCCAACTTGGCCTAAAACGCTGGCTATACAAAGACGGCTCCAAAACTGTTGGCTCTACCTCATTTGCAGTAGTCGATAACGACAATAACCTGATTGCCGGAGGGTTGCTCCCCAACTTCAACTCCATATTTACTGCCGAGGCATTTGGCATACTTAAAGCCTGTCACTTCGCAAACAGCAACCGCGGATCCTTTGTCATCTGCTCAGACAGCCTGTCATCTTTATCAGCAATAGGTAACCCAGAGCACAACGATCCAACAATCAGCGAAATCCAAAAGATTATCATCAAAAATAACAAAAAAATCACACTTTTCTGGGCCCCCAGCCACAAAGGGATCCCAGGTAACGAAAACGCCGATAAAGCTGCCAACCAGATGAGTAATTCTCCTACATTCCTATTTGAGCCTACTAACACCAAGGACATCAAAAACTTAATAGATGGACACATACTACAAAAAAAGCTGGAACAATGGGCCGTTTTCCTTCACAGATACGCGGTGATTAATCCATCCTGCAACAAATTACTACTGCCCGGAACTATGAATAGGCGATCCGGAAGCGTGTTCTCTCGTCTACGGATAGGACATACGCAGCAAACCCACGAGCACCTCCTTAAAGGAACAACCCGAGCCCCCTGTCCATTCTGCGGAGATGATCTCAATATCGACCACCTACTGGACTTCTGCCCGGTACTAAAAAGTACCAGGGAACAGATTTTCGGTCCGCACCCCCCCTCCTCCCTCCAAAAAATCCCTACAATCATAAATATCAAAAAATTAAATGAATTTGTAAATATCACCAAACTTAAAATATTAGTAACACACATTATACACACAAAACGAGTCGAAGGCCCAAGCAGCTAGCACTCTTTAAATGTATTAAATTTAGAATTTAGTTTTAAATTTAATTTTGTTAAATAAATAAATAAAATATAATCCAAAAAGTTGGACACTACAGCTGTCGTATAAGCTACCAATGCAGCATATTCCAAGCGGAAGTATTCGCCATAAGGAGAACGGCAGAGCTTGCGCAGAGCATAGACCGCCCATATGAAGCGGTCAACTAGTTCGTAGACAGTCAAGCGGCGATAAGATCAATGCAATCGTCAGCGGTCAGTTCCAAAAACGTACTGGCAAGCTGGGAGGCACTAGATATCCTCAGCACGACTACGTCAGTGCGGATCTACTGGGTTCCCAGCCACCAGGGCATCGATGGTAACGAGACGGCAGATGAACTTGCAAAGGAAGGAGTCGGACTGGCGAATGAAAGAGTAAAAAACGTTCCTGTCTCTCTAAGAACGCTCTAAAGCAAACTAGAGAGACGGGCCGACACACGAGCTAAAAGCAGATGGAGGAGATATTCCACAACCTGCAAAACTTCAAAAAACATGTGCAATAAGCGCAACGCAAAACTCAGTCACAACGTGCTGAATCTTCCAAGGAAAGACTGCAGACTGTTAGTGGGAATTCTTACAGGTCACTGCCTAGCTGCGGCACATTCAGTCAAGCTAGACATTACCGAAAACGCCAACTGCCGGAAATGTGATGCCTCCAGGAAGAAGGCAGGCGAACTACTTGCCTTCGATTTTGAAAACCGCGTAAACACTCTTTAAGTCCATACAGAAACTTTCGGATAGCTAAGGGTCATATGGGCCTATGCGCGGCCCCTTGAGGGCCTTCCGACCTAACCTAATATGGGTATGGAACAAATTTAAATACCTTTGCAGGGTATTCTAATTTTAGTCAGACCCTATAAAGTATATATAATCTTGATCAGCATCTACAGTCGAGTCGATCTAGTCATGTCCGTCTGTCCGTCTGTCCGAAAAACGAAAAATTTTTCGTTCCGCGCATCTACGTCACAGAGCACTGGTACTCAATGAAATTGTTTTTGTATAGAAGGCAATATCAGTGCACTGTGACGTATGAAACCGCTAGCTTACGCTTTGCACGAAAAACAAACCTGCGCAATGCGCAATCTTAGTACTTTATGAATCCTGGCTTAGAGTCGTCCAAGAAAACGATACTATCGATAGTATCGAATTTTCGGTCTCAAATAATCGAAATTATCGAATGGCGCCACTATCTATAGTTTCCCAGATCTAATCAAGAGGTGAAAAATATGATCTGGAAAATAAGAACCGAAGACGACATACAGGAAGTTCCAGTGATGCCAATATTTTTTCACAAAAACAGGACAGATTTAAGGGGTTATATACACTTGCGTTGGTCAAAAAAATCGAACAATTTTTTATTGCATTTTCTAAAGGTACATATCTTGGAGAATGTTTTCCCCAAAATTCATAAAATTCTGAGCATTAGAACCGGATTGACAGCTATTTATAGCGCGCTATCTGCACTACGAGTCAACGGCGATTCATTCTTTACACGCGATTATCTCGAAACTGTTTTTTTCAAAAAGTGTGGTTGCGGTGACCACGATTACTAAAGAACCGTTAACTCGGTCAGGCTAAAATTTTACAGGCTTATTAACAGAAATATTAGCCAGTGCGTGAACGAAGGAATTTTTTTTTTCATTTTTATTCAGTCTAAAGTTGCTTTAATGTCGCATAAACAACTTTAAAAGTTAAGTTAAATGGTTTACCGGCTCAATCGCACAGTGTTGGGCTACAATCGATTACTGGCTACAAACTTCTCTCGGCTTCACAGGTTTTAAACATATTTCGTTTTCCTGCGTAGTTCTTGAGGTATATTAGAATAAAAACTGCACTTGCACAATTTGCAGTAGATTTAAAATTATATAACATTGTAAAAAATCAATTTAAAATGATATAAATTTATTTTAAAATTTGTCCGGACAAATAAATTTAAAAAAGGACAGATTTCCGAATAGGGGATGTTTGAAATTTCTTCCGGATGAAGCAGTTAAAAACAGGACAGATCTGTCCGGAAAAAGGCCGAATTGGCATCCTTAGGAACACGAGGCAGCGATCTCAAACTCAAAAGGAAGAAAAGAAACATTGGCGACGGCAAGCAGGGTGAGCATAATGAGTGCGACAGGGAAAGACAGGGCTAGTTAGGGAAGATAAAATGCCGCCTGCGGGTAGTCCGGGCATTTCCGTCTAGTTTTCCTTGGTATCGTTAGCGACGATTTTGCCGCCTGCGAGTACGGGCATTTTCGTCTAGTTTTCTCGACATCGTTAGCTACGATTTTGCCGCCTGCGAGTAGTTCGGGCATTTTCGTCTAGTTTTCTCGACATCGTTAGCTACCATTTTGCCGCCTGCGAGTAGTCCGGGCATTTTCATAGTTTTCCTCGACAGCGTTAGCTACGATTTCGTCGCCTGTGAGTATTCTAGACAACTTCGTAGAGTTTCCCCCGTGTTAGCTGCCAGTGCATAACCGGGTGTTTGCGTAGAATTTTCTTCGACCGCAGTGGAGGTTTATGTTCCCCTAACAGTAAATAAATCATAAATATACCGTGGTTTACATCCAATTATTGAGGCTCGGTGACCCGAGCAAGATTTTGTCAAATATACAATTATGATACCCCCTTCAACTACCTCAAAGATAATAAATTTATCTGACGAGGATTCTGGGCGGACTGAGACGCCGACCCCAGCCCAAAGCATCCTTACAAGGAAAATATTAAAAGTTAATTTTTATAATAAGTAGAATTGATATATATAATTTCTGTTATTTTTTCTTTTAATTTCTTCAAATTGGTTTTAAATTATAATGTTCTGGTTGCAAGCTCCAAGGGTATACAAACTTCGGCGTTTCGAAGTTAGTTTCCTCTACTGTTTTTTTTATCCAAGAGATAAGAAATTTTCCTACTAGGTTCCTACAAGCTCCAAAAATGTACACAAATAAATGTTTATTAATATTGTTCTCATCAATGTTTTAACTGTTATAAGACTTACCGAGTGTTAATGGTTGCGTTCAGCAGTGCTACAATTACAGCAGTGAACGAAATTAATTTGACAATCCGCCCTTTTAACAACAGGAGGCGCAACATAAAATCAAATCAAATCCATTTAATGAGGTCACTGTCATAAACTATTCTGTTGATTTTTAACAGGCAGACCAACATTAACGACATGTTCCAAGTCGACTATTTTTACGGTGGCGTAATGTATCATAAGAGTCACCAGAATTATCTTGATAACTGATTACTAATCAATCACTGATCAGTGAATCGTTGTTCTGCTAAACGCAAACTATATTACAACTACAATAAAAGAACCTAATTTTACAATTCATGTTATTCTATTCTATTTTTTTTTTTACAATAGAAAAGGATGCTGAACTTTCACTGACTGAGTCAAATCTATCACCACTGAAGGCAACACAGTATATTTCGCGACAGCATCAACAGATTAACCAACATATGCTTGATTCGCAGATTTCAGTAAGCAGTGGCGCGTCCACTCAGACGGCATTCTTTAAGTCCCTTAATAATTCACCATCACATTACTCTGGAGGAGAACATCTACAACACACCAGCGATTCTATTGTATCAGTTAACTCCCTAGATATTGAATGTTCTACAAAAGCTATAAGCTTGCAGCGGCCAGTGGAGAAAACAAATTCCGTTTTGGAGCTAATAAATGTTAAGAAACCGTTGAGCATAGCCGATGTGGCCGAGCATTTGCATTCGCAGCATGTCATCATTACTGGTGGACGCTCTCCTGAAGGGTGTCCGTTAATCACCTTTCCGGATAACAATAATTTTAATTTGCTAGAGGAGGCTGACTACAAAAAAATTATTCATTATCTTACATCAGTGCCGTCGTAAGTATTTATAACAATTTTTACCAGAGATTTTATATTGTTAAAGGTTAACATGCAAAACATTTTTGAATTTGGGATTTTAATTAAATTTTTTTTTTACACTTTCTTTCATTTCACTGTGGGCCTATTGACTATCTCCGTAATATACAATGGCTCGCAGTTTATTTCGTGCAGTGAGGAAGCGAAAATTTGAAAGGGGTCTGTGGCTAAACGATTAAAGACAATACAAAAATGTAAACGCAGTATTTTAGGTTCTTGTATTAACATTTCCATATATATACATATATTTGGTGCGTTAACCGGCTCGATGTCCGTGTTTTATGATTTATTTTTGTCATAAATTCAAATTTATTAAATTGATACTAATACAGTTCTAATACTCTTAATTTTTATGTTGACCTACCAAGTTTCTTATACCGTGAGACTTTATTTCTTATATGATAGATTTGTATACATTTTGTCGTTTATAAAGTTATTAAAGTAAAATTGTATAAATATTTTAAATTCTAAAGGTGGCCTACATTATGAAGTTTTTCTTAAATATTTAATTATCAACCGAGATTTTGGTGGCAAGAAATAATTAATTTTTATTTGGCGATCGAGCAAGACGAAAAATGCGTGTGTTCTGTACGATTTCAATTTCCAAAATAACTTCTATGCAACTTGTATGTACTTAGGGCCTAGCTTAACAGAGGTTGGCGAAGGCGGGTCGAATTCACAAAGTTTTGCTTCAAATTCAAAATCCTTCGTTCACGCAGAGGCTAATAATAAGCCTGCAAAATTTCAGACTGACCGAGTTAACGTTTCTTTTGTAATAGTGGTCACGGCAACTACACTTTTTGAAAAAAACAATTTCGTGATAATCGCTCATGAAGCGTGATTCGCCGTTGACTCGTAGTTGCAGATAGCGCGCTATCAATAGCTGCCAATCTGGTTCTAATGCTCCGAATTTTATGATTTTTGGGGAAAATATTCTCCAAGATATGTACTTTCAGAAAATGCAATAAAAAATTTGTCGATTTTTTTTACCAACGCACTATGGGGCCAACGACCTCTATATGTGGCCAAAACCCATTTTTTAAAATTAGTTAAAGTAATTTTTTTTTAAGTGGATTGTATTCAAAAAACATCCATCTGTCCTGTTACGTACTTGAAATTTTAACAGAGGTCGCCATTTTTAAGTTATCCACTGTTAAGTCAGCTGTTTCGTTTGCACTAGCACAACGATAACCGATTTTTTGTTAATTGCTGAAAAATCTTGAAAGTTTAAAGTGAAAAAAAGTGTAAAAACAATTAATAAGAGTGGCTTTTTTAACATGCAGTCCAATCCTTGTGGTTTTTATTATGTGTTTGTGATCGTCGATTGTTGAAATTAGCTGTGGTGTCCCAATAATCTTCTGTAAGCTCCAACCCTAATAAAACACAAAATTTGTTGTGTATTCTAATCTTTAAAGAGACCAACAAAGTGAGTGCAGCTCTATGCACTTCTAAAACTTGTTATATGTTGTAGAATTATCAATTCTTAGTATATGCTATTAGTATAAAAGTGCACTTTTGCGCACTTTCTCTAAAATGTAACTTTTAAGGTTCTAACCTCAAAATTTAACTTTTAAGGTTCTAACCTCAAAGTGAAAAACATCGAGTTGTTCGTGTAATGGAACCAAGAGACGATGAGGAGTACAAAGGAGAATGCTATTATTAATTGTTTTAAAGCTTTAATTCACGGAAATTGTTCTGAGCACGTCGAAGAAGTTCTAAAAGAAACAAGCAAAGGCCTATGTTGGAGGATTTCGAAGTATTTCCAAAAATGCAAATGGAATTTTAAACAATTCGAACGAAAACATGCTGCCTGGCTAAATTCTGATACTACCGTTGCTGTCATGAAGCTGTTGGTTTTTTGGGAAACATTAGTTTTACAAACATATTATGCTATTTGTTAAAAAAAAACTGTGAGGCAAATAGTGAAACCTCGACTATTTTTTTAAACACGTTAAGACCACCACCAATTTTACTTTTATGTTTTATTTTAGGATTATATTTTCAAATTTTTAGGTAAAAAAATTTTTTGTTACACTGAACAAAATTTTATGTTTTTTTTTTTTTTTTTGTTTGAAGGCGGGATCACTCCCATTTTTCTTAAAATATATTACTATTTTTATCATGAACATAAATTAAAAAACAGAACTTAAATATGTTGCTTCGTTCGCAAGTTATTGGTCGTTCGCCCCATAGTGCAACGCAAGTGTATATTAACCCCTTAAGATATGCAAAATCTATGCAAAATATATGCATATGAAAGCGTTACATTTGCCCGTTTGATACGCTATGAAAAGGCGGTTCATTTGCATTCCTAACACCAAAGTACTTGTCCAACATGGTTGAGATTGTGTTCATTCTTTATTATCTTACATGAAGGGATTGGTGAGCTCATGTTTCTTTGGGTGCCTATCGTATTTGTTTTGCAATTCGTTGCGATTTTGGTGGCTATTTTAGCCATTTTCGGAAAGTAGTTCTCGGAGAGCTCTTGGTTTAAATTTGTATGAGCCGACCTGTGGTCCTTGTTGTGCTGGACAGTGAGGATTTCCAGTCTCTTAGCGAATGCAAAAATCGCGTTTACGCTCTTAGGAACAAATATTTCTGCGAGCTCAAGTAAGTTAATCGCATGCCGTCTCTTGTTTCCAAAGACGACGAAGCTGCGTTTTAACGGAAAGCGTGACTCCTCCATAGGTGTCTGATTCTGGAAGCAATCCAAGGATTTTTCCGTTGTTTCAGTAGTGGAAAATTCGCGCACAGGGCTGGTCGATACGTGCTTTCCATCGTTTAATCTTTGCATTAGGATTGGAATTGGATACTCAATTCGGTAACGGCTGGTGGTCGGTGAAGGTATTTTATCTGTGACATATTATGTCTTAGCTTGGCCAGTGCCCAAATTATGGCTAATACCTCCGTTTTATTGGTAGCATAGTTACCCTCTCTATCCCTCAGATCATCGTAATAAAATAAAATAAAAAATTAAGTAAAATACATTTATTCGTGTATGACCTTTATTCTCTGGGTCTGGAGTAGCACTATTACAATTGACTATAAAACCAAGAAAGCTCAAACTTTCCTTAAAAAAGGGTGATGATGACACTCTCATTTTAACGTCGACAGACTCTTTTGAACCCAATCTGCTTTATGTGAGAGTTCTTCCTCCGAGAATATGATTACGTCGTAAGTTAGTTAGGGCGAAGGCGGGTGCTCTCTCTCGCTCTTAGCGAATACGTACTGTCTTCGCCAACCTTCGTTAAGCTAGGCCTAAGTACGATCGATAGAAATATGTATACGTTATGTTGCAAATTGAAATTGTCAAGCGTACATGCATTATTTTCGTCTCTCGCCGAGTAATAAATTATTCTTGCCAACAAATTATCGGTGTATAGTTTTAATAAACTAATTTAAAAATCCATGGTGCCTCGTGTGGACAATTAATTAAATTAAAAAATGGCCAGAAAATAAAATGTGACAGTGATACATATATACATACAAAAATAAAAAAGTGTCATTAAAAATGACTTTGCGCTAGGACACGTCCTTCCATTCCTATTGATCGGAGCGAACTGAGACTGGGCGCGTTGGAAAGTGAACACTCCCCCCAAATTTTAGGACAGGTCCGAGAGAGCTGCGACAGTTAGCTGCGTTACAATGAGACCACGCGCATTACTTATCTAACACATCCTGTATATAGGTCACAATAATTAGTTAATTTAATTTAAAGATATAGTGGTTTTTAAATAGGTGGTGGAGGCGATAAAAAAATGTTTATTCTCAAAGTGGGCAGTAGACAAAATAAGTTCGGGAACCACTGTCCTATATCATACGATGCCAAGTTTCCCTTGCCGCTTGACGAAACGCTTCCAATTTATGCAGAACTACGTCCGGCATCTGCACCATTCCATTTTTCATGTCGGCCCTCGAGCACATCCTACGACAGCGTATTTGGACCGTAAACGCTCAGGAACTCTGCAGTCAGACAGTTCGATCATGTGTGCGCTGCTTTAAATGCAAGCCTCGACTGATGACACAAATTATGTGAAATCTATCCGCAGATAAACTCCGTGCTCTCCGCCCATTTGTGATATGTGGCGTTGATTTTTGTGACCCTGTCTATACGACATTGAAAATTCGAGGAAGGCCTCCGCATAAGTCCAACGTTGACTAATTGGTTTGTTTTGCGTCCAAGGCGGTCCAGTTAGAGATTGTGTCAGATCTAAGTATTGATTGTTTTTATTGGCTTTCCAAAGGTTAGTTGTTAGTTGATACTATGTCTCAGCGTTTAAGTGGATCGCCGCAAAGTATTTCTTGGGCCCTCCAGACCTCTGGTTGTCGAGGCGGCTTTGGCGGGGGACCGCCGAGGGTGAATGCTGAGGCGATAACTCCTCCCCCCTCAGACTGAACTACCGACCATAGTGAAGCGATGGTGGGCGTGAAGGTGGCATGTGGTGTCGTGTCTAGTGTGAAAATTGTCGTCTTCTTCGGGAAACAGGCCACGACGAATACTACTATCAGTAGTACACCAAGCATCGTGTAAGTCGTTGTTGTATGGATCGTGGTTCCCCACCGTATCTTGTTGATCTGTATTTTTGTTTCCAGATCCTCCATGCTCAGCTCTTGTATTCCCAACTCCTGGGTTGTCCTGTTCCTCCTAATCGTCTATATCCGCGGAATGTCCAACTTCAATTCTGCTGTGCCAAGCCTCTCCACCGCTTCGTACTGCAAGTTGTTCACCATCGCCTTGCTATGGGTGAATTTTTTTCGAACTGATCCATTCAATGTTTTGTCGACTCCGCAATCCGTTTGCAGTTTGACATCCACCGCACAGTGGTCGAAAAGCCTTATTTAGCGGCGTTTAATTCATATCTTTTTATTAAAATGGTTCAAGAATATTTTTTAAATATATATTAGTAGAATATATTTAAAACTATGATTTACAAAAACAAAAAAAATTTTAAATATTTTTTTTAATATTTAAATTATTTTCAAAAATTAATTTAATTTTAATTTTTTTTTTTTTTTCTAACTTAGTTAGTTATTAAGAATTCCATTGTAAAAACATATAAATATATATTTTTTTTAGTTGTGGATAGTTTACATAATAAATAATACAAATATTTAGTAAGGTGTTTCGAATTAAGATTTATTTAAGCATACAAGTTTGGCTATATCTTCAAAGTTATTCTCTCCTTTTTCATGGCTTAAGCTATTATTGATGGAACGCAAGGATGAAATCAGTGGGTCAGATGAACATAAAAGTGAGTGGATAAGATCTTCCATTGTATCTCTCCTTGATGTTTTCCTTGTATGGCGCTCGCGGAAGTTACGAAAATCCTTATTCCTAGCTTCTAGGGCTTCTTCTGACATTTTCCCAATTGGAAGTGGAGCGATCTTAATGATATCCCCTCCATGCATTAGTAATTTATGCAGAGAGCTTGGCATGTAGAACCAGGGATATTCCTTGACAAACAGGTTAGCTGTTTCCAAAGTAAATTCTTTGAAAGCTGGAATATTTATTTCATAGCCGCAGCTGATCGACCTCAAAATTATATTTAGTCTGTGGATTAACTCCTCACAGACTCCGGTGATTTTGGATGCTATTTGTGGCTGCTGAAAAAAACGTCTTGCAGTGTTGCCGTTGTTAGTGTTTCCAGATGTGGCTATTGGAATATCCACTAGCAATGACATTTTTTGTTTAATTTCGTTTTGAATTTTAGACTTATGTTCTTTAATAACATCTTTATCCTCCTCGCGAATTTGCCATTTCTTTATTGGTAGTCTGTAGGCTATATGCAAAATGTACTCAAAGCTTCGAATCCACGCATGAAGAGTCGACAGCCCAAATTCATATAAATGTGTCCTAGGCGTGAACGTTGTGACAACATCAATATTATTCATTTGTTTCGGTGTTGCCTTACATATACCACATACATATACCACATACTTGTGACTTGTGGAGTTAGCCAGTGCACTAAAAACTTTTCCATCAATCATCGTCAAATGAAATTGATGGTGTATTTTAAAATTTTCAATGTGGGTGGGATTAATTTCCAAAATTTCATTGTTGATGCGATCTACTTCCGAACGAACTAATTCTGCAGATTCCTTTTGAAATACCATCTTAAGCGGTCGGCAGTATCTAGTGGACGATGGCCTTGGATTTTTCCACAGTGTGCAAAATCCCTTCTGTATTTCCAATGGCACTATGCAAACGGCAAACAAACAGTCATCACTAATTTTGTTGTTTTCATTTGATAAACCTTTCCGATACGTTGAATGTCCGCTACTACCATCGCATCCCCATTTATAAATGGCAGTGATTCTCTGATCCTGCTCTGCAGTGGAATCAAACTGAAATTCGTGGGAGGAACTTTCAATTATGCGCGTAACAATATGATTTACCATGTTCTGTAATGGTATATGAGTTGAATAATCCGTTACAGAAATGTCATTGGGGTAACATTTTTTTTTTGCATTTAATAAAACATCGTAAGTCGGGTATATGTTGGCATTGCGAGTTTTGGCGCCCGCTTGCATCAACTTGTATGTATGCTTCGTTAGGTTGCCATCAAGATAAAAAACCAACGCTTCTTCTGGAGTATAAGAAATCATACCTAAGGAAGTTGATTCAAGGCATGACTTCATTTTTTTGCAGCACCTTCATTGGTAAGCAAGCCAACAAGTGCTGAAGCATTTCGTTTTCCAGCTTTGTACAAGCTACTTGTTGTTGCAAGCACGAGCTCATCACACGACGCACAGTGGCGCATTAGATACATTAGAATTGAAAAACAAACCGCCAATACAGGAAAAAATGTATGCCCGCCATACAATTTCGTACTGCGCAGCGACTGCGCTCGTATCAGAATTTGCACGAAAGTGCGCATTTTTTACGCTGAGTTGAAAGTATCTTTTGCCTTGGAATTTCTTAGGGGCAGATTGGGGCAGCCGATCTTTTTTGAATATGATAAAGAACATATTCAGGAACAACACCTCATACGCCAAACCCATAAGCCGGCGTAAGTTCTATTTTTTATTTTCCATCAAAGTTGAAAAATAGGTGAAAATTAGTACTTCGGTAAAACAGGTATGCCTGCACGTGCAAAAAACTTTATAATTTCATTCTACCTTGGTTTTACCGAGATTTGATGACGCTTTCGATAGAGACTATAACCATGCCGGTCGTTTACATATTTTACCTAAAAATCGACCGCAAAGTCAGAATTTTTTCTGAAAAACGACATGCTATTTTTGCAACCCAAAAGAGGTTCAACTTCGAACACGTGTAACTTCTAAAATACTGAACCGATTTGATTTTTTGGATTCAACCCTTTTGAATTATTACCTGTCGAATGCAATAACAAATTTTACGATCCGTTGTCATCAAAAAGTTGATTTTTGCAACCTATCTGTATCTTTTGCGCCATTGTGCGACGTTTGCTCAATAATGTCAGCAACTTTCCCTAATTGTGTTTTTCGGGAACATTCCTTAAAAGGCTTCTCAGGCCTCCCAGAAATTGAGTGCGTTTTAATAAGCAATATTGGTTCATCCAACCAGCCTTTATTTTTGTCTTCAAATTTCTGCAAAATACTGTGGCATGCCTTCCACTTTTCAACTAATTTTGCATTAAAATTGCAAATTTTTTTGCGAATGGTACCGAGTTCAATTTCATTATATTCTCTGGCATCAATAATATTTTCAAATATTTCGACGCAGTTCGCTTTCTTTGAAGGTAAGCGCTCGCAACGCCATATGTTAAAAAGCTCGCGCTTCTTTAATGACATGCTACCTAAGAGGTATTTTGTTGTTAAAAGTTGACGAAAGTATTGGCCATTTCATCATATTGGCCATTTCACGATCACAGGACATCACAGTAATTTTTAAAAATTGTTAGGAAACGAATACCGGCGAATACTGGAAATTCTATTCCAAGAAAGTTATATGTTATGCTTGTTTAAGAATCTAAAGGTAGGGTAAACTATAACAATAATTTCTAACTACAACATATAAGCACAAGTCACACACATAAACTTAAATCGTTAAAACAAACCTTAAAGTTTATTAAAATCCACTTTATTTTATATTTTTCTGCAACACAAAATTTTAGTGCAATTTGTACGACACGCTCCAAAAAGGCGGGAAAGCTCAGTAGAGTGGCGGCTGAATCATATGTTGACTTTGAAAGCTCACAGCTGATGGAATCAATTATGTAAACAAAACTTATAACTGTAAAATTACTCAGTGGAATATTAGTAACCGATTAATAAACAATTTTTATTAATTTGAACGAGTTAAAATTTCAATTAAGGGGGGTTTCTACCTTGTGTGGTCGAAAAAATCGATTTTTTTTTTTGCATTTTTGGATTGATATATGTTTCTAGAGTCCGCTCCCAAAATTTCAATTGGTTATCTTAAGAATTACGGAACCTACACCTTAAAACAGGGAGCACCTACACCTTAAAACAGGTACTGAAGCAAAACTTCAAACGCGTTTTACTCGAAACGACATTTTTTGACCTTGCGGAAGTGATTCAAGCCAGACGAGTTGAGCAATCGCCACGAAATTTTAAAGTATCGTGTATTAGAGACTTCTCCATGGCTGGTACCAAAATCTTTAAAAAATATTGAATATTTTTCATGTTATATAACAATTAATGTCGAAAAAAGTGCGTAAAAATCGAGTTTTTCATTTAAAATCGCATAAGTTTTTCAATTTTCATTCTTTTTTCGCAATTCTGGTACCAGCCAAGCGCAAAAGTATACAAAGTAAGAATATATTTAATTTTTGTGTTTCAGATCCTTTGGGGCAGCAGCAGGACTTCCGTAAGCGAAAAAAGGCGTTCCATTGCTTAAAGCCCCTCCCCCTCCCCTGTGCATATTTCCATTTGAAACTTTTTGTACTTAAACAATAAACTTGTAGATACACCTGAACAAAATTAGAAGTGTTTATCTTCAATACATTCCACGAAAAAAATTTTTTAAAAAGCACATTTTTTCGACCACACAAGGTAGAAACCCCCCTTAAACGACGCTAAATTGGCCATTTCGACCACTGTGCAACGTCCAGATAATTCGTTTTGATCGCGATATCTGGGGGACGAAATTGTTTGGCTTGTCTCAGCCCCGCACTGTCCAGTGGCGATTTACCTCCTATTCCTCCCATTTCCTGAGCAGTTCTTTTTTGTGTCCTTTCGATAGTCCACATAACGGTTAAGGGCCGATTAATGGTGTCATCGCCCCGCTTTTCGCTGGGGAGTCTGCCAACTCGTTTCTTATATGGCCTTCATGCCCTGGCACCCAGCCCACCCTTAAGGTGTTTTTGGAGGCAAGGGCATTCAGCTGCTGGAAACAGTTCTCAACTAGTCTGAAAGAGATCGTTAAAGAACTCAGCGCTATGAGCGCTGCCTGACTGTCAGAGAATATGTAAATCCGTGCGCCTTTCATTTTTCTGCGAAGGCATTCACGAGCACAGATTTCTATCGCGTGTTTCTCTGCTTGGAAAATGGTGGGCGACTTTCCCATGGCTATGGATTTGTTGAACCTTGGTCGGAAAATACCAGCTCCGGTGTCACCGTTTTCCAGTTTTTACCAGCTGGGCAGAGATATCGATTTTGTTTTCCATTCATTTCTAGTGTACAAGACTACAGAGAAGTTTCTGTGGAAAACGAGTTTTGGTTTCTGCTCGTTGGTTAAGCGCAGAATGGTCTCATTTATTAGGGGTTCGAGAAACCCTAAGATGCCCGGTAAGATCACCACTTTTTATGTTGGTGATGTTTTGAAGGCGAAGTGCCCCAGGCGGGCCTCCTTTGTCAGGGTAATTTGTAAAGGGGGTACGCCAGTTATGAATCCTAGTGCTGCAGTGGGACACGTCCGGATGGCTCCAGTAATGCCTATGCATTCCAGTCATTGTAAGCAAGAGACGATAGGTTAAGATCGGTTTTACCACAGTGTTCAAAGACCAGTAGATTATTTTGGGACTTAGGCCCCATGTTCTACCGTAAAGCCTGTTGCAAGCAAAGTGTGCTCGAGTGGCATTGTTTATGGTCTTTTCCAGGTGTGCACTTCCCTTAGCTCAGCCCAAAGCTACGCGCAGGTTTCGGCACATTCCAGTTCCAGAGAGGTTGGTTCCTCTCTCTTCGAGATTGGTTACTCCATAGCCACGAACCCAGGAAAGTAAGTAGCCAGGAGTTGGCTGATCGTTTCCTTTGGGTTGTTTATGTATGTTCCATCTGGCTTTTTCAGCGTGCAGATGCCGTTTAAGTGGTCTTTGGAGAGGGCTATCTGTAGCCTGACAGCTTCCGGAAGAGATGAGATCTGCCCGCAGTGTTGCAGCCACGTAACCCGCTTTGACCCCCTCAGCTCTTTCTTACAGAGCGTTAAAGCTGATTTGTAGAAGTCCCATGTGGCCCGTGTGTGAAGAGTGGAACTTCGCTTTTTTGAAGAGCCTTCAAGTCAAGTTCAAAACATTTGTTTTGGGATTTCTAGTAACTAGCCACATTGCAGGGCGCATCCTATATCAAATTTAATGTGTTGGTGATCTGACATAGTGATCTCCCATGCAACGTTCCATTTTGTACTCAAGAAGGAACTCACCTCTTTTGTTGATGTCACTGCTCCTCCTGACCGTGTGATGCGCATTGGTATCGCAGGCGATTATCCACCTGAGCCGGTTCGTCTGGCAGTGCTCTATCAGGGCCCGGTAGCCGCCGTAGGCACATCCTCCGAGTCTCCGGGCAGGTAGGCGGAAGCCAGCACTGCCTCCTGGGTATTTTAACCCAAACTGCCATAAGGTCAGTTATGAACTGTGAAAGGGGAACAAATGTTAAACTTTTGTTAATTAACAACGCCGCTCTAGGGCGAGGTTGGTCGTTTGCATAAATCAGCTTACCAGATGGGGTGCTTAGCCCCAGGACATGTCCGGCATTGATCCAAGGCTCCTGGATGATTGCTATGTCCATTGTAGCGAACCTTTCGCAAAGGACGTCAAATCCGGTGTTGAGGGGTGTGGGGAGAGGACATTAGTCCGCTCTCTTGCGGCTTCTGGCCGCCACCTTTCGGCCGCGGTTCGTGCCTAGAAGGGCCTCCTCCTCCGGTGTGCGCCTCGCACTGTTGGCTACGCACCCGGTGTCTCTAGTTGTACGCCCGGTTTCGCGCGTGATGCGCCCATAGAGTGGAGGGCGCAGGATTTTCCGGGGTGCTGCGGGCTTCTGGGCAACTGCGGTGCCCCCCTGTGACGTGGTTGCAGCCGGAACAGGAGCAATGCCTTGAAGCAGGTGGGCTTCTCCGCTGCGAGAGCGGGAGCCTCCACCTTCTCCTTCGGCTGCGTGCCGGCTTTTGGCTTGAGTGTAGCCGTGCCCCCCGCGAAGTTTATTTGGGGTCCCAGCGACTTCAGCCGGTTGGCCGACACCGAGTCCAGCGCGATAGTTAAGACGGCTAGGTTTTTCATCATCTCGCGGTGGAAGTCCCTCCAGTCCCTCAATGAGATTCAAAATCTCTGCCGTCTTCATCTCCGCATTTGGTAGTGGAAGGTATCCAATGAAGACAGCGGCACGTGGAGCCTCTGCTTCCGGGACCACCTTGAAGTGGGCGTCCTTCCACAGCCTGAGCTTTGGCACCTCTGTGCTCAGCCACTCGGCCGTTTCTGCGTTCCCACATGTGATTGCCATCCAACCTGGTCGAAACGTGCAGCTAGAGAACAGCGGCTTCACAGAGCCGTGTCATATAGCCATCAGTCTCGACAGGATGGAAGACTGGATGCTATTTAGCTGATCCGTCGTTGGAAGTTTTTGGGGGTAGTCGGCAGGGAATATCGCCATCTTCGACGAATTGGAAACGTCCCTGTAGGAGGGCATGACACCGACATGGGGTGACTGCTCCTGTGTCTTCTGCACAGCCACAGCTGCGGCTGTGAAGGCTGCTGGAGCCCCCTTGGCAAGCGGTGCAGTCGCAAGACCACCCTTTGTCAAGGCACTGGGTGCCGCGGTTTTGATTATGGCCCTCTTAGTCGACACCTCTTCTGGGGTCGTGTTGGCCGATCTTCCCCTCTTATTGGTCACGCCATTCTTGCTGGGCTCTACCCTAGGAGGGTCCATAGGCTTCTGAGCGAGCCTCTTGGCCTCCTCCATAGGAATGCCGTTCGCAAGGTGTCTGCGCAACCTCTTCCTTGCGGCGCCCGATAGAGCGATCCGCTTGGGTTTTTCAACCTTGGGAGAGGCGAGAAGGGTTTCTTCCTCTTCCTTGGTGATGTTATCGGTGCCAGAGCTCTGTGAACAAATGTCCATGGCTTCTTCGGGCTCCCGGATTGCTTCGATTTATTATTATTACATTTGGTATCCATATGTTCGTCTCACGAGTAAAGAGGAATGAAGTATCCCCCGAGGCAGAGCCTCATACCAGAGATCGGGCGCTTATACGACCGGCGGTGCCAGGTATCCAGGTATTCACCGTAAAAAAACCCACTAACGTAGTGCAATTCATCACGGAGACACGGTATGGTAACACCGGTGATTACGGGCTTTTTTTCGAGTTGTCCTCTCTAGATCCGCCATATTTAGTCTAGAGCAGGGGCACCTCGAGCAGGATGTGGCTCTTCACCACGTTTCGTCGGTCCTTAGTAGTCGGCATGTGACTGCTAACTTCCACTGGCTGAGTCAGATCGGCACGGCGACACGCACACACGCTTCTTTAACAGAGCCTTAGCCCGCAATTGAGACATGGTAATTTTTTATTATTCTAGAACTTCGGTTTTAATTTTTTTTTTTTAATCGGATCAATAAATCAAAATCAATATCATACAGCTGCCATAGGAACGATCGGATATTTATGAGGAAAAAATTATAGTTATACAGTTTTCAATCTATTTTCATCAAATTTTAGCCATCTAATATTACAATTTTTATTTTATCAAAATCGAACTACTATATCATATAGCTGTCACATGATCGTTAAATGTAGAAGAAAGTACAAAACTGTGAGTCTAAAACTGTAAATGTACATAGTTTAATAGGTAAAAGTAAAAACAGAATTGTTGGCATATATAAGTGCTTTATATAATTTCTGACAAAGGAGCGATCTGGAAATTTAAAACAAAAACAAATTTGAATGTTATTTTTCTATAAAAGCCTAGGAAAATTACCAAAAGTGTTTACATAAATTCCTTAAATTTCTTGTTAATTTGTTTGTTTTTGATCGATGTGAATTGATTTTCAATGATCTTATTTTAAACTGTACATAATCATATCTTAAAGACAAGCTTGGGATTGGATTCATTAAGGGAGTGGAAAGCATTCGAAGAGATTTATCTTATTTTTTGCCTTTATCTATATTTTATCCATGGTGACATGCAAAGTAATTGTTATATTTTTAGAATGCAGTATAACTTAATTCCATTTGCTTTAATTCTGCCCCTCTGTGAACTTCTTATGAAATGGATTTACACTTGGCACTCGCTTAACACGGACTCTTTTGGCACGAACTCGGTATTACAACCCCCATTTAACAAGCTAAATATCGATTTTTTTTTCTTGTTATCAATCAACGTATTGATGCCTTTGTGCTTGTGACAGACGCATGGGGTTCTTGTCGAAAAAGGGGAATCCCACATTTTATCTGTCAGATTTAAACGTGTTTTGTGAATTTCAGCTTTTACAATGGCAGAAAGAAAGAACAGAGCCCTTTTTAAACGGCTTAGGCAATGGGCAAACTGCCACGGAAATTGCAAGAAGCCTTGATTTAAATGAGGAGACACTATCTAATAGAATGAAACTCAAATAGACGTTCAGGAAGCATTGGGTCATCTATATCTACAAAATTTACCAGTAGTGCACGTGCATCAAAAATGTTGGCTAGATTACAAGAAATTTTTAACAATATGCAGCAAGTGGTTTCAGACTGCAATTGATAGTGTTCACGCCAGAAAGGCGCGAACTCTTGAGCGGCAGTGTGAGCGGCCAGCGCTCGCGCTAAAGCTTTCGCTGCGGCTCTTCTCTGGCTCTCCTCGCGCTCTCCCTCCTTTCCACCAACGGCAATTTCACCACTCCGCGGTCCCGCGGCTTTTCTATTGTTAGTTATAAGTTAATCTTAATCAAGCATTGTCTAACGCAAGAAGTGCAAATAAAGTGAAGGAAATCGAAGCTTCCCCCGACGCCTTATTACTGGGACTTCAACAGCAGCAACGAGAACAACAACAACTTCCGCTTCTACCTGCCCAACGGAACACGACGACCCACTCCAGCGGCCGTACATATCTTTTGGCTAACTCCGCCCCCTCCATTTCATGGTCCTTCGAGCCGGATCTATCCTGATCCACCAGCACCCCGTGCGGAAAAATCCAAGATAAGTACGGTGTTCTATTTCTATTCCGTCCGTGGTCGCCATATTCTTTTTCCAAAGGCGTTTAATTCTTTCCGTCCATCCGATACCGATTTCAAAGTGAAAAGTGAAAGTGATAATATATATATACATACATTCGCCCAGCCGTAGTGATTTTTCCTTATATTTTTTTAAAGTGCATACATAAGTGCTTTGCCAATATCGGCCCCCTAATTTGGCTCACTGAGATCCGCTGGTCTCCAAGCGAGTATATATATATATATATTACATATGTACACATGTTTTGTCTGCAATAAAAAATAAATATCCACAACATACAAATAATATCAATTATATTAAACAAATTTATTCACCTTTAGACAAATATAAAATATATACATAAATATTTTAAACAATTAAATCTATTTTTTGAAAAATAAAATGTAGAATATATATTCAATAAAAACCGAACATCCACAAAAATCATTAACCCTTCGCTCCAACAATAAATTAAATATTTTTTGATTCGACATACATATATTACACGAAACAAATATTGCCTTTTTATTTCGGTCCTAACTTCACTTCGCTCCTGACCTACACATTTGGCGACATACATATATATTTGCAAGCTTCCCGCTATTCTGCGCGGAACGGCAACCTCCAACATACATACATATAATAATACATACTTATACCGGCTTGCCGTTCTATTCTGCAATTCCACACACATAAATAGCCCCATACATAGGCTTGCCTAAGTTCGAGTTCTCTCGTCTCCTCTTTCTCCTCTTGTTCAGACAGCAGGTGCAAGCTATTCGGCACACATACAGACTGCATTGACAAGAACGGCTTCACAGTGCCGACGAGAAAATACCCTCCATTCGAAACAAAAAGAATATATTTCCGAGAACAAAAATTTTAAAAGTTTCTAAATCAATTATAAACAATTAACAACTGTTGATAGCCAAATTCTTTGGCTTTTTTATTGCTACTCCAGAGAATTTTGGCGGGTTTTCAGACAACATTTTTAAAAATTTGTTGGGTTTCCGAAATACTAAACCGACAGTTGCAAATAATTATTTATCAAATACCGCTAAAATTCCTGTTTTTCTCCTAGCTATTTGTAGCTATTTTTTTGTTTTTTTTTTTTTTGCGGGTTTTCTCTCAGAAATTTTAAACAAAATATTTTTGGGGTTCCTAAATACTAAATACTTCCCGATAAACGGGAAGATTCCACACCAACGGCGGGCACACTAAGTCTCGCCAAGCACTATATAAAGCGAGCGGCGAACCTTCATAACCGCACTTAGCGTTCGACCGTTGCAAGGGTTTCTGTCGGTCCATATCCGTGAATTCCCATTCGTTTTTGTTAGCTAGGTTTTGCTATTTCCCAGATCTTTTGATTCCTTTGGTAAATTTTTAGCTATTTTCGGTGATTTCTTTTCGGATTCCATTTTTCAAGTTTCCAATTCTAGAATTCCATTCGAATTCGGGTTCTTTTGATTGCCCATCCAGAACCGAAGTGTTTGTTTGGCCGTTTCCCTCTTTCACTTTTTTTTGGCTTGCAGGCCTCCGTGACGTCATTTTTCCGAGGGTATAGCTGAGTATGCCCATAGAGGGAGACAAAAAAATGATACCCGCGCCAGGAAAATCAGCCAAACTTAATCCACACTCTCCTCTACCCGCTCGCGCTAAACCAGCTCCCAAGTCCGCTAGTCCAACGGTCAGACCTCCGAAGGGAGGAGTCTACCATCGACCAGTTCGAAGACTACTCCGAAAATTTAAATTTCTCGTACGCTGACGAAAGCGTCCAGCGAGTCTTCACTGGCGAAAAAATCCGAAAATCCCTCTAAAGTCAAGACTGAATATCTAAGGGTGACTCGCGCTATCAGCAAAAAGATGGAATCCGCAGAGTTGCCAACGCCCGCCACCGCTGCATTGGACAAATTCATTGCCGTCAGCGATCGCGTCAGCATGTTCGAAGCCAAGATCAACACTCCTGATCAAGTTTCTCCTTCCCTACACACGTTAAACGTCCGTCTGCAACAAGTGCGAGCCTTATGGGACAAAGTGGAAAGAGAGTACGAAACATGCTCTGACCTAATTGCCCGAGAAGGATCCTTCACAACATTTCCTCTGCTGCAGTTCAAATATGACTACTGCTACTCTGTATATGAGTCATGCGCAGTAAAGATTGGCGAAAATATCGAGAGAGCGGCACCTCCAGTTGTTCAAACGCCCTCCCAGCCGCTAATTTCATCCGGGTGCCGCTTACTTCCTTGCGACACTGAAATCTTCGATGGCGACTACCTCCGATGGCCCACTTTCCGGGACCTATTCACGGCAGTTTATGTTAACAACCCCAGGCTGACACCGGTCGAGAAGCTCTTTCACCTGCTTACAAAAACAAGCGGCGAGGCAAAAGCCATCGTGTCCAAATCCCCTCTTTCGAATGACGGGTTCGCTTCGGCGTGGGAAGCGCTTCACGACCGGTTCCAAAATAAACGACTTTTAGTCAACAGCCAACTCAAGCTCCTGTTCAACTTGAGTTCCATATCCCAAGAATCTGGTCATGCTCTCAAGGAGTTGCAGTCCACGATTCAAGGGTGTTTAACAGCGGTAGCCCATTCGCAGATATCCACTGACAACTGGGATTGTCTGCTAGTCTTCCTCTGCGCGAGCAAACTGCCAAAGTTGACCCTTTCTCTATGGGAACAGTCTCTAACGTCCAAATCCGAGATTCCGGCTTGGGAAGAAATGAACACCTTCCTGAGCGAAAGGTACCGGACATTGAAGGCCATCGAGGATATGGAAACCGACTCAGGCAATTCCAAAAAAGCTTCAATCCTTCGAGACAAAGGTCAGCACCAAACAGAAAGGGTGTGCTTTATCCTCCAAGGAGAACCATCCGGTAAGATTGTGCCCGTGCTTTCTCCAAATGTCAGTTGACGCGCGTTCCCGCTATATCAGAAAGAAGCAGCTATGCCTAAATTGTTTCGCCAGAGGCCATCAGCTGCGTGACTGCACAAGCACACACAGTTGTTTCACGGGTAGAGGGAGGCATCATACCCTGCTGCATCGCAACACCCCAAATTCCGCGAGTGCGAGTTCCGCAACCTCCTCGCCTTCCACAGAACAATCCTCTAGACCCTCTAGCAGAAATGCATCTGCCAGCACTTCAGAGGTGCAAAGCTATTTCGCTTGCGGCACTTCAGCAGTTCTTCTGAGCACGGCAATCATTGACGTGTGCCATTTGGGAACAAACTACCGAGCACGAGCTTTGATCGACTCGGGATCCGAGGCGACGTTCATTTCCAGGCCCAAGTCTACGGGCTAAATCATTCCGTCTCTGCTCAGATTTCAGTTAAGATGGTAAAAGAGTCCGATTCCTATTGCGAAAGGGACTTCCTCCAGACCAAAAAGAAAGACGCAAGCGGGAGATACATGGTGACGCTCCCGTTCTGTGACCCCGAGAATTCCGGATTCAATTTAGGATATTTAAGGTCCATTGCGTTAGCTCAGTTTCTTAGAAACGAGAACCGTTTAAAAAGAGACTTTTCCCTAAAAGAGCAATATGACGGCGTTGTATTTAACGCTTCAAGTCCGTCGGCAAATGGGACCAGCTTAAATGATATCCTTCATGCTGGTCCAGTCCTACAATCCGATCTTACGATCCAGATCCTGAAGTGGCGGTATTTCCAGTACGTCTTCAGTGCGGACATTACAAAAATGTACCGTCATATCTGGGTATATCCAAAGCATACACCCTTTCAAAGAATTCTGTTCCGAAATAAGGAAGGAGATATCCGCGACTTCGAGTTGTAAACAGTCACCTTCGGTGTCAACTGTGCCCCTTTCCTCGCCATTCGAGTACTGCAGCAGCTGGCAAAGGATGTCCAAGTGTCATATCCAAAAGCCAGCCGCATCATTAAGCAGCACATGTACGTCGACGAGGTTCTGGCAGGGGCAAATTCAGTGAACGACGCCCAAAGCTCCATTCAAGCGTTGCAAGCAGCCCTAAGTTCCTCCGGGTTTCCGTTGAGAAAGTGGACCTCCAACCACAAGGGCGTACTAAAAGACGCCCGGCCGAGCACCTCCTTCATTCCGAGTTCCTCGACATCGATGCCGAAAGCACGGCCAAGACGCTCGGTATTCGGTGGAGGGCAAAGTCCGACTCGACTCTACTGACCGTTGACAGCAAGAGAGCCAGCTCTTGCTCACCCTCTCTGCTCACCCCAACTCCCGCATCTTGGAGTTACCAATGCCAAACCCCACCACCGCCGGCTTCGCTGAATGAAGCTCCAACAACAAGCAGTGCTACAATTACTGCAGTCGCAGCAAAATCACCACCAATAATTAAACCAACTACCAATATTGCGAGTTCGGTCCCAACGGCTACACAACAAAATAAAATGGCAACAAAAACAGTTAGCTCCGATAAGCAACAAGCGGTCCCGGCTATACAGACCGGTATGGACCGCTACATCCAGATTAAGCGCAAGCTTAGTCCACTCAACACGGTTGGTAACAAACCAAAGATCAACCGAACCAACAAAAGGACCGACCAAACGAGGAGCTCCAATGAAAACCGTTTCTCCATCTTTGCAGAGGCGGACAACAACCAACCAGAGTTGGGGCAGGAGACCCAAAGGAAACCTAAGCCCCCACCTATTTACATAAGAGAAAAAAGTTCAAGTGCCCTGGTCAACAAAATTGTTGCGCTGGTCGGGGACGAGAATTTCCATGTTGTTCCGCTTATTAAAGGGAACATACACGAAACAAAGGTTCCAACGAAGTCCGAAGAACACTTCCGAGCTGTGTCTAAGTACCTGGAAGACACAAAAAAGAACTTTTACACCTATCAACTAAAAAGCAGCAAGGGACTGCAAGTTGTGCTAAAAGGTATAGAACCTGACGTCACCCCCTCTGAAATTCAAGAAGCCCTTAAGGCCAGGGTCTTCTGTTCCAAAAATGTTAGCAATATTGTTAACAGAAACAAAAAACCGCAACCACTTTTCAAGGTCGATCTCGAACCAGATAGCAAAACCTTAAAGAAAAACGAAGTGCACCCGATCTACAAGCTGCAGCTCTTACTGCATCGAAGAATCACCGTGGAAGAACCCCACAAACGCAACGGCAATGTTCAATGCGCAAACTGCCAAGAGTATGGACACACCAAGACATTCTGCACACTTCGGACGGTCTGCGTAGTCTGCGGAGACTTCCACAACTCCGTAAACTGCCCCGCAAACAAAGAAGACCCCCAAATGAAAAAATGTGGCAACTGTGGAGGAAACCATACGGCAAACTACAGAGGCTGTGTGCGGTCTACAAGGAGCTGAAGAGTCGCATGCGACGAGCGACAGCTACGCACCAACAACATACACAAAATGTGTATTACAACTCAAAAAGTACGCCAGACGTATTTTTCGCCAAGGCAGCCAGATCATCATTTGGGCAGCTAAATACAACCAAGGGAATCTCCTACGCCGAAGCACTAAGAACAGGCATGGAAAATCCACCCCAGCCTCACTCAGAAAATGCTCAGCAGGTTCCAGGGCAGCCGCAAAGCAAATTGGAATCTATGATGTTCACCATGCAACAAAGTATGATGGAACTTATGTCATTCATGAAAACAACCATGCAAACCCTTGTTCAGAACCAGAACATGGTAATTCAGCTGCTTGTAGCACAACAGTCCAAAAAATAAATGTCTAACCTACGTATGTCCATGTGGAATGCCAACGGCATTTCACGGCATAAACTTGAAATAACTCAATTCCTAAACGTAAATCACATCGACGCCATGCTGCTGGTTGAAACGCACCTCACAGGGAGATATAACTTCCGTATAAGAGGTTATACCTTTTACCGCACAGATCATCCGGATGGCAAGGCACACGGCGGAACGGGCATCTTAATCAGAGAACGCATCAAACACCACTTTCATCAAAGGTTTGCAACAAATTACCTGCAAGCCACGTCCATAAAAGTGAACTCAGGAAACGGAAACCTTTGCATTGCCGCTGTCTACTGCCCACCTCGATTTAATATCTCTGAAGGTCAATTCATGGACTTCTACAACACTCTGGGGGATCGCTTCATAGCCGCAGGAGACTACAACGCCAAACACACGCACTGGGGATCACGCCTCGTGACTCCCAAGGGAAGGCAACTGTATAATGCACTTATAAAGGTGAGCAATAAACTGGACTACGTTTCTCCTGGTAGCCCCACATATTGGCCTGCAGACCCAAAAAAGATCCCAGATCTAATTGATTTTGCAGTGACAAAAAACATCCCACGCAATCTAATAAGCGCCATAGCACTACCGGATCTCTCATCTGACCACTCGCCTTTGTTGATAAGCCTTCTTCAAAGCCCAGAAATTGCGGACCACCCCTACAGGCTGACGTCGCACAACACTAACTGGATGAAATACAGAAAGTATGTGAGTTCCCACATTGAGCTAACTCCCCAACTAAATATCGAAGCGGACATCGACTGCTCCTCCTCCGCCCTGGAATAGGTACTCGTCACAGCAGCCAGGATCTCAACCCCTATACGGAAAGATGGGGAATTTAAGAAGTTCAAAACCAACCGGCAAATCGAACAGCTGGTTCAGGAAAAGAGGCGTCTGCGACGAGCGTGGCAAACCAGCAGATCGCCATGCTCAAAGCAACGTCTTACTGAAGCCACCCGCAATCTAAACCGGGCCCTGAAGCAAGAAGCTGAAAATGAACAACTTAAATATATTGGAAAACTCTCGCCAACTAGTACAAAGCATCCCTTGTGGAGGGCTCACCCAAATCTAAGCTCTCCAATTCAAACCGTCACCCCTATAAGGAATTCCTCAGGGTGCTGGGCCCGCAGCGACAAAGATAGAGCCGAATCATTTGCCTTACATCTCAGAGGCGTCTTCCAGCCGAACCCCGCAGCTAATGATTATGTTCCTCCGCAAATCCACCTCGAAACTGAATCCACGCCAACTACTTTTCAGCCGAACGAGATCACAAAAGTCATCAGGGAGCTAAAACCAAAAAAGGCTCCAGGCGGTGACCTAATAACTACAAAAATGATAATGGAACTTCCGTACTGTGCTATTGAGGTCATCTGTAAACTCTTCAATGGAATCATAAGTCTCGGCTACTATCCAAGGAAATGGAAAAAATCAATTATTATAATGATACCGAAGCCCGGAAAAGATCACACGATGCCCTCATCTTACAGACCAATAAGTTTATTATCAAACCAAACTATTCGAAAAATGCCTTCTTACGCGCATAATACCATATATGGGAGCCCACAACATTATCCCAGCCCATCAATTTGGCTTCAGAGAAAAACACGGAATTATAGAGCAAGTAAACAGAATAACATCAGAAATTCGCACAGCCTTCGAACATAGGGAATACTGCAGCGCGATATTCCTCGACGTATCTCAAGCATTCGACCGCGTCTGGCTCAAAGGTCTCATGCATAAAATTAAAACACACTTGCCCGGGTACACTCATAAACTCCTTGAATCCTACCTCTACAATAGAGCCTTCGCAGTAAGATGTAACACAACAATTTCCGACAGCTACACTATCGAAGCTGGGGTACCACAAGGTAGCGCACTTGGGCCAACTTTATTCGTCCTCTACACAGCAGATATTCCCACGAGCGACCGACTAACAACATCCACCTTCGCCGACGACACTGCGATCCTTAGCCGCTCCAGATGCCCAGTCCGTGCAACAACCCAACTCGCCAACCACCTCGTGGTAGTCGAGAAGTGGCTGACTGGCGTATCAAAATAAACGAACAAAAGTGTAAACACATAACGTTTACCCTTAACAGACAAACTTGCCCTCCGCTCTGTATGAATAGCACGCAGATCCCCCAAGTTAATGAAGTAACGTATCTCGGCATCCACCTCGACAGACGTCTAACATGGCGTAGACATATCGAATGCAAGAAACTGCACCTAATACTGAAAGCCAGCAGCCTCCACTGGATTATAAACTCACGATCGCCCTTGTGTCTGGACTACAAGGTCCTGCTCTACAACTCCACTCTTAAGCCAATCTGGACGTATGGCTCCCAGCTGTGGGGGAACGCGAGCAGAACCAACATAGACATCATACAGCGAGCCCAATCAAAGATCCTGCGAACTATCACTGGGGCACCATGGTATATTCGTAACCAAAACATCCACAAGGACCTCGGCATTCTCGCAGTAAAAGATGAAATAGACAGGCAAAAAGCGTCCTACAATGAAAAACTCTCTGTCCACCCAAATCCTCTAGCAAGGGTCTTGACTCGGGTCTCCTGCCGAACCCGCCTGCAACGTACAGACCTTCCAACCCAGCCATAACTTGTCAGGGCCACTGTCTCAGTCTTCATGCCTCCTAGTTAGGTTATAGTATAAGATTTGATACACTTATTGTTAGTCTCATAAATGAGAAGATTCAATAAATAAAAGCAAAGCATAAAAAAAAAAAAAAAAAAAAAGCCTATGGACCGGCTATCTACGTCCGCGTCGAGATAAGGCAAGAAGTCTTGACTCGTCTGCTTACAGCCAAGACACGAATGGCTCCAGTGAAAACCGTGTCTCTTCCCCGGCTGGAGCTCTATGGTGCCGTCTTGTTAACCGAAATGGTGACAGCAATCCTTCCGCATATGCCAACCGCCAGTTCAGATATCCGCTGCTGGACAGAGTCCACTATTGTTCTAGCCTGGTTAAGGAAGCCTACTTGCAACTGGACCACATTTGTGGCCAATAGAGTTGCCAAGATCATTCAGGCGACACCAGTCGACTATTGGGCACACGTTCGATCTGAACAAAACTCCGCCGATCTAGCCAGTCGAGGCGTATCCCTAAATGAATTGGCAGGGAATCAACTCTGGTGGCACGGACCAGAGTGGCTGCAAGGGCCACGAGAGCTATGGCCAGCGCAAAACGATACTCTTCCAGTTACAGAGCTGGAGCAGCGTGCGGTCAAAGTGCATTTTGTCAAGGCCCCTTCTATCGACTTCTTCGAACGTTTTTCCAAATTGGACAAGGCACTACGAGTTCTGGCCTATGTCCAACGCTTCCTTAAAAGCTGCCGCAAGGGTTCGCTCTCGTCCAACTCACAACCAACTAGTGAAGAAATCGGAGAGGCAGAAGGAACTCTGATCTTCATTTTTCTTGCGCTCTCGTTTTGTGTTAATTTTTGCATTAAAACAACCGGGGTTTTATTTAAATCTTCTACTTTGTGATAAATAAAGTTCCCGCTCACTTCGTGTGCATGCAGCTATTCTGTTTTGTGTATTTAATTGTTATTATTTTCACAATTTAGTTGTGCTGCCGGTGATTGCTTTGAATTTTTTGCATTCCTCTTTATGCCTTCTCCGTTTAGTTTGCGCCGTCGCGACAGCTAAACGTTAAGCTCGCTCCCACGCTCACCCGTTTACCCGCTCTCTCGTTCTCCCGCTCTTATCTCTTCCTATGTAAAGGTACAGTGTTAAGTCTTTATAATGTCCGCAATTGTCTGTTTCGCTAAGACCTGTAAAAAGGCAATTACTGCTAACGATCTTACAGTCGGCTGCTGGCCGACTTTTTGCTCGGACGGTGGACGATGTAAGAAGAAAAAGAAATGATGTCTTTTATGCGGCAGACCAAGGGAGGTTTTAAAGACATATTATCGAGTTTTCGTAAAACTCATGATATGCTCTTGGCGCTGGACACTCAATTTAATACCTAATTTCAAAAAAACCGCAACTGGTCTGCAGCATATAGGCGGATCTCAACAACCAGCGGCGGACTCCCAACAGCAGCCTTTCTCAACACAGCTCTCGACCTCACAATTAAGTCAAAGAGTTCTGAGATCGAGTGGCAAGAAAGATTCGGCATCCGAATGTGTTGCGGGAGTGACCGTTCCCCCGATGATTTCCGTTTTGTCCCCTGGGGGGTCTCAAATATTGACCCCTCAAAGCCCCGCTAATTTACCTGCTCAGGGTATCAGGCCCGGACTACCGGCCGATATCGGCAATGTAGACAATTAGTCTGCAGCGCCGAAAGCCCTTGTAGCAATTCCACCTACGAAACACGTATTTGTTTCTCGGCTCTCCCCTGGTCAGACATCGGAAGATGTTATTGCCTTTATCCAAGGCAAAACAAGAGCCGATAAAATAAAAATTAAGGTGGAAAAATTCATATTTTCCTACGCCAGGGACATTTCATCTCTCAAAATAAAAAAAAATGTTCCAAATGAACTTTTTGACACTATATGTTCTACCAAATTCTGGCCAGAATATGTTGTCGTCAAAGAGTTTAAAGCAAAGAAAAAGAAAAGGCGGCCCTTAGGAATAAGTCTTCCCAGGCCCGACCAGACTACTGCGCCCTCTACGATATCCGCTTCAAAAAACTAATCAACTCCCTCTCTATCTCCTTTCAGAATGCAAGAGGCCTACGTAGTAAGCTTCCCAAATTGTATTCTGATAGTCTCTCGTTTGCATCCCAGGTTATTGTGTTCACAGAAACCTGGTTAAAGCCGGAGATTCTGAGCTCCGAAGTTTTCCCAGCTGTGTTCACAATATATCGGCTGGATCGGAAGACGTGGAAGTGGTCTCCTCATAGCGGTTGACTCCACTCTTGCGTCGGAATTAATAACTTTCGAGGAGTTCAATGTTGAATTTCTGTGTGTGAAGCTAACCATCAATGGTAGCTCTATTTTCATTACCTTTTCATAAATTCCTCCTTTCTCCGAACTTCCTATTTATTGGAACCATCTGTCCGTTATCCAAACGGTTTTCAAACGACTTTCAAATAAGGATCATTTAGTAGTTCTTGGCGATTTTAATATCCCAGGGGCTATTTGGTCCTCAAATAATTCCTCTAATATACTTTTCACCTCCACACAGCATGATTTTATTGCTGGCTTGCTCGACATTTCGCTGTCTCAAGTCAACCATGTACGAAATTCCCTAGAGCGCATGCTTGATCTCTGTTTTGTCTCAGATCCGGCAAGAGTCAGTTTAGCCAGGGTTGACCGTTGACGCTTCCCGAAGATCCCTATCATTCTACTTTCGACGTGATTCTCGACATTGGGACTGACTTACAGAATATATCTGACTGTGCAGCCAAGAAAGTCCTCTGTTTTCGCAAAACGGACTTCGAACGGCTGAATAACTTTATATCAGATTTTAATTGGTCCGATTTATACATGTATATACTAACATCTCAGTAGCCGTGGATATTTTTTACAATTCCATAAACTCCTTTTTTAATGAATGTGTTCCGTTATACTATCCATCAACATCGAATATGCCTCCTTGGTTTACTAAAGAGCTGAGTCATCTTAAAAACAAAAAATCTAGGCTACTAAATGTAAATATACCGGTTCTAACTCTGCCCTATCCCTTTATTTATCGGCTCGGTCAAGATTTACCGTGTTGAACGCGCAGTGTTACAAAAATGATTTGACTCGTTGTAGGGTCCAGATCTCTCAGGACCCAAAACAGTTTTATAATTTTGTTAACACTAAACGTAAGCCAATTACGCATCCTTCCTCGCTTTCGTTTGAAAATACAACCGTAAAAAATGATCGGGCTATTGCCGATCTGTTTGCGCAGTTTTTTCAAACCACTTACTCAACTTCAACTGACTGTAATCAGACTTATTCCTACACATGCCCAAATCGAACTTTATTTTCAGTCCTACTTTAGACGAAAGCACTATTCTTTCAGATCTTCATCGCGTTAAGCCCATTTATTCGCCAGGTCCCGACGGTATACCTGGCTGTGTGCTTAGGTATTGTGCCGACGCCCTGAGCAATCCCCTTCTAAAATTGTTTACCTTATCCCTAGAAACCTCCCACTTTCCCCTTATTTGGAAGGAATCATTTGTTATTCCTCTCCACAAAAAAGGTAGCAAATCGGATGCCAGCAACTATAGAGGAATCTCTAAGTTGTCGGCCATTCCAAAACTTTTCGAGAAAATCATTACTCCACATTTGCAGCACCTGTGTAGATCAATTATTTCTCCATGTCAGCATGGATTTTTAAAGCGTAGATCAACGACAACCAATCTTTTAGAGTTCACTTCCTTCTTAGTTAAGGGCTTCCATGAGGGCTTTCAGACAGATGTAATCTATACTGATTTCAGTAAAGCATTTGATTCTGTCAACCATTCTCTTCTTGTTCGGAAACTCGATCTAATGGGATTTCCGGTTGATCTTCTTAGTTGGATCTCAAGTTATCTGAATGGCAGAACGCAGAAAGGTCGTCTTTAAAAATTCTTTATCTAATGTTCTCAGGGTTACTTCTGGCGTCCCGCAAGGGAGCCATTTGGGTCCCCTGTTGTTTACATTATTTATCAACGACCTGCCCAAGTTCTGACTAGCTCCAGAGTACTTAAGTACGCGGACGACGTCAAACTTTGCGTGCAATATAAGGACGCTTCCTGCCAGTCTGATATACAAACAGATCTCAATAACTTCCAAACATGGTGCCGCATAAACTTATTGAACCTAAACGGCTCTAAATGCAAGCTAATGATTTTCTCTCGTGTCGCTCCTAAGCTCGCGACTTACACGCTGCTGTTCTTTGGAAAGAATTAATATAGTCGATGATTTAGGTGTCCGACTGGACCCTAAACTTGACTTTATCGATCATATTTCGTGCATGGTGAATAAAGCCAGAGGTGTGCTTGGTTTCATTAAACGGTGGTCGAAAGAATTCAATGACCCCTATGTTACAAAATCCTTATATATTTCGTTAGTTCGTCCTATCTTATAATATGGATCTTGCGTCTGGAGCCCTCAGTACGGGGTTCACAGTACACGCATTGAGTCAGTTCAGAAGAACTTTCTGCTTTTCGCTTTACGCGGTTTGAACTGGGATCCAAACTAGAGGTTACCCTCGTACTCTAGTAGACTTCTCCTAATTAACTTACCTTCTTTAGCTAACCGTAGAACCATGCTTGGCATTACGTTCATTTTAAACCTTATCCACGGTGATGTGGAAAGTGCGGACTTTCTGGGTCAGCTTAACTTCCAGGTACCGAGTAGAAATTCTAGATCCTATATTTCTTTACTTTTGCGCCACTGTAAAACGTCTTTTGAATTGCATAAACCCTTTAGAGTCTTATGTGCAAATTATAACGATTTGTACATGATAACATCAAACGTAGATAGCCTTCTCCAACTAAAGACCTTAATACTAACCCACTTAGTACGCATGCAGCAAACAGTCTGGCAGCACGCCAGTAGTCTCTTCCTCGTATTCCTTTTCTATACTTTTATTTGTCGCGCCTACTAACACCTAACACGAACAGGCACGTGCTTGGTGTCAGATGGGTCACTTGAATGTACTGATCGTAGTGCATCAACGTCCAACAAAATTATTCTTCCCTACGACTGTCGCGCATTCTTATCCAATTTACTCACCAGATTACTCTTCATGGCGGTAGTCAAGCGATCGTACGCCTGATCCGATCGAAGTATTGGATTCCTAAAATCGAGATTCTGGTGAAGGCTTTCGTCAATCCGTGCAAGATCTGCACGATTTACAAGAAGAGACTTCAAACATAGCTGATGGGCGATCTTCCGACAGATAGAGTCTCTTTCTCGAGGGCTTTTACCTACACGGGCATCGACTATGCCGGCCCTTTCGAGATAAAAAATTATACAGGGAGAGCGTGTCTCATAACGAAGGGATATGTTTGTGTGTTTTTCCACGAAGGCTATCCATTTGGAACCCACTTCCGACCTTTGCTCGTTTCGTAGCGAGGCGCGGTTGACCTCAGCGGGTTCATTACGATAATGGCAAGGCCTTTGTGGGGGCAGCAACTTTGATTTCCAGGGACTTTCTCCAAGCCATCAAAGAGTCCGTGACTGATGCATATAGCCATCAGGAACTCGTATGGCGGTTCATCCCACCAGGGGCTCCACATATGGCGGGTCTATGGGAAGCGGGGGTGAAAAGTTTCAAAACCCTTTTTATAAATCGACGTCCGCCCGCAAATATACGTTTGAGGAGCTGGCGACGCTTCTCGCTAAGATCGAGGCCTGCCTCAATTCCAGACCCCTCTCCCCTATGTCCGGAGATCCCTCAGATTTGCTGGCCCTCACACCAGGCCATTTCCTTATCGGAGGGCCGTTGCTTTCCACGGCTGAGCCCGAGATAAAGGGCGAAGCCAAGTCGATATTAAATCGATAGCAACATCTCAATGCTCAACATCAGCAGTTTAGTGCACGGTGGAAAGAGGAGTATCTCAAAGAACTCCACAAACGTAATTAATGGCATTTTCCGACCCGGAATCTCCCAGTCGACGATATGGTTGTCGTCAAGGAGGACAATTTACCATCAAACGAATGGCGGCTCGGCAGAATAGTTTCTGCCTTTCCTGGAGCCGATGACCGCATTCGTGTCGTCGAGATCCGTACGTCTCACGGCACAATCAAGCGCCCTGTCCACAAGGTCATTCTCTTGCCTGCGGAAGACAAAGAGTCCTCCCTTCCGAGGGATTAGGGCTCCTCCCCCATTCCGGGGTCCAAAGTGTAGTCTGCCCATTCTAAACACCGTTTCTTTTTTTGTTTTATTTATTGACAGACAGCATCCTCCTCGTCGCCATGGCTCCTCGTCCTCGTGCCACCAACTCCGCGGAGCGCAGACGTACTCGAGGTATTCAATCCTACCGCTGCCGAGTCTGCCGGGGAATCCATCCTCTTCGGAAGTGCAAGAGGTTTCATAAACTGAGTGTTGAAAAGCGCCTTCGAGCAGCGCTTATCAATAAGTACTGCTCGAACTGCCTCGCCCATGAGCACTCAGGAGGAGACTGCAGCAGCCAAGAAGGATGCAAAAAGTGTGGTCAGATCCACCACACTCTCCTCCACATGCACGAGGAAACCCGCTCCGCTCCAAAAGGATCCGCGCTGCCACCTCCGACCCGCAAAGGGCGCCAGCCCGCAGTACCCCGTCCGGACGCGATGTCCATTTCGCGGTCTCCGTCGCCAGCCCCAGTCGCCAACGATCGCCCGCATCCGAAAGTCTCCGTCCCGTCTCCGTCAGTGGCAATCCTGCCGACAGCCGTCGTCGTGCTAGACACGGGCTCGAAGACCTTCGAGGCTGGCGCCATGACCGACCCATGCATGGCAGTGAGCAGCATCGATCGGTCGTTGGCGGCTGCGTTCCGGCTGCCTACCACCCGGCGGGGAGACGACGAGGTTTGCTCGGTGACGCTCCGGTCCCGAACAAACCACTTCCAGCTCGAGGTCGTCCTGAAGATTGACCCCAGCCTCAGAATCCGAACACCCATTCGAGCGCTGAGCGACGCAGTAAGGGCCAAGTTCGACGATATTCGTCTCGCGGACGAACGCTTCCACCGGCCGGCAACCATCTCCCTCGTGTTGGGGTCAGATGTTTACGCCAAACTGATCCAACCGGGGTTCCTGAAACTCGAGGATGGGTTGCCCGTCGCTCAGAACACGGTGTTCGGATGGACCGTATCCGGAGCTTGTTTTGAGGGATGACACCGAGCCTGCTGCCCATCCGGCCGATGAGTCCTTTGCCTACGCAAGGGGGGGGAGAATGTTCACACCAGAAGGGCGTGTACCCTTGAGGGGCAGTGTGAGCGGCCAGCGCTCGCGATAAAGCTTTCGCTGCGGCTCTTCTCTGGCTCTCCTCGCGCTCTCCCTCCTTTCCACCAACGGCAATTTACCACTCCGCGGTCCCGCGGCTTTTCTATTGTTAGTTATAAGTTAATCTTAATCAAGCATTGTCTAAAGCAAGAAGTGCAAATAAAGTGAAGGAAATCGAAGCTTCCCCCGACGCCTAATTACTGGGACTCCAACAGCAGCAACGAGAACAACAACAACTTCCACTTCTACCTGCCCAACGGACCACGACGACCCACTCCAGCGGCCGTACATATCTTTTGGCTAACTCCATTTCAGATAGGATTAAGTACTTATTATAAGAAAGCAGGAAAGAAAATAGATTAAATGTTACATTGGAGAATTATGTTTAAAGTGTATGTATGAATTCATCCAGGTTTGTTTAATTTTTCACAATTGTTCACATTTTTAACTATTAAGGTTACATAAAATATGTCTGTCATAAAATATGATTGTCCTTCCCTATCTTGAGATTATGCAGATGGTTGGGCAGTCTGCAGTGCCTGGTCAGTTGCTCAAGATCTACCGGAGAAGATGATCTACTCTGGCTCAGCCTGCTCAGATTTAATCCCAGACAGGACTGATGGGCCGCAGATTCTGCCTCTGACGACCCAAGGCTCCTGGATGAGCACCAGCCCCAGGTCCGACCTGGAGACCAACCTGCCGATGACAGCCAAAACTGCCTTCGCGTGATGCAGGTTGATCTGTGCCACGCTGGTGACCACCATCCTTAGAGCTCTTCATCACCCTCCGAGAGCGTCAGATAAGCCTCTGACTGCATCTCGGTGGGTGTTCGCTCATCATCGGATGGCTCCTTGTTGCTGGTCGGTTCCTCTTCGCCGCCCATGTGCAGGCGCGTTAGGTCCAGCCCCTGTAGTGATGCCGAGTCCAATTCGGCCTCCAATGCTGCCAAGGCCTCGGCCTCCGCTGACTCGTCCGAGAGGCCGGAGGGTGCCACCTTGGCTGCAGCCGTTAAAGTGGCAGGCACATCGTCGGCCTTTGCCTCAGTGGGCACCTCCGCCTCCACAAGTTCCTGCTTCTTATGCAGACGGCATTTAAGCTGGCCGAACCTGTAGCTCACCATCATCTCACGTTTCTTGAGGAGTATGAGTGCCTCCTCATCCAGGCCGAGCATCAGCACCTTGCCGCCAGGTCTTGGTGAGAACGCCCTTGTTCTGCTCATTGAGCAGTCCAAGGGACTTCTCCATCGTCTCACCAGCCTTACGAGCAAGGTAGACTGCGACGTAAGCGAAGTATGGATAGCGTAAGACTATGTGTTAAAGACTGTCAGAAAATCGCCTTGTCGGTACTACAATGGTGTGGTGCCCGCTGTTTTCCGGGACTGCTTATTCATAAAAAGTCGCTATTCGCAGCTAACATCCACAGGAGGCCTTGCACTATCCGCAACCTGCGACCTGTCCGGTGTCTTCAGCTAGCCCACCTCAGAACCATCTCACTAGTGCTTTAGTACCAGAAAAAAATATATAAGAAAAATATGAATATATGAATTTTTTAATAATAAACCGAAAAAAGTCAAAAAGTATTATTTTGGGGCGATTTAAGTGCCTGAAAAACGCACAAAAAGTTTTTTTTTTATCGATTTAAGTGTCTGGAATTGCATGTGTTTTTAAGGGGTTTTAAGTGCTTCATTCGAAGGGTGAAAGCACATATTTCGGAGTCAGAAAAGAGTCCAATTGGAGTTCAAATATACCTCGTTCATTAACGACCGTTTTCCAAGGAAAAAACGCTCTTGCTGGGTAGTTAATCTGGAAGCCAGCATAGCTTATTTGCATTCTCCTACATATGAAATCATACACCAAACCCACGTGGCCACTAGAGTGTCCTGACATTTGTGCATCAGCATTATATATAAAGTATTGGGTCATTGGGACAGTTTTTGACTTCGTTAAATCATATTCGGTTTACTTATTTGTATCAGATGCTAATATTTTTTATGATTGTATGTTAGTTTTACATATCCTAATATTTCGAATTTTTTCGTATAGATTACAGGATGCCGACCTTGGCTTTCAGCTTATTGTGGATCGACGGAAAGACAGGTGGACATCAGTAAAAACAGTTTTACAGAAAATATCGGTACTTGCAATAGCCCCTTCATATTAATGCAAATTTACTATATTCTCATATTTATTAAGGCATATTTTCCGGGGATTCTTAATGCTGTATATGTTCTTCGCCCATCTGGCTTGTTTCAAAAGGCCTTATCAGAAGTAAGCAGCAAGTTTTCAAAGGAGGATTATAAATTTCGCCTTGTGATTTGCTCTACTCTTTCTGACTTGCATGAATTAGTCGATATCCATCAATTAACCCCAGACATGGGTGGTGAATTGATCTACTCCCATCATGAATGGATACAACAGAGAATGGTAAGTATACTATAAAATAGTACGACAAATTATGCTTATAATGTATATTTACTGGGTCAAGGTTAGAAAGTAGTTACAAACTATTTTCATAAAAACAAAAAAATTTTTGCTGCACCTTACCACTTTTACCGAAAACTACGTTATAAAATTTGCACGTTGACACTCAAGTGTCACACCAAGCAAGTGTTTGATCGGGTTAGGTGTTCGAAGTAGCGCCAAAAAAGGGCGCTTATTTTCCAGAAGTAGTCTGATCCCGTACACTCTCTTTCCCTCTTTCTCAGGACTTTTAGTTCACAGAGCTACCAATCCGCTATCCCCAGATAGTTTTAGGTCTCTTGTATTTAATTTTAATGGACTATTCTATCAATAAACACCTACGGACTCTGAAAGAATTCTACGTGTTTTGAATTATCGAGATTAAATCCAGATTAAATCCACCCCCTCCAGAACATATGGTACTACAGAACTGGATATTTAAATTTCCAGCAGTTCCGGTGGCTCCGATTTATCCGACACTATGTCAATTTCCGATTCCGATTTCATTTCCGCAATTACTTTTCTCAAGAGTTTATCAGCATTTCAAAATCCAAAAGTGAAAGTTAAATATATATAGCCACAATGAAACTTCCATTTCTGAATTCTAGTTCCTTTGCGTTTACTGTGTTCCGCTTGCATTTATTTACACTTTTATATGTAAAATTCAGTCCACTCCACTGTCCACTGATATATGCATATTTAAAATGTTTACATATAATTATTTATAAATATTACTTTATAATACTTTATAATTACTTAAATAATAATAATAATAAACATTCCAAAAAATAAAACTAAGTTATTCTACAATTGAAGCCCACAGCTACTACAAATAAATCAACATATCCAAAACCCACGGCACTGAAACGTCGACTTAATTTGTACGATACATGCAATCATAGGCAAACATGTACACATTTCAATTACATACATACATAATCGTCTGCAAGTCGAAGCTACGATTTCTAGCAATTAAACTCGAACTTTCCGGCATATAAGCAAAACATATAAATAATTCGAAATATATATATATCGGGAGCCATAGTGTTATGTCAATTTTTCTATCCTAGTACTTAGACACAGTGAGTTCCGTCTTCTTACGTTACCCAAAGTGGACTGACTCCCCACTCCTCAACTCCTTTGACACAACCGTCGTCATATCAATCTCTTTCAGGATCGTCTAATCTAGTTTTCTCTTTTTCACTCAGCTGCCGAGAATATGGCAGAGACAGTCGAAGTCTCAGGCCTACGGCCTAAGTTCAGCAGAATTTTTTTTTTCGGAATTCTCTCCGACACGGTCTTCCTGACCTAGCACACGTCCCTGTGTGTTGAGTCTAAAGCTAGGTACTAACATAAGATAAATTGGCTTTCAAAAAGTGCCGAGCGAAATTGCTATATATTTCGATCGGGAACCAGTGTGACTAAATATCTTAAGGAAAAGGCGGAAAACGCATAAATGGGGTCATACTGACACGTATGCGCAGTTGTTTTACGTAAACAAACTTTATAAAGTTAAATTACAATGAACATGAAAACTTTAAAGTTTATTTATAATGAACATGAACGGATTCGATATTGGAATACTATTTATAGATCTATTCGCCACTATATAGCTCAAGGCAAATAACAGGAGGCACCAACGCCTTCTCCGCCCACAGACGGTGTTTTTCTTTTTTAAAATGTCTCTTGTTAATTAAATCCCATATAATAATCCCTATCATTACGGCTTTAATTAAATAAACCTTTTTCTGGGGACAATAAAAGAGCTCCATGCGAGCAATGTTTTTATTTTTTGAATTGCCCTCCATATCTCGCTTTCGAAATAAATAAATGTATTTATTTCGCTGCGGAATCACAGCTGTTTTGTTTCCTGATCTGGCAACGCTCTTACCCGTTTCACTAGGCTAGATTTATCTTATGTTAGTACCCGAGAAAGCGAAAAGTCAAAAAGTTGTTCTTCTTCTTTTCGCTCGACCAGCAGCAGGCAATGATCGGGAACACGGGTGCGTGCGATAGGGAATACCGAGGAGCGGAAAGCGGGCGAGCGTCGGCACGCTCGTCGGACTATGCGCGGCGGGCCTATAAACGGGAGCGCAAGAGCGGCCGAGCTTTTGTAGACTCGGTGGGCAAAGGGCAAAAAACAAAGGGCCTCCATAAATTCTTTAGCTTTAAATTTAGCGTGTTTTCCATATACTATATTCTTCTTCTGGTATTTGAGCATGCCAAAGGGCCTAGCCTCTTTCCCTATTAGCAGCTTTAAAACCCTTTTTTTTCTTTACTCGATTTGTGGAGCAAATCAAAGCTAACTGGATAATTGGCAATACATCCTGCTAAGAAGGCTCACTAGTTTCTACGGACGTTAACATAGCTTCTAAGGTGCTCATGACACTTTCGACCTGTCCATTGGCTCATCTTGCGTCTGTGGCTATAAATGCAAATCTACTTTATTTGTTGAGCAAAAATTACAGAAATTGTTGCAAGCGAAACTGCTGCCTTGATCTGCGATGATTCGAGAGGGAACATCAAAAAAGCATGTAGCTGACTTTCCAGCTTTTGAGAGTCTAGATTAAGAGTGTGATGTAAGTAAACAAACTTGGTGAACGCATCTATATGAACAATAATATATTCCTTCAAATAATATTTTCCACATAGCTTGCTCCTTATGTATATCTATATGGATGGTAAGCCAGGATATCTTACGATATAGTAGTAAGGGAGGGGGATGGCCTTCAATGGCACTCGATGGCACTTCGGGATGGCACTCGATAAATAAAAACACGTAACAACGTTCGGGATATTACGCGACGTGCGTTAGAGGTTTTTATTGGATCGATGGTAAATTAGTACTGGTAAAAGAAGACTTAAAGCTAGCTTGGGGAGAACGGATTAGAAGCTCTATGCACGAAAGAGCAGTGGAAGAGGGAGAGAGAGAGCGAGTGTACGGGATCACACTGCCTCCGGAAAGTAAGCGCCCTTTTGGCATGAACACACTGCATTATCAGCAACATTCTAGCTCATACGAGTGATATTTTGCTTTTGATGTTGTTGTACTTATGCTAAGATATTTAATTACTCTGTTTGTCAATGGTAAAAAATTGTCAGCACGAGATCATTCGTAAGCACTTTAATAATCTTCTGTCGAATTTGCTTGCGAGGATACGCAGCAAGAATATTAGGAGGCCTTAGCTCGGTAAAGCGTTGGATACGCTGAGCGTTCGTCGACATCTAAGAGAGTGTGGGGATCCTGGCCACACGACTAGCATCGGTCGTCACTAAAGATCCAGTGGAATGGTGGTAGGCAATTGACGCACTACTTTCTATCCAAGACTGCCTGGAGCCGTTTCTCAGCGTTAAGCCGAAGGAAACGGTGGCACTTCAGAAGAGGATGGTTCCCTTGGCAGACTCGGCATGGGTAGGATAAAATACCTCGGGAACGTCTGCATTTCATCTCGTCGTATGGAACTCAGTAATTGGAGGAATGGAGGAGATGGAGGAAATTCTTTGGATCGGATCGGATACAATATCAGGAGGAATCGGTACACTGGAGGAGCAGTTGTTGTTGTACTTATGCTAAGATATTTAATAACTCTTTGTTTGTAAATGGTAACAAAATGTCAGCACGAGATCATTCGTTAGCACTTTAATAATCTTCTGTCGAGTTTGCTCATACTACTCTTTCCAAACAAAGTTCTCAACGTCGGGTACGGAGGGTAGCAATCCTCCAGAGGTCATACCTCTAGCATGACAGAAGCAGGTCGTACTACTTAGTTATACTGCTACTACCACAAAACCGACTGAGAGCAAATTGTGTCACTTAGGTGCCACCGTCGATACAGACTCGGGTTTGGAGAGCCTGCAGCTAAACTTGAGGAGGCATAGGGCCTTCTCCGCACTCCGAATTCAGGCATCAGCTCCCTGGGCAGGGACGAAACGGTCAAGCGAGGGGTGAAGGCGAAGGCGCAGTACAAGGCTTCCATTAAGGTCGAAAGCTGGCTTTAGGCCAAAGCTGATCTCCCAAAAGAAGAAGGCAAATCTAACCTGGGCCGAAGAAGGCAGGTTGCACTACGCTAAACTAAAGTGGAGGAGATGCTTGCCAGCGAAAGGCAACGCTCTGGCGGGTAAGCGGCAACGCGGGCCCAAAAAGGCAGGCCCCCCACCCAATGCGATGCAGTCCGAAAGAATGACAGCGAAGTGGCTGGATCCTCAGCGGACACGGATACAAGGTCCAAGCAGCTCCTATAGTCCTTCTTTACATCTTCCCACAAGGCCCGGACTTCGTCCAGATGGACTCGGCACATGTAAGGAGAGTCAGTTTCAGGGGCGCCCGGAGTGTGGATGTCAGCTTCGAATTGGCTGGCTCCGAAGCGGGTCCGATAACTGGCAAAAGTTGCTCGGGGCTCGAGGCGCCACCGAAGAAAATTCGGTCAGAAAAAAAACTTTTAACGGCAGACTGCTGCTGCGGACGGATGTTGCCCTATGCGGATTGGCAGAAAAAATAGGAAAAATAGGCAGGAAAATCGTCGTCGGGAATGAAAAAATGTAAATATAAATATATCGATGTAAATATAGACACTGCGTGGCTCGGACGTGGAGATTAATTATGTTTTAGTTGACTTAGGAGGAAAAATAATAATTTTTAAAAAATATTAACCGGGAAATATTAATTACACAGGCCGACAAAATTCTGACCCAGAAACCAGTATATACTTTTCCAAAGGTTTTCGGTGCGCTGAATCCGAATCCGAAGTCGAAATTTCCGAATTGGCTCTGGTTTCCGAGATATCCTAACCTAAAAGTGCAAAAACATCGTTTTCTGCCTATATTTGAGGTTATGTAGCATCGAATTTGTTCTTTTACTGAAAATACTAAACAAACCATCTTAAAGTATAACCCTTGCCCTTTCAAATGCTGTTGAGTTTGATTAAATATCTCTTTTTTTCGCTGAGATATCGTACTTTGAAATTTTCATGTTAACGAATTTACCTCAAAAAAAAACATTATGGATAGGCCCTATGAAGCAAACATTTTTCTTTGCACATAAAACAGCTTTAATCTGTTACTTGGGGGTTTTTGGGGTCGATGATCACGAATCCGGATTCAAATTTTCAAAATTCAAGATGGCGGATCCAATATGGCAGACCAAATTCGTAGAAAGTTACTGGATCAAGCTGAAACTGGGTATATGGGGGTCTTCGGAGTCGCTGTTTACCAACCTGAGATAAAATTCTGAAATTTGATGTTCAAATTTGATGTTAGATGTAAATAAAAAAATTCAATATGGCGACCATAAAACGACCATAAACGAAATGGCGGGGAATGTCAGGCAGCTCACTCGACAAAGAATACTTTATATCAATTTCAAAGTACGATATCTCAGCGAAAAAAACAGATATTTAATCAAACTCAACAGCATTTGAAAGGGCAAGGGTTATACTTTAAGATGGTTTGTTTAGTATTTTCAGTAAAAGAACAAATTCGATGCTACATAACCTCAAATATAGGCAGAAAACGCTGTTTTTGCACTTTTAGGTTAGGATATCTCGGAAACCAGAGCCAATTCGGAAATTTCGACTTCGGATTCGGATTCAGCGCACCGAAAACCTTTGGAAAAGTATATACTGGTTTCTGGGTCAGAGGGTCGAGCTGATTTTGTCGGCCTGTGTTATTCTTCAACGTTATAATTGCGAAGCCGTAGAGGTGGAATTAAAAACCCTTGGCTTTGGTTCGGCCGAAAGTCTCACTGTTATGCCGTCCGCAAAGCAGTGCGTGCTCGAAAGAAAGAACAAAAAAAACCAAGCAACAGCAATAACACGGCTGCTACGGAAAGTCAAAACGTTTAAAAGAGCAATCGCGGTCCCGCCCATGTGGATTTGCAATAATGTATAGTTTTTAATAGTTGTTGTTTTGTCTCAATTTTAATTTGTATTTTAATTTTTATTTTATTTAATTTGAAGGTTCGTAGCGGGGGTTAGTTCCTGGAATCGGGTGCAGAAAATATACATATGTATATGGGTAAGGGCACAGTGAAGCATCGATAAGTGGACTGTATTGAGTATTGAATGTATGAAAAAAGAACAGTAAAATTATGTCGCGAAAAAAATGGCACACACCAGAAAAAAGAATATCGAAACCACGGCAGACGGTTCGGAGAACATGGAAACTTCCAGTGCACACTCGTTGACCGATGATGTTTATGCCTCAGTTCTCCGAGTTAAAATTGCGACGCCACATAAAAAATATGTACAGTTAATAAATGTTCGTATTTCTTCCCACGGCGCAGAGCACAGTCCAAAAGACCCAGACCCAGGTGTTGTAGAGCTTCAGCTTTATTAGTCGGCTGCATACATGAAACTAAACTTCTTAAAAACTAGAGTCGCTCCCGCCCGCATAACTCCGCTTAAGCGAGCACGGGAGAACGACGACCGCGAAGTTTGATTGCGAAACCCGAGCCCGAACTCCGGAGCGCGCGAGCACAGAGGAGAGCACGAGAGCGTAAGCACACAAGAGGGGCGAGCGCGGACGGGAGCTCTGTGCGCAGAGGCGGCATATCACATAAACAGACTTATTGTAAACGTGGGTGGCCTATGCTGTACGGTTGTGATGTGTGGGCGGTCACCCTTGAAGAAAACTGCAGGTCAAAACCTGTAATGGAGGTGTGGAGGAATCCGGGTCTTCAGCATAGACCATTGGACCTAATAGCAAAGATATATGAGATGAGACGGGACGGATAGACGACAAGAGCGTCGATCAACAGCTAGACTGTTACCAAGCCTTTTAGAGAGGACTCCAAGGAAACATGGAGATCTAGATTAATACGTTATTCAAATGCTAACAGGCCATGGTTACTTCTCTAGACTGATTCGGACAAAAAAGTCTGGTCGCAGAAATAAGATGAGAGCGCATAGAGCTTAACTGGCACCTCTTCGAAGCCATGCGAAAGCTTTTTCTGGATGCAAACAAGGCCAAAGGCGAGTGGGGGGTTCAGTGCGTGCAAGCCCAAAATACCTTCATTGCCACGGCATTAGTCGGTGACATAGTTTTTTTTTAATCTTTAATCTTTTCTTGTCTTTCTTATAAAGCGGAACATATACCATAAGCAAACACCCTAAGAAATTTGTTCAAACCAATGGTCGACAACGAAGAAGGATGAGATTCGCATATGCGTCACGGAAATTCGTGTTCTGGGGATCAAAATAAGCAACTTTGCCCAAAGAACCATACCTCTAAAATGAATTCTGATGTTCCCCTTTTTGATGCGAATAAAAATCTCTTTTGATCCGTAGGGAAATTCCGTTTTGACCCATTTAGAGAGCCCCAATCGAGTCCAAATGTATGAGCGACCCCCACTAATTTTCGATGGCCGATCCTCTCATGTTAGTGGCATACCCCCCTAGACCCCCCCTAGACCCCCCCTAGACCACCCTACAAAAATGTTCCAAAATCACAATTTTTGGCGCTTTGCATGAAAAAAAACTATGAAATGCCTAAATTAGCGAAGTAAAATTTATTTATTTTATCGGACTACGATATCATATAGCTGCCATAGGAACGATCGGAAATTTTTTAGGAAAAAAATTATAACTTTGCCAATTTTCAATATATTTGCAAATATTTTGAGATATAATTGAGATATTTTGTATTATTCTAGAATTTCGGTTTTAATTGGATCAAGATCGGACTACTATATCATATAGCAGCCATAGGAATACGTATATCAATTAATTTATTTTGAAAGCTTTGTTGCTAGCAACATTTAGTTGTTGCGCAACATTTTTCACTGTCAACATGTTTCGCTTAACATTTATATTATCTAAGAACACTCCTATCAACACTCCTTCTCAACGCGATCAATGGTAGGTAGGTGCAAGTGGTGAGGTTACTCATGGCTAAGTAACCTCCAATTAGAGCTTAGCTCCGTTTTGAACCACACCCTCGATTTGGTGGTATTCCGCGCTTCCCTTCAGTACCAGCCCGTGTCATTCAGGTACGCTAGGATGGCATTCACTGTCTGCCTTCCCACTTCCCCTAGTGACCCGAGTTGGTGTGCTCCGAAGTGACGCACTCTTATCTGGTTGAATGCCGGGCAGTGACACAGTAGGTGCTCCGGTGTCTCCTGCTCATCCGGTTCGTTGCAGCTTCTGCAGTGTAGGTTACAGGCATGCGTGCCTATTGGCCAGTGGCCGGTGATGGCTGCCGTTATCCTCCTAATATCCGATTTACTTTTGGAGACCAGATCCGCTGTCCTTCTCCTGTTGAATTCAGGCCAGCATAGTTTCGATCTTCTGTGCTCAGCTTTCAACTTTCAGCTGTTGTTTTCCGCTAGTCTGTTTAGTGCCTCCTTGCATTTGGCCACTAATGTAGATGTGGTCTTGGCTGTTGCGAGAGATTTGATGGCCGCTTGGCTATCCGAGTATATCCTTACCTTGGTATTCCGGAGGTCTCGGTCCAATGAAAGTTCAGCTGCTTTCAATATCCCGAGAACCTCCACCTGGAACACTGTTGCTGACCCTGGGAGGTGGAAGGACTCTTCTATCCCCCAGGTTTCGGCAAAGATTCCGGCCCCTACCCCGCCGCTCATTTTTGAACCGTCGGTGTAGAGTGATACCTCATCTGGCTCGGTTACACTCCCTCTTCTCCACTCTTCCCTTGTGGGGTATGTTGTGGTGTATGCATTGCCGAATCTCATTTCGGTTGTCATGTAATCAGTATTTTCTGTTAGCCGATTGTTTATTTCGTTCAGGATCTTGCAGTGCCCGGTGTGGTAGTTCTTCCAGCTCTGGCTTGCCTTCAGTCGTACCGCGCTTTGGGCTGCTGTGTTCCTGACGAAGTGTTCTATCGGCATTATGTTTAGAATGGCATTCAGCGCTGCTGCGGGGCACGATCTTAGTGCTCCCGTGGCACCAGCGCATGCCGATCTCTGTATCCTTGTGAGTTTCTGGATGTTGTATGCCCTAGTTAGTGCAGGCCACCATACTAGTGCACCGTATGTGAGTATGGGTCTTACAACCGCTGTATAGAGCCCTAGTATTGTCTTGGGGTTTATGCCCCAGTTTTTTCCGAACATCTTCCTACAGGAATAGAAAGCTATGCTTGCTTTCTTCACTCTTTCGTTGATTTTTTGTTTCCATAGAAGCTTCGTATCCAGTATCACTCCCAGATACTTGGCTTGTTGTGATAGCTCTAGCTCTGTACCGTCTATCTTCGGTTTACTAAATCTGGGGATCTTTGTCCTCTTTGTGAAGAGCATAAGTTCCGTTTTGCTTGGGTTTATGCCCAACCCACAGGCTTTTGCCCATTGGTTGAGTTTTTTCAGCGCCCTTGTCATTAGTTCGCTTATGACGTCTGGAAATGGTCCTGAAGTGAGTAGAACTACGTCGTCTGCGTATGCTACCACTTTCACGCCTTCGCTATTGAGTTCTCTCAATATGTCGTCCATGTTAATTAGCCACAGCAGTGGAGACAGAACTCCTCCCTGAGCCAACTCCAATCCTGTTGAGGGAGCTCAGGATGGAATCTGCGTTTACGTTGTTGAAGGCGCCTTCTATGTCTAAGAAGGTTGCCAATGTGTAATTTTTGTATGTCAGTGCCTTTTCTATGTATCCCACTACTTCGTGTAGTGCTGTCTCCGTGGATCTTCCTTTCCTATATGCATGCTGTGCTTCGGAAAGGCTTTTCTCCGTTCTTCCTCTGATGTGGATATCTAGTATCCGTTCCAGTGTTTTCATGAGGAATGAAGTCAGGCTAATCGGCCTGTAATCCTTGGCTTGGATGTGTCCTCTTCTTCCTGGTTTTGGTATGAAGACTACTCTTGCTTCCTTCCATGGAAGTGGTATGTGTGCAGTTTTAATGCATGCTTGGAAAATTGCTTGCAGCCATTTGCCAGTGCATGCTTTTGTTGTCTGCAGCATTGCTGGTATGATTCCGTCCGGTCCCGGACTTTTGTACTTGTCGAAAGAGTCTATCGCCCATTGGATTCTTTCCATGGTGACGATCTCGTCGACTCTTAGCTGGTGTTCCACCATCTGGCTTTCCACTGTTCTTGTTTCTTCTATCTGGCTACCTGGGAAATGTGTGTCCAGCAGGATCTCCAGTGTCTCTTCTGCTGACGTACTTCCTGTACCGTCAGGACTGTTTATAAGGGTGGGGCTCGTGTGCCCCTTGGCTAGTATTTTACCCAGCCTAGCCGTGTCCTTGATTCCTTCTAGCGATTCGCAGTACCTGCTCCAGGAGTCTTTCTTGGCTGCGTATATCGCTTTTTTGTATTCCTTGTGTATTTCCTTATACGGCTGCCAGTTCTTGGTTCCGTAACTTGTATTGAAGGCCTTCCTAGCCTTTTTTTTTAGCTCGCTTAGCTCCTTGTTCCACCATTGTGGGTATGTCTTCTTAGAGTACGTTAGTCTGCATGACTCTTCGTACGCGTTGTTCAGAATATTTGTGAAGTCCTCAACTTCTTTGTCTATTCCTTCCGGGGTGGATCGTACCTTGACCCTCCTGTTCATTACCTTTGACTGTACAACCTTTTCGTATTTGTTCCAGTCTGTGTTACGGGGATTGCGCTTCGGTGCTGTCTCGCTTGTCGGCATCGAAATCTCAAAAAGTATGTACCTATGGTCTGAAAAAGAGTTTTTTGGCGAAACCCTCCATTTTCCTACCTTGTGGTTGCTATACTCCATTTGGAGCGTTATGTCTAGGACCTCTTCCCAACCTTGGAATTCCTCCGTACTCGGAAAAATGAAATGTTACATATAGTGACGTCACGGCAAATAATATGTTCGAAAAGAGACTCACCCCTCTCGTTTGTTTCCTTGCTTCCCCACAGTGTGTGCCTGGCGTTGGCGTCGCACCCGAGGATAAGCGTCGTCTTAGTCTCCTCGGCGAATTGCATGGCCCTGATGAACGCTTCAGGTGGTGCTGGTTCGTCGTGGGCCATGTACCCGGAGGCTATTAGTAAGGCTGTCCCATCCGCTGCTACCAGCCTGGCCACTGCTAGGTCTGAGTTGCTAAGATTAGGATGTAGAAGAGCGTTAAGTTTGTTTTTAATGATTATACCCGCCCTCGGCCTACCTGTCGAGTTTGTGTATAATGTTGTATATCCTTTAATGGCCACACCAGAGATTTGGCTGTCCCTGGTAAATGGCTCTTGTAGTAGGCCGATGTCGATGTCCTCCTCTCGGAGGAGGACTGCGAGATTAGCTGAAGCGTGAGAGCTACGCTTCAGGTTTATCTGCACGACAGTCGGCATTATTGCGGCGTGATGTTGGGTGTGTCGTCGTCGATAGCCAAGTCGTCCATCAGCTGCTTGGTATCGTCGACTTCGTCCTCCAGGTTGTCATCTGGCTCGGTTAGGAAGACTTTTACCTTAGCCTTCCTAATACCGTATCGCACTTTGAAGTCTTTCTTCTCGAGTTGTGGAAGGCATTGCTTATTGATGAGGAACAAGTACGGCTGGCTTGTCCTCATCTTCCGCTCTGCCTTCAAGATGGCCCAGTCAGCCATGTCGACATCCTGGTTTAGAGCCCTCAGAGTCTTGAGCACCCTATCATGGTTCGTGAGCCCCTTTGGCAACCAGATACGAGCTCTGGGCCTTCTCGGGATATCCGTGGCGGGGACGAGCTTTAGGCTAAGCCCCTTCCAGGCGCCGCTAATCTTAGCGACGCACTCCGCCAGGAAGTCCTTCGAAGACTCATCGTCGCACCTGATCACCCGGTGCCCTCGAACCATGTCCGAGGAGTCAAAGGATGGTGTCGGACCAGCTGGCTCAGCTAGTATTTTGTCTGATACCATCTCAGACAGTCTGGTCTCGACCTCATCCCATTTCTCCGACAGCAGGCGCCCATCGTCGTTGAGCTCGTCCACCAGTGCCATGGCCAGGCTGTCTCTAGCCACCTCGCTGAATTTCTTCGCCGGCTTGACGAAGGATGTCGCTCTAGGGGCTCCCTTGGCGTCCTTTGCCCTTTTGGGAGCGCTCTCACTCACTTCCTGTGAGCGATTGCGCTTCGATTGGGGCTGTATGAACGCCTCCGGGTGCTCCTTTTCATATTGCTCGAAATCATCGACCACTGCCTTGAATCGAGCTTTGTCCTGTTGATCGCGCTGGTCAGCTTTGCCCTCCTTCTCATTCTTGGCGATCTTTGCCAGAATGAAACGGGCCTTGCTGGCCTGCGCCTTCCTCTGTTGGTGGGTGAACGACTTTGTCTTTTCGTTACCCCCGTTCACCTTGGCGTGGCTCGCCTTGGTGTTTGAAGTGGTTGGTCGTGACGTTTGGGGAGTGCTCGACTTAGCAGTCCCCACCGAACTCGACGGAGTTAAAATCTCATCATCCGAGCGCAATAACTCATCTTCGTCGATTTCGGAGATGGTTTTTTGGGGTTTTACCTCCCCCATGAGGTCCGAAGCGGATTGTTGTAAATTGGCCATGATCATTAACGCCCGCGTTGCTCGAGGCGAGCGCGGCGGGCCCGAGGGGTTTGGGGCTTTGAAGGAGGTCGACCGTGGCTTCGCCCCTAAGCCACGGCAAGGCTAGTTCCGACCCAGGGTTGCCCGGCCCTGGGAAGGCTCCGTTCGAACACAGCTGGATTAACCCCTCAGCTGCGAACCGAAAGTCAGAGGGCACGGGTCGCGTTACACGCCTGACTTGAGGGGAGGCCGTTTAAAGACTTGCCCAGGTCTCGGTAGGGAAGTGGAGTCATAGGAATGTGGATAGAGGATTCACGGGATACTGCCGCTCGTATTAGCCGTACCTTGGTACGTTTCCAGGAGGTACCACGCGGAGGACCCTCTCCGAGGAGAGGGTGGTGTCTATCAAATTGATATTCACCTACGAGTCGACTTGATGCACCAGAAAGCCAAGGAATATACATCAGCAAAAACTCTGCTGATCTTGCCTTGGTCTGATGCACCCTTACCACCCACGCGATCAATACAATCCAATCAATTTAATACATTTCTCATGCTTAACTCGATTAATATTCTTTGTTAATACATCTGATATCATGTTTTCTGTTGGAACATAGTTAATTTCAATTATCTTTTCCTTATACAATTCTCTAATATAATGATATTTAATATCAATATGTTTACTACGTGAATAGAAAGGGTCATTTTTTACTAAACATTGTGCGCTTTATCCCCATAAATCTGCACCACCTGCAGACTTCCAAATCCCATCTCATTTATCAGCTTTCGCACATTGGCCGCCTCCCTCGCCGCAGTCGATAGTGCCACATACTCCGCTTCTGTGCTACTTTGGGCAACCATCGATTGTTTTTTCGAAGCCCATGTAAAAACAGCACCAGCAGCAATCAACACCCAACCGGTGAATGATTTTCTGTCGCTGGAATCACCAGCCCAGTCCGCGTCGACAAAGCAGTGTATTGGTACACCAGTACGCTCGTAGTGCAACTTCAGGTCAGCTGTGCCTCGTAGGTATCTCAGCACCCGCTTTGCAGCAGCTTCATGCTCCTTATGTGGGTCTGCATTCTGCTGTGCCAGTTTTGTCACAGAATGCAATATATCAGGACGAGTGGTTATTGCCAAATACATTAGGGATCCGATTATAGACTGATAGGCAACTTTATCCACCCTCTGGCAAACGACTTTGTCACATTCTACTTGGAATCCGGCTTCTAGGGGTATAACGTTTGGCTTGCAATCCTGCATCTTATAGTCATTCAGGAGCTTCTCTATGTACTGGTTAAGGCCAATCCTACACACATAATGAGACTTGTCATCTATGAATGTAGCAAAGTAGTGTGCACCTCCCGTGGAAATAGCTTGCATAGGACCACATATACCGGTATGCACCAATTCAAACACTTCGGTGGCACGACTTTCACTTGCTCTTGAAAACTTCTTCACGCATATTTTGCTCTTTGCACACGTGATACATTGCAGTTCTTTTGTACCACTAAATTCTTGTTTTTTCAAACCATTTCTTTCCTGATCATGTTACTCAAACTCGCAATATTTAGATGTCCAAATCTTTGATGCCATATTTCCAATGGATTGGCCTGTGCAGCAAAACATGATTGTTTAGCACCATTTGCTTCATTTTTAAATAAAAATAAGTCATTTTGCAACTCAGCGACCAGAATAATTTTATTCTCTTTGTTTTTGATAACCGCACTTTTTGTTTCAAATTTTACTTGGAACCCATTTTCAATTGCTCGCGTTACCGACATAAAATTGCATTGCAAGTCTTTTACGTACAGTACGTTAATCAGTTCCATAGTAGAATTTTTCCACTTTAAAATAACTGTTCCGCGATCATCAGCTTCAATATAATTATTTCCAGCCAAGAGAATGCGTTCTTTATATTCTCTTATATTTTTAAATAATGCTCTCTCAGAGCACAAATGAGCAGTGGCTCCCGAGTCCAAACATCACATGTTTTTCGGCTATTTGTCTAGCTGAGCGACAGAGCAGAATACAGAATTTGATTTCGAGTTTGCACTCACATTCTTGCAATATTTTTTTTGCCTTGCACTTTGCAGCTTTGTGTCCGCTACCTCCACAATTCCAGCATGGAACTGTTCTTTTACCGTTTGCTGCTTGCTTGTGTTCTCTTTGTCTGTTTCGTTTATTCTCGCTCTTCTCGTTTGCATTCGTGGACCGAATTCCAAAAACCGTTTGCTCAGATTTTTCTACTTGACTCTCTTGTACTTTTCGTCTTTGCCCTTCTTCGTGCAATTTAATTTTCAGCATACTTAGTGATGGCAACTCATCTCGTGATCACGAAACCTTTAAACGACTGAGGCAAACTTGATAATAGTAGAACACTTGGGATTTCTTCTTGGACTAGAAAAAATCTTCTGATATCCCGCTTGCTGTTGGATAGCAGCTCTCTGGTTCGATTCTTGTCGTATGTCGGCCAACATTTCTTTGATCTCTTATGTTTGCTCTTACTTGACAATTCCTTGTTGGCTGTCTGTTTGAAATGGTCATGGATCCTTGTCTGGACCGAGTTCAACGAGATCGGTGTCAGTACGTTGATATCTTTCCCTTGCGAACTTGCTCGGGCTAGTTCGTCCGCTTTCTCGTTCCCTGGGATGTCGTTTCTCTCTGCAAGGCTATTAAGGGCCTTCTTGCATTCTGCCACCATCCGTGAATTTATTCTCACGGCCGCTAGGTATTTTATAGCCGCTTGGTTATCATAGTAAAACCGTACTTTGGTGTCGCTAAGTTCTCGCCGTATCGAAAGCTTGGCTGCTTCCGTTATGGCAAGTACCTCAGCCTGAAAAACCGTCGCTTCGTCTGAGAGAGTGAAGGACTCCTCGATCCCCCATTGCTCAGCGAAGATCCCAGCCCCCACGCCGCAGCTCATTCTGGAGCCATCGGTATACCTCCTCTGCCCCGGTTACTCTCTCCCTTCTCCAGTCTTCCCTTGTTGGGAATGTGGTCGTGTAGGCATTTCCGAAGTTCATCTCCGTAGTCATGTAGTCCATTTGTGCGTTTGTTTCTATCTTGATTCCTTCCAGTATCTTGCCGTAACCTGCGACGTATTCCCTCCAGCAGTTACTTGCTTTCAGTCTTGGTAGGTTTAAGTGGTGAGACCCTTCTCGAGCCTCCAATTAGAGCTGTGCTCCGTTTTGATCTGCTTTCAGTCTTACTGCGCTCTGCGCGGCCATGTCCTTTACGAACAGTTCTATAGGCATTATGTCCAGGATAGCATTTAGTGCTGCTGCGGGGCATGAATGCATTGCCCCCGTCACGCCAGCACACGCTGCTCTCTGTATCCTCGTTAACTTTGAGATTTTATAAGCTCTAGTTAGCGCTGGCCACCATACTAGGGCTCCGTATGTTAAAATTGGCCGAACAACTGCCGTGTAAAGCCGTATTATTATCTTTGGGTGTAGTCCCCATTTATCTCCGAACATTTTTCTGCAAGAGTAGAAAGCAATACTTGCCTTCCTCACTCTTTTAGTAATGTTTCCTTTTCACGAGAGCTTCGGGTCTAGTATCACACCGAGATACTTAGCCTGCTCTGATAGTTTTAGCTCTATACCATCTATTCTGGGTATATTATATGCTGGTATCTTAGTCCTTCTAGTGAAGAGCATAAGTTATGTTTTATTAGGGTTGATAGGTATTAGGTTGATTAGGTAATCCGCAGGTCTTTGCCCATATGTTTAAGCGACCCAGCGCTCCTGTCATTATCTCACTGATAACGTCAGGGTAGGGCTCGAATACTAGCAGCACCACGTCATCTGCGTAGGCTACTGCTTTGACGCCACCCATATTGAGCTCTTCCAATATGTTATTCATGTTTATTAGCCAAAGTAGAGGCGATAGAACGCCGCCCTGAGGTGTGCCTCTCTTCACTGACCGTGTGAGGTGAGTGCCACGCAGTTCGGCTGTGATCGTCCTACTCGTTAGCATAACTCCGATCCATTCTCTGATGCCTCTCTCAATGCCCATCGAGGTGAGGGAGCTCAGGATAGAGTCGGCGTTCACGTTATTGAACGCACCTTCGATGTCTAGGAAGGCGGCCATCGTGTATTGCTTGTATTGTAGTGTCTTCTCGACGTGACCTACAACTTCGTGTAGTGCTGTTTCTGTTGACCGACCTTTTCGGTAAAGCCTCGGTTTGGTATAAATATGACTTTGGCTTCCCTCCACCTGAGCGGGATGTGCCTTAGTCTTATACAAGACTTGTATATGGCTTTAAGCCATCTACAGAGGCTTCCTTTGGCAGTTTGTAGCATTGCCGGTATTATGACGTCCGGGCCCGGGCTTTTGTATTTGTCGAAAGAATCTATTGCCCACTGGATTCGCTCCGTGGTGATGATATCTTTCGTTTGTGTGTCTGTCTGTGCATTTGTGCCATCCTCGGGTGCCGAGTTCTCTCGTAGGTTCCCCGGGAAGTGAGTGTCGACTAGTAGCTCTAGTGACTCCTCTATTGTCATTGTGGCCGAGTCTGGTCTGTTGATTAGAGTAGTAATGATTCGCAATATCTCTTCCAAGATTCACTCTTGGCTTCGTATACTGTTTTTTTGTATGCTTTCTGCGCTTCCTTATATGGTTCCCATTTCCTGGTCCCATAGCATGTGTTAAAGGTCTTGCGCGCTCTTCTCCTGAGGTCGCTTAGTTCCTTGGTCCACCATGGTGGATACTGCTTCTTGGAGAATGAAACTTTGCATGTCTCTTGGAATGAAGGTTGGTGTGTTGCCCTTGTTACAAATTGTAACCTTACGACTAATAATATTGTCAAAAATAGACTCACCTCTCTCACTCGTTTCCGAGCTTCCCCAGAGCGAGTGCCTCGCGTTCGCGTCGCATCCCAACACCAGGGTCGACTTTGTGTCTTCGGCCCATTGCAGTAGCTTGACGACCGGCTCAGGCGGTACCGAATCGTCGTGGGCCATGTAGGCAGAGGCGATGATCACTCCGCTCCCATCCGCTGCCACGAATCTAACTACTGCTAGATCTGGTGTGCTGAGATTGAAACAGAGAAAAGCGTTAAAATGATTCTTAATTACTATGCATGCTCTCGACCTACCCACCGAGTTGGTGCACAGTGTTGTGTATCCTGGGATCCTTAGGCCAGCAACTTGCTTGTCCCTGGCCCAAGGCTCCTGTAACAGTCCGATGTCGATATCCTTCTCCTTGAGAAGGATCGTGAGATTTGCTGAAGAATGGGTGCTGCGCTTCAGGTTAATCTGCACGAGTTTCGATATCGGGGTTAGTTGGGGTTGTACCGGGGGACTTGTCGTCGATGACCATATCATCCAACAGCTTGTTGGTGTCATCGACCTCCTCTAGAATCTCGTCCGGCTCAGCCAGGAAGACCTTGATCTTGGCCTTCCGTATGCCGTACCGGACCTTGTTGTCGTTGGCTTCCAACTGCGACAGGCAGCGTTGGTTTATGAGAAGAAGGAACGGCTGGCTTGACTTCATCTCTTTCTCAGCCTTTAGGATGGTCCAGTCCTCTATATGGACATCCGGGTTCTGAGCCTTCAGACAGGCGATCACCCTAGAATGGTCAGTCTGCCCCTTCGGTAACCAGATGCGGGCTCTGGGTCTCCTCGGAATCTCCCTGGCGTGGACTAGCCTAATCTTAAGACCAGCCGCACACTATAATAATAATAATAAATAATATTATAAAGGAATAATATACCTAATAATAATAATTATAACAAGAAAGGAAGCTAACTTCGGAGTTTAAATACCCTTGCAGTAAGTAGAAGAAGAAGAAGAAAAATGTTCTGACTTTCCGCTTTCTCGGGTACTGACATAAGCTAAATGCTGCGAGCGAAAAATGTTGCGAGCAAAAGATGTTGCGAGAAAATAATCTTGCGAGCGAAAAATGTGGCGAACAAACTAAATGAATTGATATATAAATTAATGTGTTCCTCCGTCGGGATGTGTCCTGTGGTCTCCAGACGCTGGGGATGTGTATTCCTGTGGTCCTCGGTATGACGGCTGCCACCAGGGATTAATAACTTCTTACGAAGATTAGGTTGGTGGGCGTGACTTTGCCCTCTTCGTCGATCGCTGGCCTTTTGGCTCAGCGAGAATGTTCAAATTAAGCAATAATAATAATGCCGCTGCTGACCGTTCTTAGCGCGGAGCGCTGACCTCAGTTGGGGCGTATCAGCAATGTTTTATATGAAGCTACTTGCTAGTTGCTAGGGCATTATGAACGTAAACTAGGTAGCTGCTGACTCAAATATATTGAGCGCTATATTTGTTGTTAACTTATATATTCCTATGACAGCTATATGATATAGTGGTCCGATTTGAATAAAATTAAAAACTAATTTCTAGAATAATATAATATGGCAATGTCTCAAATTATATGAAAACTAGCGGCCCAGGCGAACTTTGTCTCGCCCCTTATTGTAGATTTATATAGTTCTAGAGTGATAATAATACGCAGATAATTCAATTCAATTAAATTCTAGCTTCAATATCAGGTAGTTGCACCTTCCCAGACGTGCAACACATCCCGGCTGGTTCATTTGTGAATTTGAGAGCATGACAATGCGGTCATTCCTTGTCCATAGCACCAATTATAACTTTTGAATGAAAATAATATTCAATATCGGGCTCATACCGGAATGCAAGACGCACGCTGGATCTGTTCCTCTGTTCTTTCGTCTCTTCTGCTTCGACATATTCTAGAATTACTTGAGCTTCGGCTCAAATCAGCCCCTTTGCGTTTTGTTGGCATTTTTTTTCTTTAAAAAACACATATAAATATAACTAATTGAATCAAATACTTTTCAAAAGAAACTCACAGGTCGGCCACAGAAACCTCTTCCTTTCCAAAAACCAAAAAAATAATACCGAATTGCCACAGCACTGCCACATAAATATTATTTGGGTATTTCAAAATACAAAACTTGACGTAAATTTCATGGCTACCACATCCATAGATTCAAAATTTCTAATCTTACAGTCAGCAGGCAGCGACTAAAGCTGTATTGCGGACTACCCTTATCGGTTAGGGGTACGAAAAATAGATGTTAGCGGATTCTCAGGCCTACAGAATATCCCCTCAAAATTTCATCCAAATCGGTCAAGTAGTTTCGGAGGAGTTTTGGTACAAAAAGTGTGACAGCAGAATTTTATATATAAGATATATTGAAAATGGGCATTGTTAAAATTTTGTTTGCTCATAAATTTTCGATCGTTTCTATGGCAGCTATATGATATAGTCGTTCTGACATATATAGTAGTGAGAGCATATAGAAGACTATCTGCAAAGTTTCATTCAGATAGCTTCAAAACTGAGGGACTAGTTTGCGTAGAAACGGACAGACGGACATGGGTAGATCGACTCGGCTGTTGATGCTAATCAAGAATATATATAGGGTCGGAAATGTCTCCTTCACTGCGTTGAAAACTTCTGACTAAAATTATAATACCCTGCAAGGGTATAAAAGTAATGAGTTACGTGGGGAAAAAATACGAATTCAAATAAAGTACGCGCTCGCCAAGGGTCACACTAGACCAAACGAGCAGGCCATACTAAGTCGGGCAAATTACACACCGGTGGCGGGCACACTGAACGACGCCAATCCTTATATAAAGCGGGCGGCCAGCCTCAGTTGATCAAGTCAGTTGATCAGGTTCCAATACTAAATTGTAATTAGCTCTTATTCCAACAACCTTCCTCCCCGATGACTTCAGGGTCCGACAATAAAAACAATCTCTCTTCCGACGACTTCAGGGTCCGACAATAACAACAACCTCCCTTCAGTCGACTTCAGGGTCTGACAATAACAACAACCTTCCTTCCCGCCGACTTTATGGTCCGACAATAATAACACCTCCCTCCGACGACTTCAGGGTCCGATAAAAAATACTACCTTCCTCTCCACCGACTTCAGGGTCCGATAACAACAACAACGTCTTATCGCCGACTTAAGGGTCCAAAGCAACAAAAATACTTCCGTAAGGAAGTATAAAGGGTCCAAAACCACAACAACAACTCCGCTACCGCCAACGTACGGGACCGCAACAACACATAACCCGCCGCAGCCGATGGCCCTCTATTTTACAGGTCCACACCGGAAGCTGCTAGACGCGAGAAGCGACAAAAGGACAACAGACTCGAGAAACCATACCCGCCGGCGCATCGACTTCGCACCACAACCGCAGACAATCCACGATCTGGAATAATAAGATTAAATAAAGTATCCTCTACGATACTAATTACGCAGCGTTATCACTGGGAATTTGGGTCGGGGAATCTCTTACAGCAACCACGCACGAACCCTGGCCGTCCTGAACTATCCGAGGCAAGGCAGAACGTCAAAATTATTATATTTTTTTCTAAAAATGCACCTTAAAGTTTTTCTCCAAAGTTTTTACCTAATCAATTTTTAAATCATTTACCAAAACATTTTCCTGCTAAGCTTGTACCTAATATATTTTCATTTATACTTCTACCTGTAATATTCTCATTTAAGCTCGTACCAAAGAGTATAAAGTTATATAGAGAGGACATCTCATACAAAAAAATGTGTTCTATGGCGGGTTCCAGCGGTAGAACCCGCATTTTACTCGTGGAACCCGCAGTGCTTGATTCTAGTTTGAATCTGGCCTACCATTCGTATGTAAGTTAACAAATGGAGCATTAACCATCGGGCTCCACCCTTTCCCCCGCATCCCGGGTCAGCTCAACAAAGCGATTGCACGACAGAGCGTTGACCGGCCGACTTCACCTTTCCCCCGCACCCCGAGCCAGCTCAGCATAGCGACATCCGTCGTGCTAATTATTAGAACGCTGACCACTCGCCGTACAATGGGAGCACGGCGGCAAGTGCAAGGTTGGCAATACGACCAACGGATGCTGACAACGGCACTGCAAGGTTTGCAACTGCAAACTGACGTCGACTGCAATAACACCGGCTACCGAGGTTTGGCGGAAGCAACGAAATCAGAGGCCAGGCAGTTCGAGTTGGACTGAGAATCAATCACATTGTGTAGATTTAATCTCAAAGAAATAAAAGTTATAACGTCGATCGATACTCTTATTATTGGAGGATACCTACATGGCTAGGTATGGCGAGTCCCAGTAAGGACCTGGGCAGGTCCTTACGGAGGGACCTTAACTGGCGCCCGAGCAGCTCATCCAAATAGCGATGAGAGACCCGTAAAAAATTGGGGTAAGGTGAGAAGTGAATTCGTGTAATGTGAAACCTACAATTAGCCAACCCGCTGCGGTGACCTGCCCCAGGCTGTGCACGAGCGCAAAAGAGCTAACGTGAAACAAAAGAAATGACAAATCCGCCGCGGTGATTCCGAATCACGGGCGTAATAAGGTCATAAAATAAAAATAAATTCGATAACCGCTGCGGTAGCTAGTCTACGAGCGGCCCCTACAGATAAAAAAAAAACCTAAATATAACAAAAAGAAGTGGCGTGAGTAGTTTACTGGGAATACCCTGGGTTACCAGCACAAAAGGGTTGCCCAGTGAATTGTGTGACACCCCGTACCTTAGTAGGCAATAAGCCAAAACGGAATAATACGGCCCACCGCGCTCAACGTCGAATAAAAATAATGTACCTATTAAATATATAGGATCTAAAAAGAAAGAAGACGCCGGAATAAAACCGGCAAATTAAACTGTATTAACTCCGCAAAAAAAAAAAAATAAATAAATAAAAAAAAAAATAAGAAGATAAGGGCGAGAGTAAATTTGGAAATAAGTATACAAAAAAGAATATAAAAATGACAAATGGCAATAAGAATACAAGAAAGAATATAAAAATGACAAATGGCAAAACAAAAAAAAAGCAAAAGAAAGAAACCCGAGACACACACGAAAATTCACTTGTCACCTGGCCACCAATGTAGTCTTAAGTTACGATATCTCACATTAACGTACCTTTCCCCTAGAATTATCACGGCGTAAGTGCCCATCCCGAGACACGAGTTGAATTTGAAGAACAACCCATTGTAACAAGACACAACACACATAGGACACGGGTGAGTGAAACGTTTTCAATTAGCCAGAAAAACAATTAAATTAATTAATTAATTGATTAATTAAATAAATAAGTTATTGAGACCGTTACTCTGCCGTACCAAACTATGGATGAGATTAAAGCAACCCTCACCAAGTTTGAAGCCACCTTGGCGCTGTTAGTCGGACAGATAACGGAAGTCAAAGAAGATATTAAAAAAATAGATGACAGGGTGATCGGGCTAGAGGATAGCCGGGAAGCAGCCAACGAGGTCGCTCCCCGATCAGCGCCTTTAATCGGCCCCCGTACCGAATATGAACTAAAGGAGGTCGCTAGGCTACCCGATAGTGTGAAGGAGCTGCAGGTTTTCGAGGGCGATGCAGGTAGCTACGACTCATGGATGGGGAGAGCGGAGGCTATTGTGAAAGATTACGAAGTGATCAAAGAAAGGCCTCTGTACCGTTCCATAGTCGTCAGCATCAGGCAAAAGGTTAGGGGCACTGCCGATACAACCCTTCTATCCTATAACGTGTCCGAAGACGATTGGCCAGAGACCAAGCGCATCTTAGCGTTCCATTACGCCGATAAGCGGGATTTACGCACGCTAGAATACCAAATGGGCCAGATGACTCAGGGGGCACGGACCGTGGAGGCTTTTTATTCTGGGATAAATAGTCACTTCGCATTGATAGTACGCTGTCTAAAAAACGGCAAACAGAGCCCCGATATCCTCGGCGCACTGGTCGAGACTTACAGGGACAGGGCCCTGGATGTCTTCATCAGGGGCCTGAGCGGCGACCTCTCGAGATTGCTAGTGATCCGAGGGCCAAAGAGCTTGCATGAGGCTTATGCCATTTTCCTAGAACTACAGAATCTGACCTCCAAGAATCACGTCACCTACTCAGTGGGCTAAGCTACAGTTTCTGATAGATACTGGCGCTAATAAGAACTTTATTAGCCCCCAGATAGCTGAGGGTTGCAAACCCTTACGAGAACCTTTCCCAGTTCAATCCGCTGGGGGGAGATTGCCTCGGTTCAAACCAGAGGAAGTACAAGGCGACGGCAGAGTCACGGTTCAAACCAAATCAGGGAAAACAATTCATAAGTCTCATATAAAAAGTTAGAGACCAGCTGAAAACGTTTCACCCTTCCCCTTTTGATGAGAAACAAAATAGAGATAAGAAATAACATATGTAACAATAATAGAATTATTTGACCTAAAGGATGAAGAATGCCGACAATTCCCGTAACCAAAGTACAATTCCCTGTATCCTCTACTGCTTCCGAGTATCAGCTCGGCGATTCCCCCATTCCTGATCCTGCAACAATTGACGCCACCGCAGTCGCCGCCCCAATTCGATGTCTACAAACAGCCCGAGCCCGTGCACGTCAAAGCCGAGCAAAAGATGCAATGCTATGCATCCGATGCTGCTCCCGCAGCCGCCGCCTTCAACTTCAACAACTGGGTGGGCGGCAGCGAAATCGCCCGAGAGATCCAGCTGGTCGATGACATTGTGAACATGCGAGCTCAGGAGCTTGAGCTCTTCAACGACGACTGCGAATCTCAGGCCTCTTCCTCGCTGGACAGCAGCAGCGGCGGCAGCGGAGTGAGCGGCAGAATTGCCTATGCGGACGATGAGTGGCTCCCAGAGCCGATCAGCAGCAACAGCTGCTCACCAGCCCACACTTCCGCAGAGGCCGAGAAAGTGGCAGTGCAAGCCCTAAAGAAGCGCCCTCGCACCTGGGCGCCGTAGAACCGGAGGCCGCTACCGCAACCTTCGCGAAGGACCACTGATCTGCGGGACGCAGATTTTCAGAGGGGGAAGAGTTAACAAATGGAGCATTAACCATCGGGCTCCACCCTTTCCCCCGCATCCCGGGTCAGCTCAACAAAGCGATTGCACGACAGAGCGTTGACCGGCCGACTTCACCTTTCCCCCGCACCCCGAGCCAGCTCAGCATAGCGACATCCGTCGTGCTAATTATTAGAACGCTGACCACTCGCCGTACAATGGGAGCACGGCGGCAAGTGCAAGGTTGGCAATACGACCAACGGATGCTGACAACGGCACTGCAAGGTTTGCAACTGCAAACTGACGTCGACTGCAATAACACCGGCTACCGAGGTTTGGCGGAAGCAACGAAATCAGAGGCCAGGCAGTTCGAGTTGGACTGAGAATCAATCACATTGTGTAGATTTAATCTCAAAGAAATAAAAGTTATAACGTCGATCGATACTCTTATTATTGGAGGATACCTACATGGCTAGGTATGGCGAGTCCCAGTAAGGACCTGGGCAGGTCCTTACGGAGGGACCTTAACTTGTATGACGTTTGGCCTAGTAGTTAAGGTATCGGACTGCCGATCCAAGGTGCATGGGTTCAAATCACAGTTAGACATTAGATTTTTTTTTTTTTTTAAATTTAAACTTCGGCATGCCGAAGTTATCTTCCTTTTGTTGTTAATAATTATATTTTTTTTTCATTTTCCATTTTTTTGTGTTTTTTTTTAGTTTTTTGTGTTTTTTTTAGTTTTTTTAGTTTTTTATTTGTATTTTTTGTTTTTTTTTTTTTTTTAATATATGTATTTACATCTAATAAATTAAATTAAAAATATGTTCAATTTTTTTTTATTTTCAATAGGTATATAGTTTTTTTTCTTTTCAAAGGTTTTTTTTGTATTTTTTTTTATTTTTAAGTGAGTTTTCTGTGTTTTTTTAACTGAAATAAAAATTAACTAAAATAAAAATTCATGTTCCTCAAATGTGTTTTGTTTTTTTTTTTTATTTTTTTTTTAAATTTTAAGTGAGTTTTCTGTGTTTTTTTTTAAACTAAAATAATGATTAAAAAAAAAATCAAATAAAAATGATCAATACATAATAAAAGAAAAAAAAAAAAGAATATTAAAAAAAGTTTTCGAGAGGGATCAATCCCTTGTTCTCATTGACAATGCCCAACAATTTATCCATCACGACCACAGACTGTATTGTGAGGTGCTCAGCAAAACCTATACCAGTTTCGAAGTATTTCGGCTCACGATTTGATTTTGATTCAAATATGAAATTTCGTCCAAAATGTGCTGTCGAGTTCGCGCACACATACAATCAAAACGGACTTACACTTATGCATTGTGTACCCTATAAGCGAAATCTAAAAATAGAACAAGTAATTCCGTCTCCCTCTTTCCCCTTTTCCCCTTGCCTACAAGCGTAGCGCTGTCAAAGCATTGAAGACGCCCTCTCTATATAACTTTATACTCTTTGCTCGTACCTATACTTATTCCTACTACACTTTCACATAACTTTTTGTATTTTTTTGTTGTATCTAAGCATCTTGAATTGTTCTCACTTAAATTTTTTCCAAAATTTTCCTGGTGATTTCCCATATTATTTTACGATTTTCTAATCTAATTATTGGCAATGGCCTTCACTACCTTTTGTTCGCGCCATCGCCTTTTCGCTATGTGCTCTCAAAACTTCTCATGCGTCACTGTTCAAAATTCTCGAAATTTCTGTCGCCTCTGTTGTTCAGTTTCTATCGTTTTGCTGTGCCGAATTCTCTGAACCGTTGTCTTCATCGTAATTTTGATTGTCGCCGACTTATTCAAGCACTTCAAGTCTAGCGCTAAGTCGCGCGTCTCCAGCTCTCGCACCAACGCTGTCGATCTACTGCTCTTTCTAAGTTGCGCTTTTTCATCTCCTTTTCATCGCTTGCCAGCTTTTTCATAATCTGCATTTTCTGTGTTTCGTTTATTATTTTTTTTTATGTTTCTAATATTTTTGCTGAGCGGTTTTAACCAAATGCAACTTGCCAGTTTTCCGTGTCAACATTCTGTGGTACATGCCAGGGTCAATAGTTAAAATTGATTCCGACGCCACAATTCGAACCAATTTCTTTCTGTATTCTATTTGAACGCTGTCTCAGAAAATTCGCCAAGGCTCTCTCCTTCGCTTTAAGGAAGTCTATTGCCACAACGGACCGAGTGAGTCATTTTGAGGCACATATGTATATACTCCGGGCACCTCAGAAAGCAGATGGGAAAAGGTGGAAAAGAACTATAAAATCTGCTCCGACCTTCTTTCTTCACTTCAGCAGGGTTTGAATCCAAGTACAGAAACTGCTACACCGTCTATTCAAGATGTGTCGCCCAGCTTCAGGAAACCATACAGAAGGTCGACCCCAGTCTACTCAGGCTTCCGCAACCATCCAACCGCCCACTTCTACTGGCTATCGTTTACCGCTAGTGGACACCGAAGTTTTCTCTGGTGAAACCGCTCCGAGACCTTCCGCTCCGTCTTGTTCACGACCCGTCCCCCTTCGCAGGATCGGGCACTTCCCTACTTCTAGGTTTCATATTACGGACCATCATTTATGCCTTATTCTTCATTCACACCCGATCCGATGTCACCACTTCTATGCAGCTCAATTTCTTCTGAAAGCAGAAGTACCCGAGGTACCTAGTCCCTACCGTAGACGAGTCTGCACGGAATCCATCCCCTTCGGATACGCATTCTTACGCTTCGATCAGGTTTGCGATAACGGCATCTCCTGCCTCTCCGGAGCCTGCCACTAGCCATTTAAAGCAAGGGGGTCGGAATATTTAGGTGAGGCGCCTACTGTACCCCCTTTGCTCACCGAGTTTCCGAAAGCCCGGCCGCTCTTGCATTCCCGTATATCGGACCTTCGCACATTTTTCGTCGAGCATGCCGACGCCCGCCCGCTTTTCGCTCCGCTTGTCACTTCCCTACAAACAAGCTTGTTGGGAAGTGTAGACATATGAGGAATATCAAAAGAATTATTTTTGGTTCAGCCTTAAAATTGTATATTGCTTACTGTTGATAAGTTAATGGGCTTCGCAAGACCTAGTTTTCGTAAGACTATTACACAGTGTAACAGTGATTCTGAACTTTTTAAGTCACCTAGTAGAGATTGTTAAGCAGGTCGAATACAACACCAAACCATGTTTGAAATTCTTCTAACACCCTCAAAATCTGAAATTGAAAACATAAATTGTAACTGATAATCGCGCCTGCCTTAACATAACACGCACGGGCTTGGTATAGAAACGGCGTTTTAGTTCCCCAAAGTCAAATTTAGGATAAACAATATTGTAAAAAATTTGAATGAATTTGTATTGAATTTATACACCAGGCGAGCCCAGAAAATGCATACATAATACATATACATAGACCATAAAAACCTTATTTTTAAAAATTATTTGGCTACATCTCTGAGCAGATGAAAGTATGTTAAAATACAAGGCCATAGTCGCTCTGTCAAACTCACTGTAAAAAGAAATTTTATTTGTTCAATGTAAATTTAGTAAATGTTGAAAAACAGCGAAATTAAACATGTTTTATTTTTTCTTTCCTATGGCAGAGATAGGATATAGTATTCAGATTTTCAAAAATTAAAACCGAAATTCTAAAATAAAACAAATTGCCCAAAGGTATAATTGTTTTCTGTACTCTGAAATGACTAATTTACTGCGATGCAAACGTCTGTACAAAATAATAATACCCTGCCAGGATTTAAATATAACAATAAGGGAAGCTAACTTCGGCAAGCCGAAAATTAAATACCCTTGCAGTAAGGGTTTAAAATTTGGTATATTTAAGGATTGCGGTTCTTTTCGCTTTCGCGTATTCTTAGATAATATAAATGTAGAGCGATGCATGTTGACAGTGAAAAATGTTGCGTAACAACTAAATTTTCCTAGCAACAAAGCTTTCAATATAAATTAACTGATATAAGTACATATTCCTATGGCAGCTATTTTATATAGTAGTATGGTTTTGATCAAATTAATACTGAAATTTTAGAATAATCAGGCATGCTCCGGTAATCGTAATTTTTTTCCGATTTCGATTTGGCCAAAATCTTACGATTTCGATTTTATCTCCTCCGCTTTTCGTAAAATTTTTGCTATCGTCGGTAAACAGCTGTTTGAGGTCAACAGTAAACAGCTGTTTAAGCTGTTTTCTACACAAACGTGTTGTTACATTTTTACAGTTTTAATTCCGATGTTTTCAATAACTTTTTACTGTATTCTCACCATAAAAGTAATTAAACTAAATAGCATTATTTATAAACAACATTTATGGCCCTTCTTTAAATTTATTAATGAATTCATTTAAATTTTATAAGTATTTTTACCTGGCTGTTTCAATCCACCAAAAGTATGGCAACCTTCGCGTTAACTTTCGACCAAGTATTTTTCATAATTTGGCCAAATCGAAATTGCTTGTTGCCGACGGTAAAATTTGGTTTGTCAAATTTGAGGTGGGGTCAGAAATAAATTATTTATAAAATAACTACGTGCCAGAATGATCTTGTGGTGGTGTGGAATAAACATTGATGTAAATGATATGATATGATTTGATATAAAAAAAGGCATTTACTTTTCATTTCGGCCAGACAAAGGTGCCCGTTTTCCAATTCGGTAAAAATTTTACGATTTCGAAAACCGGCGCACCGATTTTACGATTTCAATTCGACGGCGTAAAAATTTACCGAATTCAATTACCGGAGCATGCCTGATAGTTGTCAGATCCGGCCCGGTCCGACTTAAATAGTAGTGAGAGCATATAGAAGACTATCTGCAAAGTTTTATTCAGATAGCTTTAAAACTGAGGGACTAGTTTGCAAAGAAACGGACATACGGAGAGACAGGCGGACAGACGGACATGGCTAGATCGACTCGGCTTTTGATGCTGATCCAAAATATATCTTCTTTTAGGGTCGAAAATGTCTCCTTCACTGCGTTGCAAACTTCTGACTAAAATTATATTACCCTGCAAGGGTATAAAAAGAAGGATAATTATGTTCCTTGGCTCTAAAAACTACAAAATAAACGGTTAATCAAAACATTTCTGCTCGCTTTAAATATTTCAGCAAGCAAATAGTGTAATTTTCCTCTGTCGGGACTGTTGCCAGAAACGTCGAGTTATATAGATATAATAATAAAATAAAAAATAAAATAAATATAACAATAAAACAAGGACTTGCGATCGGATTACCAATAAAGAATCTGGATTATTTTTATGGAAATAAGCAAAATTGTACTTCTTTTCTGAACAGCTTGCATATACGATCAGGCCCACCGTGAGGGGGGTGGTGACGGGGAGACTACCCCCGCCCCGTAGTTTTCAAAGGGGGCCCTGTATACGAGATATTTGTACTATATATCAAGAGAACTTACAAAAACAAAATGAGCTAGAAGAGAAATAAGCCGAGCATGAGTGATATACATTTTTAAATATATATGTATATGAATTTATTTGCCAATAACTAATTATTTAAGAGAAATTACAAAAACATCTGAAGCTAGAGGAGAAATAAGCCCGGCATAAGTGATAAAAATATATATATGCATTTTTTTTGCTAATAATTATTTTTATTTTTGTATCGTTCTAATTATACAGTCATTAGAAAAGTTTTCCAGCTTAACGCACAAGGTGTCTGAAGAATTAGATTCATTTTTACAAGCCATCCACGATACAGAACTTCCCAATTCTGTGGAAACGACGAGAGAGCTGTTAGATAACCAAGCCATTAACTATGACCGACTAAAGGTAATTTTGTGTTTTATCTTAATGGATTTTCACGTTAAAAAAATACTTTTCTTTAGAAAGAAATTCTTGCTGCAGCTAAACACGGAGAAACACTTCTTAATAATATTAAATCTATTGAAGAATTTAAGGAATTCTCTGAGCGCACCGGCAATATAAGCGCCATTGAAAGGTAAGTCATTTTAAATATTTATTTAAAATCGAACTAATTAATTAAAAGCATTAGCAATAGCGGCTTCTAATAGAAGAGAGAACTTTGGTAGGGTCTATATGTTCCCAAATCCTGGGAACACCTCCTAGGTTCACCTCCTAGGTGTTGAAGTCCACGTCTGCTTAGCGAGGGGCATTATGAATGAATATGAATATGTTCTGATGTTTTTTGCTCCACCTCAAAGAATCTGCATGTGTCGATTTCTGAAAGTTGTAATTTCTTAAGGTGATATCTTAGTTCGCAGTTAGGTAGCCTGTTAGAAAGGGAATTTCTCACTTCTTTAAATTGATGTTGCGTTTAGATTGAGTTATCTGGGGACCGAGAAATTATTTGGATTTTCTAAGCCCTGCACTGTCGGTCAAGTGGCGACTTATCTCCGCTTCCTCCCAATCCTGAGCAGTTCTCTTTTACGTCCTTTCGATAGTTTACAAAACGGCTCAGAGCCGATTAATGGTTTCATCGCCTTGCCTTTAGCTAGCGAGTCTACCACCTCGTTTCCCAAATGGCCTTCGTTCCCTGGCACCCAGCACGCCGTTAAGATGTTTTTATAGTTAAGCTGCTGGAAACAGTTCTCTAGAAGTCCGGATGAAATCGTAAAGGAACTCAGCGCTGTGAGCGCTGCCTGACTGTCAGAGAATATGTCAATCCGTGCGCTGTGCATTTTCCTGCGAAGGCATTCACGAGCACAGATTTCTATGTCGTGTATATCTGCTTGGAAAATGGTTGGCAATGGATTTGTTGAACCTTGGTCCGAACATACCAGCCGCGGGGGCAGATATATTGATTTTGTTTTCCATTTATTCCTAGTGTACAAGACTACAGAGAGTTTTTTGGGGAAAACATGGGCTCGTTTATTAGGGGTTCGAAAACCCGAAGATGCCCGGTAGATCACCATTTTTTGTATTGGTGATGTTTTGACAGCGAAGTGCCCCCAGGCAGGCCTCCTGTTTCAGGGTTATTGGTATAGCGGGTTATGACTCCAAATGCTGCAGGACATGTCCGGATCGCTCCAGTAATGCCTAAGCAGACCAGTTGTTGTACTTTGGTAAATGCAGCCACAGTTGTTTTCTGGGTAGATTTCGTCCACCAAACAGGTGGTAGGTAGGTTAAGATCGGTTTTACCACAGTGTTAAAAAACCAGTAGATCATTTTGGGACTTTGGCCCAATGTTCTACCGAAAAGCCTGCTCAAGTGGCTTTATTTATGGTATTTTCAAGGTGTATCAGTTGTATCAGGGTATCAGTTGAGCTTGGAGTCGAGTGTGACTATATTAATGGTTTGCTTCATGCAATTCGAGATGGTTTGCTCATGCCAGCCCATTATATAGGCTCTGTGTGAAATAAGTCCCCAATGAAATAAGTCCCCAAACGAAAAATGAAATAGTTCCTAAAAAATTTGTATGGAGTACACAAACAACAGATTTTTGATATTATTTGATAGAATTTGGGGACTTATTTCACTTTTTTACCAAATTATGAAATAAGTCCCAAGAAAAATGAAATAAGTCCCCAAAAAACTGTAATGTCATAAGAATCAATAAAATGAAATAAGTCCCCAATCTTAAAAAAATTACACATGGAAAAATGAAATAAGTCCCCAAAAATTGTTATGGAATGCAAAGCCACTGCTTTTACGGCGTTTGAAAGTTTTTACTGTATTTTAAACTTCCTAATGCCGTAAAAGCAGTGGCTCACGCCACTACTAAGGCACTATTTGATATGTTTCGGAGCAGATCACACTATATGCATGAATGACAAGTGTTGTATTCCATACAAATTTTTGGGGAATTATTTCATTTTTCCATGTGTCATTTTTTGTAGGTTTGGGGAGTTATTTCATTTTTGAAATTGGGGAGTTATTTCATAATGAAATAAGTCCCCAAAATTTTTTCCATGTGTCATTTTTTTTAAGATTGGGGAGTTATTTCATTTTTAAATTTGGGGACTTATTTCATTATGAAATAACTCCCCAACGTTTGGGGAATTATTTCATTTTTCGTTTGGGGACATATGTCATTGGGGACTTATTTCACAGAGCCCACTATATAGATGACAAGATCATCAGCGTAGCCTGGAGTGGGGAACCCTGTTTTTGAGCTTATAAAGTAACTCGTCGATTACCAGAGCCCATAAGAGAGGAGAGAGTACTCCCTAAGGATCTCTCCGAATAGTCACGGGTTTCCTGACCGGGCACTGCAGACTGCGCAAGCCTCTGTACAATCTCAAGATAGGGGAGGGCAGTCTTTGCAAACTTTGTCTGGAAGGAGATGAGACTCCGGAACACCTACTTGAGGAGTGCCCAGCTATCAGTCGGTTGAGGTTGGCCCATTTTGGGGGCCTTACACTCACCACGCAGGAAATGAGGGCCCTTCGACCAGGCGACATCATCGCATTCTTGCGTTCGATTGAACTGCAAGGATAAGGGCACAATAGTGGTCGCAGTGCTAATACCTCTTTTAAATATTATTATTAGTCCAGGAGCCATGGTTGATCGGTAGCCAATTAAAGGACTTAACTGCGGCTCAAGTAAGTTGTTATATGACTGCAGTGGAGGTGCTCTTCGCGCGGCTATCCTTCTAGATAAAAACGTGAAAAACTTCCCATTAACCAACTTTATCTGCAGGGATCTAGTTGCAACAGCCATAGGGGTTGCCACAGCGGAAGGTGTTTGGGAGGTGGTGGTGGCGGCCGCTTACTTTTCCGGAGACACTGATGCAGCTCCGCCGATGGAGGTCCAGCAGCTCGTCAACTTCTGCCGTACAGCAGGGAATCATGTGGTTATCGGTTGCGACGTTAATGCGCATCACACTATATGGGGTAGCAGTGATGTCAACAAACGGGGGAGTGCCTTCTTGAATGTCTATTGTGTAGTCAATTAGATGTAGTCAATAGAGGGTACAAACCCACCTTCATAAACGCAATCCGGGAGGAGATCTTTGATCTCACCTTGGCTACCAATTTCATATCCGATTGTATAACGAACTGGAGGGTTACCGATATGGCCACGCTATCAGCCCACCATCATATCCGGTTTGATCTACCTGGCAAAAGTACTCAAGACCGAAAGGAAGTGCTAGATGCATTTCCCAAGTCTAAGATATACACGCAGAGTCAACCAGATGGAGTATTAGACTCAACCTATCAAGCGCAATCACAATCTGTCCGGTATTATCTTCGATCCTGACAAGGTTAGGTTGGCAGTCAAATCTTTTACCTTTTTTAAAGCCCCGGTGGGGATCAGATTTTTGCAGCCTTCCCACAAGATAATTATCTCTCCACTTGTCGGCCAACTTAGAGCCAGCTTTGCTAGGGGATATATAACACAATCTTGGAGGAGAGTCAACGTGGTATTTATTCCTAAACAAGGCAACCGAGCTCTTGACCAATCCAAGTCATACAAACCGATAAGTCTTTCGTCTTTCTTCCTCAACCGAAACCATGACCAATCACTATCCCTAATGTATATGACGTTGCTGCCATGGAAGCTGCTCTACTGGAAGTAATCACAGCGGACGGTTTTGAATTTCGTATGTATCTGGTGGACTGCGAATATTTCCTAAAGACTCTAACACTCACAGGGCAATTACCAAGTTCTTAAATGAAGCAAGCGTACAGTACAAGCACTTCTGCCTTAAAGAAGTAGGTAATGGGGAGTATGTATGGTAGTATAATTTTCACAAATTTAGGTCAAGTCCAGTAGCGTCTCTCTTAATTTTATATATACATTGAAGGACTTCACACTGACCAACACACACAAAACTAAATCTAAAACACAAGGTACAAATTTTTACAGTACGTTTGAAATTGTTGTCTCCAGAGAAGTTCGTAGGGGTTTTTTAAAAAAGTGAATACTTTAAAAAAAAAAAACAAAAATGTGTGTCAGGATGTTCTTTAATTATATTATTTTATTTATTATATGTATTCCGTTGGTTATTATATTATTATTTACAATGTTTTTAAAACTATGTTTAACTATCTTGTCTTTTCTAATTTTCTTTACTCTTTTCCACTCTTGTTCTGGTTTGTTCTAATTCTTATTCCACTCAGTTATTGTTCGTTCTTTCTTGTTTGCGTGCTCGTACCGAAGTGATCCGCTGCTCGCAGGCAGCTCTCTTTCAACCCCCGAATCCTACATTGCCTCTTTTTGAGAGAGCAAGTCGCTCTCTCAAAAATAATGTGCCCAGAGCATATTAATCATAATTGGCCAGCTACAAATGTGATGAATTTCAAGCACGGTATCCAGACAGAAGAAAACTGTTGCAAAGCAGTGAGAGAGAGCGAGAGGCAAATAGTTTGAAACAGCTTGTCCCGTAGGTCTGTTCCAAAGGGTAGTATCCAGTACAGGTTCGAAAATACTAGAAAGGTGCAAGATTTAGGAGATTATTTGAGGGCGCGCATTTAGTATTTCCATAACGCGTAGCGAAAAAGAATACAATTTTTAATGTTTTTCGCTGTCTCCAACGTTTGCCTCTCGCTCTGCGCTTCACATATTTCAAACTATGGATCCCGCCATGAACAAAAATGCGTGGAAAAGTCGAATTAAAAGAGCGAATACAGTACTAATTGACTTGATAAAGGCAAAGGAAATTATATGAATTTGCATTAAAAGACTTGGGACGAATAAGTAATATTTAAAATAGGGATGCAGGACTATCGAAGGAAAAATGGGCCACTTTTGCATCTCGTTATGCAACTGGCATAGGACATGGGTATGGCCACTGGTGCAATCATGTTTCTGAACAGAACACGGATCCCGCACTTGCTTAAAAGAGCCCATATACAATCATCCGAGCTCCGTAGACAAGAACTATGAGCAGTCCAAGGCAGGCGCAGCCGCCGGAACGCATGTCAATAGCTTTGGGACAATTATTAATCCAAAACAAATCATAAAAAGATGAATGTGTGTATTGTTTCAAATTTTGCCGGTTGTCAACACAGTATGACTGCATCATTGGCCCTCAAAAAATGCCGTACTACAAGTAGAAAGAGCGGCCACACTTCAAAAGAATAAACATTTTTGCGCTGCGTGACAACTTTATTTGCTGGATACTGTGCTTAAGACTTATAGCTCAGTATCCAGCAAATAAAGTTGTCACGCTGCGCAAAAATGTTTATTCTTTTGAAGTGTGACCGCTCTTTCTACTCGTTGCTCGGCATTTTTTGAGGGGCAATGATGCGGTCATACTTTGTTGACAACCGGCAACATTTGAAACATCACACACATTCATCTTTTTATGATTTGTTTTAGATTATTAATTGTCCCAAAGCTGCGCCTGCCTTGGACTGCTCAAAGTACTTGTCTAAGGAACTCGGATGATTGTATATGGGCTCTTTTAGGCATGGGTGAGTGTTCCGTTCAGGGAGAAACATGATGGAACCAGTGCCCATACCCATGGAGGAGATGCTGTCCTGTGCCAGTTGCATAACGAGATACAGAAGTGGCCCATTTTTCCTTCGATAGTCCTGCATCCTTATTTTTAATTTTACTTTTTCTTCCCAGGTCTTTTAATGCAAATTCATATAATTTCCCGATTCTCAAAATATTGTATTTAGTATCAAATATTTATCAAGTCAATTAGGACTGTATTCGTTCTTTTAATTCGACTTTTCCACGCATTTTTGTTCATGCCGGGATCCATAGTTTGAAATATGTGAAGGGCAGAGCGAGAGGCAAACATTGGAGACAGACAGATTTATTAAAATATTTATTCTTTTTCGCTACGCGTTATGGAAATACTAAAAAGCGCGCATCAAATAATCTGGTAACGCCATGCCACTTTCTAGTATTTTCAAACCTGTACTGGATACCACCCTTTGAAACAGACCTCGGTGACAAGCTGTTTCAAACTATTTGCCTCTCGCTCTCTCTCACTGCTTTGCAACAGTTTTCTTCTCTCTGGATACCGTGCTTATTCTTACAAATAGATAACAAAATATACACCTTATATACTAATACAATTTTAATTTACAATTTTTCTTTCAGTTTTTATTAATATTCTACTAAATTTTACTTATCTACATTTATTTTCATCTTGCATCCAATGCCGAATATTATTAGCGCTCCAAACCCGTTGGTATGGATTCCGAGATAATTGAAACCCATTAATGTCTTTTAACAAAAATCTATCATTTCTTAACACTTTTTCAATAATGTATTGTCCTTTGCTTTTCGGGATTAACTTTTTACTAACTCCCGCGGTACTATCAAAATTCTTCACCATGACATAGTCACCTTCTCTGTATTCCGAATTATTTTTCCTTTTCGCATTGTAATAATTTTCATTTCTTATTTGAGCCTTAATTTGGCATCCTTCTACCTTTTGTCTAAGTTCTTCTAAATTTTTCCTATTTTCTTCAATAATTTCATCTTCGTCTTCTGATTCTTCTCTAATTTCTTCTTTCTCTCCTAACTTCTCCTTTAATTCATCACTAACTTCTCCTCTCTGAGCTATTCCAAATAAAGTTTCACTTGGAAAATGCCTAATGCTGTTATGCCATGTATTATTTAACGAATACTCTACTTGTTCCACTACTATATCCCAATGTAATCCTCTCTCCGGTTCTGTTAGTTTCGCAATCATCGGTCCCAAACTTCTATTTACTCGCTCAACTTGACCATTGGCTTGTGGTGACCCTGTAGCAATTTTAATGTGTTTTATATTTCTTTCTCCGACAAAATTTTCAAAATCCGCTGACGTAAAACAACTTCCTCGATCTGATAATAATACACCTTGGTCTGCTGTACGCCCTAAAATAGTCTGCTAATGCGCTCAAAACTTCTTTTGTGTTTGTTGTTTTTGTAGTGTAAAGTCTAACAAATTTCGTAAATCCATCGATCACCACTAAAATATGTTTCTTTGATCTACTATTGTCTACTGGCCCATAGTGATCGATATGAATAACTTCAAATGGTTTATTCCCTTTGGGTATACTGTGTAACAACCCATCTCCCTTTTCTACTTTAGGAGAGAACTCTATACATTTCAAACAGTTCTGGATGTGTTCACAAACCTTCTCCTTCATGTTCGGGAACCAATAACTTTTACTAATTGCATCTAACATTTTGTCCCTTCCAATATGTCCTAATTCGTCATGATATTTGTATAGCACATGTTGCTCCATTCGATTTGGTACATAAAACAATACATTTTTGTTATTATCCTTTCTATAAATGACACCGTTTCTCATTTCAAACCATTTATGCTCCCTATTTTCTAAAACTTTCCTAATTTCTTCTATCTTAATATCTCTTGACTGACAAATTATTAAATTATCCTCAAATGTATTTGCATCAATTATCATAATATTGTTACACCTGCTCAGTGCATCAACATGCTGCATTTGTTTCCCTGCCCTATGTTTTAACTCATAATCAAATTCTTGTAATTCTAAAGCCCACCTTGCTATTCTTGCTCTATCAGCTCTATCTTATTTAACGTCAGGGTTAAAGAGTTACAGTCCGTGACAATTCTAAAAGGTTTACCCTATAAATATATCCTAAATCGCCTAAGTGCATAAATAATAGCTAATGTCTCTAATTCGAAGCTTCCGTCGCCGTTGACCTCTTCGAAAAATAAAATATCGGATGCAGTTTTTTATCTTCTTTTCTCTGAAGTAATACAGCCCCAAAACCTAACGCACTCGCATCGCAATGAAGCTCTACTTCATCCCTATGATCATATAAAGCCAACACTGGAGCTGCAACTAATTTGTTCTTCAAAAGTGTGAAACAATCTAACTCTTCTTTTCCAAATTCAAAAGCTCTATCCTTTCTCAGTAAATCATATAAAGGTTTTGCCAATATCGAAAAATCTTTTATAAACCGGCGGAAGTAAGAACAAAGGCTTTGTACCTTTATTTGGCACCGGAAAATTTTGTATAGCCTCTAATCCCTTTTCATCAGCTTTAATTCCCTCATTTGAAATCAAGAAACCTAAATATTTTACCTTATCCTGTAGAAATTTGCATTAATCCATTCTAAGTTCTAATTTATTCTCTACTAATCTTCTAAACACTTCTACTAATATTTCTAAATGTTCTTTGATGCCCTGACTTGCAATTAAAATATTATCCATATATATTATAACCTTATTTTCACGTATCATATCATAAAAAATATCATTCACAAATCTTTGAAATACCTGCGGTGTCGTTTTCAATCCCATTGGTATTCGCAAGAACTCAAACTGCCCTAATGGTGTTGTAAACGATGTATATTTTACCGTATCTTTGTTTACGAACATATGAAAGTACCCATTTTTCAAATCTAGTTTTGTAAAAACCGATTTTCTGACTAATTTATCCAAAAGATCATCAATTAAGGGAATTGGATAATTATCTTTTGCCATAACCTTATTTAGCCTTCTGAAATCAATACACTATCTAAATTCCCCAGTCTTTTTCTTCACTAATACAATTGGCGAAGCATATTCAGACCTACTACTCTGAATAATACCCTTTTCTAAATATTCGTCTAACATTTTCTGCAACGCTTCCTTTTGACTATACGACAATCTCCGAGGTGCACAACTAAAAGGTTTTGCGCTATCTAAAATTATATTAATCTCGCATTTACTTTTAGGTACCTCCGGTCTCGGTACATAAATATAACTCGACTCTAACATCTTGATTAGCTTCATTCTATCCGAATAACTATCGCCAATATTGTACACCCTTTCTGCATCCTCTTGTTCTAACATATTTATTTGTAACATTTCTGTTTCAAAATGTTCCTCCAACACTCCTATTTGTCCCCCTCCACTGTTTGTACCTAAATTTGTACCTAAACTATTCTGCCCTAAACTTCTACCTAAACCGTTTTTCCCTAAGTTTGTCCCTAAACCGTTTTCTCCTACATTTTTACCTAAACAATTCTCCCCTAAACATTCGGACGTTGATGCACTACGATCAGTACATTCAAGTGGCCCATCTGACACCAAGCACGTGCCTGTTCGTGTTAGGTGTTAGTAGGCGCGACAAATGAAAGTATAGAAAAGGAATACGAGGAAGTGACTACTGGCGTGCTGCCAGACTGTTTGCCTGCATGCGTACTAAGTGGGTTAATATTAAGGTTTTTAGTTGGGGAAGACTATCTACGTTTGATGTTATCATGTACAAATTTGCACATAAGACTCTAAAGGGTTCATGCAATTCAAAAGACGTTCTACATTGGCTCAAAACTAAAGGGATATAGGATCTAGTATTTCTACTCGGTACGTGAAAGTTAAGCTGACCCAGCAAGTCAGCACTTTCCACGTCACCGTGGATAAGGTTAAAAATGAACGTAATGCCAAGCATGGTTCTACGGTTAGCTAAAGAAGGTAAGTTAATTAGGAGAAGTCTACTAGAGTACGATGGTAATCTCTGGTTTGGATCCCAGTTCAAACCGCGTAAAGCGAAAAGCAGAAAGTTCTTCTGAACTGACTCAATGCGTGTACTGTGAACCCCATACTGAGGGCTCCAGACGCAAGATCCATATTCTAAGATAGGACGAACTAACGAAATATATAAGAATTTTGTAACATGCAAGTGTAAGTGTTTCTCCGAATTGCTAATTTCCATACATTCACTGGAAAATGCTTTTACTTTCTTTTTTCCTTTGTTATCGGGTTCAATACTCTCTACCGTCACTAGTTTTAATTCTTCTAAATCAATTTTTAAATTACAAATATCCATAAAATCTCTGCTCATCACAATATTACAGCCCATTGATTCATCAGCCACTACAATTAATTTAAACCAAATCTTTATTTCTTTTTTGAACATGAAACATAATATTTTTCCAAAGCTTTTCAATAAGCTTTTATTTAATCCAAAATAGCTCTCTTCTTGAGGCTCTAATTTCACTCCTTTTGGTATGTAAGATTGTTTAATAAACGAAACTGGGCTTCCTGAATCTATTTGGCATTCTGTAATAATAGGCTGGTTAGGATATTGAACAAAAAAAATTTTCAACAATCTTACGTAATTATTGTCCGCCTTTTTTTATTTTGCGGGCACTCTGCAATCCTGTGGCCCTCCGCGCCACATCCGTAACATGAGCCTGGCGTCCTCTTCGGTTTGATGCAGTCCCTCATCCAGTGCCCTTTACCGTTGCAATTGAAACAACGACTCTCGCTGCTCCCGGCAACCGCCTTTGCTGCAGACATCGTCATCACTGGCGTCTTCGTCATCACTGTCGACTTCTCTGGAAGCCTAATGTCCGAAAAAGCTCTAAGCATCCTTCCTGGAGTGTAGAAACATTGGCATAGACTTGGCAATGTGATGCCTTCCACAAGCCCATCGATCAACTATTCTTCTTCCACTGCAACATCTCGCGCCAGTCTCCATTTTTCCTCGATATATACGGCGAATTTCTCGGTCGACGACCAAGTTCGTGCTTCAAACTTTCGCCGTAACGCAGATTTCGACTCGAGATCTCCAAACGCTAGCTTCATTTGGTCGAGTTGTCGGAGTTGTAAAGCGTCCCGCATCCGCGTGTAACCACTGCATGGAATCTCCCTTAAGCTTGCTGAGCAGCAGCACACGCCGCTGCATGTCCGTCAAATTGCGCCTTTTCTATCTCTGCGCGTAACTTTTTTAAGTTGTCGAATTCCGCTTCTATCTCGTCGTCCTCCTCTTCCTCGAGCTGCGCATTTACCGTTTCTTCGATATCTTCTGGCGCGTTTCCACGAACTTCTCTCGGTACTTTAGCCAGCCTCGAGAACAACACTACTTTCGTGCATTTTGTTGGCAGATTCAGCACTTCTAACCAACGTTTTAGCTGGACTACCGTTATGTCTGTTATGTTCATTTCCATAATTATTTTTTCATTCTTAATATTTTCCTTGTTCACCGGCGTTTTTGGTTTTATGAAGAAAAAAAATCTTCCGTATCCCACTTCTGAGATTGTGTCAGGATGTTCTTTAATTTTATTATTTTATTTATTATATGTATTCCGTTGGTTATTATATTATTATTTACAATGTTTTTAAAACTATGTTTAACTATCTTGTCTTTTCTAATTTTCTTTACTCTTTTCCACTCTTGTTCTGGTTTGTTCTAATTCTTATTCCACTCAGTTATTGTTCGTTCTTTCTGGTTTGCGTGCTCGTACCGAAGTGATCCGCTGCTCGCAGGCAGCTCTCTTTCAACCCCCGAATCCTACATTGCCTCTTTTTGAGAGAGCAAGTCGCTCTCTCAAAAATAATGTGCCCAGAGCATATTAATCATAATTGGCCTGCTACAAATGTGATGAATTTCAAGCACGGTATCCAGACAGAAGAAAACTGTTGCAAAGCAGTGAGAGAGAGCGAGAGGCAAATAGTTTGAAACAGCTTGTCACGTAGGTCTAGCACGGTATCCAGAGAGAAGAAAACTGTTGCAAAGCAGTGAGAGAGAGCGAGAGGCAAATAGTTTGAAACAGCTTGTTACCTAGGTCTGTTTCAAAGGATGGTATCCAGTACAGGTTTGAAAATACTAGAAAGGTGCAAGATTTAGGAGATTATTTGAGGGCGCGCATTTAGTATTTCCATAACGCGTAGCGAAAAAGAATAAAATTTTTATTCTTTTCGCTGTCTCCAACGTTTGCCTCTCGCTCTGCGCTTCACATATTTCAAACTATGGATCCCGGCATAAACAAAAAAGCGTGGAAAAGTCGAATTAAAAGAGCGAATACAGTCCTAATTGACTTGATAAAGACAAATACAATATATTGGGAATCGGGAAATTATATGAATTTGCATTAAAAGACCTGGGACGAAAAAGTAAAATTAAAAATAAGGATGCAGGACTATCGAAGGAAAAATGGGCCACTTTTGCATCTCGTTATGCAACTGGCATAGGACATGGGTATGGCCACTGGTGCAATCATGTTTCTGAACAGAACACGGATCCCGCACTTGCTTAAAAGAGCCCATATACAATCATCCGAGCTCCGTAGACAAGAACTATGAGCAGTCCAAGGCAGGCGCAGCCGCCGGAACGCATGTCAATAGCTTTGGGACAATTATTAATCCAAAACAAATCATAAAAAGATGAATGTGTGTATTGTTTCAAATTTTGCCGGTTGTCAACACAGTATGACTGCATCATTGGCCCTCATAAAATGCCGTACTACAAGTAGAAAGAGCGGCCACACTTCAAAAGAATAAACACTTTTGCGCTGCGTGACAACTTTATTTGCTGGATACTGTGCTTCTGTTCCAAAGGGTGGTATCCAGTACAGTTTCGAAAATACTAGAAAGGTGCAAGATTTAGGAGATTATTTGAGGGCGCGCATTTAGTATTTCCATAACGCGTAGCGAAAAAGAATAAAATTTTTAATGTTTTTCGCTGTCTCCAACGTTTGCCTCTCGCTCTGCGCTTCACATATTTCAAACTATGGATCCCGGCATGAACAAAAATGCGTGGAAAAGTCGAATTAAAAGAGCGAATACAGTCCTAATTGACTCAATAAAGGCAAATACAATATTTTGGGAATTGGGAAATTATATGAATTTGCATTAAAAGACCTGGGACGAGAAAGTAAAATTAAAAATAAGGATGCAGGACTATCGAAAGGAAAAATGGGCCACTTTTGCATCTCGTTATGCAACTGGCACAGGACAGCTTCTCGTTCTTGGGTATGGGCACTGGTTCCAACATGTTTCTCCCTAAACGGAACACCCACCCATGCCTAAAAGAGCCCATTCGAGTTCCTTAGACATGTACTATGAGCAGTCCAAGGCAGGCGCAGCCGCCGGAACGCATGTCAATAGCTTTGGGACAATTAATAATATAAAACAAATCATAAAAAGATGGAATGTGTGAATGTGATGTTTCAAATTTTGCCGGTTGTCAACAAAGTATGACCGCATCATTGGCCCTCAAAAAATGCCGAGACACGAGGAGAAAGAGCGGTCACACTTCAAAAGAGTAAACATTTTTGCGCTGCGTGACAACTTTATTTGCTGGATACTGTGCTTCATGGTCAAATTGTGATTTTTTTTTTAACTGTCGCCATTTTACGAAAAATTAATTTAAAAATAAGCTCTAGGTACTTCTGTGGAGACAACAATATGGAATCAGAAAAGGTTTGGTTTTTTGTTCTAGATCAAAAATTGTAGAAGATACGTTTCCGGCCGTGGACCCATTTGAGAATAATCATCCTAGCGAAGAACTGCTGCGGAGTCACCATTATATGTTTTAATTACTTGAAATGTATGTTTTTTTTGTAATTTAATATTGATATTATAAAATACTTTTTGCAGAATTTCAATAACTCCATTGTGTTTACCTACAGAAATTTAGAAAATATGCCTTTTTTTGGTATTTTACAGTGGTGTAACAGTGGTGTAAAAATTTAAACCGAGAATATTCTTGTGGGGTTTTGTACCTTTTCCACTAGCTGTATGCTTTATCGCGCTGTGTAATAGCCCTGCGAATATTATTAAAACAAGAAGGTTTTTAATTCGGGCGAATCGTCTGCCTTCGTTCCGGTACAAAATAGTTATAAAGGGATTGTATTTTACGTTGCAGTTGATCAACTTGGTCTTCAACTCTTGGTAGTGAGTAAATTCTATCCCAATTGTAATTACTAATGCTTCACTTAAGTAAATAAGGTTTATGTTTTTAAAGTCCCCAAAAGCTATTGTGTAGTCATGATATTGAAGGTCAAGTGCATATGTCAACAAAATAAGGTCGTGTTTCGAGAAGGACGGCACTATTAATTGGTCATATAATGCTACTTTGTCTTTGTTAGTCACAATAAATATGGTACATCTAACAGTGTGTTGCGTGATATGGTAGTGTGTAGGAGTGTTGCAATTAACCAAATACATGCCAAGCGAATTCATATTGTCAGTCAGATGTGATTCTCTTAATAGTGCATTTACAACTTCTGCATTTCCGGAGTGCTGGAAAGTTTATTATACCAATTCCCAAAGCAAATAAGGAATACAGACCCATTTCGATTCTGCCTTATTTGTCAAAGGTGTTCGAAAAGTTGATGGCAGTGTATCTAACAATGAAATAAATGCTAAACAACAACCAATCTGGCTTTAGGAAAAGTAGAAGTTGTACTTCGGCAGTGTTAAAAATTTCTGACGACATTAGGGAACACTTAGACTATAGAGAAGAGACTTTTTTAGTATTACTTTGGACTATGTAGAAAATGCGTTAAATCTAGGATTTACTTTTAATAGAACTCTGACGTGGAATGATCACATTACAAGGGTAATTGGTAAAACTTATGGAATATTAAGGACACTCTCCATAATCAAACGTTTTCTGCAAACCAACATACGGCTATTAATAGAAAAAAGATGCATTATTCTTGCTCTTTTCTATGGCCTGGAATTCTTTGCATTCTGCGATGTCAATAGCCAAACCAAAATTATTATTAGTATTATAGTATTAGCTAATGCAGCCGCTAGGTGGTTAGTGTGGACCTGAACCCGATCATTGTAGCGATTAGAATGTCGATTTATTTGCTCTCTAACGGAGGCAATGTTGAGGTCGTTTCCAATGTCACCATTTCTGGCATATCAGGGCGCATTAGTGATCGTGCGCAACGCTCGGTTTTGGACCCTTTGCACTCGCATAATGTTAGAGGGGACCACTCTCTAGAGCAACACTTTTTTGCTGAGGCTTAGGTTGCTCGCTAGCATAGCATCCAGTTTAATTTTCTAAGCTTCTCTCGGCAGCTTGCAATTTTACTAGTGTGCTGCCTCCACGTAAGCCGCTTGTCCAGGATCAATCCCAGGTAGTGCGCCTGGGGTGACTAAGGGATGAGCGTGTCCTGCAATTTAACCCTAGGGAGGACTTTATGCCTCAGGGAAAAATTGTAATGCTGGGACTAATTACGATTGATGGCTATGTTCCACCTGTTCCACTTGCCATACAGGTCCAAGAATTGTTGGGTTTTCCTGGATGCCTCCAATCGACACGGCGAGTTTGCGATGTAGGCTGTGTCATCAGCATACGTTGCCAGGAGGGTAGCCGGTTTTCTGGGATATGGCATGTCAGAAGTGTAAAGTGTGAAGAGCACAGGACCCAGAACACTACCCTGCGGAACGCCAGCTTGAATGCATCTGATGGTAGACCTTTCACCTCTCACTTCGACCATGAACTTTCTCTCCAACAGGTACGACTTTAGGAGGAGATATTGCGCTGTTGGCAGAAGGGCTTTTAGCTTAAAAAGCAAGCCATCATGCCACACTCGATCAAATGCTTCCTTCACATCAATGAAGACTGCAGAGCTGTATTGCCCTGTTTCAAAGGCATCTAGGATATGCTTTGTTACTCGATGGGCTTGTTCTGGGGTTCCATGGTGGTTCCGAAAGCCGAACTGGTGATCTGGAATGGCATCCTGAACACAACATACTGCCATCATTCTGCGAAGAAATATTCTCTCGAATATTTTAGAGAATGTGGGTTTATTGGTCTGTAGGACGTAACGGGGTTCTCCGGTTTGCCTGGCTTTGGAATCATCGAAATTACAGCGCACTTCCATTGTGTAGAGAAGTGGTGGATATGTATCATGGAGTTGAACAGCATAACAAGAAATATGATACCCTTTTTTGGCAGAGCCTTGGCAACTCTGCCATCGATACCGTCGAATCCTGGAGCCTTACTGGACTGCAATTTTTCTATTTGTAGACAAACTTCTTCCGGACTCACAAGACGAATGGGCTCTACAGCTGGGCATGCAGTATTTAGGAATGCCAGTATTGCTTCGACGTCCTCAGGCTTCGCCAGGTCAAAAGGCTGAAATCGTCCTTCCAGTTTATCAGCAAAAGCCAATGCGATTTCTCAGTCTGATCTGCACCAAGTGTTCTGTGAGGGGGCTGCCGTTTTACTGATCTTGCTGCTTTCCACAGGTTAAATCCGTGTGCTTTACTGGGGTCAGCATTGCGTAGCAAATTAGCGAAATAGTAATTTTTTGTTTTGTGCAACAATTTCTTCAGCTCATCCTCAGCACGACGATAAGCTCTTTTGTCGACCGGATCTCTCGAACGCATAAACCTGCGACGCAAGGCTCTTTTCAACGTCACCAGATCCACGACTTCAGGTTTTAAAAGAGCATGAGGTGGGTCTAGTGGGTTTATTGATCCTTGCCCACAGGTTGAGGAGCGGCGATGTGGATATTGCGAACAAAGAGCTCAGTTGCGTCGTCAATGTCCTCAGGGGTGCTTAGAATCATGCTAAGGTTAACAAGTTTGTTAACTGCCGCCAGGAATATTCGCGTTCTCTTAGAATATTGTGTTGTTTTGCTTTTTAAACCACCGGGGTTTTATTAAAATCATCACAAAACTTCTAACTTAACTTCAGCCGTTTGCTACGTGTTCATGAGCTTTTTTCGTGTTTAATTTGTATTTAATTACACTTTTAGTTTTTGTGCTAAGACGGTTTTCTGCATTCTCTTTTGTGCCTATCCCTCTTCTCCCCGCTTACGTTCCGTTGGTGTTTAGCTGCAGCTAAACGGTTCTAAGCTCTCTCGCCCTCGTTACTTCCTTATCGCTCTCACTCTCCCGCTCATCCGCGTTGACGGTTCTCCTCTTTGCACAGTGGTCTAAGGTTTGTGCAAATGTCTTTTAATATTGTCTGCGGAATTAAAAACTGCCAAAAAACCGTTTTAGCAGACCAACCAAGAGTATATTGCTGGCTTTGTGATACGGTCGTACACGCTAAGAGTGTCGAATTGGCGGGCCGTATTGCGGATGTAATTTCCAGTAAAATGGGATTACATTATTGTTGCCAGTCCTGTCGAGAGGTTGAGAAGGAAATGAAATCCTTCATGCGGCAGACCAGAAACGGATTTAGTGAGCTCACGGTCAATTTTCGCAAAGCGAATGATCTGTTCACAGCGTTAGACGCTCAGTTTAATAGTCTGAAGCTATTAAACGAGTCGCCAAAGCGCAAAAAATCTGTTGCTGGCCGTCAGCAACTGTGCGAATCCCAGCAGCCTACCATCGGGATCACCCCTTTGGCACAGCCACCGACCCCGATACCAAGCCCAATGGTTTTAAGATCGGGAGCGGTATTAGATTCGGTAACCGAATGTACAGGGGTGGAAATGGCAACAGGTTAGGTAATTTCCGTTGTGTCCGCTGCGGTGTCCCAAACTCGGACTCCGCAGACTGCCCAGGGCGAAAAAACATCCGGACTACCGGCTGTCGGTAACATAGGGTTACCAAAGACCCTTACAGCTGTTCCACAGTCGAAAACAATATTTGTTTCGCGGCTTGCCCCTGACCTCGCATCGGAAGTTGTTCTTGCCTATATTCAAGGCAAAACCCAAGCCGAAAATGTTAAAGTGGAAAAGTTTAATTTTTCGTATGTCAGAGAGATCGCGTCTTTCAAGATTAGCGTCTATCCGAATGTCTTTGACACAATTTGCTCTGGTGACTTCTGGCCCGAGTACGTTGTAGTTAAAGAATTCGAGGCTAAAACAAAGAAAAAGCGGCCAATGGGAGTACGCCTCCCTATACCGCCTCAAACCGCAAGGACCACCGCTAACCACCTCAACACCTTCAGTCCCAAAAAACTAACCACTTCCTTCCAACTTTCCTATCAGAATACTAGAGGCTTACGCAGCAAGCTGTCGAAATTGTATTCTGACAGTTTTTCCTTCGCATCCCAGGTAATTGTATTTACCGAGACCTGGCTAAAGCCAGATATCCTTAGCTCTGCAATTTTTCCGGGGTAAATATACAACTTACAGGGTTGACCGACTAGTCCAGCGTGGAGGTGGAGTATTAATTGCCGTTGACTCCTCCCTCATCTCAGAACTTGTTGCCCTTGACGATATCACCGATATCGAATTTATTTGTGTTAAACTTTCATTTCCAGGTAGTTTTATTTACTTAACTTGCTCCTATGTTCCACCATCGGCTGAGGAGCCCATTTATTGGAAACACCTTGCGGCAAATCAGGCCGTTTCCAACAGGCTTTCAGATCGAGAACAACTCATAGCCCTAGGGGACTTCAATATACCTGGAGCTCGTTGGTCATCTGATGGTGTGTCAAATGTCCTTCAGACTATGGCACAGCATGACCTTATTGATGGCCTGCTTGACATATCCTTGTCTCAAGTTAACCATGTCCTGAATTCCTTATACCGCTTATTGGATCTTTGTTTCGTCTCTGATCCTCTAGGTGTAGACTTAGTTAGAGTTCCGCCATTGACGCTACCTGAAGATCCTTACCATCCAACTTTCGAAGTGACTATCGATACGGGGACGGTTGTATAGAATGAATCTTATTGTTTAGCCAATAAGGTTCGCTGTTTTCGTAAAGCTAACTTTCATGCGCTAAATAATCTTATATCTGAATTTGATTGGTCAAATCTGTACATGCGTACTGACATGGCAGCCGCCGTGGACATTTTTTACAGTGCCATGAACTCGTTCTTTTTATCCTGTGTTCCGTTAACCTATCCGTCTGTTTCTAGTAAACCACCTTGGTTTAATAAGGAGCTGACACATCTAAAAAATGTTAAGTCTAGGCTTTATAATAAATATAAACTTACTCGTTCTAAAACTGTCCTTTCTAACTATCTCAGTGCTCGGTCGAAAGTTACCGTGCAAAACGCTCGGTCTTATAAAAATTATTTGAATCGTTGTAGGGTTCAGTTCACACAGGACCCGAAACAGTTTTATAATTTTGTTAACACCAAGCGTAAACCAAACCTATACCCGTCCTCGCTTTCATTTAAAAATTCTTCAGCAAAATCGGATCAGGCAATCGCCGATCTCTTTGCTGAGTTTTTTAAAACTACTTATTCTTCCTCAAACCAGATAAACCAGACATTTTCTTTCCCTATGCCCAAATCGAACCTAATTTTCAGTCCTATTTTAGACGAAAGCTCTCTTCGGCTGGATCTTCAACGTGTAAAGCCAAGTTTATGCACTGAGTCCCGATGGAATACCGGGCTGTGTTCTCAGGTAACCCTCTGTGTAACCCCCTTCTCAAACTATTTACCATATCTTTGGAAACATCAGAATTTCCCCTTATTTGGAAGGAATCATTTATTATTCCTCTCCATAAAAAAGGTAGCAAGTCGGATGCTGGTAACTACAGAGGAATCTCTAAGTTGTCGGCAATTCCAAAACTCTTTGAAAATATAATTACTCCTCACCTGCAGCACTTGTGCAGATCCGTAATTTCTCCATGTCAGCATGGACTAATCTTTTGGAACTTACCTCATTTGTTATTAGGGGCTTCCAACGTAAATCTCAGACCGATGTGATCTATACGGACTTTAGTAAAGCCTTTGACTCGGTTAATCATTTTCTTCTTATAAGGAAGCTCGATTTAATAGGGTTTCCTACCGATCTCCTTAATTGGCTTCAGAGTTATTTGAGTCACCGGACTCAAAAGGTTCTGTTCAAGAATTCTCTTTCCAACTCCCTCAATGTCACTTCTGGCGTCCCACAAGGCAGCCATCTTGGCCCGCTGCTATTTACCTTATTCATCAATGACCTTCCTCTAGTACTACCCAACTCTAGGGTACTTATGTACGAAGACGATGTCAAACTGTGCGTGCAGTCTAAGGACAGCTCATGCCAGTCAGACTTACAATCCGATCTTGACAACTTCCAGGCATGGTGTAGTGTTAACTTATTAAATCTCAACAGCTCAAAATGCAAATTGATGACATTTTCACATGTCACTCCCCAGTATGCAACATATACGCTTAATGAATGTGCATTGGAAAGAATAACTCTTGTTGACGATCTAGGTGTCCGTCTTGATCCTAAGCTTTCGTTTTCAGAACATATTTCTTGCATGGTTAACATAGCTAAAGGCATGCTTGGATTTATTAAAAGGTAGTCGAAAGAATTCGATTCCCCTTACGTAACTAAGACTTTTTTCACTTCATTAGTTCGTCCTATTTTGGAATATGGTTCTTTTGTTTGGAGTCCTCAATTTGGTATTCATATTACCCGCATTGAATGTGTTCAAAAAATTTTTCTGCTTTTCGCCCTACGTGGCTTACCCTGGCTCAAAACTGTATTGCTAGTAGAATTAGCTCGTAATGTTGCATGAACCCAAACCTAATTTTCTTCGTACTTTCCTATATTTTCCTTTTCACACATCTTTTTAGAACGCGATCGTGCCTACGTCACACGGCTGCGCTCCTCGGTCGGTTGGGCGGGAGATGGGCGTGGGACTCGCGAGCAAAAAAAAAAAAAAAAAAAAAAAAAAAAAAAATGCGTCTTCTGGGAGACCTTATGAGCAGCAGTACTTAGTTCGATTACCAAGGGAATGTGATCAGAACTTACTTCGAAGCTTTCTGAGATGGAGATAAGCTCAGAGCGAATCCCTCGGTATACGGCAAAATCGATAGCTGATGGCGTACGCTGGCTGTAAGGGTTATTCGTGGGCCCTCCGGTTACAAGGAACTCGATATTTGAACTGAAGATACTGTCAAACAAAACTCTTCCACTGGCTGTAGAGTTTCGAGAGCCCCATAGTCGATGGTGTGCATTCCAGTCTCCAGCAATTAGAAATTTGGGTCTTAGTTCATCAAATAGCATGCTGAAGTCATTGCTGGTGCGGTGAAAGTTTGGAGGACAATAAATAGAGGCAAATGCAATTTCGCCTTGGTCCGTATTAACTTGACTGCGACACATTGAGCACTTTGATTTTCCATAGTTAAGAATTGGTAGTATTCAAGGCAGGACTTTATGATAACTGCAGAGCCTCCACGGTGGCGATCGGCAGAATGCACATTGGGCAAAATGCCCGATTTTTTGGAAAAAACCCAAAATTTTCATGGAAAGCTTTTCGTGTTTTGATTTTGTATTTTGTAAGTAGATACTCTAAGATCATTTATGCGGTAAATTAAAGTTGTATAGTGGCAACCCTGGTTTTGTACCAGGGCGTCAAAGTCAAACATGTGTTCAGCGCTTTGTTTACATGTGGAACACTTAGAAATTTCGCTAGGTTTAAACGTCTATAACTATTGGAAATAAAAACTTATAATTATTATTTTTAATTGAAAATCAAGATCCAGGTATGTTTAATATAAATTGTATGTTAGAATTGTTTATTATATGTTAATTGCTTTATGTGTGTCTTGTGTTGTAGACCGATTTTATGTTCATAACTAAACCCGTGTGCTCGTCTTTTATGGAATAGAACTTACACGGCGCGAATTTGCGCCAAAAATTAAATATGTTGCGTTTTAAATAAAATTATACAGTTTTATAGGGTATGATTTTCATTTGCGCATTTTTGCGCATTTTTTCAAAAATTGAATGTGTTTGCAGGTGCTTTTGTCTTTAGCAATTCACAATTACTTGAAGCATGGAGAAACATCCGCACGGAAAATATTAATAAATATGTTCATAATTTGAAAAAAATATTATATTTTGTCATATTGTTTCTTAATTACACAATTTTGTTATTAATAGGCTTCTCTGCAGACTTTACAAACTTTAAAATTACGTATACGCCATGTTGCCTTATTTGGTCGGTAAGAGTAGGCGTGACCAAAATCGTCAAACATTTTATTTTTTAATTAGCGGCCTATAAATATAATGTACGCCAAGTTTCAGCTTCCTAACTTCATTATTTTAGTTTTTTCCAAAAATGTGGGCAGTTTGCCCAATGTGGAATGGTTGGATTGGTGAATGTCGTATCCATGAAGTTTGTAGTATGACCGGGTGCAGAAGTGTGTTTCGCTGACCAACATAATATTAATGTGATGATTTTACACAAAATGCTCCAGCTCCAGTGCCTTGTTGGCCAGCTCATCGGCGTTCCACACACCAATTTTGAGTCCAATTTGACTCATGGTTGAGTTGGATGAACTAGGGAAAGTCCAGAGATTGCTTGAGCAGATCCCGGGTCGTGTTTTGAAATAAGGCCAGTGATGAGTGTCATCATTGACATCATCATCTGAAACATTTTGTCAAGCTGAAATACGGGGACGGACATTTTTTCATCAGATTTTATGAACATTTGTTCTTGTCGCTGCCATTGCTGATCATTATGAAAATTTCGCAGTTGCTGGGATGAATTTGGTTGCTGAGACGGTTGCTGGAGTTGGGGATCTTGATGTTGCTGTGGGGTTTGGGTTTGTGTCTTACACCGGTTGCGGCGTCTGCCGGTTGCGATGCCTTTCCTGGCTTTGCTGAATCTGCTTCCGATTCCTTCTTCTTAGTGGGGGAAATTCTTGCTGCTGCTGGTGACAAGTCCATAGCTGCAGGCTTGTCTGTTGCATTTGGATAGATCCGCCGGCAACGCTCCCGTAAGAAAGCGTAGGCACAACGCCTCTTCGCGCAGCTGGAGCAATAGCTGGTTGTTGAGGGGAGCTACGATGGGATGTAGTACCGCTACGTCGACTTACTGTCTGCTGGTAGACGAGACAGCCCTTGTAGCGTGCTGTATGATTACCGCCACAGTTGAAGCATTTTACTGGATGGACTTCTCGCTGGCAGTCCTCAACGGCATGTTGCTGACCACATCTTACACAGATAACTTCCTTATGACAGTTATTTTTTGTGTGGTTAAAAGATTGGCACCTTTGGCATTGCACGACGTCATCCACTTTGTGTGGAAGTTCGACGCGAATCCGTTGGCGACAGAGCATCTTAAGCTCCTGTATTTCCCTGTTGTTTGCAGCAGGCTCTAGTTCACCAAAGACAAGGTTGACGAGCTTTGTTTTGTCGAAACCGCACTATAGGGCCAAGTGAGGTAAGGCTTTCCTTAATGTCCTCATCTGGTACGGAGTGATGAACACCTCGGATGACAATGCGGTAGGATCTTTCCTCTTTGAGCTGCCAGGTATGGAAAGGTACCTTTTTTAATGTAAGCGATCTCGTGACAGCTCTGTACGCATCTGAGTCTGAAGCCAGAATCGAAACGGAATTTGTTGGGTGAACGATCTTATCAATGAATCTTATAAGTCCGTTCAGAGATTCATAATTTTTGACCACAATTTGAGGTGGTTTGTGAGACGGTGGAGTTAAGTTATTGCCTGAGGGCTGATTTAGGTTGAAGCTGTTGCTGGTGGTACAGTTTTGGTTGACTTGGTTGGTGTTGCTGCCACTGGCTTGATCGGAATTGTCGTGACTGACGGTTTGAGGAACGATAGTGGCTTCGTCGTCTGTGTCCATATCCGAAAGTACCGAGAACTGATTGGCGGATACAGTTGGCTTTGGGCTATTTGAGTTCCTTGTGATTTTGGTGGTCGAATTGGGTGAGCTTGATTCTAAGCGTCGCTTGTTATTCTTGGGACGTTGGGTCCAAAAATCATCGTCTTCAGTATGAGAGTCTTGAGATGAAATGGGTTGATCAGTGTTGGAGGTCGCTGCATATAGGGCGCTAAATTCATTTAATGAGCGATTAAGAGCATCCCTCATTTTCGTTTGGGCCGCAGCTACATTCGCTTCAATATCAAAGTCAGATTCAGACATAGTGAAGGGATTCCACTGCTTGACACTGCTTTACCGACTTCAAGATGATATGCTCCAAAAAGGCGGCCGTGTCCGAGTGCCTAAAATGATCGACTTCCAGCCAGGAGGTACCCGGCTCGAATCCCATTTGAGGAGTTTGACAATAATAATAGTTTTTCTATTTTCAATGCAACGATAGAGATCAGCGTTTGTTGTGTTTTGCAACCACAGCAGTTTGCAATTGATTCTTATTCATCTCTATTTACTTGTTATCGCGTAGAGCATAACTAGCGGTGAACGGAATCACTTACACCGCGACTTTAGTTGCCGGGCTCACAAAAACAAGAATTTTTGCAACACAAGTGGACTTGTCCATAGACTCAGCACAAAGAATTTCGCAGCGATGCAAAAACGCGTCTGCACTCCACGAAAGCATGATGGAGACCACGCTACTGTCGTTTAGAAAAACTTTTCCAGAAAAAAATTGAATTTTACTACAAATTGTATTACAAATAATGTATTACAAATAATACTAAATTCCGATTTATTGGAGCACACAAAACGAACACGTCCGGACCATGTGACAGTAAAGTCGAACCTCGGCAGAAAGACAATTTTTTATTTTTGTTATTTTTTTTTTTTTAATTCTCATCGATCTTGGCATCAGTTACCGGTCAACCTTAAATGTATTAGCAGTGTGAAGTAGAGGTGGAGAACAATCGATAGTCGGCACAATCGATATTTGACGATAGTAAATTTTTAACAATCGATTGTCGTCGATAGTACTTCGATAGTCGTCAATAGTATCGACCCAAATAAATTGTTATTTCCTTAAATAAAAAAAATATAAAGATTTGGATTAAAAATCAGAGAATGTTTACGTTTTCCCCTTTTGGGACGGTTTCGCATCGCAGAATAATTGTTTATTTGATCCAAGAGTTTTTGTTTAAAAATAATAAAATGTTTACGTTTTCTTCTTTAAGACGGGTTCGCCTCTCTGAGACAATTTGACCAGCCTTGCTGAAGACTCTTTCCGATTCCACGGAAGTTGCTGGAATGCACATGTATTTAAAAAACATGTTTTTTATACTGGGAAAATCGCATTGATTTACCTGGAATAAAAAGTAACATTTATTAATAAATAATAATAGCCTTGCTATTTAGGCAAACCTTTATCCACAGCAAAGGATCCAAATCCTGTGAGGCTATCGTTCTTTCAAGATAATGTCTTTTAATCAAAATCGCATCCGCTCGTGCGTTTCCAATTTTGTTGCCGGATCGCTCACCCAAAAAATCAAATAATGTGTCCTGTGAACTTGTCTCCTGTGTGACGGGCAGATCAACTAATTGCTCTTTCATGGTGAAATTTGCCAGTTCGTTTTCAAAAAATGTTGCTGCTTCCAATAACACTTTGGCAATGGCATCTTTGATTTTTAAAATGCGCTCAATCATTGAATAAAAGCTATTCCATCTTGTTGGCGTTTCTTGTAGTAAACTATATTCCGAATCTTCTTGAGCCAATTTTAATTTTTCGGTCGCTACGCTGCTATGCTTAAAGAAGCGGACTATTGATTTGCACTTGGAAAATAAGCCTTTTAGTGCCCCGTCATTGAATTTTAGCGCATCTTGTACCACCAGATTTAGAGTATGGGCAAAGCATGGCAGATTGGTAATCTTTAAAATTTCGCATGCTTTAAGCATGGAACTTGCATTATCTGTCACAATACACACCGTTTTTTCAAGAATATTCCAATCAGTTAATACTTTTCGCAAAGTATCTGCAATATTTTGAGAACAATGATTAGTTGTTCGTATAAGTTTAGTTGTAGCCAAAGATGCTGTTTTTTAATTCATAATTATAAATAAAGTGACCCGTCACAGTCAAAAAACTGGCATTGGCAAGTGATGTCCATATGTCGCATGTTATTGAGATATCCGAGATATCCTTCAGTATTATTGATAATTTTGCAGAAGTGTTTTTGAAACTGTTGACCATCAGCACATCCCTTAAGTGTGTCTTGCTTGGTAATTTGTATCTGGGATCTAATATCTGAGTATAATTAACAAATCCGTCATTTTCTACAATGTTAAATGGTTGTATATCCCTTGCAATCAGTTCAGTTAATGCATTGTCAATATCGGTTTTCCGTTGAGAATTCGACTCGTACAAAGCGGCTTTCTTGAAGTCAGAGTGCGTACAGGACTTAAAGCTGCTGCTTGTAGATGCCATATTGTCGCTATCAGAGAGTAGAATGGCTGTGCTTGTGTCTGGTTTGTTGCTTCCCAAGCCAGGATGAAACCGCTTAAGATGGTCGTGCAAATTCGAAGTATTTCCGCTTGTTTTATATTCCTTACCGCAGTCAAGACATTTTGCCAGTTTTTTGTCTTCCGATCTTTGGAAATATTCCCATACTCTTGAAATTTTACTTTTTTTAATTCTCTGCCTAGCTGGTTCATTTTCCTTGTCTGAACTGCTGCAGTCTTGCTTGTCTTCAGTAAGTGCAGGGGACATCCAACGTTTACCTTCAATTAAACACACTATTGATCTAATTACTAATGATTAATACACTAAAAATACCTTTTTTCACAAAACGCTCCATATCTTTCGGTTGAATTTTTCCTTTTAAATTACTTTACGACACGAAAAGAACACTAGATCACTATCGATGGAACTATCGAAAAAAAATCGATGGTTTTTTGTTCCCATCGATTGTGGCTCGATAGTGTCAAACTATCGATAGTGCCGATAGTGCCATCGATTGTTCTCCACCTCTAGTGTGAAGCAGTTTAAATTTAGAAAAAACACGCATTTCAAAAATTAAAATTCCTAATTAAAGCGACTTAGGCTGACGGCAGAGTGCTCGCACTAATAACTAAACTAAATAAATTTTAACAATGTAGATCGTTTCTCGCTTCGCTTTCACTCTGACATCTTCTCACTTTGCTCATAGCTTCTCGCTTCGCTTTGTTTCGCTTCTCGCTCGCACTCTGCCGTCAGCCTTAGGGCTTAGGGTTTAGTTTTAAGTAATTTTGTAAAGTCATTGTGACTAGCGCGATAATTTATAAGTCCCAGACTTGTAGCGTTAGGAATTATATATTTATAATAAATACAAATACAAAAATAAATACAAATAAAACTCATAAAATCATACATCTCTAACAGAGGACAAGATGTTGTTGTTGGGAATAATATTTCAGGACTTTAAGTCACCATAATTATGCAGATAATGTTCAGATATATGTCAGTCGTCCGTTAAGTCAAGTGATGAATGTATAAATATTGACCTGTTAAAAGTTAACAATTGGGCTACGCATAATGGTCTGAGCCTTAACCCTTCGAAATCGTAGTGTGTTGTTATATACAAGAAAAACATTCAAAGGACCATCTACAGAAGCTTCGATTGGGAGACACGAATTTAGAATACGTTGGAATGGCTAGTGACTTGGGATTTTTCTTTAAGAAGACACAGTATTGGAATGACCACGTTAATATATTTACAGCAAGAACATATGGAAAGTTGCGGCGATTATACATTCGATTATATTTACACTTAACACTTAATTGCCAAAGCCTAGTCATACCAACACTGTTTTACGGAATTGAAGTATTTGGTAACTGTGATGCCATAAGCCAGCAAAAAGATAAAGTAAATTTCAACAATGTTGAACGATATGTCTACAATTTGGGAAGAACGGACCAAGTAACAGTGAGCGCAAACAAATTTTTAAACTTAAATTTTCGAACATGAATAGATTTTAGAATTATTTCTGCACAAAATGATAATACCAAAGCAACCAGACTATTTATTTAAGCTAATTAGAGTTTCGTCCTCACAACGAACAAACAATAATATCTGTATACGCACAAGACTTGCAAGCTCTGATAGACAATTTATAATTTATCCCATTAAACTTTGCAACTAAATTAGTTATTTGGAATTTTATTAAAAATAACGAAAACATTTTTTAATGCGCTTGGACTTATTCAGATAAGGCGTGCGTATGAACTGTTTGTGCAGAATAGCGGAGATAACAAGAGGCGGAAAAAAATTTCCAAAAATTTAAGCGTCGACTTGCAGACGATTATGTAACTGTTTTTTGGATGAAGCTCAGGTCAGGATAGAGCAAGAAAAAATAAATAGGTTAGGTTAGGTTAGGGAGGTGACGGCCGGCTCCAAGAGCCAGACCATCCACTTAAGCTTGAGGAGGCTCCTTGTGATGCCGCGTAGGCTAAGATTCCCCGTCCGCTACAGGTTCTCATGGGCCGATGACCAATCCTAAGTTAGAGAGAACCAAGCCGATCCTTGAATGAAACGGGTGATCTGCCTCGGTGATGCCTCGCTTAGCTCGGCGAGATGCACAAGGGTGAAAGAGCCCAGGTACTGCAGTCTTCGCCTGCTTAGGGCTGGACAGTGGCAGAGGAGGTGAAGAACTGTCTCCTCCTCATCCCTACAGCTTCTACAAAAGTCGTTATGGTGCCCCGACAGCCTGGGCGCATGCTTTCCAAGTAGCCAGTGACCAGTGAGAGCCCTAACGGCAAGGGCTCTTCCTGCTTAAAGACAATAGCTCCTTGGAGCGCTTCGCTGATCGGCGTGGCCAGATCAATCGAGCGGGGCGGCAGGAGATTAGTTTTTCCCATTTCCTGTCCGCGAGGATATGAAAGTGTTCCCTACAAAGTAGTCTTCGAGTGGCCATGGGCATGTCAACTAGCTCCCTCTCCGGTGAAGAGGGGAGGTTGTACCCTGCCTGGCCAGCACATCGGCATCGCAGTTGCCTTCAATGTCCCTATGTCCTGGGACCCAGATGAGGTGGAGGTCGTACTGCTCCGCCATCTCGCGAAGAGATCTGCGGCAGTCGTTGATGGTCTTCGAGTTAGAAGAAATAGATTCGAGTGACTTCAGGGCAGCCTGACTGTCAGAGAAAATGCATAAGGGAGCTCTGCCCCCAGTTGGGGGGAGCTGATCAAGGGCTTCTTTGATGGCGTAAACTTCCGCCTGAAAGACGCTGCAGTGGTCGGGTAGCCTAAAAGAGACGTGCTCAGAGTATATACCTCCTCCCACCCGGCCGTCCAATTTTGAGCCTTCCGTGTAAATGTGAAGGGACTCTAGGGGTCCAGGGGGTCCTAGGTTCCATTCCGTTCTGTCGGGGATGTAAACCTGGAATGGTGTGACAGGGTGTTCAGTGGGGACACAGTCGTTAATGTTTCCATCAGTAAGGTGTGGGGCAGAGCCGAGGTTCGTGTGTCCGAAACTCGATTTTCTCCACAAGCCCGCACCCTTCAGCCTTAGTGCCGAGAGTGACGCGGTCATCTCTCCCGTTATTTCTATTTGGAGGATTTCCAGGAGAACGTCCAAGGCGTCTCCCGGAGTTGTGCGCAGGCCGCCTGTCATGCAGATCTCAGCCATACCTTGGATTTTTCTAAACTTGCCCAGGCAGATGGACCTCTTTAGAGCTGGCCATTGGTATTGGCCGAATGATAGCGGTATACAGCCAACGGACAATTTTCGGGGTCATACCCCATTTTAGCCCTATGGCCTTGCGGCAGGTGTACAGTGCGAATGTGGCCTTCACCGCTCGTGATAGAGCGACTTCTTCCTCTGCTGCTACTGTGCAGGTATTATGCCGTCCACCCCTGGGGATTTATATGGGATGAAGCTGTTAACTGCCCATTTGATGTTCCTATCAGTAAGAAGGTATGCCATTTCAGACGGACCCCGCCGTGTGGGGGGGTTAGGTGGGCTGCTCTGAGAGAAGCTAACGGGGAAGTGAGCATCCAGGAGAGCCCCGAGGTTTTCCTCACTGGAGGTCGTCCAACTGTCGTCAAGACGCTTGACGAAGCCCGGGTTGGAGGGCGTTGTCGAGACGACCTTCCGCAGCCTAGACGCCTCAGAGTAATCCTGGATTCCTGAGCAAAAGTCGGACCAGGCCCTTCTTTTGGCCTTTCTTAATTCCCTGTTATATAGGGACAGGTTAGATTTATGGGGACGCCACGATGCGTCCGTGTTGGCGCTCTTGGCTAGATTAAAGAACTGCCTCGTGATCTTCTTGAGGCGGCCTAATTCCTTACACCACCATGGTGGCTTCTTCCCAGTCTTCCCCCCATTCTTGCTACGGGGGCAGGACCTATCTAGAGCCGTGCTACAAGCGTCGGTGAAAGTCTCAACGAGACGCTCCAGCCCCTCCGGACAGAAGTCCGAGTGGGTTGGGGCTGGAGGGGGCTTAAGGATCTTACTCAGCTGGGATCTATATTTCTCCCAGTCGGTCCTCCGGGGGTTCCGGAAAGTGACTGGGTTGAACCTATCGAAACCTAGCGTGAATTGGATATATCTGTGGTCGGAGAATGAGTGGTACTCCAGCACTCTCCACGACTTAAGAGAGTCCTTCAGGGATTCAGAGAGAAGGGTGATATCAAGTACCTCCCTTCGGTTTTTGATAATAAAGGTGGGTTCGTTTCCCGAATTACCCACCAGTAGGTTAGATGAAAGGATAAAATCAAAAAGAGACTCACCCATATCGTTGGTGTCAGTGCTGCCCCTCTGATTTGCGTCGCACCCGATGATGAGGTCCAGGCCCATCCTTTTGCTGCCCTCGGTGACTATTCTCAGGGTTGGGGGGATGGGGTCCTGGTCGTGCCCCAGGTATGCGGAGCATATCCGGAGGGATCCATTTGGTCCCTCTAGACATGCTGTTACTGTATCTTCATTGCAGAAATTGGGTAGCATAAAAAGAGTTAAGTCTTTCTATGCGAGTATGCAGTCTCGCGATTTACCTGTTGTAGGGGCTGCGTACAGCCTATAGCCGGCTGCCCTCAACCCTTGGATTCTGTCGCCACAGATCCAGGGCTCCTGGATGAGGACAGTGTCGGTGCCACTTTCTGCCAGGTGGATTAGTAGGGCAGCGGAAGCTGCTTTACTGTGGTGGAGGTTTATCTGCAGGAACGTCAGAGACATTTCGTCCGAGGACGGTTCCTCCACTCCATCCTCCTCCTCGGACATTCCAACCTCGCGAAGGCCCTCGCCTCTTCGCTCTCTTCGGAGACGTAGCCCTCCAGAATGTCCTCGTCGTCGGACAACCCTGGCGACTCCTCGATCTGAGGTCCCTCTAGGTCGAGGTCCTCCTCTTTTTGGCCCGGCTTGGCGTCGGCCTTATAGATAGGCACGGCCACGCTATCGAAGCCGGGTCCGCCTCCATGGCTGGATTGGCTCGCGCGAGGATAAAAGCCGCCCTTCTCCGCTCGTGATAGAGCGACTTCTTTCTTTGCTGCTGCTGGGCCGGGCTACCTGGATTGGTGTTGCCTCTGGAGCCGCCTGCGGTGACGTCGAGGGACTTGCCCCCGATCACGCCGCTCGGCGGGCCCATCTGTTCGCCCTTTCCGTTGGCGCCGGCCCCCGGATGAAGGCGCTCTGAAGAGCTCTCCTCCTCCCCTTTCTTGCACGCTCGACCGCAATGCGTCTTCGAGGTGGTTTTTGCGGGTGGAACCTTATGCCTTTAAGGTTTGGCGGTCACCTTTGGTTTGCTTGTTTTTATTTATAATTGTGTTTATATTTGGTCCCACGAGTATGCTGGGGTAGGGGATGGTCCGCCACGGTAGAACCCGCTTACCGTGGTAAGCCTATTTTAAACTGATGGGTCGGCCGGTCAACCAGAGTGCGCATACTAACGTCCAAGCACCGCCTGGACACGCATTCCTCGGCATATGCTGTTCCACCTTGGATTGGGATAATTTTTTGGGCAGGAGTTTTCTTCTCCCCGCCCGACTACCATTCGTCAGCATCCTCAGCAGAGACATGACCGTACTGGGACCTGCTTCCAGCCGCCCTCACGGGGAGACTATAGTCGCACTTCCAACGGTACGAACAGTTACGGCAGGTGATTTCTCACGCGTTGGTCCCACTGTACGCCCGCTGGCTGACGGCCAAAAAAGTAAATAAATAAATGTACAAATTAAGTCAGCGTTACTGTGCAGTAGGCTTTGGGCACATATTTTTTTATAGGAGCTGTGGACTGTATATTTTAGTTATATGTTTTGGAGTTTTTATTATACCCTTGCAGGGTATTATAATTTTAGTCAGCAGTTTGCAACGCAGTGAAGGAGACATTTCTGACCCTATAAAGTATATATATTCTTGAACAGCATCAACAGCCGAGTCGATCTAGCCATGTGCGTCTGTCCGTTTCTATGAAACTTTGCAGATAGTCTTCTATATGCTCTCACTACTATATACTTATGTCGGAACGGCCGGATCGGACGACTATATCATATAGCTGCCATAGTAACGATCGGAAATTTTTGAGAAAAAAATTTTAACTTAGGCCATTTTCAACATATTTTCATAATATAAATTCATCAGACATGGCCATTTTGTAATATTTTAGAATTTCGGTTTTAATTTGCTCGAAATCGGACCACTATATCATATAGCTGCCATAGGAATATATATATAAATTCATTTAATTTGTTCGCAATATTTTTCTTCGCAACATTTTCGTTCGCAACATTTTTCGCTGGCAACATTTATGTCAGTACCCGAGAAACCGGAAAACTCTTACTTACTGCAAGGGTATTTAAACTTCGGCATGCCGAAGTTAGCTTTCTTTCTTGTTTACTATTATTATCCAGGAAAAGAATATTTATAAATATTTTTTAATAAAGAGGGGGAGAGCGTAAAGTGTACGGGATCACACTGCCTCTGGAAAATAAGCGCCCTTTTGGCGTGAACAATTAGAAATTTGGTTTTTATTTGGGACATGCAAATCTAAATCACAATGCTTGTATAACTATACCGTAGACTAGAGTTTAACTCATTTGACATATTTATATAATTATATAGTTTTTTGAATGTTTCACCCTAGACTTCTCGTTCAACTAGAGGAAACGGAAAGACGTTTCGATGATTTTTGGCAGACACACTGGGATTCTCTGGAGCAATGTTTGCGTCTTCGGATATTCGAGCAAGATTTCCATAAAATACAGGTATTAGTGAATACCAAATAATTTCACTCTATTTTTTTTCCTAATAATTGATCTTACAATCTAAGAACATATTTGACGGACATATAAAGTCAATAGCTGAGATGACAGAGATTGGAGAGAGTGCCGAACGTGCTTCGGAACTTTTGGAAAAAACAAACGATCTTTATAAAGTTTTTCAAGATGACACACAGAGCGCAAATAAAGTTTTGTTGCTTGGACAAACTCTAATTAACTCTCAAGGAATGTACCCATGGATTGTTGTTCAGCCAAAGTGCGACGAATTAAATCGTGTTTGCGCGTTAATCAAATTGCGTATTATCAAAAGGTTAGATACCTTAACCAGGAATCATGAACTAATGGAAAGAGTAGAGAGCGTAAGGTGTCATAATATTTCTACACTTGATCAATATAAGTAAATCGCGATGTCTTTTTAGGCTAACCAATGGTGTGCTAATGGTGTAGAGCTTTTAGCATCCCAAAATATGGAAAAGTGCTCAGCATCTGCAGACCTGGCCCAACTGCTGGATTTTATTGCTTCTGCATCCGACTTTAAATTATCAAGTCCAAGTGAATTTAAGCAAATATTTTTAGAAAGTACAACACCAGAAACTAAGGCTTTAGTATCACAGGTAAATAACTGTCTAATTTTTAATGTAATCCGGTATACCTCACTTTCAATACCATATATAGTATATATATGCGGCTCCTTTTTTTTATGCACAAAACCTTTTTCTACAATATTTTCATTTATTGGAATTATTCGCCACAGGGACCAAAAAAATTACATATAATATGTGGTGAATCGCGTTACTTTAATGATTTGCAATAACCAGATAAAGACTAAATATTTGGTTTTACATTGCTTGAGTAGTATTCGGTTTTATCAGGGACAGTAAATAACACAGGCCGACAAAATTTTGACCCAGAAACCAGTATATACTCTTCCGAAGGTTTTCGGTGCGCTGAATCCGAATCCGAGGTCGAAATTTCCGAATTGGCTATGGTTTCCGAGATATCCTAACCTAAAAGTGCAAAAACAGCGTTTTTTGCCTATATTTGAGGTTATGTGGCATCGAATTTGTTCTTTTACTGAAAATACTAAAAAAGCCATCTTAAAGTATATCCCTTGCCCTTTCAAATGCTGTTGAGTTTGATTAAATATCTATTTTTTTTGCTGAGATACTGACAATCGGTACTAGAGTCGCGCTCCCTCCCGCTTTACTTCGCTAAGTCAAGAGTGGAAGAACGACGGCGGGCGACCGCGGGGCTCGGATCTAACCCGAGGCACGAGCTCGGGGAGCGGGAGCCCACGAGGAGGTGAGCGCGGAAGCGCTCCGAGGAGCGGCGGATGAGTGCGCGGAGCGGCCGAAGATTAAAGCGGAGCGGAGAGTGGGCGAGCGTGTCCTAGAAGGGTGCCGAGGAGCGGCAGAAGAGTGTCGAGAGTGGGCCCCTCACGTAAACATTCCGTGCAGACTCGGCTACGGTTGGACTAAGTACCTCGGGAACGTCTGCTTTTAGGCGAAATTAAGTTGATTTCTCCGTAGCGGATGGTCTCCGCGCAGACTAGGCTACGGTAGGACTAGGTCCCTCGTGTACGTCTGCTTGTAGAAGAAATAGCGCTGCGTGGAAGAGCTGACATTGGCTCTAATCTGGATGAAGAATAGAGCATGAGTGATGGTCCGTAATTTGAAAATTAGAATTAGGGAGGAGCCCGATGCTGCGAAGGGGCCGCATGCACTGCGTGCATTGGAGGCAGGAGCTGATTACACGTCTTGCATCGGTCACCACTGTGGCAGAATCCCTTAGAATGTTGGACGGAGCCTCTTTTCAGAACTAAGCTTGAGAAACTGTTAGCATTTTCGAATTGGGTGGATTCCGTTGCAGTGTCGACAACAGTAGGACTGTGTGCGTTTGGGAAACCTGCCCCTTATGGCGGCCGCACTACGAGTGGCTAGGAGTTGGTTCACGGAGCTTTGGATGCGTTGGAAACTCACGTGGAAAATACAGAGACGGTGCGAGCGGCTGCCGTGGACACTGGGCCAGTGAGCACCCATCCGAAAATCGTCTCTTGTGTCAGAAGAGAGCCTAGAATGTTGCGCTTGGAGCCGCCCAGAAGTACAGACAGGACGCCGTTTTCGGTGAGCTCGAAAAACGTCGGATCCGCTATGGGGAGATCAGAAAGCTCCTTCAGGAGATGTCTCGGAATATGGAATGATGGAGTTTTTCCGGCTAGTTGTCTCTAACTGCTGCCCGGGTCTGATGGTTGGAATAGAAAAGTTGCAGAGCTTCATGGATTGAGTGGCAAATGTGTTATTAAGACCGGAATCTTGGGTCTGAACGCGCTTGAATGGTAGCTTGATTTTGTTGAAGAGCCGCTCTGTAATAACCGTTGCTTCGGAACCAGAGTCGATCAGGGCTCGTGCTTGGAAGGTGCGATCAAGATGGCAGATATTAACAATAGCCGTGCTGAGCAGGACAGCTCTTGATCATGACGCAAACCACACTTGCACATTTGGATGATCATCGGAAGTTGTTGCGCTTCTTGCAATGGGCTCAAGTCATGGACTAGTTGGAGCGATCTTGGAACCGGATTGTCGTGGTGCAAAAGGGTGTGATGCCGGGCCGAAATCAGTGGTCCCGAGCAAAACAATTGAGGCAGAGTTGACTTCTTCTGATGTAGTCGGATCGATCATTGGCATTCATCGGCAGAAAACGGGAACATATACGCAGGGGGTGATTTACTATGGAACACAGGTCACACCCTCTGGGAGTTGGAGCCATCCTGGCTTCGTTAGAGTTGAGTCTGTGCACGGGTGGGTTGGCAAATGTCGTTTTTAGCTGAAAATGTCCGGACTTTTATTAAAATCACTAAACTTCTTACTTCACTTCAGCTGTTTGCTACCGCATGTGCATGAACTTATTTTGTGTTTAATTTGTATTAATAACACTATTAGTTTTTGTTTATGTTGGCGGTTCACCTCTTTCGAACAGTGGTCAAAGGTTTGTGGAAATGTCTTTTAATATTGTTCGGAGGGGATGGCTTCAACCTGTACACTCGATAAATAAAACACGGAAGAAAACTTTCGGGGTATTACGCTACGTGCGTAATTAGAGCGAATTAGAAGCTCTATGCACGAAAGTGCAGTGGAAGAGGGAGAGAGAGAGAGCGAGTGTAGGGAATCACACTGCCTCCGGAAAAAAACGCCCTTATGGCGTGCACATTTTACCCCCCTTGCGAGGATACGCAGCAAAAATATAAGAAGACCTTCGAGGCCCCCTTTGCGAGGATACGCTGTAGGAATATTAGAGGAGGCCTTTGCTCGGGAAAGCGTTGGATACGCTGAGCGCTCGTGGACATGGATAAGTGTCCTGGCCACACGACTGGCATCGGTCGTCACTGCGGCAAGATCCAGTGGAATGGTGGTGGGCTAGGCAATTACGCAGTACTTTTTATCCAAGACTGCGTTAATCACTCGTATGGAGAACGATGAAATTCTTTGGATCGGATCAGATTCAGTATCAGGAGGAATCGGTACACTGGAGGAGCAGTTGCTTGGAGGCAACAAAGTGTGATGTCGACCGTGACACGTGAAACATTTGTGGACGCTTGTCCAATCACGGAGTTGATGACCGCTTGCAAAGCAATTCATGCACAACACCTTTTTTCGGATGTAAGCGGTTCGATCCTCTGTCGTCATCTGAAGGAAGCGTGGACATTAACGCACTGGATGGTTCTCTTTGGAACATACATCGCATCTTTTGGATACCGGAACGATCCTCGTACTGAAGGATTTCAGTATTCGTGGCGACACGTTGGAGTGTGTCGTTTCGGACAGATGGAGGTTGAATAGAATCTATAGTTTCTAGAGTTCTAGAGTTCGCTCAGTCAGGAATAAAGCAAGTTATTTGTTAAGGACGTTCATTCAACGTTCAACTCCCGCATAGAGCGGACGTGGTCTCGCGCGAGCTCCGGGAAAACAATTTAAAATAATGGATGAAATAGTGAAAACTTAAAGAATATTATACTGGAGCAGTCCAAACAGTGCGAAAAGACGCTAACAATTAAAAAACAAAGAAAAATATAATCATAACTAGTGTTATGATTAATACAAGTGCTTATTTAATTTAAACAAATAAGTGCCACGCATAACAAGCTCGAAAAATGAGCAGCGATCCAAAGAATGAGCGTAGAAGCTCCGTCAACCCAAGAAATGCTTGCTACTCTTACTTCTCATCTAGCGATATAGATCAAAATCAGAAGTCAACAAAGATCAACTCGACTCTACTGACCGTCGATAGCAAGAGGGCCAGCTCTTCCTCACCCTCTCTGCTCACCCCAACTCCCGCATCTTGGAGTTACCAATGCCAAACCCCGCCACCGCCGGCTTCGCTGAATGAAGCTCCAACAACAAGCAGTGCAACAATTTCTGCAGTCGCAGCAAAATCACCACCAATAATTAAACCAACTACCAATATTGCGAGTTCGGTCCCAACGGCTGCACAAGAAAATAAAATGGCAACAAAAACAGTTAGCTTCGATGAGCAACAAGCGGTCCGGCTATACAGATCGGTATGGACCGCTACATCCAGATTAAGCGCAAGCTTAGTCCACTCAACACTGTTGGCAATAAACCAAAGATCAACCGAACCAACAAAAGCACCGACCAAACGAGGTGCTCCAATGAAAACCGTTTCTCCATCTTAGGAGAGGCGGACAACAACCAACCAGAGTTGGGGCAGGAGACCCAAAGGAAACCTAAGCCCCCACCTATTCGCAAAAGGGAATAAAGTTCAAGCGCCCTGGTCAAAAATTGTTGCGCTGGTCGGGGACGAGAATTTCCATGTTGTTCCGCTTATTAGAGGGAACATACACGAAACAAAGGTTCAAACGAAGTCCGAAGAACACTTCCGAGCTGTGTCTAAGTACCTGGAAGACACAAAAAAGAACTTTTACACCTATCAACTAAAAAGCAGCAAGGGACTGCAAGTTGTGCTAAAAGGTATAGAACCTGACGTCACCCCCTCTGAAATTCAAGAAGCCCTTAAGGCCAGGGTCTTCTGTTCCAAAAATGTTAGCAATATTGTTAACAGAAACAAAAAACCGCAACCACTTTTCAAGGTCGATCTCGAACCAGATAGCAAAACCTTAAAGAAAAACGAAGTGCACCCGATCTACAAGCTGCAGCTCTTACTGCATCGAAGAATCACCGTGGAAGATGCACAAACTGCCAAGAGTATGAACACACCAAGACATACTGCACACTTCGGACGGTCTGCGTAGTCTGCGGAGACTTCCACAACTCCGTAAACTGCCCCGCAAACAAAAAAGACCCCCAAATGAAAAAATGTGGCAACTGTGGAGGAAACCATACGGCAAACTACAGAGGCTGTGCGGTCTACAAGGAGCTGAAGAGTCGCATGCGACGAGCGACAGCTACGCACCAACAACATACGCAAAATGTGTATTACAACTCAAAAAGTACTCCAGACGTATTTTTCGCCAAGGCAGCCAGATCATCATTTAAGCAGCTAAATAAAACCAAGGGAATCTCCTACGCCGAAGCACTAAGAACAGGCATGGAAAATCCACCCCAGCCTCACTCAGAAAATGCTCAGCAGGTTCCAGGGCAGCCGCAAAGCAAATTGGAATCTATGATGTTCACCATGCAACAAAGTATGATGGAACTTATGTCATTCATGAAAACAACCATGCAAACCCTTGTTCAGAACCAGAACATGGTAATTCAGCTGCTTGTAGCACAACAGTCCAAAAAATAAATGTCTAACCTACGTATATCCATGTGGAATGCCAACGGCATTTCACGGCATAAACTTGAAATAACTCAATTCCTAAACGTAAATCACATCGACGCCATGCTGCTGGTTGAAACGCACCTCACAGGGAGATATAACTTCCGTATAAGAGGTTATACCTTTTACCGCACAGATCATCCGGATGGCAAGGCACACGGCGGAACGGGCATCTTAATCAGAGAACGCATCAAACACCACTTTCATCAAAGGTTTGCAACAAATTACCTGCAAGCCACGTCCATAAAAGTGAACTCAGGAAACGGAAACCTTTGCATTGCCGCTGTCTACTGCCCACCTCGATTTAATATCTCTGAAGGTCAATTCATGGACTTCTACAACACTCTGGGGGATCGCTTCATAGCCGCAGGAGACTACAACGCCAAACACACGCACTGGGGATCACGCCTCGTGACTCCCAAGGGAAGGCAACTGTATAATGCACTTATAAAGGTGAGCAATAAACTGGACTACGTTTCTCCTGGTAGCCCCACATATTGGCCTGCAGACCCAAAAAAGATCCCAGATCTAATTGATTTTGCAGTGACAAAAAACATCCCACGCAATCTAATAAGCGCCATAGCACTACCGGATCTCTCATCTGACCACTCGCCTTTGTTGATAAGCCTTCTTCAAAGCCCAGAAATTGCGGACCACCCCTACAGGCTGACGTCGCACAACACTAACTGGATGAAATACAGAAAGTATGTGAGTTCCCACATTGAGCTAACTCCCCAACTAAATATCGAAGCGGACATCGACTGCTCCTCCTCCGCCCTGGAATAGGTACTCGTCACAGCAGCCAGGATCTCAACCCCTATACGGAAAGATGGGGAATTTAAGAAGTTCAAAACCAACCGGCAAATCGAACAGCTGGTTCAGGAAAAGAGGCGTCTGCGACGAGCGTGGCAAACCAGCAGATCGCCATGCTCAAAGCAACGTCTTACTGAAGCCACCCGCAATCTAAACCGGGCCCTGAAGCAAGAAGCTGAAAATGAACAACTTAAATATATTGGAAAACTCTCGCCAACTAGTACAAAGCATCCCTTGTGGAGGGCTCACCCAAATCTAAGCTCTCCAATTCAAACCGTCACCCCTATAAGGAATTCCTCAGGGTGCTGGGCCCGCAGCGACAAAGATAGAGCCGAATCATTTGCCTTACATCTCAGAGGCGTCTTCCAGCCGAACCTGGCAGCTAATGATTATGTTCCTCCGCAAATCCACCTCGAAACTGAATCCACGCCAACTACTTTTCAGCCGAACGAGATCACAAAAGTCATCAGGGAGCTAAAACCAAAAAAGGCTCCAGGCGGTGACCTAATAACTACAAAAATGATAATGGAACTTCCGTACTGTGCTATTGAGGTCATCTGTAAACTCTTCAATGGAATCATAAGTCTCGGCTACTATCCAAGGAAATGGAAAAAATCAATTATTATAATGATACCGAAGCCCGAGAAAGATCACACGATGCCGTCATCTTACAGACCAATAAGTTTATTATCATGCCTGTCCAAATTATTCGAAAAATGCCTTCTAACGCGCATAATACCATATATGGGAGCCCACAACATTATCCCAGCCCATCAATTTGGCTTCAGAGAAAAACACGGAACTATAGAGCAAGTAAACAGAATAACATCAGAAATTCGCACAGCCTTCGAACATAGGGAATACTGCAGCGCGATATTCCTCGACGTATCTCAAGCATTCGACCGCGTCTGGCTCAAAGGTCTCATGCATAAAATTAAAACACACTTGCCCGGGTACACTCATAAACTCCTTGATTCCTACCTCTACAATAGAGCCTTCGCAGTAAGATGTAACACAACAATTTCCGACAGACACTATCGAAGCTGGGGTACCACAAGGTAGCGCACTTGGGCCAACTTTATTCGTCCTTTACACAGCAGATATTCCCACGAGTAACCGACTAACAACATCCACCTTCGCCGACGACACTGCGATCCTTAGCCGCTCCAGATGCCCAGACCGTGCAAAAACCCAACTCGCCAACCACCTCGTGGTAGTCGAGAAGTGGCTATCTGACTGGCATATTAAAATTAATTAACAAAAGTGTAAATACATAACGTTTACTCTTAACAGACAAACTTACCCTCCGCTCTGTATGAATAGCACGCAGATCCCCCAAGTTAATGAAGTAACGTATCTCGGCATCCACCTCGACAGACGTCTAACATGGCGTAGACATATCGAATGCAAGAAATTGCACCTAAAACTGAAAGCCAGCAGCCTCCACTGGATTATGAACTCACGATCGCCATTGTGTCTGGACTACAAGGTCCTGCTCTACAACTCCACTCTTAAGCCAATCTGGACAAATGGCTCCCAGCTGTGGGGGAACGCGAGCAGAACCAACATAGACATCATACAGCGAGCCCAATCAAAGATCCTGCGAACTATCACTGGGGCACCATGGTATATTCGTAACCAAAACATCCACATGGACCTCGGCATTCTCGCAGTAAAAGATGAAATAGACAAGCAAAAAGCGTCCTACAATGAAAATCTATCTGCCCACCCAAATCCTCTAGCAAGGGTCTTGACTCGGGTCTCCAGCCGAACCCGCCTGCAACGTACAGACCTTCCAACCCAGCCATAACTTGTCAGGGCCACTGTTTCAGTCTACATGATTCCTAGTTAGGTTATAGTATAAAATTTGATACACTTACTGTTAGTCTCGTAAATGAGAAGATTCAATAAATAAAAGCAAAGCATAAAAAAAAAAAAATTTTTAAGGACTGCTCCCATAATGAGAGCGTCAGCTTTGGAAGCTTCGTGGAACACACATACACCAGGAGACAATCCCAATTATCCATAGGAATGCCGAACAAATTTAGGGATGTGAGGCAGTTTTGGATCGTATTTCTGTTTCGCACGGAGGAAGCTGACAGCCCGACGTGAGCTTTGCGGCACACCTTTCGTAAATAAAATAGGCATACTCGTATTTTGCCTTAAGAGTAGGTAAGGTGTCCGCCGTGCCCTCTAAGCCAACTGAAATGTGCTCTGAACAAGCTTCATATTCTTTCTCGACCTTATCCCATAACGCTCGGACTTGGTCGAGATGAGTTTGACACGTATATTTGGATGGACTGGGTGCTGCTGGATTGCAGATTTTGGAATCGAAGTGACTTAGACGGTCACAAATCAAAACAAATTTATTTAAACTGGAAGAAGTCATTCTGGATCTTTAAAGACAAACTGGATTGTTTGTTTATGGGCGCTTGACGAAGCCCGGGTTGGAGGGCGTCATCGAGAGGACCTTCCGCAGCCTAGACGCCTCAGAGTAATCCTGGATTCCTGAGCAAAAGTCGGACCAGGCCCTTCTTTTGGCCTTTCTTAATTCCCTGTTATACAGGGACAGGTTAGATTTATGGGGACGCCACGATGCGTCCGTGTTGGCGCTCTTGGCTAGATTAAAGAACTGCCTCGTGATCTTCTTGAGGCGGCCTAATTCCTTACACCACCATGGTGGCTTCTTCCCAGTCTTCCCCCCATTCTTGCTACGGGGGCAGGAGCTATCTAGAGCCGTGCTACAAGCGTCGGTGAAAGTCTCAACGAGACGCTCCAGCCCCTCCGGACAGCAGTCCGAGTGGGTTGGGGCTGGAGGGGGCTTAAGGATCTTACTCAGCTGGGATCTATATTTCTCCCAGTCGGTCCTCCGGGGGTTCCGGAAAGTGACTGGGTTGAACCTATCGAAACCTAGCGTGAATTGGATATATCTGTGGTCGGAGAATGAGTGGTACTCCAGCACTCTCCACGACTTAAGAGAGTCCTTCAGGGATTCAGAGAGAAGGGTGATATCAAGTACCTCCCTTCGGTTTTTGATAATAAAGGTGGGTTCGTTTCCCGAATTACCCACCAGTAGGTTAGATGAAAGGATAAAATCAAAAAGAGACTCACCCATATCGTTGGTGTCAGTGCTGCCCCTCTGATTTGCGTCGCACCCGATGATGAGGTCCAGGCCCATCCTTTTGCTGCCCTCGGTGACTATTCTCAGGGTTGGGGGGATGGGGTCCTGGTCGTGCCCCAGGTATGCGGAGCATATCCGGAGGGATCCATTTGGTCCCTCTAGACATGCTGTTACTGTATCTTCATTGCTGATATTGGGAAGCATGAAAAGAGTTAAATCTTTCCCAGCGAGTATGCAGGCTCGCGTTTTACCTGTTGTTGGGGCTGCGTACAGCCGGCTGCCCTCAACCTTTGGATTCTGTCGCCACAGATCCAGGGCTCCTGGATGAGGACAGTGTCGGTGCCACCTTCTGCCAGGTGGATTAGTAGGGCAGCGGAAGCTGCTTTACTGTGGTGGAGGTTTATCTGCAGGAACGTCAGAGACATTCCGTCCGAGGACGGTTCCTCCACTCCATCCTCCTCCTCGGACATTCCAACCTCGCGAAGGCCCTCGCCTCTTCGCTCTCTTCGGAGACGTAGCCCTCCAGAATGTCCTCGTCGTCGGACAACCCTGGCGACTCCTCGATCTGATAGATATAGATACGCACGGCCACGCTATCGAAGCCGGGTCCGCCTCCACGGCTGGATTGGCTCGCGCGAGGATAAAAGCCGCCCTTCTCCGCTCGTGATAGAGCGACTTCTTTCTTTGCTGCTGCTGGGCCGGGCTACCTGGATTGGGGTTGCCTCTGGAGCCGCCTGCGGTGACGTCGAGGGACTTGCCCCCGATCACTCCGCTCGGCGGGCCTATCGGTTCGCCCTTTCCGTTGGCTCCGGCCCCCGGATGAAGGCGCTCTGAAGAGCTCTCCTCCTCCTCTTTCTTGCACGCTCGACCGCAATGCGTCTTCGAGGTGGTTTTTGCGGGGGGGGCACCCCCTTATGCCTTTAAGGTTTGGCGGTCACCTTTGGTTTGCTTGTTTTTATTTATAATTGTGTTTATATTTGGTCCCACGAGTATGCTGGGGTAGGGGATGGTCCGCCACGGTAGAACCCGCTTACCGTGGTAAGCCTATTTTAAACTGATGGGTCGGCCGGTCAACCAGAGTGCGCATACTAACGTCCAAGCACCGCCCGGACACGCATCCCTCGGCATATGCTGTTCCACCTTGGATTGGGATAATTTTTTGGGCAGGAGTTTTCTTCTCCCCGCCCGACTACCATTCGTCAGCATCCTCAGCAGAGACATGACCTTACTGGGACCTGCTTCCAGCCGCCCTCACGGGGAGAGTATAGTCGCACTTCCAGTGGTGCAGACAGCTACGGCAGATGATTTCTCACCCGTTGTTCCCCCTTTTCGCTCATTGGCTGACGGCCTTTATTTCAATAACGTTTTATTAGAAAGAAGAACCTAGTAATTTATATGGACGATATAGTTATTGCGACTAAGACAATAGATGAGCACCTAGAGTTTTTGGGAAATCTTTTGGATCGTATTAGCGAATATAATTTGATAAACAAGAAGAAATGCGTATTAGGGAATATAATTTGTTTAACAAGAAGAAATGCGTATTTTTTAAGAAGGAATGCGAGTTGCTCGGGTACAGTATTAGTAAATACGGAATAAACCCTAGTGAATCGCAATTGGAAGCTTTGAGAATTTTCCCTGTGCCGCAGAATGTTCATAGCCTTCACTCCTGTTTAGGATTCTTTTCGTAATTTCCCCGTTTCTTGACAGAGTTGTTGAAGAAAAGGGGTCCTTTTCTGCTGCATGATGAGCAATTAAATGCGTTGAATGATTTAAAGAGCGCCTTAACTAATCCACCTGTGTTAGCTCTATAGGGATGCCAGTGCCAATGGATTTGGAGCTATACTATTGCAGCGACAAGATGATGGAAAAATGCATCCTATTTCGTTTTATTCCGGCAAAACCACTGCGGCAGAATCCTGATACCATAGTTTTGAGCTGGAGACTCTAGATACAATAAATGCATGGCGCCGTTTTACAGTATACCTTGAGCATAGACCATTTAAAATAGTTACGGACAGCAATTCGTTAGTGGAAACTCTTAGTATGGTAGAAAAGCTTTTGATCCTAGGATTGCCAGATAGTCCCTTGAGTTAGAGAACTATAATAATTCCATTATGAATAGAGCCGGTGTAAATATGGCCCATGTAGACGCTTTGTAAAGCGTTTAAAAGACAGTGTGTTTTGCGATAATGAAGAGGCAACCTTGTAGGAAACCGTAGAGACGACCATACGACTGTAATGGGAACAGTATTGATAGCATTATTGAAAGCCTTTCAGAAATTTTTAGGGACACCCTTGGTGATAGAATGTCACTTGAAGACCTTTGTGAAGATCCCTTAGAGACACTACGTGTTGAGTTGGAAGAAAACCTTCATGAAGAAGAAGAGAAAGAGAATGGTGGAATAAATTGTGAGAAAGCTGTCAGGAACTAAATTACCTGTAATAAAAAGGCCTGGGGAGATGATAAATTGGAGTTTTGTGAGGATGCTTTTCTAAAATCAATACCGTTTTTTGGAGTTGTAGGAGCAAAACCTGATGACGTAGACCTGATTTTTACAAACGTAGAAAAACGTAGACGATTCTTATTGTTTGTATGCACCTGCTTGTATGGAAGAACAGTTAATTAGAAAATCTCAAGAAAAACTAAGACACTTGGTAGCGGATAAGTGCGATAAGGATTTGAGAAGGACCTTTTGGTTTCCAGAAATGAGAACTAAAGTTGAGCATTTTATTAGAAATTGTCTTTTGTGCATTTTGCATTCGGTGCCGAAATCCATTTATAATTTAACCTTGCATAGTATTCCTAAACCTTGTATTCCGTTTCATAGACTATTTGGGCCCCTTACCGAATATAATTTCAAAGAGAAAGCATCTCCTGGTTGTTATTGATGCTTTTACCAAGTTTCTCAAACTTTTTCCCGTTAATACCACTAGTACAAGAGAAAATAGAGATGCATTGAGTAAATACTTTGATTTTAATACTCGACCCCGTAGTATTATAACGGTATTGTTTTACGTCACTAGAGTTCACCACCTTTGGTCAAGAGCAAGACATTGAGCACATAAAAGTGGCCACAGGAGCGCCTTAAGCTAATGACCAGGTGGAGCGTGTAAACCGTGGCGTAGTAAACAAATAGCGCCTAGGATTTTATTATTTGGAGTAGTACAAAAGGGACTTATAGTTGATGAGCTTTCTTAGTACTTAGAGATTAAATTCAATAATGAACCTTGAGATTCAATTCTAGCTTCAATATCAGGTAGTTGCACCTTCCCAGAAGCGCAACACATCCCGGCTGGTTCATTTGTGAATTTGAGCGCCTGACATTACTTGTCCATAGCACCAATTATAACTTTTGATCGAAAATAATATTCAATATCAGGCTCATACCGGAATGCAAGACGCACGAATGAATCCAATGTAATTGCTCGATGTACCTGTAAGCGGTGTTGGTCATTTGCTCTGTGTCTATCAACTGTAAACCTGCGTTATTGTCGATGTTATAGTCTTCTTGCTTCATTGCGGGTATTTAAAAACACAAAACTTGAAGTAAATTTCATGGCTACCACATCCATAGATTCCAAATTTCTAATCTGACAGTCGGCAGGCAGTGACTAAAGCTGTATTGCGGACTACCCTTATCAAGTGATAAGGGCGGTGCGAAAAATAGATGTTAGCCTTTTCTCAGACCTACTGAATCTGTATATAAAATTTCATGAGAATCGGTCGAGCCGATTCGGAGGATTCCAACACGACGATACAGAAATTTATATATTTTTTTGTAAATTGGACGTTGATGCACTACGATCAGTACATTCAAGTGGCCCATCTGACACCAAGCACGTGCCTGTTCGTGTTAGGTGTTAGTAGCCGACAAATGAAAGTATAGAAAAGGAATACGAGGAAGTGACTACTGGCGTGCTGCCAGATTGTTTGCCTGCATGCGTACTAAGTGAGTTAGTATTAAGGTTTTTAGTTGGGGAAGTCTATCTACGTTTGATGTTATCATGTACAAATCGTTATAATTTGCACATAAGACTCTAAAGGGTTGATGCAATTCAAAAGACGTTCTACATTGGCGCAAAACTAAAGGAATATAGGATCTAGTATTTCTACTCGGGACGTGAAAGTTAAGCTGACCCAGCAAGTCAGCACTTTCCACGTCACCGTGGATAAGGTTAAAAATGAACGTAATGCCAAGCATGGTTCTACGGTTAGCTAAAGAAGGTAAGTTAATTAGGAGAAGTCTACTAGAGTACGATGGTAAGCTCTGGTTTGGATCCCAGTTCAAAGCGCGTAAAGCGAAAAGCAAAAAGTTCTTCTGAACTGACTCAATGCGTTTACTGTGAACCCCATAATGAGGGCTCCAGACGCAAGATCCATATTCTAAGATAGGATGAACTAAATAAATATATAGGGATTTTGTAACATAAGGGTCATTGAATTCTTTCGACCATCGTTTAATGAATATATAGATTATATTTTACATTGCTTGAATTTGTGGGGAACCATTTGTGGGGAACCATGTGTGGTTACTCATATTTAGCATATAGAAGAGGAACAGACGACATACGGACCTGGATTGATCGACTCGGCTGTTGATTCTGATCAAGAATATATGTCTCCTCGGAAATGTCTCCTTCAATGCGTTGAAAACTTCTGATTAAAATTATAATACCCTGCAGGGGTATAACAATACAAATAAATTAGACAACTAAACAAATATCCAGGACTAAAGCCATTGCCGCCTCTCTACAGGCGGTCTTCCGGACGAATTTTGAAGAAAAAAATGATAACTGTTCGGAGGGGGATGGCTATAATCTGAAATGCACTCGATAAGAAAAACACCTAGGAAAACTTTCGGGATATTACGCGACGTGCGTCTTTATTTGTGTAATGGAAATTTGTTACTAACTGCAAGAAGTCTTAAAGCTAGCTTGGGGAGAGCGGATTAGCAGCTCTATGCACGGAAGTGCAGTGGAAGAGGGAGAGAGAGAGAGCGAGTGTACGGGATCACACTGCCTCGGGAAAATAAACGCCCTTCTGGCGTGAACATTCACCCCCCCTTGCGAGGATACGCAGCAAAAATATATGAAGACTTTCGAGGCCCCCTTAGCGAGGATACGCTGTAGGAATATTAGAGGAGGCCTTTGCTCGGGAAGGCGTTGGATACGCTGAGCGCTCGTGGACATGGATAAGTGTGTGGTGATCCTGGCCACACGACTGGCATCAGTCGTCACTGCGGCAAGACCCCGTGGAGTGATGGTGAGCCAGGCAATTGACACAGTACTTCGTATCCAAGACTGCCTGGAGCCGTTTCTCAGCGTTAAGCCGAAGGAAACGGTGGCACTTCCGAAGAGGATGGTTCCCTTGGCAGACTCGGCATGGGTAGGATAAAATACCTCGGGAACGTCTGCATTTCATATCATCGTATGGAACCCAGTAATTGGAGGAATCGGGAGCAGTAATCACTCGTGTGGAGAACGATGAAATTCTTTGGATCGGATCAGATTCAGTATCAGGAGGAATCGGTACACTGGAGGAGTAGTTGCTTGGATGCAACAAAGTGTGATGCCGACCGTGACACGTGAAACATTTGTGGACGCTTGTGCAATTACGGAGTTGATGACCGCTTGCAAAGCAATTCATGCACAACAGCTTTTTTCGGATGTAAGCGGTGCGATCCTCTGTCGTCATCTGAAGGAAGCGTGGACATGAACGCACTGGATGGTTCTCTTTGGAACATACATCGCATCTTTTGGATACCGGAACGATCCTCGTACTGAAGGATTTCAGTATTCGTGGGGACACGTCGGAGGGTGTCGTTTCTGACGGATGGAGGCGCAACTTAGGAGGTTGAACAGAATCTATAGTTTCTAGAGTTCTATGGCGCTCAAGTTTTTGCCACGTAGGAATTTCGGTTTTATTTGTTAAGGACTGCTCCCATAATGAGAGCGTCAGCTTTGGAAGCTTCGTGGAACACAAATAAACCAGGAGACAATCCCAATTATCCGTAGGAAGACCGGACAAATTTAGGGATGTGATGTGCAGTTCTGGATTGTATTTTGCAGCTCCTTCAAGGCTGCCGAAGATTCGTGTGCGACGGACTGCATGTTTAATAACTTTTTCAGTTGGCTGTTCACCTGCGCTCGTTTATTTTCGAAACGCTCAGATAGGTTCTTCCAGACTGAGCGGAAACCATCGTTGGTGAGTGGCGAATTGGAAACTACGGAATGAGCTTCACCACTAGTCTTGGCATTTAGATAGAACAACTTTTCAACGGGGGTCAGCGCAGGATTGTCGATATAGACTGCTGTGAAAAGGTCTCGGAAAGTCGGCCAGCGAATGTAATCGCTCGAGAAAACTTCTGTTTCGCACGGAGGAAGCTGACAGCCCGACGTGAGCTTTGCGGCACACCTTTCGTAAATAAAATAGGCATACTCGTATTTTGCCTTAAGAGTAGGTAAGGTGTCCGCCGTGCCCTCTAAGCCAACTGAAATGTGCTCTGAACAAGCTTCATATTCTTTCTCGACCTTATCCCATAACGCTCGGACTTGGTCGAGATGAGTTTGACACGTATATTTGGATGGACTGGGTGCTGCTGGATTGCAGATTTTGGAATCGAAGTGACTTAGACGGTCACAAATTAAAACAAATTTATTTAAACTGGAAGAAGTCATTCTGGATATTTAAAGACAAACTGGATTGTTTGTTTATGGATTAATTTTTGTTCGATTTAGTTATACGTGTCGAAGCTGGAATTGGAATTTAGGAACCAATCGCAATGTATTAGGAATTTAATTTATGAATTTTATTGTGTAGTGGCGGAGATGTACGGTCACACTAACGCGGATATGGAAGCGCACTTGAATTTCTATCTGATTTAGTTAGTTGGAATTTTATAAAAAATAATTTTAAAATTATTTTGTGTGCCTGGACTTATTCAGTTGACCGCTGCTGTATTTGCCGCGGTACTGTTCTTGAAGATAAGGCGTGCGTGTGAATATGTTTGTGCGTTAGCTATGCAGAATAGCGGAGACAGCGAGAGGTGGAAAAAATTTGCCAAAAATCGGAGCGTCGATTTGCAGTCGAATATGTATGTAATTACAATTTGTTTTTGGTTGCCTATGCTTGCATGCAGCGCCGCTCAGGATAGAGCGAAGGAATGACAATAAATATACATAGGTGTATTATGTTATTATGTAGCTCAACTCAGGATAGAGCTAGGGAGAGGCAATATATAATTAAGTTCGTCGATTCTGTGCCGTGGCTTTTGTGGATATACAATATATTTATTTTCTAAAGCTGTGGACTGTAATTTATATTTTAGTTTTATGTTTTGGACGATTTATAAATATACTTATTTGAATTTGTGGGGTAATTTTTTTGAATTATTAAAAGACCCGTGCCGAAATATTTGTAAGTTTATATTTAAGTTTGTTTAAATTGCTTGTGGCGCTCGTATATCAGTGGAGTGGACTGTATTGTATGTATGTATATAGGAGAGTGTAAACAAATGCAATCGGAACACAGTGAACGAAGAGAATTTCGGAACTAGAAGTTTCACTGTGGCTTATAGCATACTTCCATATATTTAAATTTACACTGGTGGGTTTTGGAATGTTTATGTACTATTATTATCCAGGATAGGAATATTTATCGCGTAAATAGTTGGGACCGATTGTAGATAAGTGAAGTTGACTGTATTGGACATATGTAGGTGTAGAAGTGGAAATAAATGCAAGCGGATCACAGTGAAAGAAGAGAAATTCGAAATTGGACGTTTCACTGTGGCTTATGGCATATATTTAAACACACACTTTTTGAATGTTGAATTCGCGGAAAATTAATATAAATGGATGGCTTTAATCTGAAATGGCTTTAAAATGGCTTTAATCGGAAATGCACTCGATAAGAAAAACATGGAGGAAAACTTTCGGGATATTACGCGACGTGCATCTTTATTTGTGTAATGGAAATTTGTTACTAACTGCAAGAAGTCTTAAAGCTAGCTTGGGGAGAGCGGATTAGCAGCTCTATGCACGAAAGTGCAGTGGAAGAGGGAGAGCGAGAGCGAGTGTACGGGATCACACTGCCTCCGGAAAATAAACGCCCTTCTGGCGTGAACAATAACTTAGCCAGTTTTTAACATATTTACATATAATTTAAGCCACTTTGTATTATTCTAGAATTTCGTTTTTAATTTTATCAAAATCGGGCGAATATAGTTGCCACAGGAAAGTTCCGGAAATTTATTGAAAAACAAGAAAGAAATTCGGCATGCCGAAGTTTAAATACCCTTGCAGTAAGTAAGACTTTTTCGTTTTCTCGGGTACTGATATAAATGTTGCGAGCGAAAAATGTTGCGAACGAAAATGTTGCGAACAAACTAAATGAATTTATATATATATTCCTATGGCAGCTATATGATATAGTAGTCCGATTTTGATCAAATTAAAACCGAAATATTAAAATATTACAAAATGGCCATGTCTGAAATTTCATTAAAATATGTTGAAAATTGCCTAAGTTAAAATTTGTTTCCTAAAAATTTTCCGATCGTTCCTATGGCAGCTATATGATATAGTCGTCCGATCCGGCCCGTTCCGACTTATATAGTAGTGAGAGCATATAGAAGCATATGTGCAGAGTTTCTTTCAGATAGCTTCATAAATGAGGGACTAGTTTGCGTAGATACGGACGGACAGACAGACAGACGGACTGACGGACATGGCTAGATCGACTCGGCTGTTGATGCTGATCAAGAATATATATACTTTATAGGGTCGGAAATGTCTTCTTCACTGCGTTGCATGTAAGTTTTTTTTTTTTTTTTGATTAAATTTGATTACTCCATATTGACAATTGAAACTTCGTTGTGCCGAAGTTAGCTTCCATTTATTGTTTTACATATATTATTAAGTAGTAAAGCAGGATACTATCTTATGGAAAAAAATAATTTATCTGAGTCCAATAAAACTTATACTGCCAAAAAACCGGTTTGGGTGACCAACCAAGAATCTATTGCTGGCTTTGTGATACGGTTGTACACGCTAAGTGTGTCGAATTGTCGGGCCGTATTGCGGATGTAATTTCTAGTAAAATAGGATTACATTATTGTTGCCAGTTCTGTCGAGAGGTTGAGAAGGAAATGAAATCCTTTATGCGGCAGACCAGAAATGGATTTAGTGAGCTCACGGTCAATTTTCGCAAAGCGAATGATCTGTTCACAGCGTTAGACGCTCAGTTTAATAGTCTAAAGCTATTAAAGGAGTCCAAACTCGGACTTCGCAAACTCCCAAACTGGGACTGCCCAGGGCGTAAAAACATCCGGACTACTGGCTGTTGGTAACATAGGTAACAACAATTGGTAACATAACGTTGTGGTTAAGGAATTTGAGGCTAAAACGAAGAAAAAGCGGCCAGTGGGAGTACTCCTCCTTATACCGCCACAAACCGCGAAGACCACCGCAACACCTTTAATCCCAAAAAACGAACTACATCCTTCCAACTTTCCTATCAGAATACTAGAGGCTTACGCTTCTTCTTTGCATCCCATCCCATTGTGTTTACCAAGATCTGGTTAAAGCCAGAGATCCTTAGCTCTGAGATTTTCCCGGGTAAGTACACAATTTACAGGGTAGACCATCTTGTCCAGCGTGGAGGTTGAGTTTTAATTGCCGTTGACTCCTCCATTATCTCCGAATTTGTAACTGTATCACCGATATCGAATTTATTTGGACTAATCTGTACATATGTACATGGCAGCCACCGTGGACATTTTTTAAAGTGCCATGAACTCGTTCTTTTTATCCTGTGTTCCGTCTGTCTCCAGTAAAACACCTTGGTTTAATAAGGAGCTGACACGCCTAAAAAATGTTACGTCTAGGCTTTATAATAAATATAAACATACTCGTTTTAAAACTGTCTTTTCTAACTATCTCAGTGCTCGGTTTCATTAAAAAATTCTTCAGGAAACTCGAATCAGGCAATCGCCGATCTTTTTGCTGAGTTTTTTAAAACCACTTATTCTTCATCAAATCAGATAAACCAGACGTATTCTTTCCCTATGCCCAAATCGAACCTAATTTTCAGTCTTATCTTAGACAAAAGCTCTCTTCGGCTGGATCTTCAACGTATAAAGCCAATATATGCACCGGGTCCCGATGAAATACCGGGCTGTGTACTCAGGTATTGCGCCGAGGCTCAGTGTAACCCCCTTCTCAAACTATTTACCATATCTTTAGAAACATTAGAATTTCCCCTTATTTGGAAGGAATCATTTATTATTCCTCTCCATAAAAAAGGTAGCAAGTCGGACGCTGGTAACTACAGAGGAATCTCTAAGTTGTTGGCAATTCCAAAACTCTTCGAAAATATAATTATTCCTCACCTTCAGCACTTGTGCAGATCCGTAATTTCTCCATGTCAGCATGGATTTATGAAACGAAGATCGACCACTACAAATCTTTTGGAACTTACCTCATTTTTGATTAGGGGCTTCCAACGTAAATTTCAGACCGATGTGATTTACGCGGACTTTAGTAAAGGTTTGACTCTTTTAACCATTTTCTTCTTGTAAGGAAGCTCGATTTAATAGGGTTTCCTACCGATCTCCTTAATTGGCTTCAGAGTTATTTGAGTCACAGGACTTAAAAGGTTCTGTTTAAGAATGCTCTTTCCAACTCCCTCAATGTCACTTCTGGCGTCCCACAAGGCAGCCCGCTGCTATATACCTTATTTATCAATGAGCTTCCGCTTGATCTACCCAACTCTAGGGCACTTATGTACGCAGATGATGTCAAACTGTGCGTGCAGTATAAGGACAGCTCATGTCAGTCAAACTTACAATCCGATCCGATAACAACTTTCAGGCATGGTGTCGTGTTAACTTATTAAATCCCAACAGCTCAAAATGCAACCTGATGACATTTTCTCGTGTCACTCCCCAGTATGCAACATATATGTTGAATGAATGTGCATTGGAAAGTTTAACTCTTGTTGATGATCTAGATTTCGTTTTCAGAACATATTTCTTGCATGGCTAGCAAGGCCAATAGCATGCTTGGATTTATAAAAAGTGGTCGAAAGAATTCGATTCCCCTTATGTAACTAAGACTCTCTTTACTTCTTTAGTTCGTCCTATTTTTGAATATGGTTCTCGCGTTTGGAGTAGTCAATTTGCAATTCATATTACCCGCATTGAATCTGTTCAACAAAATGTTCTGCTTTTTGTCCTACGTTGCTTACCCTGGGATGCCGACCTAAGATTACCGTCTTACTCTAGTAGAATTCTCTTAATTAACCTACCTTCCCTAGCTAACCGTAGAACGATGCTTGGTGTCGTCTTTCTACACAAGCTAATTCACTGTGTCGTAGAGAGACCCTACTTGCTAGGACAGCTCAACTTACACGTTCCTCGACTAACATCTAGAACCTTTATCCCCTTAGCAATAAATCACTGTAGGAGGGAGTTTGAGGCACATGAACCTTTTAGGGTCTTATGTGCCGATTACCACCGACTGTTTGACTTTATAGAGGGACCTGAGAGCCTCCCTCGCCCTAAAACCAGAGCTTGCAAAATATGCTCAACCAAAGTGTTTTCTCCGGTCTGCTCACTAAAAAGACAGAAAAAAACGTAGCAGGCTCGCTCTAGCTCTGAGCAGAACACTTATTTTATTTTTTTTTTTGTGTTTTCTGGTTTGTTTTGATCGAGGAGAAAAATATACGAAACTGTCAGACGAAGACTGCCTTACACGAACACTGACGACAACTGCTCAGTTACTTAGCAATACGAGCCAAGTGGAAACAGAAAGTGTCTTTTTTGTTGTTGTGTACGTTATTATTGTACATAAATACATATATTCGCAGAGCGCGGAAGGGGAAGCGAGGCAGAGAAGATTATTATAACAAATTAAGTAAAACTACTAAATAATAACTTAAATTACGAATTTAAATTTTTGAAACAATCATTTGTAAATTGACTCCCAAGATTGATTTTTCTAGCCTGGTTGCCACATCAATTTTTAAGGATTAAAGCTTTCCTTTTACGGAAGCCTTTATGCCTTCTCTTATGGAATGTTCTTTTTTCATTACATGTTTCATTACATTTCGTGATGTAATGGAGACCTTTGCAGGGCATTAAATATGGGGCTTACTATTTCTCGAAACCCTTCGCTGTCTAATAGTTTAAATGGTCTACCGTCACTGGTAACAATTTGGACTATTGAGGAAGTAACATCCTCTTCATTAGCTTCGTACGCTATTTTTCTCTTTTTTGCGTTTTTTGTCAACTCGGTATTGTCCATTTCTTCGAGCATTGAATTAAAAATATCAGCATGATTTGCAGTCATGTGCCGTCTTAAATTTGTAATGTGGTGCCCTGATAATTTGGAGCCACATACTCTGCATAAGGACGTATTTAATTCCTTGTCAAAATTAAAAAACAAATGCACTTGCTTTTCACGACTAATTTTAACAACACGCTATAAAAAAAACTTAAATAAAACTTTATTTATTTAAGTTAAAACGCTCAGCAGAAGACAAAAAAAATGAGAATAGAGCTCTGCTTAAAACTGTATTGGTTTAAATACCCACGCGCCAGAATGATCTTGTAGTGGTGTGGAACAGAGATCGGCACCGGTGCCTCATTTGATCACTAACACCGCATAATATGCGGTTACGGTGTTTTACCACCGCTGTGTCTGTGAGTAGGACACAGACAATACACAAAAATATGCGGTGGAAAAAGACACAATAAAAAATGTACTCTGTCTCTTTCACGGGCGGAATTTTTGTTCATATATTTATTATTTATTATTTCTTTACTTAATCCATGAACATTAATAAACCTTTTGTTAAATACCAACAAAACTAATTAACTCAAAAAATTAATCATTGTGAAATCACATGAAAAACAAAATGTTTGTGTTGTTTTTGCAAACACAAATGTCTATGCGGTGGTCGCTTGCACGAGTAAAAAGTCAACCAAGCAACCATATTGGCACCGCATAGATGGAGTGCACAAAAGAAACGAGTAAAAAAACACCGAATCATTTTTTGATGCAGTGCTTTGTGACTCGAGTCTAAAAAATACTGTGTGTGTATGCGGTGTACTTGTAGTTGCGGTGGACTAATGCAGATCTCTGGTGTGGAACAAACATTGTAAGGATACTAATCATGGGTCGAGGTATAAACTTCAGTCAGACCAGGGCCCTCTAAATCTAGACGTTGATGCACTAAGGTCAGTATATTCAAGTGGCTCGTATGACACCAAGCACGTGCTTGTTCATTTTAGGTGTTTGTGGGCACGAAAGATTAAAATATAGGAAAGGTATACGAGGAAGTGACTACTGGTGTGCTGCCAGATTGTTTGCCTGCAAGCGTACTAAGTGGGTTAGTATTAAAGTTTTTAGTTGGGGAAGGCTTTCTACGTTTGATGTTATTATGTACAAATAGTTATAATTTGCACATACGACTCTAAATTGTTAATGCAATTCAAAAGACGTTCTAAAGTGGCGCAACGTTAAGGGAATATAGAATCAAGTATTTCTATTCGGTACGTGAAAATTAAGCTGACCCAATAAGTCAGCACATTCCGCGTCACCGTGAATAAGGTTATAAATGAAGGTAATGCCAAGCATGGTTCTACGGTTAGCTAAAGATGGTAAGTTAATTACGAGGGGTCTACTACAGTACTAGGATAACCTCTGTTTCACATCCCAGTTTCGCGTAAAGCGAAAAGTAAAAAGTTCTTCTGAACTGACTCAATGCGCCAATCCATATTCTAAGATAATACAAACTAAATAAATATATAGGGATTTTGTAACATAAGGGTCAGTGAATTCTATCGACCGCCGATTAATTTAACCAAGCACACCTCTAGCGTTATTCACCATGCATGAAATTTGATCAATAAAGTCAAGTTTAGGATCCAGGCGAACATACAAATCATCAACTATAGCAATTCTTTCCAAAGAGCAGCAGTTCAGCGTGTAAGTCGCAAGCTTGGGAGCGACACGAGAGAATGTCATTAGCTTGCATTTAGAGCCGTTTAAGTTAAATAGGTTTATGCGGCACCATGTTTGAAAATTGTTAAGATCTGTTTGTAAATCAGACTGGCAAGAAGCGTCCTTATATTGCACGCTAAGTCTGACGTCATCCGCATATTATTATTACAAGGCCCTTGTTGCACTGCGACCAGATGTTAGGTCTTTTGTGCCGGCCTGTAGGATTAGGGTAAAGCCTCTATACCTAGGCTTCTAATAAAAGAAAGCACTTTGGTAGGGTCTATTTGTTCCCAGATCCTGTAGGGTGGAATAAGTTCACCTCCTAGATGTTGAAGTCGACGTCTGATTAGCGAGGGGCACTCACATAGGATGTGTTCCGATGTTTCTTGCTCCATCTCGCAGAATCTGCATGTGTCGATTTCTGAAAGTTTTAATTTCTTAAGGTGATACCTAAGGTTGCAGTGACCTGTTAGGTAACCTGTTAGAGTGCGAATTTCACTCTTTGGTAGGTTGATGATGCGTTTTGATCGCGTCATCTGGGGGACGAGAAATTGTTTGGCTTGTCTCAGCCCTGCACTGTCGGTCCAGTGACGATTTATCTCCGAATCCTCCCATTTCCTGAGTAGTTCTCTTTTGTGTCCTTTCGATAGTCCACAGAACGGCTCAGGGCCGATAAAAGGTGTCATTGTCCCGCGTTTAGCTAGGGTGTCTGCCACCTCGATTCCTGTATGGCCTTCATGCCCTGGTACCCAGCCCACCGTTAGGGTGTTTTTGGAGGCATAACTACTCCGCATAACTACTCTAGAGTTAGTCAGAACCTTGGGCAGGTCTTAATAAATAATGTAAACAACAGGGCACCCAAATAGCTCTTTTGCAAGACGCCAGAGTAACCGTGAGAACATTAGATATGGAATTTTTAAATAGGACATTTTGCGTCCTGCCATTCAGATAGCTTGAGATCCATCTGAGAAGATGAACCGGAAATGCCATTAAATCGAGTTTCCGAACAAGGAGAAATTGGTTAACAGAATTAAATGCTTTACTGAAATCAGTATAGATTACATCTGTCTGAAAGTTTTTATGGAAGCCCTTTAATATGAAGGAAGTGAGCTCCAAAAGATTAGTAGTCGTTGATTTTCGCTTTATAAATCAAAGTCGACATAGAAATTATTGATCCATACAGGTTCTGCAAATGTGGGTAATGTGGGGTAATGATATTTTCGAAAATTTTTTTGATGGCCGACAACTTAGAGATTTCTCTATAGTTCTTAGCTTCCGATTTGCTACCTTTTTTGTGGAGAGGAATAAGTGGGAGGTTTCTAAGGACAAGGTAAACAATTTCAGAAGGCTTAACATGGTGCAGATTTAAAAGGATTGCGCTTTCGTATAAAATAGGACTTAAAATTAATTTCGATTTGGGCATGATGTAAGAATAAGTCAGATTTAATTTAGTGGAATTCAAGTAAGTGGTTTGAAAAAACTGCGCAATCAATTGCCTGAACATTATTTACTGTTGTATTTTCAAAAGAAAGCAAGGAAGAATGAGTATTTGGCTTACTTTGAGTATTAACAAAGTTATAAAACTGTTTTGGATCCTAAGAGATATGGGCCCTACAACGATTCAAATAATTTTTGTAACACTGCGCGCTCAACACGTTAAATCTTGACCGAACTTATAAATAAAAAGATAGGGCAGAGTCAGAACGGTTAAATTTATATTTAGTATACTGCCTAGATTTTTTGTTTTTAAGGCAACTCAACTCTTTACTAAACCAAGGAGGCCTATTTGAGGTTGACGGATAGTATGACGGAACACATACAGTAAAAAATGAATTTATGAAACTGTAAAAAATATCCACAGCTTAAGCCCTGTCAGTGCACATGTACAAATCTGAACAAATAAAATTTTATATAAAGATATTCAGCCGTTCGAAGTCCGTCTTGCGAAAGCACAGGACTTTTTTGCTGGACGGTCAGATATATTCTAAATGTCTGTCCCAATGTCGAGAGTCACATCGAAAGTCCGATGATAAGGATCTTCAGGTAGCGTCAGCGGGGCCACCCTGGCTAAACTGACTCTCGCCGGATCTGATGCAAAACAGAGATCAAGCAAGCGCTTTAGGGAATTTCGTACATGGTTGACTTTGGGCAGCGAAATGTCGTTAAGCCAGCAAACAAAAGCATACTGTGTGGAGGTAACGAGTGTATTAGAAGAATTATTTGTAGACCAAATAGCCCCTAAGATATTAAAATCACCAGGAACTACTGAATGATCCTTATCCAAAAGTCGATTGGAAACCATCTGGATAGCGGAAAGATGGTTTCAATAAATAGGAAGTTCCGACAAAGGAGGAATGTAGGAACAAGTAACGAAAATGGAGCTACCATTGACTGATAGCTTCACACAAAGGAATTCAACATCGTTGCACTCCTCGAAAGTTATTAATTCTGACACGAGACTGGAGTCAACCGCTATAAGGACACCACCCCAACGTCCGAAAGGTCGATATATCGTGAACACAGCTTGGAAAATTTCGGAGCTCAGAATCTCCGGCTTTGACCAGGTTTCTGTGAATACAATAACGAATAACGAAACTAACGAAAACGAAAAACTATTAGAATACAATTTGGGAAGCTCCCAACGTAAGCCTCTTGCATTCTGATACGACATAGAGAGGGAATTAATTAATTTTTTGGAGCGGATGTCTTAGAGGCCCAGTGGTCTGATCGGGCCAGGGAAGACTTATTTCTACAGGCAGTCGTTTCTTTTCTTAGCAGCGACTCTTTGAAGACAATATATTCCGGCCAGAATTCGGTAGAGCATATTGTGTCAAAGAGTTCATTAGGGACATTTTTTGTAAATGACGAAATATCATAGGACAGCATAGGACAATTTAAATTTTACCTTTTTTTTATTTTTTCAGTTCTAGTTGGATAAAGGCGATAACATCTTCCGATGTCTGAAACAAAAATATCGGCGGATAGTCTGGGCCTGATACCCTGGCAGATAAATTTATGGGGTTCTGAGGGGTAAATATTTGATACCCCCCAGCGGACAAAACTGATATCACCAGGGACACGGTCACTCCCGCATCACCTTCGGATACCGAATATTTCTAAACACTCAAACTCAAAACTCTTTGAATTGTTCATGAGGTCGAGGGCTATGTCGAGGGAGGCCGCCGCTGGTTGTTTGGCTCCAGCTAGATGCTGCAGACCAGTTTCGGTTTTTTTGCGCCTAGGAGACTCATTTAATAGCTTTAGGCTATTACATTGAGTATCCAGCGCCAAGCACATATTATGAGTTTTACGAAAACTCAATAATACGTCCTAAATCCGTTCCTGGTTTGCCGCATAAAACACTACATATCCCTTTCAATATCGCGACAGGCCTCACAGCAGTAACGCAAACTGATGTTTTTTCATACATCGTCCTATAACAATAATGCACTTGGCATGTACAATGTTGTACAGCCGTTAAAAAGATCATCACCGGCAACCTCTTTACAGGTTTAAACAACGCGGATAATTTCGGACATTATAGGGACTTACCACTGTACCTTTACGAAGGGAGAGATAACAAAGTTCGAGGGAGCGGGAGAACGAGAGAGCGGCTAAGCGGGTGAGCATGGGAGCAACATTAACAACTGCTAAACGGAGAAGGCACAAAGAGGAATGCAAAAAAAAAGCAAAAGCAGACAATGACACCACAACTAAATTGTGTAAATAATATCAATTTAAGGGGGGTTTCTACCTTGTGTGGTCGAAAAAATCGAATTTTTTTTTTGCATTTTTGGATTGATATATGTTTCTAGAGTCCGCTCCCAAAATTTCAATTGGTTATCTTAAGAATTACGGAACCTACACCTTAAAACAGGGAGCACCTACACCTTAAAACAGGTACTGAAGCAAAACTTCAAACGCGTTTTACTCGAAACGACATTTTTGACCTTGCGGAAGTGATTCAAGCCAGACGAGTTGAGCAATCGCCACGAAATTTTAAAGTATCGTGTATTAGAGACTTCTCCATGGCTGGTACCAAAATCTTTAAAAAATATTGAATATTTTTCATTTTATATAACAATTAATGTCGAAAAAGTGCGTAAAAATCGAGTTTTTCATTTAAAATCGCATACGTTTTTCAATTTTTATTCTTTTTTCGCAATTCTGGTACCAGCCATGCGCAAAAGTATACAAAGTAAGAATATATTTAATTTTTGTGTTTCAGATCCTTTGGGGCAGCAGCAGGACTTCCGTAAGCGAAAAAAGGCGTTCCATTGCTCAATGCCCCTCCCCCTCCCCTGTGCATATTTCCATTTGAAACTTTTTGTACTTGAACAATAAACTTGTAGATACATCTGAACAAAATTAGAATTGTTTATCTTCAATACATTCCACGAAAAAATTTTTTAAAAAGCATATTTTTTCGACCACACAAGGTAGAAACCCCCCTTAATGATAACAATTAAACAGAAAAGCTGCATGGATCTTTTATAATCACAAAATATAAGATTTATATAAAACCCCGGTAGTTTTTAAGCAAAATTAATACAAAAAGAGAGCGCAAGAAAAAAACTCGCTCGATTACTTGGAATAGAGAAGAATACATACATATATCATTGATGTTTTCCTCCAAATACATCGGAAACATCGATGTCTGTCAACAACGGTTTTTCTTCTATATGCTCTCACTACTATATAAGGCGAAACGGGCCGAACCGGCCGACTATATTATATAGCCGCCATAGCTATGGATTTCTTTTTTTAACCTTATAATATATATACCCTTGCAGGGTATTATAATTTTAGTCAGAAGTTCGCAACGCAGTGAAGTAGATATCTCCGACCCTATAAAGTATATGTTTTGTGCTATGCGCATATATCAAGTGCACACCCACTGTACACAGTGTACCCACTGTCACACTTTGTTGCAGTGATTTACATAACAAAGTCCAAGCATACCTGACCAGATCTAATATGATCGTAAGAACTCCTCGCCAGGCAATCGGATAAAAACCATTGCATAGGACTGACGTATGACTCTCCTAAATTAAATAAAAGAATATTAATTAAACTTATCCGCCGATAAAAGTCTTACATATGGGTCACTGGATAACAATATTCTTGATTAGCATCAACAGCGGAGTCGATCTAGCCATGTCCCTCAGTTTTGAGCTATCTGAATACAACTTTGCAGGTAGTCTTCTATATGCTTTCACTACTGTATAAGTCGGAACGGGCCGCATCGGACAACTATATCATATAGCTGCCATAGGAACGATCGGAAATTTTTGAAGAAATAAATTATTACTTCGCCAATTTTCATATAATTTGAGATACGACCATTTTGTATTATTTTTGAATTTTGTTTTTAATTTTATCAAAATCGGATGACTATATCATATAGCTGTCATATGAACGATCTCAGAATTTTTAGGACAAAATTTTAACTTTGCAATTTTCCAAATATTTTCATTTAATTTGAGACATGGCCAATTTGTATTATTTTAGAATTTCCATGTAACATGTCGATAGCAATACGATAGTAAAAATTAAGCATAAATTGAACATTAATTAATATCCAGCGGACAAGTGTTTCATGTTTAATGTTTTTGTTTTCTTAATCTAGGTACTAACATAAGATAAATTGGCTTTCAAAAAGTGAAGAGCGAAATTGCTATATATTTCGCTCGGGAACCAGTGTGACCAAATATTATTGGACGTTGATGCACTACGATCAGTACATTCAAGTGGCCCATCTGACACCAAGTACGTGCCTGTTCGTGTTAGGTGTTAGTAGGCGCGACAAATGAAAGTATAGAAAAGAAATACGAGGAAGTGACTACTGGCGTGCTGCCAGACTGTTTGCCTGCATGCCTACTAAGTGGGTTAATATTAAGGTTTTTAGTTGGAGAAGGCTATCTACGTTTGATGTTATCATGTACAAATCGTTATAATTTGCACATAAGACTCTAAAGGGTTCATGCAATTCAAAAGACGTTCTACAGTGGCGCAAAACTAAAGGAATATAGGATCTAGTATTTCTACTCGGTACGTGAAAGTTAAGCTGACCCAGCAAGTCAGCACTTTCCACCTCACCGTGGATAAGGTTAAACATGAACGTAATGCCAAGCATGGTTCTACGGTTAGCTAAAGAAGGTAAGTTAATTAGGAGAAGTCTACTAGAATACGAGGGTAACCTCTGGTTTGGATCCCAGTTCAAACCGCGTGAAGCGAAAAGCAGAAAGTTCTTCTGAACTGACTCAATGCGTTTACTGTGAACCCCATAATGAGGGCTCCAGACGCAAGATCCATATTCTAAGATAGGACGAACTAAAGAAATATATAGGGATTTTGTAACATAGGGGTCATGGGGGCTAAGGCTGTGTCAGTGAAGCGTGTGCGCCTGCCGCCGCGTTGATCCGACTCAGCTAGTGGTAGTTGGCAGTCACATGCCGACTACTAAAGACCGACCATACGTGGTGGAGAACCACATCCTGCTCTAGACTAAATATGGCGGATCTAGAGAGGACAACTCGAAAAAACCCGTAATCACCGGTGTTACCGTACCGTGCCCCTGTGATGAATGGCACTACGTTAGTGTGTCTTTTAACGGTGGCTTCCGGATACCTGGCACCTCCGGTCGTACAAGCGCCCGATCCGGGGTATGAGGCTCTGCCCCGGGGGATACTTCCTTCCTCACTACTCGTGGGACCAATATATGGAGACCAATACAAGTAAAACGGAAACAGGGTGCTCTAGCAGCCCCAAATCGATCAATATCGAACCCACTCGGGAGCCCGAAGAAGCCATGGACGTCTGTTCACAAGGCTCTGGCACCGACAACATCACCAAGGAAGAGGAAGAAGCCCTTCTCGCCTCTCCCAAGGTTGATAAAATAAAGCGGATCGCTCTATCGGGCGCCACACGAAAAAGGTTGCGCAGACACCTTGCGAACGGCATACCCTTAGAGGAGGCCAAAAGGCTCGCCCAGAAGCCTATGGACCCTCCTAGGGCAGTGCCTAGCAAGAGTGGCGGGACCAATAAAAGAGGTAGATCGGCCAACACGACCCCAGAAGGAGTGTCGAATAAGAGGCCCATGACGAAAACCGCGGCACCTAGTGCCTTGACGAAGGGTCCTGCAACAGTGCAGCTTGCCACGGAGGCTCCAGTAGCCTCCACATCCGCTGCTGCGGCTAGGCAGGCAGCACTGGAGCAGTCGACCCAAGTCGGTGTCATGGCCTCTTACAGGGACGTAGCCAGCTCTGTGAAGATGGCAATACTCCCTGAGGACTACCCTAAAAATCTGCTCACGACGGAGCAGCTGAAGACGGTGCAATCCGCCATTCTGTCGAGGGTGATGGCCCTGAAACACGGCTCCACGAAGCCGCTGTTTTCGGGCTGCACCTTCCGACCAGGCTGGATGGCCATAACATGTGGTGACGCAAAGACAGCCGAGTGGCTGAGCACCGAGGCGCCCAAGCTCCGGTTGTGGAAGGACGCCCACATAAAAGTAGTCCCCGAGACAGAGGCTCCACGTGCCGCTGTCTACATCGGCTACTTTCCGCTCCCTAATGCGGAAATGAAAACTTCAGAGGTTCTGGACCTGATTGAAGGCCAAAACAGTGGCCTAAGCGTGGGAGACTGGCGCGTCTTCCACCGGGAATCTAGGCAGAACACGGCGGTCATAACGATCGCGCTGGACCCAGCCTCGGCCAACCGGCTGAAAGAGCTAGGGCATAGCCTGAACTTTGCGTTCGGCAAGGCTACCCTTAAGCCTAAGGCCGACACGCAGGCAAAAATACAGGCAGTGGCTCCCGTTCCCGCAGCGGAGAAGCCCACCTGCTCTACTGCCAGTGCCCCTGCTATAGCTGCTGCGACACCACAGGGCACCGCGATGGCCCAGGAGCCCGCAGCACTGCGGAAGTTCCTGCGCCCCCCACTCCATGGGCGTATCACGCGCGGAACCGGGCGCACCACACGAGGCACCGGGCGCGTTCCCAAGAGTGCGAGGCGCACCCAGGAGGAGGAGGCACTTCTAGGCACCAACCGCGGCCGGAAGATAGCGGCCAGGGGCCGCAAGAGGGCGGACTAATGTCCTCCCCGCCTCTCCCCCTTCCCCCCAACACCAGGAGACACCTCCGATGTCTCCAAGCGAACCTCCACCACGCAAAGGCCGCATCAGACGTACTTTGCGAGAGGTTCGCTACCATGGACATTGCATTCATCCAGGAGCCCTGGATAAATGCAGGACGTGTCCTGGGGCTTAGCACCCCATCCGGTAAGTTGCTGTATGCAAATAACCAACCTCGCCCTAGATCGGCGTTGTTAATAAACAAAAACCTAACATTTGTTCCCCTCTCACAGTTCATAACTGAGGACCTGGTGGCGGTTTGGATCAAACTACCCACCGCCCACGGCGAGCAGGAGGCAGTGTTGGCCTCTGCCTATCTACCCGGCGACTCGGAGGAGGTGCCTACGGCGGCTACTTGTGCCCTGATTGAGCACTGCCAGAGAAACCGGCTCAGATGGATTATCGCCTGTGATGCCAATGCACACCATACGGTCTGGGGGAGCAGTGACATCAACAAGAGGGGTGAGTACCTTCTTGAATACATTATTAGTAATAAAATAGGATTACTAAACCAGGGTAGCGAACCCACATTTATTAATGCCATTAGAGAGGAAGTCCTTGACCTGACTCTCTGTAGTACTAATATGTTGTCCGTTGTCTCAAACTGGCACGTTGCAAATGAGATCACTATGTCAGATCACCAACACATTAGATTTGACATAGGATGTGCCTTGCAATGTGACCTAGTCACCAGAAATCCCAGGAAAACCAACTGGGATCTCTTCTGCTTTGAACTTGAGCAAACCAGAGACTGCTCAACCCGTCCAATAACATCCATAGACGAGTTAGAGCGTGAAGCTACTGTGCTTCACAGTAATGTTGAACTAGAAAGGACTGTTCCCTGGTGGAACAAAAGCCTTGGCGATCTCAAAAAGGCTGCGCGCAGGCTCTTCAATAAAGCGAGGAGTGGGAGGGCCTCATGGGACTCCTACACTACTGCTTTAACGCTCTACAACAAAGAGCAGAGAAGGTCAAAACGGGCTACGTGGCGTCAACACTGCGGGCAGATCTCATCTCTCCTGGAAGCTGTTAGGCTACAAAAAGCCCTCTCCAAAGACCACTCAAACGGCACCTGCACGCTGAAAAAGCCAGATGGAACACACACAAACAACCCAGAGGAGACGAGCTGTCTACTCCTGGCTACTCACTTCCCTGGGTGTGTGGCTGTGGAGCAACCCATCTCAGAGCGTGAGGCACCAACCTACCTCTCTGAGACTGGAGAATGCCCGCACCTGCACGTGACTATGGTGGCAGACTCTAATGGGGCTGAGAGAGGGGAACCCCCCTATCGCTCAGAACACATTGGAAACATGCCCTATAGACTGTTTCATCAATATAGCGTAAAATGGGCACTACAAAATTTCAGCCCATACAAATCACCCGGACCAGATGGGATCTATCCATGCTTGTTGCAGCGGGGACTGCATCTAATCGCACTCCCCCTGGTCCGTCTATTTCGAGCCAGTCTCATGCTTGGACACATACCAAGCAACTGGGCTAAAGTAAAAGTTGTGTTTATCCCAAAGGCAGGGAAGAAAGACTCCCAATTGCCTAAATCATATAGACCGATTAGCCTTAGCTCCTTCTTCCTCAAAACTATGGAAAAGATAATCGACCAGCACATCAGGGAGGTAAATCTCAAGCAACATCCCCTAAACAAGTACCAATATGCGTATCAAGCTGGTAAATCAACTGAGACCGCCATACATTGCCTTACAACAACCATTGAAAAGGCCATTGGCGCTCAACAGATAGCACTAGGTGCCTTCTTAGACATCTCAGGAGCTTTCGACAACACGTCATATGAGGCTATACGTGCCTCTCTTGTACGCAAGAATGTCTCCACACCTATTATTAGGTGGATTCTGAAAATGCTTAAATCCAGAATCATAACTGTAGACCTTGGAGGAACTATGACCTCAATCACAGCCACAAGGGGATGCCCTCAAGGGGGAGTACTCTCTCCCCTCCTGTGGACTCTGGCCATCGACGAGCTACTTTATGAGCTCAACAACTTAGGCTTCCCCACTCAAGGCTACGCTGATGATCTAGTCATCTATATAGTGGGCTGGCATGAGCAAACCATCTCGGACCGCATGCAGCAAGCCCTAGATATAGCCAACAGATGGTGTCAGGACAAAGGATTGTCCATAAACCCATCAAAAACTGTTATAGTCCCATTCACCAGGAAAAGGTCTCTCTCTCTAAGAAGACCATCCCTAAATGGGTCTATTATCGACTTTTCGGTTGAGGCCAACTACCTAGGAGTCACGCTTGACTCCAAGCTCAACTGGAATGCACACCTGGAAAAGACCATAAACAAAGCCATTCGAGCACACTTTGCTTGCAACAGGCTTTACGGTAGAACATGGGGCCTAAGTCCCAAAATGATCTACTGGTCTTTTAACACTGTGGTAAAACCGATCTTAACCTATGCATCTCTTGCTTGGTGGACGAAATCTACCCAGAGGACAGCCGCGGCTGCACTTACCAAATTACAACGACTGGTCTGCATTGGCATCACTGGAGCCATCCGGACGTGCCCCACTGCAGCACTAGGAGTCATAACTGGCATACCCCCTTTACCAATTACATTGAAAAAGGAGGCCTGCCTGGGGGCACTTCGCCTTCAAAACATCACCAATATCAAAAGTGGTGATCTTACCGGGCATCTTAGGGTCCTTGAACCTCTAATAAATGATCCCATTCTGCGCGTAACTGACGATCAGAAACCAAGACTTGTTCTCCACAGAAACTTCTCTGTAGTCCTATACACTAAGAATGAATGGAAAACAAAATCAATATCTCTACCCAGTGGATCACAAACATGGTACACTGATGAGTCGAAACTGGAAAACGGTGATACCGGGGCTGGTATTTTCGGACCAAGGTTCAATAAATCCATAGCCATGGGAAAATCGCCCACCATTTTCCAAGCAGAGATACACGCCATAGAAATCTGTGCACGAGAATGCCTTCGCAGGAAAATGCAAGGCGCACGGATTTACATCTTCTCAGACAGTCAGGCAGCGCTTATAGCGCTGAGTTCCTTCACGATCTCGTCCGGACTTGTAGAAACCTGTTTCCAACAGCTGAATGCCCTTGCCTCCAAAAACACCCTAACGGTGGGCTGGGTACCAGGGCATGAAGGCCATACGGGAAACGAGGTGGCAGACACCCTAGCCAAACGCGGGGCGATGACACCTTTTATCGGCCCTGAGCCGTTCTGTGGACTATCGAGAGGACACAAAAGAGAACTGCTCAGGAAATGGGAGGAATCGGAGATAAACCGTCACTGGACCGACAGTGCAGGGCTGAGACAAGCCAAACAATTTCTCGTCCCCCAGATGACGCGATCAAAACGCATCATCAACCTACCAAAGAGTGAAATTCGAACTCTAACAGGTTACCTAACGGGTCACTGCAACCTTAGGTATCACCTTAAGAAATTAAAACTTTCAGAAATCGACACATGCAGATTCTGCGAGATGGAGCAAGAAACATCGGAACACATCCTATGTGAGTGCCCCTCGCTAATCAGACGTCGACTTCAACATCTAGGAGGTGAACTTATTCCCCCCTACAGGATTTGGGAACAAATAGACCCTACCAAAGTGCTTTCTTTTATTAGAAGCCTAGGTATAGGGGCTTTACCCTAATCCTACAGGCCGGCACAAAAGACCTAACATCTGGTCGCAGTGCAACAAGGCCTTTGTAATAATAATAATAGGGGTCATTGAATTCTTTCGACCACCGTTTAATGAAACCAAGCACACCTCTGGCTTTATTCACCATGCACGAAATATAATCGATAAAGTCAAGTTTATGGTCCAGTCGGACACCTAAATCATCGACTATATTAATACTTTCCAAAGAGCAGCAGTTTAGCGTGTAAGTCGCGAGCTTAGGAGCGACACGAGAGAAAATCATTAGCTTGCATTTAGAGCCGTTTAGGTTCAATAAGTTTAGGCGGCACCATGTTTGGAAGTTATTGAGATCTGTTTGTAAATCAGACTGGCAGGAAGCGTCCTTATATTGCACGCAAAGTTTGACGTCGTTCGCGTACATAAGTACTCTGGAGTTAGTCAGAACTTTGGGCAGGTAAATAAATAATGTAAACAACAGGGGACCCAAATGGCTCCCTTGCGGGACGCCAGAAGTAACCCTGAGAACATTAGATAAAGAATTTTTAAAGAGGACCTTTTGCGTTCTGCCATTCAGATAACTTGAGATCCAACTAAGAAGATCAACCGGAAATCCCATTAGATCGAGTTTCCGAACAAGAAGAGAATTGTTGACAGAATCAATGCTTTACTGAAATCAGTATAGATTACGTCTGTCTGAAAGCCCCTATGGAAGCCCTTTAGTAAGAAGGAAGTGAACGCTAAAAGATTGGTTGTCGTTGATGTACGCTTTAAAAATCCATGCTGACATGGAGAAATATCTTAAGGAAAAGGCGGAAAACGCATAAATGGGGTCATTCTGACACGTATGCACAGCTGTTTTATGTAAACAAACTTTATAAAGTTTAATTACAATGAACATGAAAACTTTAGAGTTAATTTATAATGAACATGAACGGATTCGATATTGGAATACTATTTATTGATCTATTCGCCACTATATAGCTCAAGGCAAATAACAGGATGACAGGCACCAACGCCGTCTCCGCTCACAGACCGTTTTTTTCCTTATTTAAAATGTCTTTTTTTAATTAAATCCCATATAATAGCCCTTATCATTACGGCTTTAATTAAATAAACCTTTTTCTGAGGACAATAAAAGCGCTCCATACGAGCAATGTTTGTATTTTTTAAATTTCCCTCCATATCTAGCTTTCAAAATAAATAAATTTATTTATTTCGCTGAGAAATCACAGCTGATTTGTTTCCTGATCTGGCAACGCTCTTACCAGTTTTACTAGGCTAGATTTATCTTATGTTAGTACCCGAGAAAGCGAAAAGTCAGAGAGTTCTTCTTCGTTTTCTTTTCGCTCCGTTTTTTTATATGGTGTTTAGCCTCTTTAAGAAAATTTATCTTATGTCAGTACCTAGCTTAAGGGGTGTGCAAACGATAAAAGTTAATTTTGGAGGGTGGGCAGACCACATATAGTTAGTTTTAAGAGGTGGAAAAACGTTTTTTGTTCAAAATATTTAGTTTTTGGGTAACTCAGAAAATGTTTTTCATATTTTTAAGAGTTTGAATTTTATTTTTTTAATTTTTTGGATTTTTTTTTTTAATTTAAAGGGTGGGCAAACGATTTTATGTTGATTTCGAACAAAAAATTTGAGAAAATTACGTTTTTGGTCGACGTAGCCAAAAAAAAAAAGTAAAGGGTGAGCAAACTTGAGCAAACGATTTCAGCATTCTAATTTCGAAAATAAATTTGTTTCCAACCTGTAAATCGAAAAAGTATTTATGCTTCGGAGTACCGAAGCATGAATTTTTTCGTGTTTTGCAATCAAGTTGCCTAACTTTAGCTATGTTTTCTATATATTCGTTTAGGTCCTCCAGCGAATCGACGATGTATCTTTAATGTGCGATAAGCGTATTGCCAGCCTTAAGAAGTTAGCATTAAAACCACCGCGACCTGTGCAGCAGGTTACCCCGGAACCGGCTGTACCTCTGCAACCTCTCGGAGGCGCTCCTTATTTTAAGCGCCTTAAGCCAATTAAGGTAAGAACACTGATTCATTTCTAGTTATATTACATTTTTGTAGCTGGAGAATGTTTTTTTATTTGGAGATGATTACAATGGCGAGGAAATCGAAAAAAAAATAACGAATCAAATATATTGTCCTTAGGCGTCCAAGCACAAACTTGCGACTAATTGCTAAAATTACTGATGACCTTATAAGAGAGCTCATAATTTCCTATCAGTGAGCTCATAAGAATTTTCTGTATTTCGTGCAGAGGTAAACTTGCCAAACTATACGATGTATCAACAAAATTTAAATGCAGTTATGTTAAGAATAATGTTGGCATTTATTAAAGTACTATATTATTATTAAACTCTTTCAAATAACACTTAAATCCTAAAAAAAAACTAAAAATACTGCCATTTTGGATGTCACAGCTTATTTCGTTCAAGAAACTTTATCTTAAATTCTTTAGTTTTTAATAAACCTAATATTTTTTGTGGCCTCCCTGTTGTTTAATGAATATAAACATAGTTTTTATCACCGACGTCTCCTTCGGAATCTTTGCCCATTCTTCAAAAAGGTATGTTTTGAGCTGATTTTTATTTGAAACTGACCTCTTGCGGATAACCAGATCCAAAATTGCCCACAAATTCTCTATAACGTTTTGGTCTGGTGACTGGTCAGGTGGATTCACTATGTGAGGGCACTTCCAGATAAACCAAGTCTGCACCAGAGCCGATTTGTGCTAGGGGTCATTATCCTGGTAAACTCGAAAAGTCTCTTCAAAAGTTGAAGGTACATATGTTTGTTCATATTTCACCAGGTTTCCTAACGCCTGATGCCTCCATACACGCCCAAACTATGACATTAGTTTTACCGCGCTTGGCCGTAAGCTTACAGCTCGGTACTTGGTTGACGCCGAACGTACATCGTTCTGGAAAGATGTTATTTTCGTAGACGAGTCCAATTTCAACATTTTTAGGTCGGACGGAATGCAGTACTATTCTGAATTAGAGTTAAAATTGCCCTAACAAATTATGGCTCGGTTTGAAGGTCAGTATGTTGTAGGAGGATTCGGTTGGAAACCCGAATGAAAACCCTTGCGAGAGGATTTGGGTGGGCAGAGAGTTTTTCATTTTGGTTGCAAATACATCATGGCAGCAGTGATGGTTCTCAGGATCAGGATCAGACATCGGGGCGATCGGGGGTTTATAATTCAGAAAAGGCTGATATATCATATATCATCGCCATGTTAGACGTCTCTCGAGGACGCCGAGACACGAAATAATAATATTAAAGTTGGGAAGATCTCCCGACAGAGCTTGAGGCAGTGCGACCGAAAGATTGTTTGTGCCTATATGAATCCCTACTGAGTCAGGAGCTGCTCAACCTCACTTATGAAGGCTTGCAAATCTCGAGGTCGAGGTTTTCCTAATCTGCATAGCTCTTGAGAGCTTGCTATGCAAATGCCTCCTTCTAGACCAAATAATGCGTGGACATTTACAAAGAATGTGTTTGGTCGTCTCTTCGTCTTCTTTTAGGGCCTACACTCCGTGAAGGGGGAAAGACGTATTTTATGAAGATGGTAAGTCACAAAAAGGCGCTTGTCTGACCGTCTTTAACACATAGTCTTACACACTCCATACTTCCTACACGTGTTCCAACCCACCTCCAGTGGGTCCTGCGGCAAGGGTGCCACCTCACTCCCCTAACCTATAATGTTATGCGTTCCGTGCCCATTGGCTAGTCAGGGGTAACCGAATGTATTCGGACGGAGCCTCACCGATACCTGGCCGCTTCCGTGAGTATACCTGGCCCAATCGTGTTAATGGGGACACGCTGGTACTACCTTCCCCTACACTCGTGAGCCTGTTCCGTCGGCAGGTCAGCCCGGGGAGCCGGAGATCCTCTGAGGCAAGGCCTCAGCGGAGCCGGACGTAAGTGGTACCTCCGGTACCGCGAGCGTGGCTTGAAGCCGGAGGAGGCTCGCAGGAGGGCGCTGGAGCATCGTGCGCCGAACGGCTAGGCCGTTTCGGGGGCGAATGTACCTCCAGTAGAGAGAGTCGGCGGCCAGGCCGTTGCGGGGAGGAAAAGGCAGCTGCACCATACTTCGCCGCCTGATCTCCCCAAGAATGAGTCCAAGAAGACGAAAAGAAAGTACACCGCAGCGCTCCAGGGCTCAAGGACCTCGGAACGCCAGTGCTGCCAAGGGCACGAACTTAGCCATACGGGCGCGGGACTACCTAAAGAGGCTCCTGACAAAGGAGGAGCTGACGGCGGTGGAGCAGGCCCTCGTCGAGGAGATGAGGAAGGGCTGGACCGCAGCTCTTAACTTCAATGGCATCTAGTTCCGTGACGGTCTAGTCCTAGTGAACTGCATGGACAGCGATGCCAGGAAGTGGTTGGAACTGACGGTCCCCAGCATCAGCACCAAGGTGGGTATGCAGCTCCGCACCTGCCAGCAGGAGGACCTACCGGTGACAAACGTCGTCACAATATACCCGCCCCGCACCACAGGCGAAACGATGGAGAGGTCTCCTGGGCTGCTAAATGAACAGAACTAGGGCATGCTCACCGAGACCTGGCGTGTCATCCGGCACCTGGAGTCGAAGGGCAAGGTGCTGATGCTCGGCCTGGATGAAGTGGCGCCTACACTCTTCAAGAAGCGAGATATGCTGGTGAGCTATCGGTTCAGCCAGCTAAAATGCCGCCTGCATAAGAAGCAGCAGTCTGCGGAGGCGGAGGTGTCCACGGAGGCAAACGCCGACGATGTGCCTGGCACATCAACGGCTGCAGCCAAGGTGGCTTCCCTTTGAACGAGGCAGCGGAGGCCAAGGGCTTAGCTGCAGTGGAGGCCGAGTTGGACTCGGTCTCTCTAGAGGGGCAGGACCTCACGCTGACGTACTGTACATTACTTTCGGCAATAAGGGGGCTCCGGGTTGATTCGCAACTGGAAGGTCTCCTCAGAACCGTCAATGCCGTACCACAGATTATCCTGTTCCACATTCAAAGCAACCTTAGATTCAGCAGGGCTATAAGAAATCCTCGACGGACTGACTGGCCAACCTATCAGTCCTGTTTGGAATTACATCTGAGCAGACTGAACCAGAGTAGGAGAGTATTTATAGGAGAGACACCCTTGGATGCATATCATGCAAGCTGTTTCGCAAAATCTATAGAGTCCAGCAGGGACAATCCCGGGTGGAATAGAAAACTAGGGCTACTTCGTGCAGAAGTCAGAAAGCTTTTTAAACACCTAAAAAGAATAGCGCCAATATACACCAGAAAGCTGACAGAATATAACAAAAAAATCCGGTATAGTAAACGTGCTCACTTTAGGAAATTCTGTTCCACCATTGAGCAAGCCGCACCAGCGGCTAGAGTGTTTAAGGCGATCTAAAAAGGCAAGAAACTCTCTGAACTTTGCATGAAGAGAGCGGATGGTTCATTCACAGAGGATGAGGAGGAGAAGGTGGAACTTCTCCTTCAACTCACTTCCCTCCGTGCAAAACCATCTCCAATGTAGACAACATTTACGAAAATCCCCGATGGGAGACCCAAATGGAGCCTGGCTGCAGCAATCGTAACTGAGCAAAAGATTAGGTGGGCAGTCAGTACACTCAGCCCATACAAGGCTCCGGGGGTGGATGGAATCATACCCATCCATCTTCAAAAGGGTGTTGAACAGCTAATGCTGTTCTTTATAAGTATTTTCAGGCGAAGCCTAGTCATGGGTTACATTCCTAGGGCATGGAGAACGGCTAGGGTGATCTTTATCCCGAAGGTTGGGAAGAAAAACCCCTTCCATCCCAAATCCCTCAGGCCTATCAGCCTAACCTCCTTCCTGCTGAAAACCCTTGAGAAGATTGTGGACAACCACATTAGAAACTCGCACTTGGTGCGAAGTCCCCTGCATGCATATCAACATGCCTATAGAGAAGGAAAGTCTACTGATTCGGCTCTCTTGAGCCTAGTTGATAGTCTCCAGCGCTCTGTTAAGACCAAGGAGGTAGCTCTTTGTGCCTTAATGGACATAGAGGGTGCTTTTGATAACACAGCTCATGATGTTGTGGTAAGAGCACTCTGTAGGAGGGAGTTGAGACGAGTCTCACGACCTGGCTGGGCAAACTCCTTGATCGCAGAATAGCAGAAGGACTGGCAAAAGTGTGGCTCTTAGAGCTCAAACCACCAGAGGCTGTCCGCAGGGAGGTGTCTTATCACCACTACTCTGGAGCCTCGTGGTAGACGAGCTGTTAGTTAAACTTACAGCAAATGGGTTTGAATGTCAAGGCTATGCCGATGACATCACTCTAATCTGTAAAGGCAATTTGAGAGCACATTGTGCGACAGGATCACACTGGGCCTAGGACTTAGCTTAGACTGGTGCAGAGACGTTGGGCTGAATATCAATCCACCGAAAACCACAGTTGTCGCCTTTTCCAATGGCTACAAGCTGAAATCCATTCGGCCCATAGCCATTGGGGGCACAGAAATACCGATCTCCACTGAAGTCAAATATCTGGGAGTCATCCTAGACAAACGATTAATGTGGAGACAACATGCGGAACATGCTGTTCGCAAGGCCACTATGGCCTTAATAAGCTGTAGATCTCTTGCAGGGAAAAATTGGGGAGTGTCTCCTAAGATCCTACTGTGGATGTACGTTGCTATGGTGAGGCCCATAGTCAGCTACGGGGCTGCGGTTTGGCCTAATCGCGATGACCTTGATGTCACTAGAAGGTAATTGGGCAAACTCCAGAGACTTGCCTGCACGTGCATCTCGGGCGCCATCCACTGCTCTGGATGTGCTGCTCGGGCTTCCACCACTGCACTTGCATATTGTAGCATAGTAAAATACGTCCGTTCGGTTCGAGATCACTCGCAAGACTGACTCTCATTTATTTTGTAATCTCTTTCCTCTCTCGTTTGTTCGAATAATGTGTATCACAGGGTTGCTTAGGGCTACTGTAAATGTGTGTGTGTATATACAATACCTATATTAGTATGCTTAGGGCTACTACAATTCGGCCATTCTGACCGACAAGGATCTCCTGATCCTGGCTTACTTAATATTGGATTCTTTCCTTTTGCTTTTGCTTCTAGTATTATATCCTTTGACTATTCTATTATTACATTGATGATCCTTCTCATACTTATTTTCCCTTACAATTTGTCTTTCATTTATGTCTATACTTATATTTTCATTTGAATTATTCCCTATGTCGTCTTCGACTAGTACATTCGCCGCGTTAAACATATCATTTATATTTCTTTCGATAACCTCTTCCCTTAAAAATTCATTTTTCTCTTCGTTTTTTTCAGTTTCACTTTCGCAATCATTTGTTTCTTCATTTTCATTTATCTCCTCACTTTCAATATCATTTGATTCATTACATTCCTAATTTTCATTTATCTTCTACTGTTGTATTTTCATTATCAGGTTCATATTCAATCATACAAATTTTATGCTATAAAATCATCTTCATCATCTGATCTATCCATATCATTCGATTTAATAATATATCTACCCTCCTTTTCACTTTCATTCATTAAAATATCCTTATCTTCGTTCCACATAATGCTAGCGCCACTTGCATTTAAAAAGCTTCTCGACAATTTGAGTCAATATGCCCCTAGCAATTGCAATTGTAGCAGCGAAAAACTGGCTTCTCAGTTTCTTCAGGATTCTTAGGAGCTCCTCAAGATCTTGGACCTACTAAATGAACGTTTTGTAAAGCCGACAGCATCTCATCTTTCTCCTTGAAACACATCTTATTGGCGCTCGTTCGTATTTGACGATCTGGTATTCCATAAATTATATAGTCGATTATCTCTCCTTCTGACATTCCTAATCCATTAGACATTGTTACTTTCGAGTTGAAATAGGAAGTAAACGATTCATCTGCTCTCCATTTGCGCTCTTCAAGCTTTTTGCGCAGTATAATGGTACTTTCTTTTGGGAGAAAGGCGTTCTCCATCAACGTCAACAAAATTTCAATTTTTTCATTTGCAAACTTAGGCTTTGAGTATAACCAGGTTTGTGCATCTCCTTTGACTTTGCTAAATATAAGCGACCGTAATTTATTTTCAGTTAATCCATAAGTTGAACCCAATACGTTTAAATGTGCGCGCCAATCCTAACACTTGTTTGGCCGTCGAAGTCTGGTAACATTTCTTTTATGCTTTGAAAAGGAATTTCATCATCTTTCGAAACATTTCCCATTGTCATTCCATTAGACATTGTTACTTTCGAGTTGAAATAGGAAGTAAACGATTCATCTGCTCTCCATTTGCGCTCTTCAAGCTTTTTGCGCAGTATAATGGTACTTTCTTTTGGGAGAAAGGCGTTCTCCATCAACGTCAACAAAATTTCAATTTTTTCATTTGCAAACTTAGGCTTTGAGTATAACCAGGTTTGTGCATCTCCTTTGACTTTGCTAAATATAAGCGACCGTAACTTATTTTCAGTTAATCCATAAGTTGAACCCAATACGTTTAAATGTGCGCGCCAATCCTAACACTTGTTTGGCCGTCGAAGTCTGGTAACATTTCTTTTATGCTTTGAAAAGGAATTTCATCATCTTTCGAAACATTTCCCATTGTCATTCTCTCGCTCGCTCTCTCAGACGCTCTCAACAAACTATTCTCCCTCCGCAGTAGCTCTCTTTCAAAGTTCATCAACTCCAACTCTCTGGTCATCAATTTTCATTTCTCTCTTTGAAATTCGTTCTCAAACGCCAACTTCTTTTGCGTCTCGTTTAAAATATAAAGCTGCTTCTCTGTCTTTGCATCGTCTCCTTTGTCTGTTCTCTTTTGATTTTTCTGCTTGTCCATCGCCGCTCTCTTCAATCTTGTTCCTTCTTGCTCATCATTTGACTCGTCATTTGCGTCTCTCTCTCTCTTTCTTCTTCTTCTTCTGATATTTCGTTCAACTCTCCTTTTTCGTCGTCCTCTATCATGTCATTTAATTCTTCTTCTTCGCTGTCATTTGCCATCTCATTTGCTTCTTTCTCTCCTTCGCCGTCTTTTGCCTTCTCATTTGCTTCTTTTTCTCCTTTGCCGTCATTTGTCTTCTCATTTGATTTTTTCTCTCCTTCGCCGATCACCGTTTTGTTTGATTCTTCTTCTTCTAGAACATTCTGTACAATCTCCGTTTCATTCGATGTTAACTGTCGCCTTTTATTCACGAACAGCATATCTTTTGGCAAACTTGGACATTTTCCGCCAAAATGCACTTCACTTAATCGTGCTGCCAATGTACTTTTACTTTCATGAGTGGCTAAGTTCAAAATCGAACACCAATTGCGTAGCTGGTTGCTCGTAAAATCATTTGCGTTTACCAGTTCCATTATAAATGTTTTTTAATTCACAGTTAAAGTCTTGCAGGAATGGCTTTGAGCACGAGGTTTCGCGCCCACTTCTGATATTGTAGCAGAGTAAAATACGTCCGTTCGGTTCGAGATCACTCGCAAGACTGACTCTCATTTATTTTGTACTCTCTTTTCTCTCTCGTTTGTTCGATCGTATAATGTGTATCACAGGGTTGCTTAGGGCTACTATAAATGTGTGTGTGTATATACAATACCTATATGCTTAGGGCTACCACAATATCAAGCACAGTGCGCGCAGATCTACCATGAGGATAACAGGGGTAAGGCCAGCTGACTCGGCAGCGGCTGCAACTGATCTGTTATTAAAATATCCGCAGGATGTTCAATTGGCCAAGTTTAGCTTTGATAAGCTCTTCAAATCGGAGCTTAGCAACAAGTCGGTGTGCACCAATATGTCTACCACCTACGATGTGAAACCATATTCTATTATATGGTACACTGACGGTTCACTAACAGAGGAAGGTGCGGGTGCACCGCTGACGGCGGTGGAGCAGGCCCTCGTCGAGGAGATGAGGAAGGGCTGGACCGCAGCTCTTAACTTCAATGGCATCTAGTTCCGTGACGGTCTAGTCCTAGTGAACTGCATGGACAGCGATGCCAGGAAGTGGTTGGAACTGACGGTCCCCAGCATCAGCACCAAGGTGGGTATGCAGCTCCGCACCTGCCAGCAGGAGGACCTACCGGTGACAAACGTCGTCACAATATACCCGCCCCGCACCACAGGCGAAACGATGGAGAGGTCTCCTGGGCTGCTAAATGAACAGAACTAGGGCATGCTCACCGAGACCTGGCGTGTCATCCGGCACCTGGAGTCGAAGGGCAAGGTGCTGATGCTCGGCCTGGATGAAGAGGCGCCTACACTCTTCAAGAAGCGAGATATGCTGGTGAGCTATCGGTTCAGCCAGCTAAAATGCCGCCTGCATAAGAAGCAGCAGTCTGCGGAGGCGGAGGTGTCCACGGAGGCAAACGCCGACGATGTGCCTGGCACATCAACGGCTGCAGCCAAGGTGGCTTCCCTTTGAACGAGGCAGCGGAGGCCAAGGGCTTAGCTGCAGTGGAGGCCGAGTTGGACTCGGTCTCTCTAGAGGGGCAGGACCTCACGCTGACGTACTGTACATTACTTTCGGCAATAAGGGGGGCTCCGGGTTGATTCGCAACTGGAAGGTCTCCTCAGAACCGTCAATGCCGTACCACAGATTATCCTGTTCCACATTCAAAGCAACCTTAGATTCAGCAGGGCTATAAGAAATCCTCGACGGACTGACTGGCCAACCTATCAGTCCTGTTTGGAATTACATCTGAGCAGACTGAACCAGAGTAGGAGAGTATTTATAGGAGAGACACCCTTGGATGCATATCATGCAAGCTGTTTCGCAAAATCTATAGAGTCCAGCAGGGACAATCCCGGGTGGAATAGAAAACTAGGGCTACTTCGTGCAGAAGTCAGAAAGCTTTTTAAACACCTAAAAAGAATAGCGCCAATATACACCAGAAAGCTGACAGAATATAACAAAAAAATCCGGTATAGTAAACGTGCTCACTTTAGGAAATTCTGTTCCACCATTGAGCAAGCCGCACCAGCGGCTAGAGTGTTTAAGGCGATCTAAAAAGGCAAGAAACTCTCTGAACTTTGCATGAAGAGAGCGGATGGTTCATTCACAGAGGATGAGGAGGAGAAGGTGGAACTTCTCCTTCAACTCACTTCCCTCCGTGCAAAACCATCTCCAATGTAGACAACATTTACGAAAGGATCCCCAATGGGAGACCCAAATGGAGCCTGGCTGCAGCAATCGTAACTGAGCAAAAGATTAGGTGGGCAGTCAGTACACTCAGCCCATACAAGGCTCCGGGGGTGGATGGAATCTTACCCATCCATCTTCAAAAGGGTGTTGAACAGCTAATGCTGTTCTTTATAAGTATTTTCAGGCGAAGCCTAGTCATGGGTTACATTCCTAGGGCATGGAGAACGGCTAGGGTGATCTTTATCCCGAAGGTTGGGAAGAAAAACCCCTTCCATCCCAAATCCCTCAGGCCTATCAGCCTAACCTCCTTCCTGCTGAAAACCCTTGAGAAGATTGTGGACAACCACATTAGAAACTCGCACTTGGTGCGAAGTCCCCTGCATGCATATCAACATGCCTATAGAGAAGGAAAGTCTACTGATTCGGCTCTCTTGAGCCTAGTTGATAGTCTCCAGCGCTCTGTTAAGACCAAGGAGGTAGCTCTTTGTGCCTTAATGGACATAGAGGGTGCTTTTGATAACACAGCTCATGATGTTGTGGTAAGAGCACTCTGTAGGAGGGAGTTGAGACGAGTCTCACGACCTGGCTGGGCAAACCCCTTGATCGCAGAATAGCAGAAGGACTGGCAAAAGTGTGGCTCTTAGAGCTCAAACCACCAGAGGCTGTCCGCAGGGAGGTGTCTTATCACCACTACTCTGGAGCCTCGTGGTAGACGAGCTGTTAGTTAAACTTACAGCAAATGGGTTTGAATGTCAAGGCTATGCCGATGACATCACTCTAATCTGTAAAGGCAATTTGAGAGCACATTGTGCGACAGGATCACACTGGGCCTAGGACTTAGCTTAGACTGGTGCAGAGACGTTGGGCTGAATATCAATCCACCGAAAACCACAGTTGTCGCCTTTTCCAATGGCTACAAGCTGAAATCCATTCGGCCCATAGCCATTGGGGGCACAGAAATACCGATCTCCACTGAAGTCAAATATCTGGGAGTCATCCTAGACAAACGATTAATGTGGAGACAACATGCGGAACATGCTGTTCGCAAGGCCACTATGGCCTTAATAAGCTGTAGATCTCTTGCAGGGAAAAATTGGGGAGTGTCTCCTAAGATCCTACTGTGGATGTACGTTGCTATGGTGAGGCCCATAGTCAGCTACGGGGCTGCGGTTTGGCCTAATCGCGATGACCTTGATGTCACTAGAAGGTAATTGGGCAAACTCCAGAGACTTGCCTGCACGTGCATCTCGGGCGCCATCCACTGCTCTGGATGTGCTGCTCGGGCTTCCACCACTGCACTTGCATATTGTAGCATAGTAAAATACGTCCGTTCGGTTCGAGATCACTCGCAAGACTGACTCTCATTTATTTTGTAATCTCTTTCCTCTCTCGTTTGTTCGAATAATGTGTATCACAGGGTTGCTTAGGGCTACTGTAAATGTGTGTGTGTATATACAATACCTATACTAGTATGCTTAGGGCTACTACAATTCGGCCATTCTGACCGACAAGGATCTCCTGATCCTGGCTTACTTAATATTGGATTCTTTCCTTTTGCTTTTGCTTCTAGTATTATATCCTTTGACTATTCTATTATTACATTGATGATCCTTCTCATACTTATTTTCCCTTACAATTTGTCTTTCATTTATGTCTATACTTATATTTTCATTTGAATTATTCCCTATGTCGTCTTCGACTAGTACATTCGCCGCGTTAAACATATCATTTATATTTCTTTCGATAACCTCTTCCCTTAAAAATTCATTTTTCTCTTCGTTTTTTTCAGTTTCACTTTCGCAATCATTTGTTTCTTCATTTTCATTTATCTCCTCACTTTCAATATCATTTGATTCATTACATTCCTAATTTTCATTTATCTTCTACTGTTGTATTTTCATTATCAGGTTCATATTCAATCATACAAATTTTATGCTATAAAATCATCTTCATCATCTGATCTATCCATATCATTCGATTTAATAATATATCTACCCTCCTTTTCACTTTCATTCATTAAAATATCCTTATCTTCGTTCCACACAATGCTAGCGCCACTTGCATTTAAAAAGCTTCTCGACAATTTGAGTCAATATGCCCCTAGCAATTGCAATTGTAGCAGCGAAAAACTGGCTTCTCAGTTTCTTCAGGATTCTTAGGAGCTCCTCAAGATCTTGGACCTACTAAATGAACGTTTTGTAAAGCCGACAGCATCTCATCTTTCTCCTTGAAACACATCTTATTGGCGCTCGTTCGTATTTGACGATCTGGTATTCCATAAATTATATAGTCGATTATCTCTCCTTCTGACATTCCTAATCCATTAGACATTGTTACTTTCGAGTTGAAATAGGAAGTAAACGATTCATCTGCTCTCCATTTGCGCTCTTCAAGCTTTTTGCGCAGTATAATGGTACTTTCTTTTGGGAGAAAGGCGTTCTCCATCAACGTCAACAAAATTTCAATTTTTTCATTTGCAAACTTAGGCTTTGAGTATAACCAGGTTTGTGCATCTCCTTTGACTTTGCTAAATATAAGCGACCGTAACTTATTTTCAGTTAATCCATAAGTTGAACCCAATACGTTTAAATGTGCGCGCCAATCCTAACACTTGTTTGGCCGTCGAAGTCTGGTAACATTTCTTTTATGCTTTGAAAAGGAATTTCATCATCTTTCGAAACATTTCCCATTGTCATTCCATTAGACATTGTTACTTTCGAGTTGAAATAGGAAGTAAACGATTCATCTGCTCTCCATTTGCGCTCTTCAAGCTTTTTGCGCAGTATAATGGTACTTTCTTTTGGGAGAAAGGCGTTCTCCATCAACGTCAACAAAATTTCAATTTTTTCATTTGCAAACTTAGGCTTTGAGTATAACCAGGTTTGTGCATCTCCTTTGACTTTGCTAAATATAAGCGACCGTAACTTATTTTCAGTTAATCCATAAGTTGAACCCAATACGTTTAAATGTGCGCGCCAATCCTAACACTTGTTTGGCCGTCGAAGTCTGGTAACATTTCTTTTATGCTTTGAAAAGGAATTTCATCATCTTTCGAAACATTTCCCATTGTCATTCTCTCGCTCGCTCTCTCAGACGCTCTCAACAAACTATTCTCCCTCCGCAGTAGCTCTCTTTCAAAGTTCATCAACTCCAACTCTCTGGTCATCAATTTTCATTTCTCTCTTTGAAATTCGTTCTCAAACGCCAACTTCTTTTGCGTCTCGTTTAAAATATAAAGCTGCTTCTCTGTCTTTGCATCGTCTCCTTTGTCTGTTCTCTTTTGATTTTTCTGCTTGTCCATCGCCGCTCTCTTCAATCTTGTTCCTTCTTGCTCATCATTTGACTCGTCATTTGCGTCTCTCTCTCTCTTTCTTCTTCTTCTTCTGATATTTCGTTCAACTCTCCTTTTCGTCGTCCTCTATCATGTCATTTAATTCTTCTTCTTCGCTGTCATTTGCCATCTCATTTGCTTCTTTCTCTCCTTCGCCGTCTTTTGCCTTCTCATTTGCTTCTTTTTCTCCTTTGCCGTCATTTGTCTTCTCATTTGATTTTTTCTCTCCTTCGCCGATCACCGTTTTGTTTGATTCTTCTTCTTCTAGAACATTCTGTACAATCTCCGTTTCATTCGATGTTAACTGTCGCCTTTTATTCACGAACAGCATATCTTTTGGCAAACTTGGACATTTTCCGCCAAAATGCACTTCACTTAATCGTGCTGCCAATGTACTTTTACTTTCATGAGTGGCTAAGTTCAAAATCGAACACCAATTGCGTAGCTGGTTGCTCGTAAAATCATTTGCGTTTACCAGTTCCATTATAAATGTTTTTTAATTCACAGTTAAAGTCTTGCAGGAATGGCTTTGAGCACGAGGTTTCGCGCCCACTTCTGATATTGTAGCAGAGTAAAATACGTCCGTTCGGTTCGAGATCACTCGCAAGACTGACTCTCATTTATTTTGTACTCTCTTTTCTCTCTCGTTTGTTCGATCGTATAATGTGTATCACAGGGTTGCTTAGGGCTACTATAAATGTGTGTGTGTATATACAATACCTATATGCTTAGGGCTACCACAATATCAAGCACAGTGCGCGCAGATCTACCATGAGGATAACAGGGGTAAGGCCAGCTGACTCGGCAGCGGCTGCAACTGATCTGTTATTAAAATATCCGCAGGATGTTCAATTGGCCAAGTTTAGCTTTGATAAGCTCTTCAAATCGGAGCTTAGCAACAAGTCGGTGTGCACCAATATGTCTACCACCTACGATGTGAAACCATATTCTATTATATGGTACACTGACGGTTCACTAACAGAGGAAGGTGCGGGTGCGGGTGTCTGCGGACCCCGACTCAAATATCACGAACCTCTAGGGAAATTCGCCAGTATCTTTCAAGCGGAAGTACACGCGATAGAAAGATGTGCCTCGTTCAATATTGAGTGGGGTTACAATCGGAGAGACACAGCCATTTTCTCAGATAGTCAGGCAGCAATCAGAGGACTCTGTGCACATAAAATTGTTTCCAGACTTGTATGGTAATGTATAGGAACACTCAATGAGTTGGGTGTGAACAATAAAGTAACCATATACTGGGTACCAGGGCATGCGGGGAACCCGGCAATGAAGTGGCTAGAGTACGCCATTCTAAGGTCCGGAGCCCTTCTGTGGACTAGGGCCGGAAGTCATCAGCCAGAGCAGTCGTGTGGATCTCATGACTGCCTGAGATGACTTCTGGCGGTCGTCAAAAGGGGCAAGGCAGAGTACAATAGCAAGAGGAGCAAGGACTGTTTGGAGTTGAGCAAAGGATCCCTCCGAATAGTCACGGGTTTCCTGACCGGGCACTGCAGACTGCGCAAGCATCTACACAATCTCAAGATAGGGGACGACAGTCTTTGCAGATTTTGCCTGGAAGGAGACAAGACTACGGAACACCTATTTGAGGAGTGCCCAGCTATCAGTCGGTTGAGATTGGCCCACTTGGGGGCCTTAGACTCACCACGCAGGAAATGAGGGCTCTTCGACCAAGCGAGATCATCGCCTGAAGAGAGTCTGGGTCTGGGTCTGCCGCATCTGGGAGAAGACGGAGCCGAGACGCTGCTATAAATACATGGGGTCAACGGCCAAAAACCACGCTGGAGGCATACTTCAAGTCTGGTCACAAGTACAAAAGGCAAGCCCAGGTACATCCTATGCACTAGAGGCGGCAAGGCCGCAAGGGAAGCAGAACACGCGACCCTGAGCCATATAAAGCAAAAACAGAAGGCGTCTTCATACCGTCCCCTTTGCATGCTGAACACACTAGGAAAAATATTTGAGCGCATAAAGCGTATAAAGCTGGAAGGGGAAATCGAGGAGCGCGGAGTCCTGTCCAGCCACCAGCATGGATTCCGGATGAAGCGAAGCACACTCGAAGCGATCCGAGAGGTAACGCAACTGGCAGCTAATGGCATTGAAGGAGAAAGATGGCTGGGCGGCGTCAGAAAATACTGCCTGGTACATGCACCCTGGAGGTAAAAAACACTTTCAACTCTTCAATCTGGAGCCTAGTACTGCAAGCACTACAGCGTGGCGATATACCAGGGAACCTTATACACCTGATATCCGACTGTTTCAAGGACCGCGACTTGCTTTACAATCAGATCCCGGCAACCAGGAATACCAGATGACAGGGAGTGTTCCCCATGGCTCAGTCCTTGGACGAATTATGGAACGCCATGTATGACGGAATAATGAGCTTAATACTATCTAAAGGCTGCTCCGTGGTTGGCTTCGTTGACGACATCGTACTGAACACTGTGGAAAAGCACCTAGCCGACGTTTCAAAATGCTGTCTTGCGATCGACCTGCTGATGTCTTGGCTTACTACTAACGGGCTCTCACTTACCAAGCACAAAACGGAAGCTGTGCGTAAAGAAGGTGAGCTTTCGGATCGGCTCGACCAACATCGAGTCTAGCCCGGCGGTCAAGAACCTTGGAGTTCTTATCGACCACCGCCTGAACTAGAAAAGTCACTTGGAGTACGTAGATATGGGCGGAAGCCATGCTGACTGCGAGCTACAGTCGACAGTGCAAGTCGGTATAAAGACGATGAGCGCTGCGCATATCCAGCTGCTTCTGCACTGTTTCGAAAGAAGCTGCACTGCTGGTAGCCGGATCCATACCTATCGACCTATTGGCAAAGCAGTGCAGGATTGGAAACTCTGGTAGCAGGACACAGCGGAGAGCACGATTGCACAGTGGCAAGCGAGATGGGATAACCGTATGTTGAACACATCGCCTGTGCTGCAGGAGTGGACTTTTCCTACCTTCACCTATTTTTCTATATTTATATTGGGTGTTTTTTAGGAGGTTTTTTTCAATAGGGTTCAGTTCGGCCATCTTTGATGTCAGCTGTCATCTGTCGAGTGCTTTATGTTCTGTTTGGTTTGGCAATTCATGATGAATAGCTTAACAGCTGACCAGCGATACAAAATCGTTCAATTTTATTTCGAAAATCAGAGGTCGTTTGTGAAAGTGCACCATTTGCTGCGCTCGTTCTATGATGCTCATGTTCCATAGCCTCCAATATCGTGCGATATTACACCATTGGATTATTTTTTGTGGGGTTATTTATATTTTTATGCAAACAAGCCCACCTCGATTCCGGCCCAAGAAGCCAACATTGAACGAGATATTGCCGACATACGGCCCCAGATGCTTGAAAAAGTGGAAAATTGGACTTCCAGAATGCAATTTGTGAAAAACTCACGTGGTGGCCATTTGCCCAAAGTTATATTCCATCACTAATGCCATCGAATTATCTTTCAAATAAAACAAAATCTGCTCTCTACCACAACCTGTGCATTTCCTTTTACGATTTAAAAACATAAACATCCTAACAAAATAGCCTATATATATATATTTATTTCATAAATCTTCTAACTATAAAAAAAAACTTTCATCACTTCTATATTACTGCTGCACCATGGGCCACCACACAAAAGCAGCATAGGTCACAATAGGTATGACCCTCCTGCAGTAAAGCCACAGGATGGATTTGGAGTCAAGGCCCCACGTTTTACCATATAGTCTACGACATGACCATAAAGCATTTGAGGCCTTGGTAATCGTTTTGTTGAGGTGCGAGTTCCAGTTAAGCCGCTTATCTAGAACAACTCCCAGATATTTGACCTCACTGGAGAGCTCTACGGGGGTCCCCCCAATGTGAAGGAAGCCAATGTCATTGGTGTACCGTTTGGTAAACGGCACAACAACCGCCTTGTGCGGATTGTTGTTGAGACCCACGTTTGTACACCAGTCGAGAACCAAATTGAGTGCCCTTTGCATTAGTTCGCTGACAGTGTTACCGAACTTCCATGTGACTACAATGGCCAGATCGTCAGCATACCCAATGGCATTGATTCCCTGGTTGTGTATTTTGTCTAGGAGTTCGTCTACTACAAGTGACCATAATAGGGAAGACAACACTCCGCCTTGTGGACACCCTCTAGCCGCGTTAATACGGACCGTTGTCGCGTCTAACGTGGAAGATATTTCACGTTGTCGTAGCATAGCTTCTATCCAGGCTACGGTAACTGCATCAATGTTCCTATGAGATAGAGCTAGAGATAGATTGACTGATAGCCAGTGCTGTCGAAAGCACCTTCCACGTCCAGGAAGGAGCACAAAGCAATTTCCTTAGACTTGAAGGATTTCTCGATCTTGCTGACTAAGTGGTGAAGAGCGACCTCTGTCGATCCGCCTTTGATGTAGGCGAATTGAGTTTTGTGAAGCGGCTTGGTGGACTGGAGAGTGCACCTTACATGCAGGTCCACTAGCCGCTCCGCAGTCTTGAGAAAGAAAGACGAAAGACTTATCAGTCTGTATGACTTGGGTTGCCTTGTTTAGAAATAAATACCACGTTGACTCTCCTCCAAAATTGAGTTATATATCAACATGCAAAGCTGGCTATAAGCAGGCCGACAAGTGGGAAGATAATTATCTCAATGCTATTTTGTAGCAAGGCTGGAAAAATCGGATCACCCCCCGGGGCTTTGAAAGGACTAAAAGATTTGACTGCCCACCTGACCTTTTCAGGATCGAAGATAGTACCGGAAAGGCAGTTTTTGCGCCTGTTCGGTGGAGTGGTGAACCCATTTGGTTCGACGTGCGTGTTTATCCGAGACTCTGGGAAATGCACCTGAAGCAAAAGCTCTAGCGTTTCCTTGCGGTCTTGGGTGAAAGAACCACCCTTAGCAAAGACCTTTTGCAGTCTAGCTGCTTCTGGTAGTGCCTGCACACTATCGCAGTAGTTGCGCTAGTTTTCCCGCTTAGCTCTTCTAATATTGTTATTATACTCCGTGAGAGCTCTCTTTAAGTGTCCCAGGAGTTCCGATTCGCCTTGGCTCTATTAAAGAGCCTGCGAACTTCCTGTCTTTGATCTGCAAGCCTATCACTCCACCAGGGAACCTCGCGGTTTGACCGGTGACGCGTTAGGACTATGCTGTCCTGGAAGGGAGTGATTAGCACATCATGAGGATGGGCAGCAGCCATCTCTATGTCACTCATAAACGCAAAGTTGGTGATGAGTTGGTCAGCTTTCATAGCGACAGAGGCTGTGAACATGTTCCAGTTGGTTTTCTTCCGATTGTATAGCGAATTATTGAGTTCCGTTTGGCCAGGTAGATCAAACCGGATGTGATGGTGGTCTGATAGCGTAGCCTCATCGGTAACCCTCCAGTTCGTTATGCAATCGGATAGGAAATTGCTCGCCAAGGTGAGATCTAAGATCTCCTCCCGGATAGCGTTTATGAAAGTAGGTTTGCACCCTCTATTGACTACATCTAATTGACTACACAATATATATTCAAGAAGGCACTCACCCCGCTTGTTGACATCACTGTTACCCGTCGTTTGCGTCGCAGCCGATAACCAAGTGTTTCCCGGCTGTACGGCAGAAACTGACGAGCTGCTGGACCTCCATCGTCGGAGCTTCGTCAGTGTCTCCGGGAAAGTAGGCGGCCGCCACCACTACCTCTCAGACGCCTTCCGCTGTAGCCACCTCTATGGCTGTTGCAACCAGATCCCTGCGGATATAGTTGGTTAGTGGGAAATGCTTTGGGTTTCTATCCAGAAGGATAGCTGCGCGCGGAGCACCTACACTGCGGTCATATAACAACTTACTTGAGCCGCAGTTAAGTCCTCGAATTTAGCCACCGATCAACCATTGCTCTTGGATTAGGACCAGGTCGATCTTCTTCTCGGCGAAAGTCCTGCACAGGGTGGCTGACGCCCGTTTGGCGTGGTGCAGGTTCGCCTGGAGAACCCCTTGTGGTTCTCACGGCTCGTCCTTCGAGCGTTGAACGAGGCTGCCGCCCTTGCTTCGTCGAGAGTTATTGCCTCTCAGTCCTTTCGGCGGTCTAGATGCCGCGACCGACATCGGGATCTTGGCTGCCGGTGCCATAGCCTTGGGTGGCTGAACCTTGCCATCGCCCTTGGCGGGAGTGCTACGCTTTGTAGCACCGCCTGGGGCTCCCTTGGCTGGTGGCTGGAAAGGGGTGGCCTTTCTAGCGAGCCCAGCAGCGACGCTATTGGAAGGGCCATCCTCGGGGTGAGGATCTGCTCGTTGGACGGCGCTGCTTTCGTCTTTAGACGGGCAGGTCTTCAGAATGAGCCTGGTCCTGCCAAAGCAGTACCAGACTCTGCCGCCGCACTTAGCAAGCGACCGCAGCGACGCCTGGTCGACCATTAAGCGAGGTGCATTATCTCACCTTGTGTGTTTCGCTGCACTACTCTCCACTGGGTGGTGTCGAGGTCGTTCTGCCTACCAACATAGGCAAGAACTTCCTCGTTTGACACTCAAGGCTGTTGGCGAAGTAGCCTCGCACAAGACTGGCCCGGGGGAACTGGCCCTCCTCCAACAGCTCCACGTCAAGCGTACTGTTAGCCTAGATAAGACTAAAGTTGCGCCTGACCCACTCGGCTGCGTTGTTGTCGTAGCAGACGAGCAACAGCCGCCCAGCTCTTGGGACACATCCCTCGAAATGCGGACTCAAACTAGCAGTCTCCGAGGAGAGAGTGGTTTTCAGGATCGCCGCCTTGAGCGTAGCCATATGCTCCGTTGTTAGGGTCGGCGACCCGCCAGTCGAAGCAAAACCGAGCTTGACACCAGTGGCCATCCGACTGTATGACGGCGCTGTCGGCTCTGAATGAGCAATTCTCGGCTTCTTTGACAAGCCGAACTCCGGGGTCGTGTCAAAAGATCGTTCCCGCATCGTTGTCAACTTTACGAAGGCGACCTCGGAAACCAGCCTCAACCACTGGAACCGAGTGTCCGCATCCTCCAGATCCAACCCAATGGAGGTTGAGCAGGATGCGTCGTCCGACGATGGTAGGGTGACTTCCATAGAACTTGAGGCCGACACCTCAGATTCCCCTAGGGTCACCAAGCCCTCCGTCGACGAGAAGAAGGCAGTATCCACCCGTCCTGAGACGGATGGTGGCACTTCCGGATCCCCAATCTTGGCGGGACCAACATCCGGGCATATCGGGGTGGGCTCCAGCACCACGCCTCGATTGCAGTGCCTCGATTGGCCGTGACCGTAGAGGTTGAGGCCTGGGGTGATGCTGTCAGAGTCACATCACACTCATTTTCAATACTTGAGTCCATATAAGATCCCACGAGTAGTCGGGAAGGAAGGTCACCCGCGGAAGGTCCAACATTGAAACTGGAGGTAGACAGGTATCCAGAGTCCGCATTCTAGCGACCGAGCGCCCCACGGCCATGAATCCCTCGGCAAATGCTGTTTCACCTTGGATTGGGGAATTTTGTAAAGAATTATCTTCTTATAGCCCGACTACCATTAGTCAGCACCCTTGGTCGAGACATGACCAACACAAGGGTCTGCTTATAGCCGCCCTCGCGTGGAGAGTATAGTCGCACTTCCGGCAATGTGTGCAGATACTGCGCGTACTACCAGCGTAGTAACACGTGATTCCCCTTGCGCACCTGCCGGCTGACGGCCTACCGTATACATATACACAATTATTGTACATTAGTCCTAGCTATATATACTTTTATTTTAAGCACAATATGCACGTCTCGCTTACTCGAATTTAAAGATCGTGCTTACGGACACTACTTTGTGTGCCCCGTTCGCACGATCAGCAACCGACACACTAATACATACATGTAATAGGCTAAGAAGGAACGGAACGAGAGAATAAAGGAAACTTCTTTTGTGACAAGGAAAAAGAACGGACGCCTTTTTATCGCCTCTTACACATTTAGAGCCGTTTAAAATTAATAGGTTTATGCTGCACCATGTTTGCAAATTATTAAGATCTATTTGTAAATCAGACTGGCAAGAAGCGTCCTTAAATTGCACGCAAAGTCTGACGTCGTCCGCATAACTACTCTGGAGTTGGTCGAAACCTTATAGTCCGAATAGTCACGAATAGTTACGGGTTTCCTGACCGGGCACTGCAGACTGCGCAAGCATCTGTACAATCTCAAAATGGAAGGAGAAGAGACTCCGGAACACCTACTTGTGGAGTGCCCGGCTATCAGTCGGTTGAGGTTGGCCCACTTTTGGGGGCCTTACACTCACCACAAAGGAACTGAGGGCTTTTCGACCACGCGACATCATCGCATTCTTGCGATCGATTGAACTGTTCGAGGAGCTACAGCTCATACACTAGGACGAGGGCACAATAGACCCTAGTGGTCGCAGTGCACTAACCTCTAGTAAATTATTATTATTATTATTAGTCAAAACCTTGGGCAGGTCTTAATAAATAATGTAAACAACAGGGGACCCAAATGGCTCTTTTGCAGGACGCCAGAAGTAACCCTGAAAACATTAGATAAGGAATTTTTAAATAGGACATTTTGCGTCCTGCCATTCAGATAGCTCGAGATCCATCTGAGAAGATTAACCGGAAATCCCATTAAATCGAGTTTCCGAACAAAGATAAATTGGTTAACAGAGTCAAATGCTTTACTGAAATCAGTATAGATTACATCTGTCTGAAAGTTTTTATGGAAGCCATTTATTGTGAAGGAAGTGAGCCCAAAAAAAATTAGTAGTCGTTGATTTTTGCTTTATAAATCCATCTTGACATGGAGAAATTATTGGTCTACACAGGTGCTGCAAATGTGGGGTAATGATATTATCGAAAAATTTTGCGATGGCCGAGAATTTAGAGATGCCTCTATAGTTGTTAGCATCATATTTGCTACTTTTTTGTGGAGAAGAACAAAGGGAAAGTGGGAGGTTTCTAAGGACAAGGTAAAAATTTTCAGAAGGGGATTGCACAGGGCGTCGGCACAATACTTAGGCTCACAGTCGGGTATTCCGTCGGGACGTGTCGAATAAACGGGCTTAACACGGTGAAGATCTAAAAGGATTGAGCTTTCGTATAAAGTAGTACTTAAAATTAATTTTGATTAAGAATAAGTCATATTTAAATTAGTGGAATTCAAGTAAGTGGTTTGAAAAAACTGCGTAAACAGATCGACAATTGCCTGGTCATTATTTAAGGAGCAATCAAAGAGCAAGCGCTCCAGAGAATTTCGTATGCGGTTGACTTGAGACAGCGAAACAAGTCAGCAATAAAATCATGCTGTGTGGAGGTAAGAAGTGTATTAGTAAAATTATTTAAGGACCAAATAGCCCCTGTGATATTAAAATCAACAAGAACTACTTAATGATCCTTATCCGAAAGTCGATTGGAAACCATCTGAATAGCGGAAAAATGGTTTCAATAAATAGGAAGTTCCGACAAAGGAGGAATGAAGAAACAAGTAACGAAAATGGAGCTACCATTGACTGATAGCTTCACACAAAGGATTTCAACATCGTTGCACTTCGCTATATGGACACTAACCCCACGTCTGATGGCCAATCGAGCCGATATATCGTGAAAACAGCTGGAAAAACTTCGGAGCTCAGAATCTCCGGTCTTAACTATGTTTCTGTGAACAAAATTTACTGGGATGTAAACGACTATCAGAATACAATTTGGGAAGCTTTCTACGTAAGCCTATTGTATTCTGATAGGAGATAGAGAGGGAATTTATTAGTTTTTTCAAGCGTAAAGGGCGCAGTGCTCTGGTCGGGCCTCGGAAGACTTATTCCTAAAGGCAGCCGTTTCTTTTTCTTAGCTTCAAACTCATTGACAACTACATATTCAGGTCAGGATTTTGTTGAGCATATTAGGATACTTATGTACGCAGACGATGTCAAACTGTGCGTGCAGTATAAGGACAGCTCATGCCAGTCAGACTTACAATCCGATCTTGACAACTTCCAGGCATGGTGGTAGGTTTAACTTATTAAATCTCAACAGCTTAAAATGCAAACTGATGACATTTTCACGTGTCACTCTCCAGTATGCAACATATACGCTTAATGAATGTGCTTTGGAAAAAATAACTCTTGTTGACGATCTAGGTGTCCGTCTAGATCCTAAGCTTTCGTTTTCAGAACATATGTATTTCTTGCATGGTTAACAAGGCCAAAGGCATGCTTGGATTTATTAAAAGGTGGTCGAAAGAATTCGATTCCTTTTATGTAATAAGGCTCTTTTTACTTCATTAGTTCGTCCTATTTTGGACTATGGTTCTTTCGTTTGGAGTCCTCAATTTGGTATTCATATTACCCGCATTGAATGTGTTCAAAAAATTTTTCTGCTTTTCGCCCTACGTGTCTTACCCTGGCTCAAAACTGTATTGCTAGTAGAAAATTAGCTCGTAATGTTGCATGAACCCAAACCTAATTTTTTTCGTACTTTCCTATATTTTCCTTTTCACACATCTTTTTAGAACGCGATCGTGCCTACGTCACACGGCTGCGCTCCTCGGTCGGTTGGGCGGGAGGTGGGCATGTGGCTCGCGAGTTTATAAGTATAAAAACTTTCAGACATAAGCATTTGACTCTGTTAACCAATTTCTCCTTTTTGGGAAACTCGATCTAATGGGATTTCCGGTTGATCTTCTTAGTTAGATCTCAAGTTATCTGAATGACAGGACGCCAATTGTTCTCTTTAAAAATATCTTATCTAATGTTCTCAGGGTTATTCTGGCGTCCTGCAAGGAAGCCATTTGGGTCCTCTGTTGTTTATTAACGACCTGCCCAAGGTTCTGAATAACTCCTTAGTACTTATGTATGCAAACGACGGCAGACTTAGAGTGCAATATAAGGACGCTTCTTGCCAGTCTGATTTACAAAAAGATCATCATAATTTTCAAACATGGTGCTGCATAAACCTATTAAACTTAAACGGCTCTAAATGCAAGCTAATGACATTCTCTCGTGTCGCTCCCAAGCTTGCGACTTACACGCTGAACTGCTGCTCTTTGGAAAGAATTGCTATAGTTGATGATATGGGTGTCCGCCTGGATCCTAAAGTTGCCTTTATTGATCATATTTCATGAATAATGACAGAGGTGTGCTTGGTTCCATTAAACGATGGTCAAAAGAATTCAATGACAATGATTTAGTTCCTCCTATCTTAGAATATGGATCTTGCGTTTGGGGTATGGGGTAAACGCATTGAGTCTGTTCAAAGGAACTTCTTAATTTTCGTGTTACGCTGTTTAAACTGGGATGCAAACCATGTTACCCTCGTACTCAAGTAGACTTCTCCTAATTAACTTACCATCTTTAGCTTACCTTAGAACCATTACCTTCATTTATAACCTTATCGACAGTGACGTAAAAAGTACTGACTTGTTGTGTCAGCTTCATTTTCACGCACCTACTAGATCCTATATTCCCTTAGACCATGTTGCGATGGGGTCTTTTACTGCCGCATACATATCTATGTGGGACCAGTGGGGGTCTTATCCTTCCTAACTAATTACAAGTGCCCTTCGTGGGTCGTCGCCTTAACCTACAATCCTAACTTACATACTATTCTTAACTACCAAAATATACAAAGGACGTGCCCGGTGCGGCCTTGTGAGAGATACCTATAGATATATAGAATATTTATACAAACCAACAAACTCTATTTTAACGTTTACCTATTAAACTATATTTTTAGTTTTACAGTTACAGTTTAAGATTCACTGTTTGTTAACGATCGTATGGCAGCTATATGATATAACCATTCGAATTGCATAAAATTACGAATAAAATGGCCATATCTCAAATTATGCATTTTTTCAAAACAGGCTAAGTTATAATTTTCTTCCTGAAAAAATTTCGATTTAAATTTTCAATGGCAGCTATATGATATAGATGTCCGATCCGGTCTGTTTCGACTTATATAGAAGTGAGAGCATATAGAAGACTGTCTGCAAAGTTTCATTCAGATAGCTTCAAAACTGAGGGACTAGTGTGTGTAGAAATGGTCGGACGGGCAGACTGGCATGGCTAGATCGATTCGGCTGTTGATGTTGATCAAGAATATTTATATATATAGGGTCAGAAATGTCTCCTTTACTGCATTGTAAACTTCTGACTTTAATTATAATACCCTGCAAGGGTATAAAAAAAAAGACAAAACAAAAGACCAAAAATTCTGGTGCGTAGCTGGGTATACCCGACCAAAGAAGTGTCTTGTAATTTAAACCACATAGGGCAAATAATCAAATATAAACTTTTTGCTCTGCCTAAAGCAAATTATTAGTATCGCTAAACGAAACCAATGCGATATATTTTTGTTTTTCGAAAATGCAGCGAGGAATCGGCCGGGAAAGGAATTTCGGTACTGAAGGGTATAAATATAACTTAAATTATAATAAATGAAATTCTATTCAATTTGTGTTCAGTGCAAAGCAGCAGTAAATCTAATTGGCATACATAATTCAAACTATTATCTATTAGTTACCCAAATAAATTAACTTAATCAATATTTTAAAATAATATTATCTCTTTACCAGAATAGACAATTGAAAAAGACAATTTTATTAAATGGGAAGTATTTGTACTTGCTTTATTTAAAGAACAAAGCTTTTGGTAACGGGTATTACATGGTGTATTACATAAAAGCTCTGTATATACTAACTGGATTTTTTTAAACTAAGAAATTTGTTTTCTTATCATATAGGTTTCTTTGTTCTAATATATGCTGGATGATGTCAAAATATCATTCATTTCCTATTAAATTGAGGAACATTTGTTAACATCAACTCGATCAGGAAAGTTAACGTGCCTAAAATAGAGCCTAATAGCCAAACAAGAATAATCCCAGCAAAGTTAGACATTCCGAGGGTGACTGGACCAATGTCTTCTTGGCCACCGGACATAGTGCTCTCGACTTGTTGTTGAATTTTTAGGTTTAAGTTATTGGCTACCACACGATACTCCCAGTATTTGTCGAATCCGGAAGAGTGCCAACTATATATTAGGGAATTTAACTGCTCTAGGAGTGGCCAAAGTCTCGGCACAAATGCTACTGTGTACTGATAATAAAGATCATCCCGCATTATAATAAGCTGGTCAATAGCTTGTGGCACCAAATATTCCCCGATGGCAAAGTGACCTACGAGATCATAAGGGTCAGATTATGTTAAGAAGAGATTCTTTCATACCAAAGGGCAGACGTTCAACAGCAAAGCCAATGGTTACTCGCTGATCCTCTGCAAACCGAAGCAGCTCTTCATCGCCATAGATGTGAAAATTATTTAACAGATCATGGACAAAGGGCTGCCAAATACATTTCCTAAGATATATTATAATTAATTGTTAATGTTGAAAGAACTCACGTCCTCAGAACCACGTAGGGCTGAAACCCATGCCTCAGAATTGGCGACCCATTGTAATTGTTGAGAGCGTAAACGTTGAACCGTGTCAGCCGCTTCGGCAAAGCTGGGAATCGTTAATATACTGGCAAGGCCACCTCCATATATGCTGGTAATAATTAAGTCGTTAAGAAAACATGCAAAGAGGAACACGCGAACTGTAATTGAATGTGCTTTGCTATTTCCTGATTGTGATATTAAAAGCTTATAGGTAGTGGACAGCCCGGTTTTTGCACAGTTCCACCACCCAACGCGTTCGTTTGGTGTCAAATACAATTCCTGCTCGCTTCGATAGGCTAGAATCAATCCCATAGTTTCTATACATAAGCATAAAAACACCGCAAACCAAAGAGTGGCTTGAAATGGTTCCAGTGGGATGTACCAACCAGCTAGCCGCATTGGCATCGGAACGAGGCATGTTATTCCGGATCTTACGAGGTACATGGAAAGATCTAGAAATCGGTAATCTTCCAACCACGAGTACATAGCTCCAATGCAGACATCCGCTTTGTTATTAATGACCATACCTAGTGCACCATCTCCAGAAATATTTGTGTAAATGGTACCCCAATCGTTGGCATCAGCTATAATAGGTAAATTATTATGTTAAAAATTTTAATATCGTATTTCAATTATTAAAGTAAATATACATTTTGAAGAGTATATGTTCAAACTAAGTATTAAATTAATACAAATAATACAATTTGAGACACATGGAGTACCCTAATCGAAGAATCCCGACACTTTATATAGCCGGTACCCGGTAAGAGGGTGTTAAAGCTAAGTACCGACTGAGAATGTTTGTAACTAGGAGAAGGAGGCTTCTTAGGGCAACAACGTCCTCAAACGAGGAACCTACATAGGGTACATAGGGTAGGTGGGAGGTACCAGTGGCACAGAGCCACGTCACCGATAGTAGCAGAGCAGCAACAGACGAAAAGAACGACACACATACCTAGTAGATACACTAGCGTACAGGTCAAAGAACACAATAGGCTGACAATCATGAGTTACGACACAGCTTGTTTTCGCACCAAGATCGAAGGATGTTGGAACCTTTATCCCAAATTTGTGTAGAGGGTAGCAGCCTATATTACATTACATTTTATTTATTAGCCAGAGATTGAAAATGTGTCGCTGTAGACGTGAATGGTTGCTTAGCCGGCCAAGTTGTCTGGCTAGTAGATTTGAGTGAGTTGACTTCATTTTAATTTTTCTCGAAGCAATTTCTTATTTTATGGGATTTATATGTATACAGGTCTCTCTGGATGTTTGTATCAGGGGGCTCCGATTATTATTCGTAGAATCTTTGAATTATTTCTATTTATTTGTGAGTCAGTGAAGGCTGCTGGCCTTTAGTTTAAAATAGGCATTCTTTACTTCGATATGCTTTCTACAGTAAGCCCCCTGTATAATTGTATTCCAAGAAAGCTGATTCCTTTGCTTGTGGAAGCAGCTTGTTGTTTAAGGTTAGTGGTGGGCATTTAGATAAGTTTAGTGTAAATGTAATATACTTGGATGCACAAGATTGGTCCTAGCATACTTCCTTGTGATACACCAGCTTCGATGTTACGGATGGTTGTAGTGAACGTACTATATCTCACGGTGAAAACTGTTTTTCTACGGTAAGAATCAAGAATCATTACCTACGAATAAAGACCCGATATCCAATTACTGTGTAATTCTCCCGTCTTCTCCTTTGGAACCCGGGTCGGATTCTCTTCCAGAACCCCACCTGAACAAAATATAAGGTTGTCAAATATCTCCCTTCCGCTTTTTTGCTCTTTATTCAATGCTTTATAAAAAGTGTTACAGTGATCGGATTTAGTTCAAATATGCGCCGTTTTGTTCGATAATCTGTTTTCATCTAGACGGCAACTTCATAATACCTCCCTCGTAGAAGCCCCCCTCCTTATTTGCGAAGAACTCGGACAGCCACTTTTCACAAGCCTCTTTTGAGTTCAACTTTACACCACCAAGGGCATTCGCCATGGAACAGGTGGTAATCACTTGGCGCTATGTCCGGGCTATATGGTGGATGCGATAAAACCTCCCATCCGAGCTCCCGTAGCTTCTAACGCGTCACCAAAGTTGTGTGTGGCCTGGCGTTGTCCTGATGAAACACAATTCGGCCTCTGTTGATCAAAGATCGCCTCTTCTGGATGAGTGCTACCTTCAAGCGGACCAGTGTTTGGTAGTAGAGGGCCGGATTGAGCGTTTGACCATAAGGGAGCAGATGATTCCTTGCCAATTCCACCAAACACACAACAAAACCTTCCTGGTCGTCAATCCAGGCTTGGCCACCGTCTGGGCCGCTTCGCGGAGTTTTGACCACGATCGTTTGCGCTCCATGTTGTTGCCTGATGTTGATTTTTCATCGCCAGTCACAATCGGCTTCAGAAACGGGTCGATTTTGTCGCGATTTAGCAACGAATAGCAGATGGAAATTCGGCCTATCATGTTTTTAGGGTTAGTTCGTGTAGCACCCAAACATCGAGCTTTTTTTTAAATCCAAGGTTGTGGAAATAGTCAAAAAGACTTGGTTCCTCAGCAATTGAATAGGTGCTCACGTGCCGATCTGTTTCCACTATTTCCATGATTTTATCGCAATTTTCGACGACAGGTCTCCCTGTCTTTGACATCGAAATTCCCGGAACGGAACCTAGCAAACCACTTTTGTGCTACACCTTCGTTTACAGTATCGGGGGCATAAACTAAATTAATTATTTCAGCCGCTTTGGCTGCTTTTTCGCTTTAATCGAGGACAAATTGTAAAATGTAGTACATTTTCTATTTTCTGGTGTCCATCTTTCATGAGCGCTCACAACGTACTGAGTCAAGCAATCGAAACACTGTCAAAGACAAACTTGTAGCGCGAAAGAACACCTTTTTAACGCCGTAACGTATGACATGATACGAGCTCTGTATCGCTTTGTACATAGCCGCGAAATTCAAAAGACAAAAAGGCGGAAGGGAGATATTTGACAACCTTATATAAATATCTGAGACATATCCTGGCCATTCTTGAGCCACCCGAGCACTGACAGATCGTCACAGAATACTACGCCAAACCATAAATCAGAGCGTCAGGGTATAGTAGCAAACCACCAAAACATAACGGAAGAGCGTGTTCAACAAATTATAGCTAGCTCCGTAGATCACCTTGGTGAAACAATTACAGATCAGATTAGTGCATTTCCAGCTAATATAAATCTGGCATCTTGGCGAGTGTCAGTTAGAATGACAACTTGAAATACCAAACTCATTGCCTCTTTTGAGTAACTTCAGGGATAATGCTTAAAGAAATAACCCAATAAACAACCAAACTTATGGAAACGATTACTCAGTAGGAAGACCTGATAGAGTTTCTGGGGTCATTTCAAATTTAGTGGCTCAAAAAACGATATATTGATCGAAGATTTAATTTACCGAGCTAACTGTTTAACATCGCAAGGGAAACTTTGATTTACTATTTCAGTTTGCAAACCTTCTATTTTGGGGTCCAGCACTAATGCGTGTTGACCCAGATCAGTGAACAGATAGGGACGTAGGCGAAAGCAAGGTAGTAATGAATCATTTGACGAGTTTTTAGATGCGATGCTTACCAACGCGGATTCCTTAAGAGAACCATTATCAGATTTCGAAATAACTTCTGAAGTTAGATACAATCTTCGAGCCGATTTGAAAAACGAAATTCTTCATGGATCCACTCCAAATCTAGCTATTTTCCGAGAGGAATGTCATAGGCATGAAGAGTTCTCCCAGGGCTTCAGATCAAGGCCAAATATCAGTCCCAATCCCAGAAATGTCGTTAATACAGTGGGAGGAAGATATTGAAGAAAATCTGGAAGATGAACCACCCGAAGAGATATGTGCCGTTCGTATTTCCGTCAAGATTAAGTGTTTGAACTGCGACGAGACAGGACACAGATATCAATACTCTCTAGCTGCCAAAAATGCTCACCTTTCCCGGAAAACTTCCCAGTCGGACTTTGCTTCATGCCCTGAACGATTCTGCCTAGAAATCTATGTCGAATGGGGATGGCTTTTCGTATGATCCCTAGTTCAGCAAAGCAGCAAGCGGGCGACTCATGTACATGAATCGACCGCTGCTCCGTTCATGATAAAATGCTGTGGTTTTGCTCAGTTAAATATTTCCCTTTAGGGATTTATTTTTTTAATACGACAGTCGCTGAATGCATGTATTTGTATTTCGGCGACGCAAACTAATACGCGAGCGTGGTCCAATGTGTAAGCTGTCGGTCTGTTAAACTCTGAGACCCGGGTTCAATCCCAGGCAGATCCTTTGTATTCAACAAAAATTGTCAGTATGGTTTTTCAATATAAATTAAAAACGAACTTACTACAATAACATAGTATAACAAAACAAAAAAAAATAAACTAAAGAAAAAAAAAATAAAAAAAAACATTAAACATTTGGATTTTATTTTTTTTTTTTTTTTATATGGAATTGGTTTTCTGAACTTTATCCATACCGGTAAGGATGAATTTCATAGTGAGCCGAGCAGCGACGGTGGCATCATGAATTACCCTACAGAGCGCTCACTGTGAATTTCATGGTGAGCCGAGCAGCGACGGTGGCATCATGAATTACCCCGCTCATGCCCTAATAAAAGCGAATGAGCCTTTTACATGAACGGGCGGGCCTACCCCATGAGTTGTTCGGTGGGAAAAGCACATAGATCGCATGTGGCAAAGTCCCACTGGGTTAGCACGGGATATTCGTCCCCTTCCCCAGTCGAATATCCTTAACTAGATTCAGATTCAAGTTCAAAGAAGTTTTGTAAGCCTGAAGTATCCCCCTGGCGTTTATTAAATTAAACATGCGATCGATACGTCTAATGCCAAACCCATAAGACAAAGATTTTATCTTCTATCTCCGGGTAGGGAAAAATTACTATGCAATGAAGACGACCGAATGATATTTCAAGACGTGATAGAAGAAGCTCCAGTTTCACCGTTGTCCTCTCCGATAACACTAATACATAGTAAAACCCGTTAAAGTCAGGTTTTCTTTAGACGCACGAATGTAAAAGTCGGTCACAATAAAAGGCGCTTACCCAATGCCTTTATTAGATGGATTAATGAGTTGACTTACTCCTGTCTCAAATATAGATTTGAAAGATGAATTTTGGCATAAATCTTTAGATCAACAATCTAGCGCCAAAACGGCATTCACCGTACCCAACCACTGAATCAATTTAAGAGGATGCCGTTTGGGTTAACCAATGCTCCACAAACTTAATGTCGTCTTATGGACTTAATCAGTTTGACTGACCAAAAGCCAACTTTGCTTGAAATAGTTCAAGTACCTTGGATATATTGTTGGAGAAGGAACCCTGAGATAAGTCCGGAAACGATTCTAGTAGTATCTAGAGGTGCCGAAACATCGATGCTAACATCGATATATCGATGTTTTTGAAAATTTCCGAAACATCGATGTTTTTAATCGACTATCGATGTTTTTGGTTCGTCACTATTTCAAGAACAAGAAGATGAGGTACAACGCTAAAGGTATGCAAATTAGAAGAATTTGTTTTAAATATTTTAATTACCACGCGTTCGAACTTCTTTTTTTTTGCTCCGGCAGCATCTTGAGATGGCGAACGAGCCAGAAAAGTGCGACCCACTCATTTTTTTTAAGGTAAATTTTTTAATTTCGTATTATGAGCTATTTAAATTAATATTTTTAATTTTAGGAGAGTTCAAACAAATGGCACCTTTCAAGGAACTGGCGTTGAAATAGTTTTGTGTGCCTGCAACTTCGGTTGAATCGGAATGGGCTTTTAGCAAAGCGGGAGAAATCATTTCCGATCGCCGAACACGTCTCAAATCCGATTTAGTGGACAAATTAATCAGCCATGCTCCGGTAATCGTAATTTTTTCCCGAATTCGATTTGGCCAAAATCTTACGATTTCGATTTTAGGTGCTTCGGTTTTCGGTAAATTTTTGTTATCGGAATGTTTCATTTTCTCATTGTTTCTCGCTGCTCAAACAGCTGACTTATTTTTTTCTCAAAAATAGATCTGTGTTTAATTGAAAATAAGCAATCAATACTTTTCTACTTACATTTTCAAATATTTATTCGCCGGCTGTGAACAGCTGTTTAAGCTGACACAAACGTGTTGCCACATTTTTCACAGTTTTAATTCCGATGTTTTCAACTTTTTTACTGTAGTTTTTTACTGTATTCTCACCATAAAAGTCATTAAAATAAATAGCAATATTTATAAAAAACATTTATGGCCCTGATTTAAATTTATTAATGAATTCATTTTAATTTTATAAGTATTTTTATCTGGCTGTTTCATTCCACCAAAAGTACGGCAACCCTGGCGATAACTTTCGACCAAGTACTTGTCAACATTTGGCCAAATCGAAATTGTTTGTTGCCTACGGCAAAATTTGGTTTGTCAAATTTGAGGTGGGGTCAGAAATAAATTTTTTATAAAATAACTACGTGCCAAAATGATCTTGTGGTGGTGTGGAATAAACATCAATAGACCACTGAGTAAACTATTTTTTTCCCTTAGTAAATTAGATATGATTTGATATAAAAAAAGGCATTTACTTTTCATTTCGGGCAGACAAAGGTGCCCGTTTTCCAATTCGGTAAAATTTTACGATTTCCGAAAACCGGAGCACCGAATTTACGATTTCAATTCGAAATCGTAAAAATTTACCGAATTCGATTACCGGAGCATGGCTGAATGTTTATAAACAAAAATTTGAACATATCGACAACAAAGTGATTACATATACAATATGTACTCATTATAGATAGACTGTTGAAACAGATCTCTTATAAGTTTATTTTCCTATTACATTGCGAAAAGAATTCGCATTGTTTTTAAATTTCCAATTACCAGTTATTATGATGCGTGTGAAAAGAATTTGCATTGTTTTTAAGTTTTTTGATTTGTTATTAAATTTAAAATAAATTTATTTTAATAATGAAAAATGTGTTTTCTTTTTCAAGTGGTAATTCAAATATAAATTTTGATAGAAAACATCGGTGTAACATCGATGTTTTTTGTGAAAAACATCGAAACATCGATGCTTCCAAACATCGATGTTTCGGCACCTCTAGTAGTATCATAAGTTCCAGTTCCGAAAACCTAACGACAACTTCGAAGGTTTTTAGAAATGACGAGCTGGTACCAGCGATTCATAGCACAGTATTCCACAGTGCACTTTTACTTAATGAAACTTCTGGGAAAGAAACCATTCGAGGGGAATGAGAACGCAAAAAAAAAAAAAAAACGTAGTGCATCGCAAAGGATGCGAAAACGTAGTTCCCGACGCATTATCGTGATCTTATGAGGACGAAGAGTCAATCCCGCGACAGAGTTCGAAACATTTCTCAGAATAGGTTTAGAATCCAAAACTTTTCAATCCGATAAGTTTTCTGCACTCAGTGAAAAGTTTAAGGTTGCGAATTTACCAGACTTTTGAAAAAATCGACGTTATTCGTCTCATCGCCTGCTCATTGCAGAGTCACTAAATTCTTAGAAAGAATTCGACATAGCTTCTTCTGGCCACGAATGGTTACAGACGTGCGGGAATATATATCCTTATGTGAATTATGTCGAACTTCCAAACATCCGACCGTTAGCTTCAAACCGCCAATGGGAAGACAAGCGACTAGCGAAAGACCATTTCAGCGGCTATATGTCGATTTTCCACGAACTAAGAAAGGCAATATTGGCATATTTGTCATACAAGATCACTTTTCCAAGCTTACTTTTCTTAATCCGGTGCGAAAATGTACTTCCAATGTTATCATTGAGTACCTGAGACACGAAGTTTTCCCTATGGGAAAACTATTGTCAGCGAAAATGGACCGCAATTTAAGAGTTACGATTTTGGCAAATTGGTTTCTAAATATGGTATTATACATTTTTGTAAGGGTGCCTACGCTCCCCAATCAAATGCTGCCGAAAGAGTTAGCCGCTCCATTAATGCCGCTCTTCGATCATATGAGCGGAAACAAATATTTTTGTGTTTGTGTTCCGATACACTCCCGCCGCATCATCTGCGCCATCCCGCTCCCGCTTGGGCAGCGAAGCCTTTTATTGAAAGTCAGCAAAACAAATGAAGTGGCTGCGGCAGCGATCAACGTTTTGTAACCCTTGTGGTTAGAGATATTAGCTAGCACCATCTGCATAACAGACTGTGGATCCCAAAGGGGGAGAGGCGACATTTTAATGTTTGGGAGCAAAAGGATTTGTTAGATTTGGCGCTTAGTTCAGAGTTTTTTTTTGACGCGGAGTCATCTCACTGACACTGGAACGCGGCGGGAAACTCTCCGAACATAATTCGGCATATATTCAACCATTTCATTCATTTATATGTCGCTTTAGTCTGTGTGATTGCTAAGGGATTCGCTCCCATTTTAAATTCTCCGAAGAGGGGAAAAGCTCCCTGGAGGCAGAGACAAAGTACGTTTATGCTCAGCCTTTAGTCTCAGCGTTCAGTTCGCATAATTAGATCGTCGCATCTGCAAACCGGCCAAAAGGGTCATGCTGCAGGTTAATGACAAACGATAGGAAAAATCCGTGGAGCTAAATGCTTCAATTGAAAATTGACTCAACAAATATGTGATAGTTTTATTTTTTGTTTGGTGCGAAATAGACTTTTGTTTTAGCTGGAGTTCAATTGGAGGATTCTGGTTCCGAAATAGATTTTGGAGGAAACTTTAAATCTACATCATAATGATTGAAAGGGTAGCTAGAGTAGATTCAAGGCCACTAAAAGTTTGTAGAGGAAGAGTTTATTTTATTATTTTTGTGTATTTTGGTTTAGGTTTCTGGGGTCGCAATGCTGCCGGCTGGGCAGCAGATGATCAAGGGTAGCGAAGAGCGCTGGCAAACAAGACACCAGGAGTGGTTGTTGATGGCGTGAAGATGTTTGTTTGATTCATCCATACAATATTAAGTCCAGAAACTTAGATTTAGGCGGCTCTTGAGTTCTTTGTAGACTGGTTAGTTCTCAGTTACTGTCCACCTTTTAATACAACTTGTTAGCTCATTTTACCTTTCAGTTTCTAAGTGTATAAATTTTATAATTACATATGGAATAGAGGCCGCAAAGCATTGCTTCGCGAACGAACTTTGGTTACTTGAAGTGTTTGAAACGCATCTTCTTTAACCACACCAATTATGACAAATCTTTTTATTTGTACATACCAATCAATCCCAGTCTGTAAAAGCGTATTATTCGTAAGAGAGTCAGTAGAGGTGAATTTTGCTTACGATATTGGGATAGACTACTGAGACCGCACGCGTTCATGTTGTTGTTGTCGTTAATATTACGGTAGTAAGGAAGGGTATAGTACTAGTGAGCACATATGTAAGTCGACTTAGCCGGTGAATGAGCGCACTCTTTTGGTAGCTGTTAGTCGATGAGTCGTGAAGGAGACAACCGTGTTTTTCTTGCCGATCGTGACTTTGATTCCTGGCTTTACCGATTGCACTTGTTAATGTTCTATTTGGATTTGACATTGCAGTTAGTTTTAATTTGCTAATTTGGTTTCCAGTTTTTAACAAACAATTGCGATAGGGCATAGCTGCCAGCTTGTTTTCGCTGTTTTTTTTTTTTTAACTCTCTCGTAAGAGCGTCAACGTTCCACGACTTTTCAGAGCACTTCTCGAAGCCAGCACCCCTGCAGCCAACTTGTACGACATTATTTTCTTAAATTGTTCCATAAGAAGCCATAGCACTAAGAAGATCCAGATTTGACACCCTCGACACCCAGTTCTTCACGTTAGAGCTGCAGAGTTTAAACACTGCAGATACCGCTGAACAGATAACGGATTCCGGCATGAGCCAACTTCAGGCTGCTTGGAACGACTTTATGTCAACTTGATATGCCCCCTCACTAGACAGGAAACTCGTGTACTCGAGGAACCATGCGAAAGCCGTCGGTAGGAACGACTGCGTTAAGGCAAGGCGACGATATCAGCGCGTCTACGGCCTGATCAGCTGTCCTGGTGAAGCAGTCACCGTACCAGCGGTTATAGAGCCCTAAAGCTGGAATTTGGGACACCAAAACCAGATGATTGTTTGCAATATGCAATACGCAGTGAACGACGGCTAAGGCAACGCATATATAAGACCATCGTCATAAAGGTCAGCAGGAAAATAAGTGCACGCCACACAAATACTCTAAACAGATATAATCATCATAATCGTCGAGAAACAGTTTCACTTGAGATCACGACGCACTCTTTAGGAAGGCTTAAAACACAACTATGCAATGTACTGCAGGACAACACCGAACGTGCCTAAGCCAACCAAGGCAAGCATTATAACCTGCGTCACTTATCTGGCTCTAGAGCCTTCAGCACCGGCCGAAGAATTGGCTAACATTGTCTTCAACATTACTGCCCTCAGTATCATTCGTAACCTCCCCTGCATCAGAGTTGCTGCACCGCAGCATCGATTTTGGTAACCGTGTTTATTAACAAGAATCACGATATAGCAACCAAATGGAAATTAAGCTTATACACAGGAAATGCGTTTTCCCACATGGAAACCGGTTTAAGAATTTCAACTAATAAGAAAACAATAAAAGAATCTAAGAATCTAATCTACAAGACGGAATTGAAATACCCTTGCAGTAGGTAATTAAATAATATAGGTTCATTTCAGGTTTATAAATTGTGTACTCACATGTGTCGATTTGGACTCTGCAGTTATATCGTTCACAGAAAGTTAAGACAATCCGAGTTTCAGTACCATCGATATAGACATTCCTTAGCGCTGAATCCTGTGGTACATTTATGTCTGGAGCATTGGAATTAGTATTCTGTGAATGTACCAGAGATCTGCATTAGTCCACCGCAACTACAAGTATACCGCATACACACACAGTATTTTTTATACTCGAGTTTTTACTCGTGCAAGCGACCACCGCATACACATTTGTGTGTGCAAAAACAACACAAACATTTTTGGTGCCATGTTATTTCACAATGATTAATTTTTGGAGTTAATTAGTTTTGTTGGTATTTAACAGAAGGGTTAATTAATGTAAAGAAATAATAAATAATAAATAAATGGACAAAAATTCCGCGCGTGAGCGAGATACAGTACATTTTTGATTGTGTCTTTCAACCGCATATTTTTGTGTATTGTCTGTGTCCTACTCACAGACACAGCGGTGTTAGTAACACCGCAACCGCATATTATGCGGTGTTAGTAACACCGCAACCGCATACTATGCGGTGTGAGTAACACCGCCACCGCATTTTAAGTGAGTGTACTTGTAGTGCTCAAATGAGGCACCGATGCCGATCTCTGGTATGTACCAACAAATAGCAAGCAAATGGGGAAATTAATTTTTAGTTTATCTATATAATTATTGGGACCAGAACGTTTCTGGAATTAATAAATAAAACGAAAATGTATTAGTCTTTATAAATATTTATTTTATCACTGTTCACGCCACGCGGGCTTATTTTGCGGAGGTAGTGTGATCTCGTACACTCGTTCTCTCTCTCCCTCTTTCACGGAACTTTCGTCCACAGAGGTTCAGGTCCGTTCTCCCAAGATAGTTAAGCCTTCTTGAATTTAGTACCAATTTACCATTCTTCTAATAAAGAACTCCAACGCACGTCACACTATGGCCGGAAAGATACAGATACTATACAAAAATCAAATTTTTGATGACAACGGATCAAATCAAATTTGTTATTGCATTCGACAGGTAATAGTTCAAAAGTGTTGAATCCAAAAAATTATTCAAATCGGTTCAGTATTTTAGAAGTTACACGTGTTCAAAGTTGAACCTCTTTTGGGTTGAAAAAAAGAAGTACGTTTTTTAGATAAATTCTGACGTTGAGGTCGATTTTTAAGTAAAATATGTAACCGACCGGCATGGTTATAGTCTCAATCGAAAGGGTCATCAAATCTCTGAAAAACCATGGTAGAATATGATTAAAATGTTTATTGCACGAGAAGGCATACCTGTTTTACCGAAGTACTAATTTTCACCTATTTTTCAACAATGGAAAATAAAAAAAAAAAATAAACACCTACTTATGGGTTTGGCGTATTAGGTGTTGTTCCTGAATATGTTCTTTATCATATTCAAAAAAGATCGGCTGCCCCAAGAAATTCCAAGGCAAAAGATACTTTCAACTCCGCGTAAAAAACGCGCTGTTTCGTGCAAATTCTGCTACAAGCACAGTCGCTGCGCAGTACGAAATTGTATGGCGGGCATACATTTTTTCCTGTATTGGCGGCTTGTTTTTCAATTCCTGACTTTGTAAGGAAACTTAATGATTTGAAATGAATGTATAATGATTAAATATTCTTCAAAAATATTAAATAATCTTAAATTGAATGATTATTTTGAACAAATAGTACATAAATAAAAAAACATTAATAATTTTTCAAAGTTGGATAAAAATTGAGAAAACTGCCTAAAAAATTAATTTTCGAGTATAAAATCTACTATTTATCACACCATATAGTATGACCACTCAATGAAAAGGTACTAAAACTACGTTTCATTTAAAAAAAAATTATGAAAATATCTCAACTGGTTCAAGAGTTATGATTTTTGCAACCCAAATGTATCTAAACTGCCACTGTGTGGCGTTACACTGGTCTTAGTAGGTGTAATAAAACCTCGCTTCACAAACTTATTTTCATACGTTATCCCAACAGTTCAAATCTTAATTGATATATAACATTTTACGATCGGACATTCGTAAACTTATTTTTGATTGGGAGAACGTTTGTATATAGAGTCGCGTTGCACACACACTTGGTGCTTGCTACGGGGACAAGCATCTACAATAGTTAATTTTACATAAAACTCTATGAATATATATATGTATATCCCACAATACGTTTAAAACTCCTTATTTAACTTTATATAGTAATAATATAATAGATTGTTAATCTTACTTGTTTTATAACAGTGTATGGAGGATAGTTAAACCCAGCAATGGTGACTTCGCGTCCCTTCAAATCTTTAAGTTTGTCCGGGAAAAGAGATTCGCCCTCCTGAAATCTTTGTTCTGAAACATAGTACTTATCAAGAAGTATAAGCTGCGCTGGGTTTTCTGCTCTAGGTCCAACATATTTGTTTGTCTTCATGTCGAAAACACTACCGGTTGCATAGTCTCGTACCACAAAAAGAAGGTTTGCTTGATCTGTAATAAATTCAATAAAGACGAGGTAGAAATAAAAGACTATGATAATTACCCTCGAAAAACGGTCTTTTAAACAGCTCTTCCTTGAACTGCTTTGCAACGTATGCGAAAACGAATTTGTTATGTAAGGACCGCCATATTGAATACATTGAAGCCTTTGTAAAGGCATCCACAAAACGAATGATATCTGGACCAAATACAACAAATGTCTGACAAAACCATCAAACGATTTAACTAATGTAATAAAACAACTTATTTTAAAGTTTTACCTGACAGTGTGTAACCTCAATGGATTCTGTAATTTTGAGCAGCAGCTCATTACCATTATCCTCTTGTAACTGATATTTTTTAAATCCTGCATTCACTACATCCCGATCAAATGTTTCGTTTAATGATTTCATATTTAGTAAAACTAAACTAGTATACTGTGCAATTTGTTGTAGTTGTATCATAAATTTCTCATTCAAAAACATACAGACTGCACTTTCACTGAGATAACTTCTTGCTATTTAAAAAACGTTTATTAAAAATGCTCTTTAATGAGGTTTTATAATTACTTATAGCAGCTATAACAAGGGACCATCCCTGGTCGATTAAAAGCATTTTGATTTTACAATTCCGTAGTTGATATTGAAACGACCACCTTCAATTGGAAAGTGAATCCTAAATGGGGGCTACGAACTAAACCAACGTCAATTTTTGATTTCTTAGCAAACAAATTAGCCGATTGGATAATAGACATGTAAACATCTTTCAAAATTCTATTGGTGAAATGTATTGTATTTAATTCTTAGACGGAATACAGATACATATATATATTGTGTCTTTACGTAAAAAGTACTTGCACTCAGAGATTTGCATATATCTAAATAAACAATTTAATAAAATAAACAACAAACTGAAATAACTTAAGCTCTTAATTCTGAAATTTCAAGGTGCCTTATCTCGTAGTAGATGAGAAGGTGTTAAAAAAAAAGCATAATCCATTTTAATAAATTTTTGTTGAGTCATTCCAATTGGCACCCCGAAGTTTGTATACCTGCAGTTAGCAATTGCATTCATTTCGGGCAAATAAATACAAAAAACTAAGAGAAGATATGTAAAATATTTATATGTACATATCATATGTACATATGTACAAAATATTTATATCTCAGAGTTGAAATATCTAAAATAATATAAATTATAAATATAGAACAACCAAACAATTTAAAGTTTTGTATATGCTGCTAATTTGACCTAAATATTGTATTATATTATTTTTAATTTTGATTCTTAAATAAAAGAATATATTTATATTTATCAATAGATATGTAGATATATAAATAAAACAATCTTTAACTCGACTTTCAGACATCCGATTTGGATGGTTTTTTTCCGTTGGATTCGTATTTTCTGGAAGGAAAACAAGGGCTATAGAGATTTCGTAAAATCTTTGGAAAAACCGGAAAATTTTAAAAATCGTTTTTAGCTACAAACGTCACACAATAGGTCGCGCAGTACGCCGAAATCGATATTCGTAATTCAAATCGATATCCACGATATTTAGTAACAGAAACTATTACTGGAAATGATGGTTGGTGATGGTGATTATATCCGTCGTATCGACGACGTTCACCTGCAGATATCGGAAGAACAGCAACTGTCAAGATATTGTGGTTGATAATCGGTGGGTCGATATATTTTCTCCATAGCTAAGCAGACTCTCTTCAAGGCGCACACTTGCAAGTATATGAATATGGCTGATTGCGAATAAAAATGCATTGGATGAAGTAACACAGTTCTAAATGACCCGCTATGTGAGTAGCGAGGGCCTTTACTTGTTGCTAAACAAAGTTCGTGGACCGATTTCATTCCAAGATTTGAAAACAATTGATGCTCATTTGTATGCAACGTTTCAAGAAGCGTTTCAAAGTTTGTAACTGTTAGAAAATGATGCGCAGTGGGATTACACTATGACCGAAGCTGTCATTACAGCAAATCCGAATCAAATTCGTACTTTGTTTGTATCCCTGTAGTACTGCTGGTGGCAATTGACCATGTTGCACTACCTACTCCACTAGCCCATACATGAGTGGTTCGGTAGGTAACCCTATGGTAAATGAGCGTTGAACCACCAAACAAATTTCTTTGCTAGTTATCATATGGGTACCTACTGGATTGACCCTAAGGTAAACGAACTTCGAACGAATGATATCATTCTAACCACATGTTTTCCATCAAACCCAGCTGAATTGTGGAACAAATTCAAAGATGATTTGAGTGGAGATATTCTACATCGAAGGATTGGATTGATAATGTCTAACAAGGTGCTGACTGAGTTGGGAATGCCATGGCACATGCATAATTTAGCATCTCAGCAACATTGTTATAAGGCGGTCGAACCTCTCATTTACCAGTCACACACGATCGACAGCTGCAGACGAAATTAATGCTTGCTTAATGTGGATTTTGTGGCTATATGTAAAAGTTTGTGTAAGTTGACCACCAATATGCGTGTTGCCCAGCGGAATGATCAAACAGCAAAAATCTTCTCAAAACAATTGTTGGCAAAAATTACAGTTGATTGTGTGATGGAATTGATATCATTTCCACAAAATTTCTGTAATTTAACTGAATTGAAAAAAGATCTACTCAATAACGTTTTTCCTGACATTTGAGAAAAATACAAGAATCACTTATGGTTGAGTTCACGAGAAATATTGGCGTTTAAGAATAAGGTTGTAGACCAGTGGTTCCCAAACTTATTTTGTCTACTGCCCACTTTGAGAATAAATATTTTTTTAGCGCCCCCATTTTTTCACCTAATTAAAAACCACTATAACTTCAAATTAAATTAATTCATTATTGTGACTTATGTATATACAGGGTGTGTTAGATAAGTAATGCGCATGGTCTCATTGTAATGCAACTATCTGTCGTAGCTCTTTCGGACCTGTCTTAAATAAAAGAAAAAATGACTTTGCGCTAGGACACGTCCTTCCATTTCTATTGAAATGGCACACTCCCCCCCAAATTTTAAGATAGGTCCGAGAGAGCTGCGACAGTTAGTTGCGTTACAATGAGACCATGCGTATTACTTATCTAAAACACCCTTTTTGTATATTATGTATATTTACCAGGGACCGAAAATAATGATTATTTTTATTTTTCAAAAATAAAAATCTAGTTCATTTATGATTTTTTTCAATTTGATCAAAAATAATCATTACATTTGAGTAAAAAAATGAAAAATCATGAATAATCATTATTTTTGATGAAAATAAAAAACTTTCAAAAATAATGATTATTCATGAATTTTATTTTTTTTGATCAAAATAAAACTCAAAACCAAATCACGGAGTCTGTGTAAGACTTTTTACCAATATTATTTCATATTCTTGTATAAGGACCGCTAAGATACCCCCCAGTACCATTTTTTATAAATATCGCGGCAGGGTAATAGGTTTAGGACAAAAAATGTCTGAAGTGTCAATCAACTGAAGTTTTCGGTGATTATGGAGCAAGAGGAAGTAAAAAATGCATGCATTGAGAGTAGTGAGTAGAGCAGTGAGAGCATATATAAGACTATCTGCAAAGTTTCATTCAGATAGCTTCAAAACTGGAGGAAACGGACTAAATTTATAATACCCTGCAAGGGTATAAAAACAGCACAAAAACCTTAAGAACGTATTATTAAATAACAAATTTTGTACTGGAGGGTAGTTTTGCTGTCCTTATACGAGAATATGAAATAATATTGGTAAAAAGTCTTACACGGAACGCGTGATTTGGTTTCGAGTTTTATTTTAATAAAAAAAAATAAAAATCATGAATAATCATTATATTTGAAAGTTTTTTATTTTCATCAAAAATAATGATTATACATGATTATTATTTTTTTTACTCAAATGTAATGATTATTTTTGAAGAAATTGAAAAAAAATCAAAATATAATCATTATCATTTGATTTTTATAATAAAACTTATAATGATTACGGTCCCTGATATTTACGGAGAATTCTAAACGAAACTTTTACTATAACCCGCAACTTGAAACCTGAGCGCAGTAGTACCAGTAGTACGCAAGAAGTACCTCAATAACTTCCAAACATGGTGCCGGTGCCGCATAAACTTATTGAACCTAAACGGCTCAAAATGCAAGCTAATGATTTTTTCTCGTGTCGCTCCCAAGCTCGCGACTTACACGCTAAACTGCTGCTCTTTGGAAAGAATTAAAATAGTCGATGATTTGGGTATCCGACTGGACCCTAAACTTGACTTTATCGATCATATTTCGTGCATGGTGAATAAAGCCAGAGGTGTGCTTGGTTTCATTAAACGGTGGTCGAAAGAATTCAATGACCCTTATGTTACAAAATCCCTATATATTTCTTTAGTTCGTCCTATCTTAGAATATGGATCTTGCGTCTGGAGCCCTCATTATGGGGTTCACAGTAAACGCATTGAGTCAGTTCAGAAGAACTTTTTGCTTTTCGTTTTACGCGCTTTGAACTGGGATCCAAACCAGAGGTTACCATCGTACTCTAGTAGACTTCTCCTAAATAACTTACCTTCTTTAGCTAACCGTAGAACCATGCTTGGCATTACGTTCATTTTTAACCTTATCCACGGTGACGTGGAAAGTGCTGACTTGCTGGGTCAGCTTAACTTTCACGTACCGAGTAGAAATACTAGATCCTATATTCCTTTAGTTTTGCGCCACTGTAGAACGTTTTTTGAATTGCATGAACCCTTTAGAGTCTTATGTGCAAATTATAACGATTTGTACATGATAACATCAAACGTAGATAGCCTTCCCCAACTAAAAACCTTAATACTGACTCACTTAGTACGCATGCAGGCAAACAATCTGGCACCACGCCAGTAGTCACTTCCTCATATTCCTTTTCTATACTTTCATTTGTCGCGCCTACTAACACCTAACACGATTTGGTACTCATTTGGAATTTGACTTACTTTCATACTGCCAACTTTACGTCGCATGTTCTCGTGTAAGAAAGCCATCTTCCTTATTTGTATTCGAGCCAAATGGGTTGACGAAAAACGAATCTTTATTCCTTTGCAGACACACATTTAAATTTTAAAATATTTTTATTATCGAATAATTTCTCTTGTCGCGTTTTAGTAGATTTCATAAGTGAGAAGCATTTTTTTCCGTTTCGTTATTTCTACAAAGTTTCACTTTCAATTGCACTTTCTTTCTATTTTTTACACGGCCACAACTGCCGACACTGTACATATAAGCCATTGCACAGTGTGGCGTTTAAAAAAAAGTTCCATAAAAAATCCCACTAAAAAATATAATTCAACTTTATAAATGATTAACACCGACAATGTTTCAAACTTATTTAAATTATTTTTATATTTAGACTGAATATATCGGCAGCTGAAACAGCTGTTCCAATACAAACTGCTTAGTAAATATTTTCAGTCATTCAGCGATCCCGAGGTCGTTGAAAATATTGGTTATATGACTGAAAAACCAGTGCGGCTACATAGTTAGTATAAATCAACGTTTTAGACTACAAATAAAAGCTTCAGTAGTCTTAAATTATTAAAGACATATATGTTCAATACGGGTAAATATATCAGCGATACATTGCGAAAATATTGAGAGTAAAGCTTTTGTATCAAATTTAAAATTTCTGACTCGAAACGACTAAAGCAAATCAACTTTGCTAATCACTTGACATAATTTATCCTATCAAAATAATTTCAAATTTACAAAAAACGTAAATTTTCGTTGAATTATTATTATTATTATTATTTTTTTATAGCGATATCGAATCAGAAATCTTTTTTTTATTTATATTAATACTGCTCCATTAATCGTAGGCTGACTACTACTTCTCTGTGTACATATGTATACATAAGTTGCCTTTTGTATGCTCTGGGTGCTCATCGTCACTAAGTGGGCTTCCACTACCTAGGTTCTTCTATCCCCACTCAAACTCTGCAAAGTACATTAATTTAAACATTAGTTTTAAGTTATAAATATATGTATAACAAAAAAAAAAAAACAAGAAAGAAAGCTAACTTCGGCATGCCGAAGTTTAAATACCCTTGCAGTAATTAAGTAAGACTTTTTCGTTTTCTCGGGTACTAACATAAATGTTGGACTACTATATCATATAGCTGCCATAGGAACAATTTCCAATTTTTAACATATCTTCATATAATTTTAGATATGGCCCTTTGTATCTAGAAACTCGGACTTCTTATCATATAGCTGCCATAGAAACGATCGTTAAATGTACAAGAAAATCAAAACTGTGAATCTAAAACTGTAACTGTAAAACTGTAAACGTAGTTTAATAGGTGAACGTTAAACCTTTTTGGTATATATGCTTTATATAATTCCTGTTAGTTTTTCTTTTCATTTGATCACATTTGGCGAATTTATAATAATCCAATTGTCAGCTGTAAGGGTTTAAAAACTTCGGCGAGCCGAAGTTAGCTTTCTATCTTGCTTAACATTATTTAAGTCCATCGAAATAATTATTTTAAATCTTCTTCCGCTTTCTTACTTGTTTTTTTATTAATTTTTTGTATATTTTTGTATTATCTCAGTTATTATATATAAACAAAATAAAATATTAAAAATAAAAATGTATAATAAAAGGTTTTTTGTTTTTAATCTAAACTAAAGCTATTTCTTAAAAGCTTCCGTTCTTTTAGATTTTCTCCCCATAGTGTTCTGAATTTGATTAATACAAAAATAATAATTTCATTTGTCAGAAAAGTTTTAATAACAATTAACGATAAATTTTTTAATGATAAACGAAATATTCTAGTAATGTAAAGGCTATACTTAGACAAATACTCCGTAAACATGTTACGTGGCTTTGACATTTACAATAGCACCAAAATGACAATTGTTTCAGTATCTGACAGAAAAAAAGAAAGTCTGCGCAGTTTGTAATTTGATCCAACCTTTCCCAAGCTATACACGCTACTGGAGATGTACAAAATAATTATATTTAAATAATAGAGGTTTTACCGCTTACCCAGATTAATCATATAACTTGCCTGATAGCCCTAAATGTCAAATATTTGATATAATTTCCCGATCGGGCAGTTTTGACTTATATACTACCGGCAATCAAATGAACTTATTTAGACTTCATAAATATTGCAAAATTGTTATACCCTTTCCAAGGGTATACAAATATGTAGGTATTAACGCACTAATACCGGCCGCTTAGAACAAGAGCATTATAAACACAATTTGAGAGGAGAAAGCGCAACAATGGAAGAGATTACGGTCAATAAACGGTTCACAGTAGGTTTCAAACCGGCATGCTAAAGCACAATAATATCAAACAAGTTGGATCAAACTTGTTGAAGGTCAAAACTGGTTGCTGGATTCGTGGTTAAACAACTCAGGCAGTGCTTTCTATGCGTTCGGTGCTGAAACAACGCCACACGCCGTACTCCGCGACGGAATATTATTCACAGTGAAATGACCATACATCATAGTAAAACAATTATACAAACATACATATGTTTAATAGCAGCTCTTGTCTTATCCAAAAGCACATGTATTCTTAATTCATTTGAAACTAGACAATAAAAGAGCCAAGTAAATGAAAACAAAAAATGCACCGAGTATTTGGAAAAAATTATACATACTCTTCTATTGTGTTAATTTTAATCAAACGTGATTTACGCTAAAGTCAAATATGCCGATCTGCAAGCTGCCTCTGACCCTAACGCAAAAGCTGTTGCCCAGCGAAATGTGCGGCCAAGACAACTCTTTAGACTCAAGAAAGTCAGCCAATAACAGTGCTGATATACCAAAAATGAAGCTGCTCAAGGTTAACTATGTGCATAAGTGCAAGGAGGCTTTAATAAACAGGTCAAACGAGTCGCCACTGTCTACCCGACTGAACAACCCCACTCGTTTCGAGGGGCTATGCAAACAGTTCAGAAGTCCAGCACATATCGGACCTGCCTGCCAAACCGGTTCTAATGTATTGTTGAAGAACTCAAAAAGTCTTTTGGCCTCCCAAACACAATTAAGATTGAAGTCCTGGCCAACTCAAAAAAGCAGCTCCTTGCTTCAGGAGCCAAATGGGAATGATTGTTCATGTAACAAGGCAATTATATGTGATTGTAATAATTCACTTACTTGGAAATATAAAAGCTCTCAGTGCGACTTTCTGCATGAGGCACTCGGAATAAAATCACGTTCCGACCGAATTGCGCGGATCGAAAGCACAGAAATGGGGAATACACTTCTAAGACCCGAACCTTCCATTCGGAACATGAAAGCCCAAGATTTAAGTCTGTCTGCATCAAAATGGATAACTTTAGACGCGGAACCAGACGGTAACGCAAGCTATAAAAAAAAAACCAAGCTAGAGAGAGTTCACATTCGCAAGAAACGGGAGCCACTGCATATCATTAACCGCTTGGTGGAAGAAAAAGAACGGTTCAACCATCACCATATTTCTCAGAGAAATTATCGCGATAAAAGTTATGACTACGCTGTACCAATTGACAGACACCATAGAGCAAATCCAAAATGCTGGTCTGATTCTGGTGTTTATTCCGATAATTGCAATAGCCAGAAGCAAAATAAGCAATATAATCTTTCACAGCATGTCGTGGAAACTAATGGAGACAAATCGGAAAGAAATGCATCCGTCAAGCCAGAAGAAAATATTTCAAGTCATATAAATCCCATTGGTGGTGACCCAAACGACTTACAGAATTTTTCCAAGAAGAATCTGACCAAGGTAACGACTAACGAATTGATACAAGCCGCTACAGAAAATATAAAGCAGTGTAACATTGAACAAGAGCGCAAGCTAATTAATATGAAAGTAAGAGCAAAGGAATCAAAATACAACGGCTTTTGGGTTACAGAGACGTCTAATAGCAAAGGCTTCAATGAATTCATTAACTCGTCTAGAGCCGATCCTATTGTAGTGTCATCTAACGCATCCACGTTGTCGTCCAACTGTGGAGAATCCTGTTTCGATAAAAATTCTCTGTCTGATTCTGAAAAGGATTGCTGTGAATGTTATGGACAGCAGCATTCAACGTCTCCCTTAAGCTGCCTGGTGAAAGATTGTTGCAACGCCGTCGGAGGTGTTTTCTGGAATAATGCATATAACGAGATTTCGGCAGGAAAGCCTACCAGCTGTTGCTGCAGCTTGTCGAGCTGTGATGAAGATAACTGCTCATACTTTGAGGAAAGCTTAGGTGACGACTTAAAGTCCGAAACAGTACACCTGGAAAGCGACTTATCCGAAGATCTAAAACAATACCAAAAGGTAATGCAAAATGTAGGAACCGTGGATGGTGGTAGCTAAAAAAGCTTAAAAATAATTATACACCTCTAATAAAACGCGGAAGTCAAGATAGCTCCCACAACCTATCGTAATAACCTTCCGCTTTGCTACTATTTTCCTTATTTTTACTCCGAATCATTGGTTTGTGAATTTTCTTTTTGGATGTGTACATTATATTTATACTGATCCCGATCTGCGCATTTTAATGTTTTTCCGTAAAACTAATTATATATTTCTCAGTAGATATTAATTATAAATTTACATACATATATCACGAAGTTATTTTTATTTTTATGCAGTTGGACACTACAAATGTATATTCATATTTATTCTGACAAATGAAAGACTAAACCTTATTCTTAAGCTCTTAAATAAATTGGTTAACACACAAATGACCGATGAATGATATAATATAATAATTCAATATTAATAAGATAATAATTCAATATTAATAAATTTTAAAACATTTTTTTTAAATCTTATATATTACGAATATCTCAAGGTTTATGGGTGTATGTTAAAGAATAACATTTTATATTTACAATATGGGCTATTCTCTGGAAAGCACAACCGCGGTCAAAAACTAAAAAGTTCTCTAAAATTATTTTTTTAAGTTACATTAAGAAATGTTCACATTAATCAAATTTTAATTTTTATTCTAAAACAAATTTCGAAATATTCGAACGCAAGCTCGCGCAAGCACGATTTTACATTATTTTGACGAAAAACATCATAGACAAGAAAGAAAGCTAACTACGGCACACCAAAGTTTGTATACCCTTGCAAATTTTATCAAATTAAAAGAAAAACTAAAATAAATTATATAAAGCTTTTATATACATATGCGTAACTCTCTGGAAAGTACATCCGCGGCAAAAACCACAAAAAATTCTCTAAAATTAATATTTTTAACATAGTAACATTAAGAAATGTTCAATGGATACAATTTGAAAGTCTTTATTCATATTGTAAAACAAATTTCAAAATTACGAATTTTCATCATTTTCATGAAATACACCATAAAAAAGATTATATTTTTGTTGTGTTTTTATAAAAATCTCAAAAGCACACAACTTTTGCTTTCTACATATCATTACTGGGAGATTGCAAGGAGTCAAAAGAGATATTTATACTTCTCTGATTTACCTAAATAGTAAAAAACATCAATGTGATTAAAACAGTGATTAAAATTAAATTTAAAAAAAATACTTAATATTTTAAATTGAAACTAAAATTTGTATTAATTAAAATCAATGCACACTTTAAAATTATTTGCATTAATTTTTGTGAATATCTCGAAAACGAACCTCTGCCCAAAATATTGGCACCATATATAGTGCTAATCAAAGGCTTTAAGTTTCATAATTTGTAAAAATTACATAAAATCTTGGTACACGTTTTTTGCAAGTTCGAATGTGTACGAATGTCGCGTTCAACATCAGAGAGTTACCCATATATCAAAAAAATTCGATTTTAACGTTCACCTATTAAACTACATTTACAGTTACAGTTTTAGATTCACATTTTGTATTATCTTCTACATTTAACGATCATATGACAGCTATATGATATAATAGTCTGATTTTGATAAAATTAAAATTGTAATTTTAGAATAATAGCCATATCTACAATTTTATGAAAATATGTGGAAAATGGGCTATATTATAATTTTTTCTTCAAAAATTTTCAATCGTTACTATGGCAGCTATATGATATAGTCGTCCGATCCGGCCCGTTCCGACATATATAGTAGTGAGAGCATATAGAAGCATATGTGCAAAGTTTCATTCAGATAGCTTTAAGACTGAGGGACTAGTTTGCGTAGAAACGGACGGACAGACAGACGGTCAAACGGACATGGCTAGATCGACTCGGCTGTTGATGCGTTCCACGCAAAATTAGCCACCAAAATTGTTTTCCTTCATATATTTTTTTTCGGTTTATTACTTGAAAATATTCGATACGTATTTTTTTATTTCAATCTGATACTTGGAATTTTCGAGAAATAATTTTCTAAAGTTTCCCGTTTTTAAAAAAGGTACTTTTTTCATCCGCATATACTGAGAAAACTAATGAAGATACACAAATTTGTCCAAGACATGAAACGTGCGCCCTTTCCTTAGCTTTCCAATAAGTTAAACTAAAAAAAAAAATTTTCTTTTATGAAAAAAATTAAAATTTAATTAAAAATTTAAAAATTTTCAAATTTGGACCTAATTTTTTTTTTTTAACTTTAAAAGGTAGCCTTAATGCTTGTGTAAATCCTGATTAAATTTCAGAGTGGAGAAATGAATACTTTCGGAGCAGTGAATTTTTGAATCACCGCTTGCATGGTCGGATCCTCAAAAAGACACGAAATCAGTTAAAATTTATGGGAAATGATGGGAAAAAATCCGCAATTCACCGCGCCGATTCCACGACAGTCCCTAGGGCTGGCGTGGAATTTTCCATACAAATCATTGGGGAAATCGCGTGGAATCTCTGCGGTACTCCGCAGGGAATTTCAAAATTTCGAAGTAAATTCCACCTCAAATCCCTGTGGAAACCCAGTGGAAAATCCCGGAAAGTCGCCGCGGAAACCCCAGGGAAAACATATAAAAAATATCCGAAAAATATCCTTGTAAAAAACCGGAGCAATTTATTTTCAATGTATTTTGTATTTATTTATATATATTTATATTTATATATATTTTATTTGATGCTTGAACAATTTTTGGTTATCACAACTTCTTTATTCCTAAATGTGTGTGACGGGTTTCTCTGCCGGCGGGTGGCCCTTTAACAGACTAATGATATCTGTAAATAAACTATCAGGCACGCTCCGGTAATCGAATTCGGTAAATTTTTACGATTTCGATTTGAAATCGTAAAATCGGTGCTCTGGTTTTCGAAATCGTACAATTTTTACCGATTTGGAAAACGGGCACCTTTGTCTGTCGGAAATGAAAAGTAAATGCCTTTTTTTATATCAAATCATATCTAATTTAGTAAGGGAAAAAAATAGTTTACTCAGTGGTCTATTGATGTTTATTCCACACCACCACAAGATCATTCTGGCACGTAGTTATTTTATAAAAAATGTATTTCTGACCCCACCTCAAATTTGACAAACCAAATTTTGCCGTCGGCAACAAGCAATTTCGATTTGGCCAGATGCCGATAATTAACTCGCCGAAAGTTATCGCGAAGGTTGCCATACAGTGGTAAAACTAAACAGGCAGGTAAAAATCCTAATAAAATATAAATGAATTCATTAATAAATTTAAAGCAGGGTCATAAATGTTCTTTATAAATAATGCTATTTAATTTTATTACTTTAATGGTCAAAATTGAACATAAAAGTAATTGAGACCACCGGAATTAGGACAGTGAAAAATGTGGCAGCCCTCTTGTGTGGAAATCAGTTTAAACAGCTGTTTACTGTTGACCTCAAACAGCTATTTACCGACGATGGAACAAATTTTACGAAAACCGGAGGAAATAAAATCGAAATCGTAAGATTTATATAAATGTTAAAATCAAATTGAACTTGCAATATTTTGCACAAATATGTTCATATTAACTTAAACAGAAAACAAACTCCTCATATGAATGTAATGAGATATCCATTTACACCGTCGAAGTTGAAGGCGGACTCAGGGTTAAGATCAATTAATTAATTAAATTAATTAATTATTAATTTATTAATAAAACACAAATAACTTTACTTACCTCATTATAATATATCACTTTTACGCAACTTTAACTAATACGCAAAACACTTCTGAATGCAGCATAAGTCAACTCTAAATGCAAAGAGAATTAGGAGAAGCGAAAGAAAACCGACCGAAAATGATGGCTCGTGTCAGGAGCCAAAGCAATGCCTTTTAATTTGAACCCCATAAGGCAGAAGATCAAATAAGAACTTATTGGGATTGCCAAAGTAAATTTTTAATACTTGCCAATTCGACTAATTAAATAAAAATTAATTAAATACAATATTAAATATTTATAAATATTACAACTAAAGCTAGGTATTAACATAATCTAAATTTTCTTAAAGCGGCCAAACTCCATATAAAAAACCATAGCGAAAAAAAGAAGAAGATGTATTTTCTGACACCTCGCTTTCTCGGGTACTAACATAAGCTAAATCTAGCTAGCGAAATGGGTAAGAGCGTTGCCAGATCAGGAAACAAAACAGCTGTGATTTCGCTTTCAAAATAAATAAATTTATTTTTTTTGAAAGCTAGATATGGGTTAAATTAAAAAAATAAAAACATTGCTCGCATGGGCAGCTTTTATTGTCGAATCCTTTCATGTTCATTATAAATTAACTTTAAAGTTTTTATGTTCATTGCAATTTAATTTTATAAAGTTTGCTTACATAAAACAGCTGTGCATACGTTTCAGTATGACCCCATTTACGCGTTTTCCGCCTTTTCCTTAAGATATTTGGTCACACTGGTTCCCGAGCGAAATATATAGCAATTTTTCTTAAAGCCGCTTTAAGAAAATTTAGTTTATGTTAGTACCTAGCTTTATTTTAAAAAGGGTATTCTGACGTCGACGCAACATACTTCGTTTTTGACAGATATTTTCCTATTTCACTTCGCACCATTTCCATCTCTCTCTAATATCCGAACTGTTGAAAACCGCTGCACCAAAGTTAAAAAAAAAAAAAAATAGATATGCAGACCGAACTTCGCGAGAGATCGGCAGTAGCCGAACGCAGCACACTTGCACTTTAGATACTTTTGCTTTGCAAAAAATCATAACTCTTGAACCAGATATTTTCATAATACGTTTCTTATACGGTAAGGTAATTTTACTACCTTTCGATTGAGTGGTCATACTATATGGTGTGATAAATAGTAGATTTTATACTCGAAAATTAATTGTTAAGGCAGTTTTCTCAATTTTTATCCAACTTTGAAAAATTATTAATGTTTTTTTATTTATGTACTTTTTGTTCAAAATATTCATTAAATTTTAGATCATTTAATATTTTTGAAAAATAATGAATCATTATACATTCATTTCAAATCATCAGAAAAAAATGTTCCCGGCTTGTAGCAGAATTTGCAAGAAGCCGCGCGTTATTTACGCTGAGTTGAAAGTATCATTTGCTTTTGAAATTCGGGGAGGCAGTTAGGGGCAGCCGATCTTATTTAAATATGATAAAGAACATATTTATTAATAAATATTGACAAAGTAATCAATTTATTAAACATTTGTATAAAAATGGTTTTAGTTATGATACCTTTTTTATTAATGTTAAGCAAAGTCCGACTGGGTTTACATATAGGTAACTCTCTGATGTCGAACGGGACATTCGTACACATTCGAACTTGCAAAAAACGTGTACCACGATTTTATGTAATTTTTACAAAATATGAAACTTAAAGCTCTTGATTAGCACTATATATGGTGCCAATTTCGATTTTGGGCAGAGGTTCGTTTTTGAGATATTCACAAAAATGTGAGGTATTCGCACGCGTCACAGACAGAAGTCACTTTTTTGAAAACCAGTTCAAGCCCCGATTTCAGCGAAACGTGATGAATATTATTCATAAAAATATATATCTTTAATTTATTTAATCTAAGGTGTATGACAATTAAGACCAATCGGTAGTATATTAATACACAAATGGTACAAAAGTTCCATATTTAAGAACAGACCCAATGTGTCTTGAAAATAAGAACTGGGTGTAGGCTCTCCCTCTCTCAACAAACAAGAGTGGTGAGCGTTTTTCATTCGTGTTTTAATATTAAAGAAGTAAGAAGGCAATATATTGCAGCTGACAAAAGCTGAGAAAAGTGCAATTTTTGTTATGTTATGTTAATTATGCCGTGGGTGTTTGTTGTACTGCAGTATATGTATACTTTCATAATAGTAAAATTATTAAAAACGGTTGAGTTATATTAAAAACACACATAAAACATATGTATAACAAACACTAGACATTTAAAACATATTTATAACAATCACTAGAAATTTAAGAAATAAATCATGATAGTATTATTGTGACTGGCGCAATAATTTAAAAGTTGTATACTTGTAGCGCCAGGATAATAAATAAATAAATCTAAATTTAAAAACAGTAGAATTATATTGAAATTACAGGTGTTTTACGCGGATTTTTTATGCTCTTTTGGGTAGTATTTTTATACCATGTACCGTAGGTACAAAGGTATATTAATTTCGTGCAAATGTATGTAACAGGCAGAAGGAAGCATTTCCGACCCCATAAAGTATATATATTCTTGATCAGCATCAACAGCCAAATCGATATAGCCATGTCTGTCTGTCCGTCTGTCCGTCTGTCCGTCTGTCCGTCTGTATGAACGCCTAGATCTCAGCAACTATAAGAGCTAGAGCCACCAAATTCGGTATGTAGGTCGGAATGTTTTGCACGCAGATCAAGTTTGTTTCAGATTTAAAAATTTCCCCCCACTCCCCCGCAAATCAATAAAAACGTTTTGCAGCCACAAATATTACCATAGATCTTTCTTTTTTGCATAGGCATGCATATGTAGAACATGTATCAATACCGAAAATCTGGTAAAGATCGGGTGAAAAACACAAAAGTTATTTACTTATCAGTGTGTTATCTATTTGGCAGCTAGCAACAGGTGCATCCCAAAAAACAACAACAAAACTGATGAGCGCAAGAAACTAACTCCCGTGCGCAAAAAAGAGAGAGGGGTTATCTCTATCTCTGTCTTGCACACGCAAGTGCATGAGATGGTGGTGGTTTTGCAAAGAGCGAGTTTGTTTACATTTCTCTAATAGGCAAAAGTCGCGATCAGCTGATCAGCTGTGGTGTTCCCTGGTTACCGATTTTATTTATAATCGGGAGCTAATTCGATAGGCGATATATTTTGGTACATGGTATATAACAGTCGTTCACGAACGACTGTAGCTTTCTTACTTGTTTTTTTTTAATTTTTGCGTATCTTTTATATAATTTACTGTTCATTTTTTGTATACTATGTTAGCCTGACTCATCTTAGAAACCTATTCGAATCTTAATAATATAATTTTCTTTTAATTTAATATGCATTTTGTAATTTAAAATTGGTATTATTACTATTGTAAGACATGATAGTAAATAAATGAAATGGTTTTAAAAATCCTTGAAGAATTTTTGATGAATCGTTGATTAATTGTTGATGAATTTTTGGTATAAATTCCCAACTTATTTTGTCTACTGGCCACTTTGAGAATAAATATTTTTGCGCTAGGACACGTCCTTCCATTTCTATTGATCTGAGACTGGGCGCGTTGGAAAGGGCACACTCCCCCCCAAATTTTAAGACAGGTCCGAGAGAGCTGCGACAGTTAGTTGCGTTACAATGAGACCATGTGCATTACTTATCTAAAACACCCTGTATGTATATTATGTATATTAACGGGGAATTCTAAACGAAACTTTTAGTATAACCCGCAACTTGAACCCTGAGCGCAGTAGGTAACATACAACATATGTGTTAATCTATTACTGATGAGTTGTTGATGAATGGTACTGCAGGACATTTGGTATGTGAAGAATATATTATATATGTCATATTAAAGATAATTAATATTATCGAATAAGGTAGACCTAATTGTCATTTAAAATAAAAAGAAATTTAATTTATTGTTAATTGTTCTTGTTTTGTTTTTGTTCTTGTTGTTTTAGAAAACACTTAACTAAGTCACAGGCTCAACACTCATGCGTACATACGGGGGGATTACCCCGGCCCGAGATTTTCAGAAATGTCAAGCGGGGGGGAGGCCGGCACTTGGTTACCCCCGGGCCCCGATTTTCTCTCGGCGGCCCTGCACACACCTAACTTACCCTAAAGCCATCCTCCTTCATATTAAACTTAATTCTTCTTCTATTCGTAGTGGCGGTTGGAAAAACGTGGACACCCACTTTGGTTCCTGCTCACAGTACATTTGTTTTTTCTCTTTTCCTTCGGCTTATATACACATGTACATATATTGGGTCATATTCACCGGAATTTTAAACTCAAATCCGCCATGAGAATTGCAGAGCCAGGAAATATAACTCGGCCGGAACTCCAATCCTGCCAGACGATGAAAACTGGGCCCGCGAAATTATGCGCCAGTAAATAAACATTTGCGCCAGGCCAACAAAATTTGGTCAGCCACCACAAAGAATCGCGCCAGGTCCGGACGATGGCCTGGTGTTCCTTCCTCCTTTCGGGAAACTGGGTGTGTGGTCGGCCTTAAAAAAAATCGTAACATTTCCTTGTTACTGCGCTTTTCCACCTTTCACCTTCTTTTCTGCTCACCTCGATGTCGTGCCGATCCGGCTTCCCCAGGTTCTTTCCCAGGCTTCAAATTAAATATTACGTTTTTCTTGGCCACCTTCACTTGCGGGCTGCCCTTACGAAATATTTAAAATTGTTGTACATTTTTAAATTCGCGGGCTGCGTTACCGCACTGTTTCGCGTTCGAACTTCGAACTAACGGAGGAAAACGTAGACGGAGAACACGTTTTCGAACTCCTTTAGTTCCCTATTCCCCTTCCCTTTTATCGGGTGAACGTACCTATTTAGCCTAGTGCTGCCCGTACTCCACCTATTGAACCGAACACCACACATCGATATGGACGAACACAACAACCACATTTTTGGTTAGCACAACTTCTCTCATAATTCCTAAGTGCGTGTGACGGGTCTTTTTTGCCGGCGTGTGACCCTTTAACGGACTAATGCTATCTGCAAATAAAATATATAAATGTTAGAGTTAAATTGAACATTCCAATATTAACCACATACATATTCATTTAAATTTAATTTTCATTTACTCCGTCGCTTTCGAAGACGTTTCCAAGTTCAATATCAATTCTGCAAAGGAATTTATTAAATCAACACAAATAACTTTACTTACCATATTATAATATTTCACTTTTATGCAACATTCAACAGCAACAGCAACAGTCAACTCTAAATGCAAAGAGAATTAGGAGACGCGAGAGAAAACCGAAGGCTGACGGCAGAGTGCGCGTGAGAAGCTAAGCGAAGCGATAATATGGGGCGAGACCGAGCGATAAACCACTGCAAGCATTTTTAAGTGCAATCACTAGAAAGATGTCAGAGTAAGAGCGAAGCGAGTTGCGAACTCAAGCGATAAAGCGAGAGCAAAGCGAGCGAGCAGTTTGCAACCTGCTTTATCGCTTCAGCTCGCTCAGAACGTACGATTGTTTTGTTGTATTCTCGTGTATTTATCGCTTCAACTCGCTCAAAGCTTACGATTGTTTTCGTTTCTCGCAAACCTCACTCTGTAATCTTCTCGCTTTGCTCATAGCTTCTCGCTTCGCTTTGCTTCGCTTCTCGCGCGCACTGTGCCGTCAGCCGAAGAGCGAACATCCTGGCTCGTGTCAGGGTAGCACGATTAAAGCAATGCCTTTTGATTTGAACCCCATAAGCCAGAATATCAAATATGAACTTTTTGGCTTTGTCAAAGTAAATTTTTAATACTTGCCAATATACCATTCGATACATACAAATTCATCAAATATGAAATTTAATATTTATAATCTTTGTTTTCGACAGAGGTTTTCTTATTTCACTTCCCACCATCTCCATCTCTCTCTAATATCCGAACTGTCGAAAGCCGCTGCACCGAAGCAGTTCGAAAAAAAAAATATGCAGTCAGAACTTCGCGAGAGATCGGCAGAACTCAAACGCTGGTCGATTTTTGTTGCGTCTTCTTTGTTTCGAACTTCGCTAAACGGAGCCCATTTAATTTGTTTTTGTTTTTCGAGCTTGCCTCGTGGAAAACCCGTGGAAGTGGGATTTTGGTTTTGCTTTAATAATTGAGGTCTAATTCGTTTGACTTTAATATATTTAGGAAGAAATTTAAATATATAACCCCTTTTATGATAAATTTATTTTCAGACTAGCTGTGCATTTGATCTCAGCTCTATGAATAAAGAAGGTTCTTCTGAATTGACTGCCTCGAGAGATAACGCCAACCAAAGTCAGAATCAAGAGGTAAATTTTTAAATATTTCTCATTATGCGTATGGTTATTAAAATTAAAACCAAATTTTAAAATAAATTTTGGGTCTTAAAATTTAATAACATCACAAACTTCATATCATAGGATCGTTATTATTACAAAAAAATAAAATATACGTGTCTTTCCGTTTTTACCCTACACGTACAACTTTATTTTTTAACGTATCGAAAGTTTTTGGCCAAAATACGAATTTTTCGGAAAAATTATAATTTTATCAGGCTCATATATATATCAACTAAAAATGTTTGCTGGATCTTTTCCGGTTATAAGATGAATCATCAGTTTCACGCATGAGTGACCAGCAGTAATTAGCTAGTATCCTAACTTGGCTCTTTCCTGCAAATCGTTTTTCAATTGTTTATATTTCTTGGTGAAATCTTTCACTTTGTTCGTCGCTGAATTGACCAAGATTATCCAGGAAAAATTCCAAATGAGAGTGCAAAAATACTTGTTTATGGGGAAGACAACGAATATGCCACCCTCAGCAATATAATTAATAAAACGCACGATAGGTTCTATTAATAATATCTGCTCTGTTTATTTGATCGATCGATGCGGAGTTTCGAAGTGAAGCTCGGCTTCCAAAAATATACGAAAAGAGCAGCAGTTGACAATATGTAGTTTAAGAAAACAAAGCGCGACAGATTTAACGAAAGAAGAGGAAGGTGAAAAGAGATAAGATGAGAACGCTGCAGGTGCAGCGGAACACCCATGCGCGCATGCCTAGGTGCTGGCGGTCTGCTCCGAACAATACTTATTTCAAAATTTTTTACTGATATGCGAATTTTTACTATCTTTCTACTTTGAGTGCACATTTTGAATATAAGAAATTATAAAAGTGAGAAAAACTAAAATACAGAACTATGGTATTAAAAATATATTCCAGAATGTCAATTTGTTGTTTAAACTCTGAATTACCTTTTCATTGTCCTCATTCGTTCCCTTTACACATTGTTATTATAGAGCGCTCTGAAAAATCTTGTTTTTTTATGGAGAAAAATCGTCATAACTTCGTCGATTTTCGTTATTATTTTATGAAATTTGTCTTGTTTTATTCGTAATTGACAAGGCAACAACAATAGGTGTGCATCATTGGAAAAAAAACACGACAAAAAAGTGCGAGTTGCATATTTCCAAGCAATACTTTTGCCTTTTTCATTCGAAATAAACAAAAAGTTATTTTTCCTGTAAGCTACTCCACAAAGCTATAAAAAAAAAGCCAGGCGGTTTTCAAATTGGTGAACATTTTTTCGAGCAAGAATTTTTCAAAGTGAAAAAGTGCCGAAAAACGGATTTTTGACCATAAATCACGATTTTGAGGGTGTTAGAAGAATTTCAAACTTGGTTTTGTGTTGTATTCGACCTGCTTAACAATCTCTACTAGGTCACTTCTTAAATTCATTTACTTTTTCAAAATTTGTTACACTGTGTTATTATTAATAATAATTTTGTATAATATTGATGTCAGACATTTTTTTTAATAATGGTAAGACAGCGTGAATACAGTCCGTTACAAATTCTGTACACGTCCATACGTTGCACAATGGACGGAAAGATATTTTCGGGTTGCAAAAATCATTACTCTTGAACCAGTTGAGATATTTTTATAATTTTTTTTTTAAATAAAAGGTACTATTAGTACCTTTCGAATGAGTGGTCATACTATATGGTGTGATTAATAGTCGATTTTATATTTGAAAATTAATGTTTTTTGAGGCTGTTTTCTCAATTTTTATCCAATTTCGAACAATACTTTTCGTTTGTTTTCCCTGAAAATGCTAACATGGTGCATATTTAATATTTTAAAAACAAAAAAAGAATACATTTTAAAGAAAAAAAAATTATTTTTTTGGTTGACCAATTTTTTGACCAATTTTCAATCATTTATGCACTTTTTGTTCAAAATAATCATTCAAATTTACATTATTTAATATTGTTGAAGAAGAATTAATCATTATACATTAATTTCAAATCATTAAGTGTCCTTACAAAGTCAGGAATTGAAAAACAAGCTGCCAATACAGGAAAAAATGTATGCCCGCCATACAATTTCGTACTGCGCAGCGACTGCGCTCGTACCAGAATTTGTATGAAGTCGCGCGTTTTTTACGCTGAGTTGAAAGTATCTTTTGCTTTGGAAATTCGTACAGGCAGTTTCGGGCAGCCGATCTTTTTTGAATATGATAAAGAACATATTCAAGAACAGCACCTCATACGCCAAACCCAAAATCCACCAAAATCCCATTTTTGACATTCCATCAAAGTTGAAAAATAGGTGAAAATTAGTACTTCGGTAAAACAGGTATGCCAGCACGTGCAAAAGATATTATGATTTTATTCTACCTTGGTTTTACCGAGATTTGATGACCCTTTCGATAGAGACCATAACCATGCCGGTCGGTTACATATTTTACCTAAAAATCGACCTCAAAGTCAGATTTTTTCTAAAAAACGACATGCTATTTTTGCAACCCAAAAGAGGTTCAACTTTGAACACGTGTAACTTCTAAAATACTGAACCGATTTGAATAATTTTTTGGATTCAACCCTTTTGAACTATTACCTGTCGAATGCAATAACAAATTTTACGATCCGTTGTCATCAAAAAGTTGATTTTTGCAACGTATCTGTATCTTTCCGTCCGTTGTGCGTTGTAACATTGAGCGCCATCATGTTGCAGGATACATTAAATGTTTGGAAGTAGTCTAATTGCACAACAAATCACAATCTTTCAGAATAATAACCGATCTAGACTGATTTCAAGTGTTATTAACGAATATTACATCACCAAATCGAAAATAGGAAAAACTACGAAATACCTCACAGAGGCAACTACAAATCTGATGGGTAGATAGACCTTTTTTTTTATGTTCTGGTGGTATATTTAATATTTCTATTCTAAACGAAGCTTGTATTTAATTTAAGTCAGCAAAAGTGCATAAAACTTAGTTCCAAACTCCATTAGGTTTTCAGTATACTCCATAGAAAATAAATGTAATTTTAATTGGTTCACTGGAGCAATATAATTTATTTTGCAGACAAGATACTAGATCCGATATTCACTTTATTTTGTCGTCGGTGGAGTATACAACCACTAGTCTGTATTCCAATTTGTTTTTTATGATATTCGTCGATTTTTTTTTAGCATGACCAAAAGAAGGATTTTTACTAAATGTGTTTCCGATTTGCCATCAATTTCGCATATTTTTATTCTCTTGCAGGGTATTCTAATTTTAGTCAGAAGCTTGCAACGCAGTGAAGGAGACATTTCCGACCCTATAAAGTATTTATATTCTTGATCAGCATCAACAACCGAGTCCAGCTAGTCATGTCCGTCTGTCCGTTTCTACCCAAAATAGTCCCTCAGTTTTGAAGCTATCTGAATGAAACTTTGCAGATAGTCTTCTTTGCTCTCACTACTAAATAATTATAACTTTGTCAATTTTCAACAATTTAAAAACTACGGGCCCGGGGGTAATACCCCCATCTTTTCATTTGATCGAATTTGATGAATTCATAATGATCCAATTGTAAGCTGAAAGGGTAAACAAATGTCGGCATGCCGAACATAGCTTCATTTCTTGTTGTAATTACCATCATTTTAAACAAAGTTGGAGACAATTAAAAAAAATTGTCCATGATTAAATAAAAAAAATTTAACTAAATTACGGCATTTTGTCTTTTTACGAGCTTGTTGGAATTTTGCAAACAATTCCTTCATATCAGCATTTTAAAATTTATTATTATTTTTTTTTATTATTATTTAACCCAAATCTTCTAATTTGTAAGCTCCCGAAGGCTATACAAAAATCGGCGTCCCGACGTTGGTATGGAAGTTTTTTGAAATAATAACTTTATTATAATTATTCCTAACTATTTCAAGTTGTTTCATTTCTAAAAATAAAAGTTATAATAGTACATTTTAATTTACGAAATACCCCGAAATCTATCAGAGAACATAGCTTTTTCTCATGCAAGTGACAACTGTCTTGGCTTAAGGGGGCTTAATTTCGAGGCCGAAATTTTTGCCTATTTTCAGAAATAAATTGTGAGAAAACTGTACAAGATAATGAGCTAATTTACTTTTTATTACTTTTGTACAACTTTAAACTTAACACTATTGGAAATTAAATTAAATGAATTTATATATATGTATATTCCTATGACAGCTACATGATATAGTGGTCCGATTTGAATAAAATTAAATTCTATATTATTACAAAATGGCCATGTCTGAAATTTTATGAAAATATGTTGAAAATTGGCTAAGTTATATTTTTTTTCCTAAAAATGTATCGATCGGTCTTATGGCAGCTATATGATATAGTCGTCCGATCCGGCCCGTTCCGACATATATAGTAGTGAGAGCAAAGAGACGTCTATGTGCAAAGTTTCATTCAGATAGCTTCAAAACTGAGGGACTAGTTTACGTACAAACCTACGGACAGACGGACGGACATGGCTAGATCGACTCGGCTGTTGATGCTGATCAAGAATATATATACTTTATAGGGTCGGAAATGTCTCCTTCACTGCGTTGCAAATTTCTGACTAAAATTATAATACCCTGCAAGGGTATAAAAATACATATTTTATTAAAAATTGTCTCCGACTAAAACTATTTAACACTCGATTTAAAAAATATCATTTTTTATGCCAAACAAATTACTATCTGCAAAGCCAATTTCTGCAGGTTATCCGGGCCTGACACCCAAGTACTCGTAGATTTAAAGGGTCGTAAACGACAATGAAAGCTAATTAATAATAATAATTAATAATTTATTTTACTAACAACCAGTCACGCTAAACTCTTTTCGACCTTTTTTTGTTAATTTATACATTTTTGTATATTTCAGGACCTTGAGTCGTTGCGTCTGAAACGGGGCCATGTGCTAAAAGAGCTTTTGGAGACGGAGCGAATATACGTTAATGAAATCAGTTCGATCTTGCAGGTAATAATATACTTATTTAAATTTTAGATTTGTGTAAAACCATTTCAAATACTTAGAAGTATGCTTGAACATATTTTTTAGGAATATCAAAAATAATTTTACTGCAATTAAAGGTTTTTTCAACATATAGATCGTATTTTAAATGCAGTCAACCGTAGTTATATGTATATGACTTAAGTTGTAACAAAACTGACGTTTTATCAAAAAATATATAAGTATTTCGGTTGTTCCATTCTAGCCGTGCGATTATTTAGCTGCTAGCTTATCTAAGGGTTTATAAGTGGCGAGCTTGGTAAAGTCAAGTGAGAATATTGAGTTTATAAGTTTACAAGAGAACAAGTTGTTAATGAGAATTCTAGAGTTAGTCAGAACTTTTTACTCGGACTCAGATGACTTGTGCCGTTGTCAAAAACAATTCTGCAATTCAGAATACTCAAGATTCGTCTGAAAAGAAGAATAAATACACTAAGTGAAATATTAACGGAGTCAAATTCTGTACTAAATGTAGTATAATTTACAAAAAGTAAGATCCGAAAGATTTGTGGTTGTTCATCCTTCCCTAAGAAATCTATGTCGACATATGTACAGAAATTACTGATCTACAAAGGTGCTACTAATTTGGAGCGATTTATATTTGTTTTCTTTTATTTTTTTATCTTCGGACTCCTTGATAAAAACATAGTCTGGCCTATATTTGGCGGGGCATAGAGAAGTAAAGATAATTAGTCAGGCTATTACGATTAATCGTAATTTTTTTACGATTTCGATTTGGCCAAAATCTTTCGATTTCGAAACCCTGGGGCTAGGGGGGGCTTTGCCCCCCCACGTATCTTAGTTGCCTCGCGTTTTTCCAAAAATGAAATTAAACAAAAAGTTCAAATCATCAACAAAGAATTACAAAAGAAAACCTTCAATTATTTTATTTATTATAGTTTGCACAGTGAATATAACAATCAAATCAATCTCTATCTAAAATAACTGCACTTTGCGATCATGTAATGTATTGAATCTTTTCAAAACCATGTCGAGATCTAGTCGTTTGTGCTCAAAAGCGAGAAAGGATAAATTATTCAATCTTTTAGTGGACATGCTTATACGTTGTGGCCGTATGATTCGCTTTAATGCTGAAAATAATGCTTCGCATACTTCCGTTCCTGACGGGAATGTTTATATGGCTGCATAGAGATTGTACACTTTTTCCTTCCTTGACGCACTTTATACAGCTCTGTCAGCACAACCGCCTTAGTTTTTTTAGCTTCCAACTATTTCACCTTGTTCAACTGCTCATTCTTTGCACGGATTCCATCTATGTATTTTTTGGCAATGTTGAGTTCAATTTCACCAGGTAACTGAATTCCCAAATCGGACAATGGCCGCAGCTTATTCAAATTCATCTCATCAGTTGTATCGATAGCTGTAAGAATGGAGTCGTTTTTTACAAAACGATTGGTCATTTAAATTAAAACAATATTGCAATTGCAATACATTCGCCGATGCCATTTCAAAGACAGATGTATTGTTTTTCTGTCGATCAACTGCTTCATTAATACATGCTTTCTAAATGCATCCCACAATTCTGATGTTTTTTGAAGCCCTTATTTCATTCAAGAGCACTTTATCAATGCGAGAAACCAGTAAATTTAAATACGTTGTCTCTTTCATGAATTGGAGAAAATTTTCGACATGGATAACCAACCAGATTTAATCATTTAGCCATTTTTCAGTAAACCTTTTTTTTTTGTCGCGGGAAATGCAATGGGTAAAACTTGAGCCTGAATATTCTTCAAAGTACCATACGGAGATATGTCAAGTAGAGAATTCGACCCGGTTTTGGCATCAACAACAACATCAACATCAGCGGCCGGGCTTGATAAATCAGCTTCGATGCTTTTCGGTGGATCAGCTGATTGTATATTGCTTACCAATAACGGAAAACACGAGTTTTGCGTAACAAGTTTATACTTGTCGAGCTTCCAGGAAAAGCCAAGATGTTAATCATGATATTTGTTCTGTTTTCAAGTGAAAACGCTCCAACAAAAATAAAAATTTTTTTGTTTATCACACCTGATGATGTTTCGCTCAATTGGTTTTAAAAAACCTTGTGAGCTTCGCTTGCTTACACTTTTCAAGTGCATTTTCTTGTTTCCTTTTACTCATTATTCAACACAGAGCACATATAGAAACTGAGAACTGCGGCTCGCTTTTTATCAAACGAATGATCAACAATATTTAAACATACACACATAAACTTTATCGATTGTTTCGAACCTATCGAATCACTTTCACGTGACGTTGTCACCAGCGCAATAAGGCGCCGAAAATTTAAATTGATGTGATTCAAATGATAAAATTCAAATAATATAATTCAACCATAACTATACAACTTTTTTTTATAATGATATAATAATAATAAGACGTATTTTTATATGATCTGCATGGCAATATTGAAATAATTAACAAAACTTTCATTAATTCGTTATATTTGTCTAATATAAGAACCGAAAAGCAGGTGAAAGGAATTATATAAATTAAGAGGTTTAAAATTGCAAAAATTTCTTTGCCCCCCCACACGAAGTTGGGTTGCAATCCCTTTTCAATGTCTGCCAATTTAGCTATCATAGGCCATACTATTCTATTGACTCTTTCCACCTGTCCATTGGCCTGTGGTGAGCCTGCCGCTATCTTTATGTGCTTAATATTATATTCTCCCATAAATTTTGCAAAATCATCGGATGTAAAACAGGTCCCCCTATCTGACACTATACATTTCGGCCTGCTATATGATCTAAAATAATCCGTCTATTATTACAAACAGATGTTTCTTTGCCCTACCGTTATCTACCGGTCCGTAATTATCGATGTGTATTATCTCAAACGGCACGTTCCCCTTTGGGATGCTATGCAGCATTTCTTCTTTTTTTCCCGACTTTGGTGAAAATGCCACACATCTCAAACAATTTCCTATATGCCTAACAACATTTTCTTTCATACTCGAAAACCATTAAGTCTTAACAATAGCATCTATAACCTTATCTCTCCCTAAGTGACCTAATTAATTGTGATAATAATAATAATAAATGTTGGGGAGATCTCCCTACAGAGACTTAAGGCACTGCGACCGAGTTATCTTTTGTGCCTATATTACTCCCTATTGAGAATAGAGTTGCTCAACCTCCCTTATCAAGGCTAGCAGATCTCTTGTCGAGGCTTGCCTGATCTGCGAAGCTGTCAAGAGCTCGCTGTGCAGGTGTCTCCTTCTGCACTCCGTGTCCGAAGACAGACGCATCTTGTGAAGATGATAGTTCAAGACGTGGTGGCCGGTGAGATAGGTTACCAATAGTCTTAGGTCCATCCTGGAACACCCATCAGTGTTTCTGCCCAAAAGCGGATGTATCAGCTCTTTAGCTTGACGACATCCTGAACTGGATATCCCATACCTGAACTTAGCACCTTTAACCCATCTTCCAACCATATCGTTGGCTGCGGCCCCCTCTAAGCCACAGAAAGGCTCCGGGCCGTGTAAAGGAGTCGCTGAGCCGGCTCTTGCCACCTCATCAGCGTTTTCGTTGCCTGCTGGAGGCTGGTCCAGCAGTCCGCGACGAGTTTGGAGCTTATCCTCTAAAAGGATAGAGCTCTGATCGCCGCTTGGTTATCTGAGTAGATATTTATTGTAGCTCCTCTCATTCTTTTGTCAAGGATGAGTTTAGAGCAGGCCTCAATGGCATGAATCTCTGATTGAAAAACACTGGGCCATTTACCCAGTGCAATCGAGACTCTGGTGTTAGGTCCAAAGATCCCCGCACCCGCCCCTTGCTCAGTTTTGGACCCATCAGTGAACCACTGCAGGCTACCGGGGCCACAGCAAGGGTTGCCATTATCCCATGCCCTACGGTCTGGGATGAGAGTCCAAAATTTCGCCCCAAAGTAGAGCTTCGTGGTCATGAGATCTGTTCGGCTGCTGAAACATTGTTCAAAATACTGACGTAAACAGTATCAGTAGTCAATAACCCAGATATGAGTTCGATTCAAAGAAGGCTATTAGCAGCTCCTTCTTGTATGTGAATGTGTAGAAGAGTTAATCCAATGATTTTCTCCGTAGCCACAGATGGGCATGTGCGTAAAGCTCCCGATAGAGATACGCACACTAGCCACTGCAACTTGCTACACTTCTGAATGACCGAGACCTGCTGTACCTTGGGCCACCACACAAGAGCAGCATAGGTCAAATAGGCCTGACCATCATGCAGTAAAGCCACAGGATGGATTTGGTGTCAAGGCCCCACGTTTTACCATATAGTCTACGACATGCCTATAAAGCATTTGAGGCCTTGGTAACCGTTTTGTTGACGTGAGAGTTCCAGTTAAGCCGCTTATCTAGAACAACTCCCAGATATTTGACCTCACTGGAGAGCTCTACGGGGGTCCCCCCAATGTGAAGGAAGCCAATGTCATTGGTGTACCGTTTGGTTTGATGTTGAGACCCACGTTTGTGCACCAGTCGAGAAACAAATTGAGTGCCCTTTGCATCAATTCGGTGACAGTGTTGCCGAACTTCCAATGGCATCGATTCCCTGGTTGTGTAGTTTTTCTTGGAGTTCGTCTACTACAAGTGACCATAATAGGGAAGACAACACTCCGCCTTGTGGACACCCTCTAGCCGCGTTAATACGGACCGTTGTCGCGTCTAACGTGGAAGATATTTCACGTTGTCGTAGCATAGCTTCTATCCAGGCTACGGTAACTGCATCAATGTTCCTATGAGATAGAGCTAGAGATAGATTGACTGATAGCCAGTGCTGTCGAAAGCACCTTCCACGTCCAGGAAGGAGCACAAAGCAATTTCCTTAGATTTGAAGGATTTCTCGATCTTGCTGACTAAGTGGTGAAGAGCGACCTCTGTCGATCCGCCTTTGATGTAGGCGAATTGAGTTTTGTGAAGCGGCTTGGTGGACTGGAGAGTGCACCTTACATGCAGGTCCACTAGCCGCTCCGCAGTCTTGAGAAAGAAACACGAAAGACTTATCAGTCTGTATGACTTGGGTTGCCTTGTTTAGAAATAAATACCACGTTGACTCTCCTCCAAAATTGAGTTATATATCAACATGCAAAGCTGGCTCTAAGCAGGCCGACAAGTGGGAAGATAATTATCTCAATGCTATTTTGTAGCAAGGCTGGAAAAATCGGATCACCCCCCGGGGCTTTGAAAGGACTAAAAGATTTGACTGCCCACCTGACCTTTTCAGGATCGAAGATAGTACCGGAAAGGCAGTTTTTGCGCCTGTTCGGTGGAGTGGTGAACCCATTTGGTTCGACGTGCGTGTTTATCCGAGACTCTGGGAAATGCACCTGAAGCAAAAGCTCTAGCGTTTCCTTGCGGTCTTGGGTGAAAGAACCACCCTTAGCAAAGACCTTTTGCAGTCTAGCTGCTTCTGGTAGTGCCTGCACACTATCGCAGTAGTTGCGCTAGTTTTCCCGCTTAGCTCTTCTAATATTGTTATTATACTCCGTGAGAGCTCTCTTTAAGTGTCCCAGGAGTTCCGATTCGCCTTGGCTCTATTAAAGAGCCTGCGAACTTCCTGTCTTTGATCTGCAAGCCTATCACTCCACCAGGGAACCTCGCGGTTTGACCGGTGACGCGTTAGGACTATGCTGTCCTGGAAGGGAGTGATTAGCACATCATGAGGATGGGCAGCAGCCATCTCTATGTCACTCATAAACGCAAAGTTGGTGATGAGTTGGTCAGCTTTCATAGCGACAGAGGCTGTGAACATGTTCCAGTTGGTTTTCTTCCGATTGTATAGCGAATTATTGAGTTCCGTTTGGCCAGGTAGATCAAACCGGATGTGATGGTGGTCTGATAGCGTAGCCTCATCGGTAACCCTCCAGTTCGTTATGCAATCGGATAGGAAATTGCTCGCCAAGGTGAGATCTAAGATCTCCTCCCGGATAGCGTTTATGAAAGTAGGTTTGCACCCTCTATTGACTACATCTAATTGACTACACAATATATATTCAAGAAGGCACTCACCCCGCTTGTTGACATCACTGCTACCCCATATGGTGTGATGCGCATTTGCGTCGCAGCCGATAACCAAGTGTTTCCCGGCTGTACGGCAGAAACTGACGAGCTGCTGGACCTCCATCGTCGGAGCTTCGTCAGTGTCTCCGGGAAAGTAGGCGGCCGCCACCACTACCTCTCAGACGCCTTCCGCTGTAGCCACCTCTATGGCTGTTGCAACCAGATCCCTGCGGATATAGTTGGTTAGTGGGAAATGCTTTGGGTTTCTATCCAGAAGGATAGCTGCGCGCGGAGCACCTACACTGCGGTCATATAACAACTTACTTGAGCCGCAGTTAAGTCCTCGAATTTAGCCACCGATCAACCATTGCTCTTGGATTAGGACCAGGTCGATCTTCTTCTCGGCGAAAGTCCTGCACAGGGTGGCTGACGCCCGTTTGGCGTGGTGCAGGTTCGCCTGGAGAACCCTCGTGGTTCTCACGGCTCGTCCTTTGAGCGTTGAACGAGGCTGCCGCCCTTGCTTCGTCGAGAGTTATTGCCTCTCAGTCCTTTCGGCGGTCTAGATGCCGCGACCGACATCGGGATCTTGGCTGCCGGTGCCATAGCCTTGGGTGGCTGAACCTTGCCATCGCCCTTGGCGGGAGTGCTACGCTTTGTAGCACCGCCTGGGGCTCCCTTGGCTGGTGGCTGGAAAGGGGTGGCCTTTCTAGCGAGCCCAGCAGCGACGCTATTGGAAGGGCCATCCTCGGGGTGAGGATCTGCTCGTTGGACGACGCTGCTTTCGTCTTTAGACGGGCAGGTCTTCAGAATGAGCCTGGTCCTGCCAAAGCAGTACCAGACTCTGCCGCCGCACTTAGCAAGCGACCGCAGCGACGCCTGGTCGACCATTAAGCGAGGTGCATTATCTCACCTTGTGTGTTTCGCTGCACTACTCTCCACTGGGTGGTGTCGAGGTCGTTCTGCCTACCAACATAGGCAAGAACTTCCTCGTTTGACACTCAAGGCTGTTGGCGAAGTAGCCTCGCACAAGACTGGCCCGGGGGAACTGGCCCTCCTCCAACAGCTCCACGTCATGCGTACTGTTAGCCTTGATAAGGCTAAAGTTGCACCTGAACCACTCGGCTGCGTTGTTGTCGTAGCAGACGAGCAACAGCCGCCCAGCTCTTGGGACACATCCCTCGAACTGCGGCCTCAAACCAGCAGTCTCCGAGGAGAGAGTGGTTTTCAGGATCGCCGCCTTGAGCGTAGCCATATGCTCCGTTGTTAGGGTCGGCGACCCGCCAGTCGAAGCAAAATCGAGCTTGACACCAGTGGCCATCCGACTGTATGACGGCGCTGTCGGCTCTGAATGAGCAATTCTCGGCTTCTTTGACAAGCCGAACTCCGGGGTCGTGTCAAAAGATCGTTCCCGCATCGTTGTCAACTTTACGAAGGCGACCTCGGAAACCAGCCTCAACCGCTGGAACCGAGTGTCCGCATCCTCCAGATCCAACCCAATGGAGGTTGAGCAGGATGCGTCGTCCGACGATGACTTCCATAGAACTTGAGGCCGACACCTCAGGTTCCCCTAGGGTCACCAAGTCCTCCGTCGACGAGAAGGAGGCAGAAACCACCCGTCCTGAGACGGTTAGTGGCACTTCCGGATCCCCTATCTTGGCGGGACCAACATCCGCGCATATGGGGGTGGGCGCCGGCAGCACGTCAGCTGCAGTGCCTCGATTGGCCGTGACCGGAGAGGTTGAGGCCTGGGGTGATGCTGTCAGAGTCACATCACACTCATTTTCAATACTTGAGTCCATATAAGATCCCACGAGTAGTCGGAAAGGAAGGTCACCCGCGGCATAGCCACACGGGCTATGTCCACTATTGAAACTGGAGGAGGAAGGTATCCAGAGTCCGCAATTAATTGTGATATTTATATACAATTTTCTATTCCATTTCTGCTGGCACACAAAACAACAATCTTCCATCATTTGTCTTTCTATAATGTACACCATTTCTCATTTCAAAAATTTTATCTTCCGTTTTCTATTTTCCCTAATATCGTTAGCTTGACAAATAACTTATTCTACAAAACAAATGCAATAACGTCCGCGGGCGTTATTACAAAAAAAAATTCACAATTTTCGTGGGTATTGTTTCACAAAAAACGTACAATAACGCCCGCGGGCAATTATCCTATAATTCTTTGAATAATTTTTCAGTGCCACTTTCAGAATTCACTTACTATAGATACATAAGTTATAATCTCGAAAGTTAAATTTCATCTTTAAAAATTCTTCATTAACTTTGGCTTTGGTTTTTTACATTTTTGTAGAAATTTTTCATGCATGCATATAGTCTGATCTGTTCCGGAACATATCAAACAGTATCATGAGCCTCGGCGTTTAAAAGTTTTTACTGTATTTTAAACTTCCTAATGCCGTAAAAGCAGAGCTCGCAAATAACTGTTAACCGTTTTTTTTCTTACTCTCTTACTCGCACGAAAAGCTGAAAAAATCGTGCACTCTTGTTTTCCTTCGGAGCAACAGGCTTTGATTTTATTCGTTTTCATTTTACACTGAGCGCTTTTCATTGAGCTGTTCGTGTGACTCGTCTCTAAGCGTACAGCGCTCGACGAGAAACTCGAAGCTCGTTCGAACACAAATCTTATTAAAAGAGGGATTGACTGAAGAACTGAACCCAAAAGGTCTTTTGAATTATTTGTTTTTTTTTTTTAATAAAAAAATTAGTAGTTTTCGTTTTGATTTTTTTATTTTGAATTTAGTTTTACAATTAATAAAGAGTTTAGGTTCTCTGAACTGATTGAACTCCGTCGTTCGCTTAAAATATAATTTAAAGCAGAGAATGCTCTTTCGACGGAGACTTGAGTAGCTGGTATGGCTAAGACAACTAGTGCCAGCGCAGTCAAGTGAGGCGATTTTAGCTTAACATTTTTAAAAAAACCTAATATGTCTTCATTCAATGGCAAACGACTATACATTTTGTCGAAGCTTTCCACATCAGCATATATTTTAAGCAGTTTCTCAGAAACGGGCTCCACTTTTGCGTCTGGAAGAGTTTGCACGCCATCCAATAATGCAGAGAAAAGCGATTTTTCTTCTGGTGGTGATGAGAAGGAGGAGTCAACGTGAAGTTTAACTTTGCCAGATATTTGACCTCACTGGAGAGCTCTACAGGGGTCCCCCCAATGTGAAGGAAGCCAATGTCATTGGTGTACCGTTTGGTTTGATGTTGAGACCCACGTTTGTGCACCAGTCGAGAAACAAATTGAGTGCCCTTTGCATCAATTCGGTGACAGTGTTGCCGAACTTCCAATGGCATCGATTCCCTGGTTGTGTAGTTTTTCTTGGAGTTCGTCTACTACAAGTGACCATAATAGGGAAGACAACACTCCGCCTTGTGGACACCCTCTAGCCGCGTTAATACGGACCGTTGTCGCGTCTAACGTGGAAGATATTTCACGTTGTCGTAGCATAGCTTCTATCCAGGCTACGGTAACTGCATCAATGTTCCTATGAGATAGAGCTAGAGATAGATTGACTGATAGCCAGTGCTGTCGAAAGCACCTTCCACGTCCAGGAAGGAGCACAAAGCAATTTCCTTAGATTTGAAGGATTTCTCGATCTTGCTGACTAAGTGGTGAAGAGCGACCTCTGTCGATCCGCCTTTGATGTAGGCGAATTGAGTTTTGTGAAGCGGCTTGGTGGACTGGAGAGTGCACCTTACATGCAGGTCCACTAGCCGCTCCGCAGTCTTGAGAAAGAAACACGAAAGACTTATCAGTCTGTATGACTTGGGTTGCCTTGTTTAGAAATAAATACCACGTTGACTCTCCTCCAAAATTGAGTTATATATCAACATGCAAAGCTGGCTCTAAGCAGGCCGACAAGTGGGAAGATAATTATCTCAATGCTATTTTGTAGCAAGGCTGGAAAAATCGGATCACCCCCCGGGGCTTTGAAAGGACTAAAAGATTTGACTGCCCACCTGACCTTTTCAGGATCGAAGATAGTACCGGAAAGGCAGTTTTTGCGCCTGTTCGGTGGAGTGGTGAACCCATTTGGTTCGACGTGCGTGTTTATCCGAGACTCTGGGAAATGCACCTGAAGCAAAAGCTCTAGCGTTTCCTTGCGGTCTTGGGTGAAAGAACCACCCTTAGCAAAGACCTTTTGCAGTCTAGCTGCTTCTGGTAGTGCCTGCACACTATCGCAGTAGTTGCGCTAGTTTTCCCGCTTAGCTCTTCTAATATTGTTATTATACTCCGTGAGAGCTCTCTTTAAGTGTCCCAGGAGTTCCGATTCGCCTTGGCTCTATTAAAGAGCCTGCGAACTTCCTGTCTTTGATCTGCAAGCCTATCACTCCACCAGGGAACCTCGCGGTTTGACCGGTGACGCGTTAGGACTATGCTGTCCTGGAAGGGAGTGATTAGCACATCATGAGGATGGGCAGCAGCCATCTCTATGTCACTCATAAACGCAAAGTTGGTGATGAGTTGGTCAGCTTTCATAGCGACAGAGGCTGTGAACATGTTCCAGTTGGTTTTCTTCCGATTGTATAGCGAATTATTGAGTTCCGTTTGGCCAGGTAGATCAAACCGGATGTGATGGTGGTCTGATAGCGTAGCCTCATCGGTAACCCTCCAGTTCGTTATGCAATCGGATAGGAAATTGCTCGCCAAGGTGAGATCTAAGATCTCCTCCCGGATAGCGTTTATGAAAGTAGGTTTGCACCCTCTATTGACTACATCTAATTGACTACACAATATATATTCAAGAAGGCACTCACCCCGCTTGTTGACATCACTGCTACCCCATATGGTGTGATGCGCATTTGCGTCGCAGCCGATAACCAAGTGTTTCCCGGCTGTACGGCAGAAACTGACGAGCTGCTGGACCTCCATCGTCGGAGCTTCGTCAGTGTCTCCGGGAAAGTAGGCGGCCGCCACCACTACCTCTCAGACGCCTTCCGCTGTAGCCACCTCTATGGCTGTTGCAACCAGATCCCTGCGGATATAGTTGGTTAGTGGGAAATGCTTTGGGTTTCTATCCAGAAGGATAGCTGCGCGCGGAGCACCTACACTGCGGTCATATAACAACTTACTTGAGCCGCAGTTAAGTCCTCGAATTTAGCCACCGATCAACCATTGCTCTTGGATTAGGACCAGGTCGATCTTCTTCTCGGCGAAAGTCCTGCACAGGGTGGCTGACGCCCGTTTGGCGTGGTGCAGGTTCGCCTGGAGAACCCTCGTGGTTCTCACGGCTCGTCCTTTGAGCGTTGAACGAGGCTGCCGCCCTTGCTTCGTCGAGAGTTATTGCCTCTCAGTCCTTTCGGCGGTCTAGATGCCGCGACCGACATCGGGATCTTGGCTGCCGGTGCCATAGCCTTGGGTGGCTGAACCTTGCCATCGCCCTTGGCGGGAGTGCTACGCTTTGTAGCACCGCCTGGGGCTCCCTTGGCTGGTGGCTGGAAAGGGGTGGCCTTTCTAGCGAGCCCAGCAGCGACGCTATTGGAAGGGCCATCCTCGGGGTGAGGATCTGCTCGTTGGACGACGCTGCTTTCGTCTTTAGACGGGTCCTGCCAAAGCAGTACCAGACTCTGCCGCCGCACTTAGCAAGCGACCGCAGCGACGCCTGGTCGATCATTATAGCGAGGTGCATTATCTCACCTTGTGTGTTTCGCTGCACTACTCTCCACTGGGTGGTGTCAAGGTCGTTCTGCCTACCAACATAGGCAAGAACTTCCTCGTTTGACACTCAAGGCTGTTGGCGAAGTAGCCTCGCACAAGACTGGCCCGGGGGAACTGGCCCTCCTCCAACAGCTCCACGTCAAGCGTACTGTTAGCCTAGATAAGACTAAAGTTGCGCCTGACCCACTCGGCTGCGTTTTTGTCGTAGCAGACGAGCAACAGCCACCTAGCTCTTGGGACACATCCCTCGAAATGCGGACTCAAACTAGCAGTCTCCGAGGAGAGAGTGGTTTTCAGGATCGCCGCCTTGAGCGTAGCCATATGCTCCGTTGTTAGGGTCGGCGACCCGCCAGTCGAAGCAAAACCGAGCTTGACACCAGTGGCCATCCGACTGTATGACGGCGCTGTCGGCTCTGAATGAGCAATTCTCGGCTTCTTTGACAAGCCGAACTCCGGGGTCGTGTCAAAAGATCGTTCCCGCTCGGCCTTGGCCTTGGCTGTACGGCAGAAACTGACGAGCTGCTGGACCTCCATCGTCGGAGCTTCGTCAGTGTCTCCGGGAAAGTAGGCGGCCGCCACCACTACCTCTCAGACGCCTTCCGCTGTAGCCACCTCTATGGCTGTTGCAACCAGATCCCTGCGGATATAGTTGGTTAGTGGGAAATGCTTTGGGTTTCTATCCAGAAGGATAGCTGCGCGCGGAGCACCTACACTGCGGTCATATAACAACTTACTTGAGCCGCAGTTAAGTCCTCGAATTTAGCCACCGATCAACCATTGCTCTTGGATTAGGACCAGGTCGATCTTCTTCTCGGCGAAAGTCCTGCACAGGGTGACTGACGCCCGTTTGGCGTGGTGCAGGTTCGCCTGGAGAACCCTCGTGGTTCTCACGGCTCGTCCTTTGAGCGTTGAACGAGGCTGCCGCCCTTGCTTCGTCGAGAGTTATTGCCTCTCAGTCCTCAGGACGACGCTGCTTTCGTCTTTAGACGGGTCCTGCCAAAGCAGTACCAGACTCTGCCGCCGCACTTAGCAAGCGACCGCAGCGACGCCTGGTCGATCATTATAGCGAGGTGCATTATCTCACCTTGTGTGTTTCGCTGCACTACTCTCCACTGGGTGGTGTCGAGGTCGTTCTGCCTACCAACATAGGCAAGAACTTCCTCGTTTGACACTCAAGGCTGTTGGCGAAGTAGCCTCGCACAAGACTGGCCCGGGGGAACTGGCCCTCCTCCAACAGCTCCACGTCAAGCGTACTGTTAGCCTAGATAAGACTAAAGTTGCGCCTGACCCACTCGGCTGCGTTTTTGTCGTAGCAGACGAGCAACAGCCACCTAGCTCTTGGGACACATCCCTCGAAATGCGGACTCAAACTAGCAGTCTCCGAGGAGAGAGTGGTTTTCAGGATCGCCGCCTTGAGCGTAGCCATATGCTCCGTTGTTAGGGTCGGCGACCCGCCAGTCGAAGCAAAACCGAGCTTGACACCAGTGGCCATCCGACTGTATGACGGCGCTGTCGGCTCTGAATGAGCAATTCTCGGCTTCTTTGACAAGCCGAACTCCGGGGTCGTGTCAAAAGATCGTTCCCGCTCGGCCTTGGCCCCCTCCCGCGGCGGGAGGGGGAGCTTTTGCAGCCTGGAGAGCCTCTGCTCTCGGGAGCCCTTTTGCGATAGCTGCCTTGAACAGCTTCTTTTCGCGGCTTGTCAACTTTACGAAGGCGACCTCGGAAACCAGCCTCAACCGCTGGAACCGAGTGTCCGCATCCTCCAGATCCAACCCAATGGAGGTTGAGCAGGATGCGTCGTCCGACGATGACTTCCATAGAACTTGAGGCCGACACCTCAGGTTCCCCTAGGGTCACCAAGTCCTCCGTCGACGAGAAGGAGGCAGAAGCCACCCGTCCTGAGACGGTTAGTGGCACTTCCGGATCCCCTATCTTGGCGGGACCAACATCCGCGCATATGGGGGTGGGCGCCGGCAGCACGTCAGCTGCAGTGCCTCGATTGGCCGTGACCGGAGAGGTTGAGGCCTGGGTTGATGCTGTCAGAGTCACATCACACTCATTTTCAATACTTGAGTCCATATAAGATCCCACGAGTAGTCGGAAAGGAAGGTCACCCGCGGCATAGCCACACGGGCTATGTCCACTATTGAAACTGGAGGAGGAAGGTATCCAGAGTCCGCAATTAATTGTGATATTTATATACAATTTTCTATTCCATTTCTGCTGGCACACAAAACAACAATCTTCCATCATTTGTCTTTCTATAATGTACACCATTTCTCATTTCAAAAATTTTATCTTCCGTTTTCTCTTTTCCCTAATATCGTTAGCTTGACAAATAACTTATTCCACAAAACAAATGCAATAACGTCCGCGGGCGTTATTACAAAAAAAAATTCACAATTTTCGTGGGTATTATTTCACAAAAAACGTACAATAACGCCCGCGGGCAATTATCCTATAATTCTTTGAATAATTTTTCAGTGCCACTTTCAGAATTCACTTACTATGGATACATAAGTTATAATCTCGAAAGTTAAATTTCATCTTTAAAAATTCTTCATTAACTTTGGCTTTGGCTTTTTACATTTTTGTAGAAATTTTTCATGCATGCATATAGTCTGATCTGTTCCGGAACATATCAAACAGTATCATGAGCCACGGCGTTTGAAAGTTTTTACTGTATTTTAAACTTCCTAATGCCGTAAAAGCAGAGCTCGCAAATAACTGTTAACCGTTTTTTTTCTTACTCTCTTACTCGCACGAAAAGCTGAAAAAATCGTGCACTCTTGTTTTCCTTCGGAGCAACAGGCTTTGATTTTATTCGTTTTCATTTTACACTGAGCGCTTTTCATTGAGCTGTTCGTGTGACTCGTCTCTAAGCGTACAGCGCTCGACGAGAAACTCGAAGCTCGTTCGAACACAAATCTTATTAAAAGAGGGATTGACTGAAGAACTGAACCCAAAAGGTCTTTTGAATTATTTGTTTTTTTTTTTTAATAAAAAAATTAGTAGTTTTCGTTTTGATTATTTTATTTTGAATTTAGTTTTACAATTAATAAAGAGTTTAGGTTCTCTGAACTGATTGAACTCCGTCGTTCGCTTAAAATATAATTTAAAGCAGAGAATGCTCTTTCGACGGAGACTTGAGTAGCTGGTATGGCTAAGACAACTAGTGCCAGCGCAGTCAAGTGAGGCGATTTTAGCTTAACATTTTTAAAAAAACCTAATATGTCTTCATTCAATGGCAAACGACAATATATTTTGTCGAAGCTTTCCACATCAGCATATATTTTAAGCAGTTTCTCAGAAACGGGCTCCACTTTTGCGTCTGGAAGAGTTTGCACGCCATCCAATAATGCAGAGAAAAGCGATTTTTCTTCTGGTGGTGATGAGAAGGAGGAGTCCACGTGAAGTTTAACTTCATCAATTGTCTGCGATGCAACCGAACCGGCGGAGTCAAACTTTAATAGTAAAGAAAAATTATGTTGTAATTAATTGTATGTAATTATAACTTTAAAAAGGCGTTACTGTTTGACGAGGCCAATTCTACTTATTTAAAACTATGAACATGTATCTAAAAGCAGCTACAACATGAAGAAAAACTTCATGAAGACAGAACATGTTTCAGCTCAAAGAGACGGAAAGCTATTTTTTTCAAATTCTGCTTTGCCAAAAATGTTTGATGATCAGTTAAGATGCAATTCACTCGCGGATCCATATATATAGCAAATAATAATGCTTCATTCTCGAGCAACTTGCTCTCTCGAAGCTTAATTTGGGCGAATAATTTTTTTTAAATTAAGTTTTGAATTAAGTACGTTGAATTCCACCTAGTGACAATGTCGAGCGGTGGTACATTTTTGTTGTGCTCGATTAGGATACGTCTGCGCAGGTTACATTTTTATTTTAATCTTGTATATAAACAATTATATTTATTTTTAAGATTTACTTGCCTATAAGTTTCAGTTCGCAATGTTTTGCATAATTTGCGGGAGATACTAATCTTTTCAGTAATTTCGTTCAGCTTATTTACATCATAGACGCAAAGCTGAAGAGTATGCGCAGCACACCGTACACGATTAATATTCGCCAAATCGAGGTCATCTAGCTTCACCATCAAATTTTCCCCTTCTGTGTCATCTTTGAAAAGGGACTCCTCTGTGCCGTCATTTAGTATTTGTACGGCTTTGACCATGTTTCTCCCATTGTCAGAGGTAACGCTGTGTGTAAATTGTATTCTATTTAATAAAAACCACATTTAATATAAACTTACATTAAATTCATACCTGTAGATTTGTCCAAGATCGTCCAGAATTTCCACAATTTTTTCTTTTATATATAATCCAGTGTGTGAACTGGTCAGCTGGATCATGCCCAACGTCTTTACAACGACCTCTGCCTTGTTTATATTTGTGTGAATCATTTGCAGATTCACACCAAGAATAGCCTTTATTAGCTTTCCCTTGACTAAAGCCCTTATGCCGTCTTTGATGGTCTCTTCTCTTTGGGACACGAAACTCATGATGTTCCTCGATGTGATTGGGTTCATTCCAAGGGCATTATAAATTGGATCAACAATTTCTTTAAAACCCTCACTGTCCAAGAATAAAAATGGTTTTCCCTCTGTTGTCACAATTTTTATCAGCGAATTTGCAATAGTCTCTTCACTCGTTTGATATGCAATTTTTCTTTTCTTCGCAAATTTGTTTTCCTTTTCCTCTTCGCTGTCGCACTCTCTAAATATTTCTTCATGTTTTGTTGTTAAGTGGCGTTTTAAATTTGTTGAATGAAAGCCTGATAGTTTCACTCCACACACTTTGCACACTGATTTCTTTTCTATGGAATTAAAATTAAAAAATTTTTGAACTTTTTTGTTACATTCGCGTCTCATTTTGGATATTTAATAGCTGCAGCTGTGCACAAGGAAAATTCTCGAAATCAAATGACAAGTAGAACACACTTGACAGCACATACACATACAAAAGACTTTTTGAATCGTAATTCAAAGGCAAACCTTCCCAAAGTAAGCCGACCGAAGGAAAATGAAAAAACTGTTCGTTTGTTGAGTGCGAGCAAAATTTTTATACGAACAATCCAATCCTTCCCACTCGGACTTTTCACTCAATGTTCGAGTGAAGTGTGTTATTTTGATAATTAACGTAACGGTTAACAGTTATTTGCAAGCTCTGCGTAAAAGCAGTATCTCACGCCACTGCTAAGGCACTGTTTGCTATGTTCCGGAGCAGATCAGAATATGAATGACAAATTTCCAAAGTAAGATAGATGATCTGCCAGCGGGCGTTATTGCACTTTTTGTGAAATAAAGCCCGCGGGCGTTATTACCGCGGGCGTTATTGAAGTCACCCGCATCCACATGCTGCATATGCTTTCATGCTTTATGTTTCAAGTTCAAAACTATGATATTTGGCCTCATCCTTTGTTTTGGCTTTCGAGTAATAAAATTCATTTCATATAATTTTTTCTTTGCAATAACACTGCACAAAAACCATGTGCACTTGCATCTGTGTGTAACTCTATTTCATCTTTATAACACTACTAGAGGGCCCGCTATTGCATCCTCGCTTTGATCGGATGCAAATCCACACTTATAATTTCGTATTAAATTTCGCTTTGAAGTCACCGCACTGAATGAGAAATAAAGATTCTTTGAAGTCGAATGACAAATATAAAATGAGGCAAGGCCTACTCTAAGCCATAGACCAATATCAATATTATCCCATTAATATTATTTTTTTAAATTAAATTTATGTTTTTTATTTTTTAAAATAGGTTGCAGGTGGAATTAGAAAATTAAAATACCCATACGAATCTGGAATTTTTTGTTCTGATTTTTAAAAAAAAACTTCAAGTCTCTAAGACATGTGGTTTGGCCATGGCTGTGATATATCAGTTAGTCAGGACAAAGCATTTTATATATATAGATAACCCTAACAATGGAGCTTCCACTAACATTTTCTTAAGTGCCTCAAAAAATGTTAACTCTTTTTCCTCAAACGAAAATTCTTTGTCTTTCTTCAATAAGTCATATAAAGGTCTTGCAATATGAACACAATCCCAAAAAGCACAATCCCATGCACCTTATCTGGTATTGGAAAAATCCCTAATTGCTTCTATTCCCTTGTCATTGGCCTGTATTCCCTTACTTGTTATTCAAAATCCTAAATATTGTACACTAGATTGCAAAAACTCATATTTGTCTATTCCCAGCTCTTATTTGTTCCTCGTCAACCTGTCAAAACCTTCTTTAAGTATCCTGCTCTTTATCCTGCCTTATCATATCCTCGAAAATTCTATTTATAAATCTCTGAAAGACCGCCGATGCATTTTTCAGCCACATTGTCATCCTTAAAAATTCAAACTGTCCTAAAGGTGTCATAAAAGATGTGTATTTATATGATTTCTTATCAACAAAAAAATGAAAGTAGTCATGTGATTTAAAACCCACATTATGATCAACCTGATCACATATTTTGTATTCACTTGAGTCGTCTATTACATTAATTTCAAACATTTCCCTCTCCACTGTGCCTATTTCAAAATTTACGGCTTTACCAAATTTTTTTCTAACTTTGTCACTAATCATTTGACTTTCACTACTACCTTGACTAACTCTTTCATTATCATTGTACATATTTAGGTTAGGTTAAATTAGGTCGGAAGGCCCTCACGGGGCCACGCATAGGCCAATATGGCCCTTAGCTGTCCGAAAAATTTTTCTGAGTGGACCTAGAGAGTGTTTACGCGGTTTTCGAAATCATTAAGGATCGAGGTTTTTTTCGCAAAGGCAAGTAGTTCGCCTGGCTTCTTCCTGGAGGCATCTTCTAGCGATGCCAGAACCGGAGCGCCTAGGTATTTTATTCTTGCCCTTGCTAGGGCCTTACATTTGCAAATGAGATGCTCCAAGGTTTCAGTTGCCTCGGATTCATCGCATTTCCGGCATTTGACGTTTTCGGTGATGCCCAGCTTGACTGCATATGCCGCAGCTAGGCAGTGACCTGTGAGAATTCCCACTAGCAGTCTGCAATCTTTCCTTGGAAGATGCAGCACGTAGTGACTAAGTTTTGCGTTGCGCTCTTTGCACATGATTTTTGATATTTTGCAGGTTGTGGAATTACCCCTCCACCTGCTGTTGGCTCGTATGTCGGCCCGTCGCTCTAGCTCGCTTTGGAGCGTCCTTAGGGAGACAGGAACGTTTTCTATTCTTTCATTCGGCAGTCCTACGCCTTCCTTTGCAAGCTCGTCGGCCGTCTCGTTACCATCGATGCCCTGGTGGCTGGGAACCCAGTAGATCCGCACTGACGTAGTCGTGCTGAGGATATCTAGTGCCTCCCTGCTTGCCAGTACATTTTTGGAACTGACCGCTGACGATTGCATGGATCTTATCGCCGCTTGACTGTCTACGAACAAGTTGACCGCTTCGTATGGACGATCTGTGCTCTGCGTAAGCTCTGCCGCTTTCCCTATGGCGAATACTTCCGCTTGGAATATGCTGCATTGGCTTGGTAGCTTATACGACAGCCTCATTTCAGGGTCTGTGCAGTATATGCCCGCTCCAACTCCCCCTTCCATTTTGGAGCCGTCGGTGTATATATTGAGGTGTTGAGCATGGTCTGTATGACCTGTTTTCCAGTCATCTGGTCCCATGAATGTAGTTGTTTTTACATCCGGGCACGTTCTGGTAACCATGTAGTCAGATATACTGCTCATGTTTCGACCAATTGAACTATGCCCGTATCCCTGTAGGGACATATTCCCTGATGCAACTAGGCGTTGTGCCGCCTTTCCTGCAATCTAGGGGATCAACTCCTATTATAGTTTCGAGCGCTTTTGTGGTGGTTGACCTCAGCGCCCCTGTTATACAGAGCAGTGCCTGCCGCTGAGTTCTCTCCATAAGCTTGTTATAAGTCTTCTTTTCCATGGCCTGCCACCACACTAAGACTCCATACATCAGAGTTGGACGCACCACCGAGATGTAAATCCAGTGCATTAGAGCGGGTGAGAGGCCCCATGTGCTGCTAAGCATCTTCTTGGATGCATATAGCACTATGGTGGCCTTTTTTACCCTCTCTAATACATTGGGCTTCCATGCCAGCTTGCTGTCTAATACAATTCCGAGGTACTTGACTTGTGTTTTCGGGGTTAGCCTGGTTGAGTTAATTTTCGGGGGGACCCATAGCGGAACCTTGTATCTCTTGGTGAAGAGAATGAGGTCGTCTTGTCCGCGTTGATACTGAGTCCTACCTTCTTCGCCCACTCACATATCTCCCTGAGTGTTGATTCCATAATCGAGCTGAGGGTCGATGGGCAGACTCCCGTGATAATTATGCTTATGTCGTCAGCATAGGCTGTTATCTTTGGGGCCTTCCTCTCGAATATCTTGATCAGGTCGTCTACCACCAGATTCCACAGGAGAGGCGACAGGACCCCGCCTTGCGGCGTGCCCCTGTGTGCTCCTTTCACCGTGGAGGCGGTGCCCCAATCGGATTGTACCCGCCTACAGCTTAGTAGATTTCTTATCCACAAGCTGATGACAGGGGGCGTGTTGGCCGCTTCTAGGCGGTCCATTATAGCGTCTGTGGTCACGTTGTTAAATGCTCCAGATATATCCACAAACACTCCTAGAGCAAATTCTCTGTTATGCAGGGCTCTCTCAATGGTGGCTACTAACGAGTGTAGTGCCGTCTCCACTGATTTTCCTTTCGTGTAAGCGTGCTGGTTGGATGACAGCAGTAGTCCCACATCGTTTCTGATGCATATGTCCAACAGCTTTTCTAGCGTCTTAAGTAGGAATGAGGTGAGGCTAATCGGCCTGTAATCCTTCGGGCTCACATGGCTGCACTTGCCTGCTTTTGACAGGAAGACAATCCTAGGGGTCCTCCATTGGATAGGGATATAGCCCGTGCTTAGGCAGGCTGTGAATATAGCGTGTAGCCATGGGGTGATCACTTCTTTGGTCACCTGTAACATGGCTGGGAATATTCCATCTAGTCCTGGTGCTTTTATTCCCGCGAAGGAATCTATAGCCCATTGGATTCTTAGAGCTTATTAGATCTGTTGGGAGACTCTCTTCTCCAAGTGCGAGATCCTGGTGCTTGTTGGCATCGGATATCTCAGTGCATCCTGGGAAGTGAGCATGCATTAGTGCTGTTAGGGCCTCCTCGCTGCCCTCAGTCCACTGTCCGTCGTCGTGTTTGAGCTGACTCTGTATGGTGGGTTGCTTCGATAGCAACTTCCGGAGTCTAGCCGTTTCTGGGGCCGTCTCGATATTGGAGCAGAAGTTTCTCCACAAGCTTCTTTGTGCCCTGCGTATTTCCTTCTTGTAATCCCTAAGTAGGGTTTTGTATTCCTCATCAATCACATCCTCTTTCGCCTCTTTGGCGATTTTGAAGAATTCTCTGAGGTTATTGCGTAGGAGCGAAAGATTACTGTTCCACCAGGGTGGCCTGGTCCTCTTTCTAGCTCTAGAAGTCGGGCATGCTGCGCGTTGCGCATCTAGTAGTTCCTTGGAGAGGGTCTCTAGGGACTTTTCTATGTCTTCAGCGGATTTTACTAGGCCCGGGCCAGTCGCGAGTCGTGTTGAGATTGTCTTCCTAAACTTTTCCCAGTTATTTCCTAAAGACGGTTGGTCTGTCTCTCAAGGACTCTTCATTCTGATACCATTGAACATTGTCCCTTTGTGAGTGTTAAGTCTAGCAAGTTCGAGGAGGTGGGACCTACGAAGGTATGCTCCTCCCCCACGTTCGCTATACATATGTTAGTGGATAGTAAAAAGTCTAGGAATGACTCACCTCTGTCGTTTATGTCGGGGTTTCCCCACTCGCAGTGATGTGCGTTGGCGTCTGCACCCACGAGCAGTTGCTGGTCTTTCGGGCTGGCTTCCACCAGGCTCCTGAGTTCCTCGGGTGGGGCTGATGCCAGGAGGCGCTTCTTCTTGCTTTCAAGCATCACCACAGTCAGGTCATCCGTGCTGTAACGAGACATAAGGTTAGCGTGGAGACCCTTCCGTACGAGTACGGCGGGTCTGCTTACCGTTGGTGCGTAGAACACATGGTGTGCTGAGGACTTTAGTCCGGCAATGGAATTGCCCGAGGCAACCCACGGCTCCTGGACCAAAGCGATGTCGACGGACCCTTGCTCCATGGTAATCAGGAGTTCCGCCGACGCGATTTTGCTCTTATGGAGGTTGAGCTGCAGTACCCTTAGAGTCATGGGTACTCGGGACGGGTTGACTATTACTGTCAGGTCACCGTCCTCCTCCTCCTCCTCCGAGACGTCGAGTGTAATTTCCTGGGCGGCGTCAACAATGGAATCCAGACCTAGGTCCTTCTCCACCTCGCCTGCCTGCAGGGTATGCGCGTCCTTGTCCCCCGGGTGCCGCTTTTTGAGGCGCAGATAGACACTACCCATAACCCACGCCATCTTCCCGTATCTGGGGTACAGGATGTCCTCCGCCGCTTTGTTGATTTGAAGGACTGCACACTGGCCCCCCTCTTTGGGTGTCGGGGTCGCAATGTGCAGCACCTTCCAATCTGCGGTTGGAATGTCGGGGATTTGACGCTGTAGCAGCTTCAGCGCCCGGTCACCTTGGATGACGATGGGGAAGAGTACCTTCGCCTTCGGTACGGATGGGATTAGCTCCCTCCACCACCTCCAGTTTGGCCCCCTCCCACAACGCCTCCATCTGGCTAACCGTTTGCGTCAGCCACTTCCGAGTCGGATCGTCCATGCACTTCAGGATTTTGACAACATTTAGCCACCCTGCACCATCGAAAGTGGGCATGGGACCAAGGGAGTCATTCTTCATCCGTGCAAACAGCGCTTCGACGAGCCTCGTGTGCACCGTCTTCCACCGTTCTTCGGACATCTTTCCGTTTTCGTCGTTCCGGTCGATGAGTGCCACGATCAGATGTCGTTTGGTCACCTCACTGACTCTCTGTGCCCTCTGAGGCTTCTTCGCCTTAGGTTGCTTCTTCTAACATATTTGCTTCTTCTAACATTTTATCGATTTTATTGTTACTTTGACTTTCAATTTTATCTACTGTAATTTTCAAGGTGTCCAGATTCAAGTTTAAATTGCATGCTTCTATAAAATCTCTTCCCAAGACTACATCATGACTCATAGATTCGTTTGCCACCATTACTAAATTAAAGTGTATTTTAATCAAATTTGTCATAACATAACACATAATTTTTCCATATGTTTTTAAAGAACTATTATTTAATCCATAAAATGAACTTCAAACTGGTAATCCAATAAAATCTTCTTTACTTTACTTATTTTTATAACGAAATTAATTTCAAAATATCTTACGTAATTGTTGTCATCCCCATTCTTGTTCTTCAGGCACTTTGCTACAAAATGCCTCATATCACCACAGGCATAACACGACCTTTTTTCGCGCTTCGGCTTCCTGCAATCTTTGGTCCCTTCGAGTTGCAATTGTAACAATACGAAATTGTGCTGCTATTCATCTCCACCGACGCCGCCTTCTTGTCTGCTTCATAGACTTTCGGTAGCTTCACTTCCCGCTTCATGTACCGGACATCTGCAAAGCATTGAATACGGGCTTGGTTATGTAGCATTTGGATTTGCCCGCTTTATGTGCCGGACATCTGCAAAGCATTGAATACGGGCTTGATAACGCAGCATTTGATTTGGAATGCCTTCAATGAGGAGCGCCAACAATTCTTCCTCGTCCATATTTATTCCATGTGCAAGCATCACCTTATCGTCTGCATAAGTAACAAAACTTTCGTCCGCTGTCCATTTTCGGTCCTCAAATTTTTTCCTGGCCTCTAATTTTGACTTCCTCTCACTAAACATCGATATCAGCTCAGCCGCCAACTGCTCCGTTGGTAGCAATACGCGCTCCGGATCTGCATGCAACCACATGCATGCTTTGCCTTTTATCTTGCTGACAATAAACATCTTCATATACTCCAAAAATGCTGGCTATATTCTTTACTTGCGGGATCCATTTGCGCGCACATGTACCTCCATGCGCAATAGTAACTCAATATTTTGCTCAGTTTGTCAGACTGTATTTATTTTTTTTTCGTGATCGGCCCCCTCTTTAGTGAAACGCAAACGCACAAATTAGTCCTCTGTCTTCGTTAATTTGTCTATATGGTTTCAGCGTTAGCATTCGACTGACTGCTCTCCGTTTGCGATCTGCCTCTACGCATGTTGCTACAGAGCCGATGTTGCGAAACAAACAGAATGCGAACAATGACTTAAGCTTAATGTTTATATACAATGCTGATATGCCCAACTTATATACAATGTGTATGCATACTATCTACATGCCTACTAGCTTACTACAGTTGTAATATTGTTCTTCAATGTTTTCCGATCGTTTCTATGACATCTATGTATATGTAGTCCGATTTTTATAAAATTAAAATTATGTGATAAAAAATTTTATAACTAACTTTGAAATCTAATCGAGTAGAAAATAATTAATTATATGTAAGCCGTAGACATACGATAGTTAGAAGAAACTACTCACCACTAGTTAGAACACGCACCACTAACCCGAGCTCGATCCGTTAGCCTGGAAGGCTAACCGCACACAGACACACCCATACAGGCACACACAGCAGAACTCACCACGAAAAAGTGGTCACATGACCTACACCAGTCGAGCGCGAGCGAGAGAGATCGAGATCACGCCACCTAATCAACCCCGAAAAATTGGCACGTGCCAGTGAGAGCGCAGAGAGGGGACGATCGCGCCAGAAACGCCAGAAGTTTCGCAAAGCAAAGCGGAGTTTTCGTTTCGAATCAGAGGTCGATTCACGCTGATTGGGAAAAGTAAATCTTGAGAGTAGCAGAAGCAACAAAAATTTTACATGGGCGCCTGCCACAGGCGGTAGCGCCGCTTTGAATCGAATGGAGTTCTGGAGGAGAGTTTCTCAGGAGCAGACGCGGATTACAAATCTAAACATGGGGCGACTGCCACAGGCGGTAAGGCCTCTTGGAATAATTGGAGCTGGAAACGCAGTCAAAGTCGAGTGACACCTGCGCAGCCGCAACAGGACGGGCCTAAGGAAGCCCCATTTTATACCTGCCCAACAGGAAGCGAGGAGCAGGAGAACTGAAGAGGAGCATCGAGGAAGGGAACGGCTCTGTCCGGCCCAGGACCAGGGGCGGAGCACGGGCCGTTTCCACGGACAGCGCGCGGAACCCGTGTGTGTGTGCGAGAGCGAGACGGGTGAGTGCAAGAGTGAAACCGCAACGAGTGGCCAGAGAGCCTGGCCAAGAGCGGTCGCATGTTTATGAAATCGCTTCGAGCCTCGATGCGGTGTCACCTTACAGTGAGTCAGATCGACTCTATTTAAAGTTAAAGAAGTAAACTAACCCTAACATGAAATGGTGCCGGCAAATTTAAAAGTGCGTGTGTAGCCTAAAAATTGAAATGAGGATGTGGCAAGAAAAGGCTGAAGAAAATAATAAAGGAATTACGTTTGAGAATAACTGTGAAAATAAACTTAAAAACTACACTGAGAGAAAATTATGAACTTATTTGGGAGAAAACACGGAAAGAATAAATAAATGAAACCGGCTGCATGGGTTAGAGCCCCGAGAGGCGTCCCAAATATTTCTTTCTCTCCTTTGGCCCCTCTTGGCGAGTGCCAGGAGCCTAGCCCAATACGCATAGTCGCTGCACTTTTGCTCAATACTGAATAAAACCATTTTTCACGTAGTAACCCGGTGGATGACAACCTCCATCCCCCGTCAGCCCACCGTCTCATCGAAGACCCTTGTCTTCTTAAATTTTCTGTAAAGAGATCCTGGCGGGACTGAGTCCTATCCCAGCCAAAGAACTACTTCACAAATAATACAAAATGTTTAAGTTTAAAATTATATGAAAATAAGTTGAAAATTGTTGTTGAAAGTTAAAATTTTTCAGACGGACGCTCTAGATCAACTCGGCTGTTGATCAATAATATATTTAGATAGTTAATAGGGTCGGAAGTGTCTCCTTCACTGCGTTGCAAACTTCTGGCTAAAATTAAAATACCCTGCAAGGGTATAAAAATTATAACTTAGCCAGTTTTCAACATATTTTCTAATTATTTGAGACATAGTCATTTTGTATTATTCTAGAATTTCGGTTTTAATTTTATTAAGATCGGACTACTATATCATGTAGCTCCCATAGGAATATGTATATAAATTCATTTATTTTGAAATCTTTGTTGCCAGCAACATTTAGTTGTTACGCAACATTTTTCACTGTCAACATGTTTCGTTCAACATTTATAGAATCTAAGAACACGCGAAAGCGAAAAGAACCGCAATCCTTAAATATACAAAATTCTAAATACTTACTGCAAGGGTATTTAAACTTCGGCTTGCCGAAGTTAGCATCCGTTCTTGTTATATTTACATTTTAAAAAGTAAAAAATAATTCAAATTACCTGTTATACGGTTACACCGATTTCAAACCCTAAAAAAAAATGCAATACGCAACATTCGATATTTAGCGGAAGTTTTGGTCTAAGTATTTATACTTTTATGCCCTTAAATAATTTCTATAATTAACTGCTGACTGACACATCAGACATTTTTTCTCCTCAAGCTACTGCCGCAATAACTATTAAAAATTGTTCTGGGGGTAGCTTACCGGTCCTTATACAAGAATACAAAATTATACGAGTAAAAAGTCTTACACCAAACACGTGATTTACTTTTGAGTTTTCATTTTAACAAAAAAAAATCATAAATAAGTATTATTTTTGAAAGTTTTTTGTTTTCAACTACTACAACTAAGTTTTGTTGGACGTTGATACACTAAGAGTAGTACATTCTAGTGGCCCGTAAGACCCCAAGCACGTGCTTGTTCGTGTTAGGTGTTAGTGCACGCGAAAGATGAAAATATATTAAAGAAATACGAGGAAGCGACTATTGGCGTGCTGCCAGATTGTTTGACTGCATGCGTAATAATTGGGTTATTAGTTTTTAGTTTGGGAAGGCTATCTACGTTTAATGTTATTATGTACAAATCGTTATAATTTGCACAAAGGACTTTAAAGGGTTCAGGCAATTCTCAAGACGTTTTAGTATTTCTACTCGGTACGTGAAAATTAAGCTGACCCAACAAGTCAGCACTTTTCACGTCCCCGTGGATCAGGGTTTAAATTAAGGTAATGCCAAGAATGGTTCTACGGTTACACAAAGATGGTAAGTTAATTAGGAGGAGTCTCCTAGAATACGAGGATAACCTCTGGCTTCCATCCCAGTTTGAACCTCGAAAGTGAAATGTAAAAAGTTCTTTTGATCCGACTCAATGCGTTTACTGTGGACCTCATACTGAGGGCTCCAAACGCAAGATCCATATTCTGAGATAGGACGAACTAAAGAAATATATAGAGATTTTGTAGCATAGGGGTCATTGAATTTTTTCGACCACCGTTTAATGAAACCAAGCACACCTCTGGCTTTATTCACCATGCATGAAATATGATCAATAAAGTCAAGTTTAGGATCCAGGCGGACGCCCAAATCATCAACTATAGCAATTATTTCCACAGATCAGCAGTTCAGTGTGTAAGTCGCAAGCTTGGGAGAGAATGTCATTAGCTTGCATTTAGAGCCGTTTAAGTTTAATAAGTTTATGCAGCACCATGTTTGAAAATTATTAAGATCTGTTTGTAAATCAGACTGGAAAAGTTTGACGTCGTCCGCATACATAACTACTCCGGAGATATTCAGAACCTTGGGCAGGTCGTTAATAAATAATGTAAACAACAGGGGACCCAAATGGCTCCCTTGCGGGACGCCAGAAGTAACTCTGATAACATTAGATAAAGAATGAAAGAATAACAAATGATTCCTTCCAAATAAGGGGAAAGTGGGTGGTTTCTAAGGACAAGGTAAACAATTTTTAAAAGGGGATTGCACAGGGCGTCGGCACAATACCTAAGCACACAGCCAGGTATTTCGTCGGGACCTGGCGAATAAACGGTCTTAACACGGTGAAGATCTAAAAGTATAGAGCTTTTGTCTAGATCAGAACAGAAAATTAAGTTCGATTTGGGTATGATGTAAGAATAAGTCTAATTTAAGTCAATGGAATTTGAGTAAGTGGTTTGTAAAAACTTCGCAAATACATAGATCACAAATTGCCTGATCATTATTTATGGTTGTTTTTTTTTTAAGCGAGGAAGAATGAGTAATTGGCTTTCGTTTAAAGTTAACAAAATTATACAACTATTTTGGGTCCTGAAAGATCTGGGCCCTACGATTCAAATAATTTTCAAATAAACGATAATTAAGCGGATAGGACTGCGTCAGAACCGGTACATTTATATTTAGTATACAGCCTAGATTTTTTGTTTCTAAGGTGACTCAACTCTTTAGTAAATCAAGGAGGCTTATTCGAGGTTGACGGATAGTATACGGAACACATTCGACAAAAAATTAATTCATGGGACTGTAAAAAACATCAACGTTTCAGCCATGTCAGTCACATGTACAAATCTGAACAATTAAAAATACATGGTTGACTTGAGAGTGAAATGTCGAACTAGCCAGCAATAAAATCATCATGGAGGAAAGGAGTGAATTAGTGGAATTATTTGAGGACTAAATAGCTGGATTTAACCAGTTCTCTGTGAACAAAATATACTGGGGTGCAAACGAGAGACTATAAGAATATAATTTGGGAAGCTTGCTACGCAAGCCTATTGCATTCTGATAGGAGTTAGAGCGGGTATTTATTAGTTTTTTGAAGCAAATATCGTAGAGGGCGCAGTGGTCTGGTCGGGCCTGGGAAGACTTATTCCTACGGGCCGCCGTTTCTTTTTCTTAGCTTCGAACTCATAAACGACAGCATACTCAGGCCAGAATTTGGTAAAGCATATTGTGTCGAAGAGCTCTTTAGGGACATTTATTTTGACAGATTAAATATACCTAGCATCAGAGAATTTGAATGTTTCCACCTTTATTTTTATTTGTTCGGCTCTAGTTTTGCCATGGATAAAGGTGATGACATTTTCCGATGTCTGAGCAGGGGAGAGAGGTGAAACAAATATCTGTTTCGTAGGTGGTACTACTATTAGGGCTTTTGGCGGTGCAGACTGCTAATTTGTATTGTCCATATCGGCCGGTAGTCCGGGCCTGACACCCTGCGCAGATAAATTGACGGGGCTCAATATTTAAAATAATTATTTTTATACCCTTGTAGGGTATTATAATTTTAGTCAGAAGTTTGCAACGCATTGAAGGAGACATTTCCGACCCTATAAAGTATATATATTCTTGATCAGCATCAACAGCCGAGTCGATCTAGCCATGTCCGTCTGTCCGTCCGTTTCTACGCAAACTAGTCCCTCAGTTTTGAAGCTATCTGAATGAAACTTTGCACATATGGGCAATTCCACGAGGAGGTCAACCGCAGCAAAAACAGAAAATATGCTCTAAAATTAATATTTTTAACATAGTAACATTAAGAAATGTTCCAATTGATCAAATTTCAAATCCTTTATCATATTCTAAAACAAATTTCGAGATATTCCAAGGCATACTCGAGTAAATGCGATTTTTCATCATTTTTGATGAAAAACACCATAAAAAAGATCATCTTGTGTTTCATTAAAAACTTCCAAAGCAGAGGAATTATGCTTGGACTTTTTCATTCTATCATCTCTGGGAGATTGCAAAGAGTCAAAAGTGACCACATTTATACTTTTCTGATTTACTTAAATAGTAAAAAAGCATCATGAAAAGTACGATGGAAAAACATGTCCCGTGCGACATGTCCCGTGCGACATCGACATAAAGTCAATTTAAAAAAAAAGTAAACGATCTTTTTGCTTTAAGACAAAAACATTATTAAGATAAATGATGGCACAACATTTTAAAATTAGACTCATTAAAATATTCCTTTAGGTTTCGCTAAACTTTGACTTTAAACGGTAGGCCGACAAAACGACTTCCATTTTTTGTCCCGTGCGACATCGGTAGTTTTTTGAAATTATCTTGAAAATGAAAAGTTGACCGAACTCAACTTTTTCACCAATAATAGAGCTATGGAAGAGTAATAATTTAAACATACTCGCCAAATTTGAGTTGCTTTAATTGTATTTTTTTTTTGCTTTAAAAGCGTAAAAGTGTCCCGTGCGACATCGTGGAATTGCCCATATGCTTCTATATGCTCTCACTAGTATATATGTCGGAACGGGCCGGATCGGACGTCTATATCATATAGTTGCCATATGAACGATCTGAAATTGTTTAGAAAAAAATTTTAACTATACCAATTTTCAATATATTTTCATATAATTTGAGATATGGCCATTATATATTTTTGCAGAATTTTTTAATTTTATTCAAATCGGACCACTATATAGCTGCCATAGGAATATACATATATATCAATTCATTTAGTTTGTTCGCAACATTTTTAGCTCGCAACATTTACCTTATATCAGCGGAAAGTTAGAACATTTTTCTTCTTCTTCTACTTACTGCAAGGGTATTTAAACTTCAGCATGCCGAAGTTAGCTTCCTTTCTTGTTTTTACTCAAATCTAATGATTATGTTTCAAGATATACGAAAAAAATCTACATATAATCATTACCATTTGATTTTTTATAATTTAACTTATTATGATTACGGTCGCTGCTATCTACATATATTGAAAATCAATAGTGAGACTGTCCTAAAAGTAAAAAAAATCTCTAATAAAGGCAAAGGTAAAACAATAGATTATATGTATGACTAAATTCCTAAGCGTGGTTTTTACTAATATCATAATACCGAGTGCTAAGCCTGAGTCCGCTAGCTGATCGGGTACATTCTCGTTTGGCCCTACACTTGAATATCTGTATACCTGTGACCACCTAAAACTAAGATATTAAGACCTGGTTGATGAGCACTATGATCAAATGTATCCTAGCTCTCTAAAACAAACCGATTCCAAGTTTGAATTAAGTATCATACATGCTCTATCATAGGCTCTGTGAAATACGTTCCCAATGAAATAAGCCCCAAACGAAAAATGAAATAATTTCCCAAACTTTGGGGAGTTATTTCATAATGAAATAAGTCCCCAAATTTTAAAATGAAATAACTCCCCAATCTTAAAAAATTGACACATGGAAAAATGAAATAAGTCCCCAAAAAACTGTAATGTCAAAAGAATCAAGAAAATTAAATAACTCCCCAAATTTTGGGGACTTATTTCATTATGAAATAACTCCCCAATTTCAAAAATGAAATAACTCCCCAAACCTACAAAAAATGACACATGGAGAAATAAGTCCCCAAAAATTTGTATGGAAAACAACACTTGTCATTCATGCATATAGTGTGATCTGCTCCGGAACATATCAAATAGTGCCTTAGCAGTGGCGTGAGCCACTGCTTTCACGGCATTAGGAAGTTTAAAATACAGTAAAAACTTTCAAACGCCGTAAAAGCAGTGGCTATCGCCACTATATGCATGAATGACAAGTGTTGTATTCCATTCAAATTTTTGGGGACTTATTTCAATTTATTGATTCTTATGACATTACAGTTTTTTGGGGACTTATTTCATTTTTTTTTTTTGACCTATTTCATTAAATTCTCAAAAAGTAAAATAAGTCCCCAAAAAAATCGTTGTTGTTGTAGTCCATTCAAATTTTTGGGGAATTATTTCATTTTTCGTTTGGGGACTTATTTCACAGAGCCTCTATCATACATCACATTACATTAAATTCTACATATTGCAAACCAAAAACTGTTAATGGAAATAAATAAACATAAATACTTCAAAATTATTTAATGTCGTTCTTTTAGGGTTACTACGATCGAATAAAATCCAAGGAGCTTACCCATCTCACGCCCACGAGTCTACAAGGAAAGGAAGATATATTGTTTGGCAATCTCCATGAGCTCTTCACTTTTCATAATCAAATTTTTCTCAAAGATCTCGAAAACTGCATTTCAACTACTGAGCTCGTCGCACTTTGTTTTGTTCAAAGGGTAAACATTTACATATAGCTATTGATTACCATTAAAATTAAACGTTTTTTTTAGCGCGATGCATTTTATCGCTTATACTCATTCTATTGTCAAAACATTCCTCGGTCTGAGCGATTGCGCGAAGCACTTGTAGATACACACTTTTTTTTTCAAGAGTGTCAAAAACGTCTTGGTCATAAGCTTCCGCTAGCTGCGTATTTACTAAAACCAGTTCAAAGGATCACAAAATACCAGTTGCTTCTGAAGGATTTGCTTCGCTTCAGCGATAGTGGGAACTGCACCAAGGAGCTTCAAAAGGCGCTTGACTGTATGCTAATAGTTTTAAAGTGTGTTAACGACTCTATGCATCAAGTAGCAATAACAGGATTTCCGGTTGGAAGATATATACTACTAAATGAATCTGCCATGGAACTGACAACTAATATTTTCAGGCTGATATAGCTGAGCAGGGTGAACTTTTGATGCAGGACTCATTCCAAATCTGGTCAGAATCGAAGAAGGATATTCGTCTCCGTATTAAGCCACAACAGCGACATATATTTCTTTATCAGAAATCTATGATATTTTGTAAGCTAACGTCAAAACCAGGTCACAGCAAAAGCACCTACCAATTCAAACATCATGTTAAGGTATTGAAAACTATTCAACAAAAAAAAAAATTTTTACTTTAACACTACTTTTTGGCAGATGTCACTTATTGGGCTAACAGAGACTGTGCGAAGTGATACCAAACGTTTTGAAATTTGGACTCAGGGGCGTCAAGAAGTACATATCCTACAAGCACCGACACAGAACGTAAAAAAACAATGGGTTGCAGAAATTAAACGTGTGTTACTTAACCAGCTAGAGGAGCTTAAAGACGAAAAAATAAAGCAATACAGCTTTAATTACCAGGGTCTTAGGCAGACCACATCATGGGACACCACAAATACTTTTCTTGACAACCAAACCCGCGCTCTAAGTTCTGAGGCATCTTCAGAGACTACCAAAAGAAACTCAAACTGCAGTAGCAATGATGTTGAGCCTGCTACCTCTAGTATTACCGCGCATGAGCTGATAAACAAAGATCTACAGGAAAATTGTGGATGGAGTTCTGACTGCTCAAATAGTGAAGATGAATTTTCTCTTACTGAAGAAAATAACAGCCCGGTAAGTATGATGAACCATAGTATAGCCTTTATTAAACTGAAGTTTGTAAGTCAAAGTTAAAACTAAGAAAATGAAAAAGAAAGGAAGCTAAATTTTTTATGTCGAAGGTTTTTTTTTGCATCTTACAATTTAAGTGATCAATTCATTTCGGTCAAACGAGAAACAACTTTTTAAGTTTAGATGAAATAGAAATCATTTATGTACCTATATGTAAAAACGACGAAACTTTGCTTAGTTTTTAGGCTTTTAAATTGATTTTAGTAGGCTTTTAAATTGACCGATCATTTATACTATATGTCAGCTATGGGACAGCTATGTTACTAGTAGTACGATTTTGATAAAATAAACAAAAGTAACAATTTATTTAGCTGAAGTAGAAGTTATGTCAGCTATCATTACCCTCCAGTACCATTCATCAATAATTTATCAACAGTCAGGTCGGTGTCGTTGATGAATCATCGATAAGTCTATATATATAAAATAAAGTCGTGTTAGTGTAACTCTATATAAAACACAAGATATCGCTAGGAGACGGGCATATGTTACTTTTAATCCCGTTTGACCTCAGTCCATAAAGAGATTTTGATTTTTTTTTTTTTGATTAGCCCGTGAAACGGTTTGGTTAACAATGCAAAATGGAAGAGCGAACAAATAACAAGAGATTTATCAAGCAGCGTTTCTATACGATTGCATCCTAAAGCTTGCATCCTAGCGTTTGCATTTGGAAAATGGACGTTGTTTATTTGCATTAAAGTTTTCCGGAGAAACGTAGAAATGCCTTAGTGGTAAAGTGAAATTAACATTGTAAGGAAGTCCTGGGCCAGGATATGTCTCAGTTCTGCTAGGGTCACTCACAGAAAATTTAGTAAGTTACAAGGACGCAAAGTGGACCAGCGATGGTGCCGAAGTAGGTAAATTTTCTTTTCTGGGGTCGATTTGCTGGCCGCCGTCGGTTGCGGAAACTCCCGAACAACCCGGTCAGGAGCACTGCAGAACCTACTGCCAGGATAGGGAGAGAGAGAGACAGCGAACGAACTTGGGAACTTGGCTCACGGTTTCGCGCTGGCGCGATCACTCCGCTTGCCACCGTCAGTCGCGAAAATTTCCCCCAGCACACGACCAAAACAAGCCACACTACGGCCAATGTGAGAGTGCAAGAAGGAGGGAGAGTGGAGGGAAAGCGGGGAACGCCGGTGCCAAATGCCCTCCAGAGGCTCGGCCTCCCTTTGCTACGAAGCGTTGCGGAATTCCCACCAACGCGTTCGGTTGCAAAGAAGAGGCTCCCTTCGCCGGTTGCGAGTCTCTTCCCTGGTCGATTTTCTACCGTGACGACTAATCCTTTGTCGGTATAATTTTATTTTATTATTATTTTTTTTTTTTGATACTTTGATTTTATTTATTGAATCTTCTCATTTTCGAGACTATCAATAAGTGTAAGTGTATACTGAAACAATGGCCCTGACAAATTATGGCTGGGATGGAAGGTCTGTACGTTGCAGGTGGGTTCGGCTGGAAAGCCGAGTCAAGACCCTTGCCAGAGGATTTGGGCAGTCAGATAGCCACTTCTCGACTACCATAAGGTGGTTGGAAAGTTGGGTTGTTGCACGGACTTGGCATCTGGAGCGGCAAAGGATCGCAGTGTTGTCAGCGAAGGTAGATGTTATTAGTCGGTCACTCGTGGGAATATCGGCTGTGTAAAGGACGAATAGAGTTGGCCCAAGTGCGCTGCCTTGTGGGACTCCAGCTTCGATAGTGTAGATGTCGGAAATTGTTATGTTGCGAAGGCTCTGTTGTAGAGGTAGGATTCAAGGAGTTTATGAGTGTACCCAGGCAAGTGTGTTTTAATTTTATGCATGAGACCTTTGAGCCAGACGCGGTCGAATGCTTGAGATACACCGAGGAATATCGCGCTGCAATATTCCCATTGCTCGAAGGCTGTGCGAATTTCTGATGTTATTCTATTTACTTGCTCGAAAGTTCCGTGTTTTACTCTGAAGCCAAATTGATGAGCTGGGATAATGTTGGGAGTTCCCAGCAACCTGAGGAATTCCTTATAGGGGTGACAGTTTCAATCGGAGAGCCTAGATTTGGGTGAGCCCTCCATAAGGGATGCTTTGTACTAGTTGGCGAGAGTTTATCAATATATTTTAGTAGTTCATTTTCAGCATCTTGCTTTAGAGCCCGGTTTAGTTTGCGGGTGACTTTGCTAAGACGTTGCTTTGACCATGGCGATCTGCTGATTTGCCACGCTCGTCGCAGACGCCTCTTTTCCAGAACCAGCCGATCAATTTGCATGTTGGTTTTGAACTTCTTAATTTCCATATGCTTCCGTTTAGGTATTGAGATCCTGGCTGCTGTGACGATTACCTCTTTCAGAGCAGTGGTAGAGCAGTCGATGTCCGCTTCGATATTTAGTTGAGGTGTTAGCTTAATATGGGAACTCACATACTTTATGTATTTCATCCAGATAGTGTTGTGCGACATGTAGGAGTGGTCTGTATTTTCTGGGCGTTGAAGAAGGGTTATCAACAAAAGCGAGTGGTTAGATGAGAGATCCGGTAGTGCTATGGCGCTTATTAGATTGCGTGGGATGTTTTTTGTCACCGCGAAATCAATTAGATCTGGGATCTTTCTTGGGTCTCCAGGCTAATATGTAGGGCTACCAGGGGAAAAATTGTCAAATTTATTGCTCACTTTTATAAGTGCATTATACAGCTGCCTTCCGTTGGGAGTCACGAGGCGTGATCCCCAGTGCGTGTGTTTGGCGTTGCAGTCTCCTGCAGCTATGAAGCGATCCCCCAGAGTGTTGTAGAAGTCCATGAATTGACCTTCAGAGATAGTAAATCGAGGTGGGCAGTAGACAGCTGCAATGCAAAGGTTGAAGTTTTCTGATTGCACTTTTATGGACGTGGCTTGCAAGTAATTTGTTGCAAACCTTTGGTGAAAGTGGTGTTTGATGCATTGTCTGATTAAGATGCCGGTTCCGCCGTGGACCTTGCCATCCGGATGATCTGTGCGGTAGAAGGTATAACCTCTTATATGGAAGTTATATCTCCCTGTGAGGTGCGTTGAAACCAGCAGCATGGCGTCGATGTGACTTACATTTAGGAATTAAGTTATTTCAAGTCTATGCCGTGAAATGCCGTTGGCATTGCCGTTCCATATGGATATACGTAGGTTAGACATTTATTATTTTGAATGTTGTGCTACAAGCAACTGAATCACCATGTTCTGGTTCTGAACAAGGGTTTGCATGGCTGTTTTCATAAATGACATGAGTTCCTTCATATTTTGTTGCATGGTAAACATCATAGATTCCAATTTGCTTTGCGGCTGCCCTGGAACCTACTGAGAAGGAGTGGATTTTCCATGCCTGTTCTTAGTGCTTCGGCGTAGGAGATTCCCTTAGTTGTATTTAGCTGCCGAAATGATGATCTGGCTGCCTTGGCGAAAAATACGTCTGGCGAACTTTTTGAGTTGTAATACACATTGGTGCGTAGCTATCGGAAGTCTTCGCAGACTGGTGTGTCCATACTCCTGACAGTTTGTGCATTGTACAGGGCCGTTGCGTTTGTGTTTGGTTTTTCCACGGTGATCCTTCGATGCAGTAAGAGCTGCAGCTTGTAGAATTGGTGAACTTCATTTTTCTTAAAGGCTTTTCTTTTAGGTTCGACCTTGAAGAGTGGTTGCGGCTTTTTGTTTCTGTTAATAATTACACAGGCCGACAAAATCAGCTCGACCCTCTGACCCAGAAACCAGTATATACTTTTCCGAAGGTTTTCGGTGCACTGAATCCGAATCCGAGGTCGAAATTTCCGAATTGGCTCTGGCTTCCGAGATATCCTAACCTAAAAGTTCAAAAACACCGTTTTTTGTCTATATTTGAGGTTATGTAGCATCGAATTAGTTTTTTTACTGAAAATACTAAAAAAGCCATCTTAAAGTATAACCCTTGCCCTTTCAAATGCTGTTGAGTTTGATTAAATATCTCTTTTTTTCGCTGAGATATCGTACTTAAATTTTCATGTTAATGAATTTACCTCAAAAAAACATTATGGATAGGCCCTATGAAGCAAACATTTTTCTTTGCACATAAAACAGCTTAACATCTGTTACTCGGGGGTTTTTGGGGTCGATGATCACGAATCCGGACTTAAATTTTTAAAATTCAAGATGGCGGAACCAATATGGCGGACCGAATTCGTAAAAAGTTACTGGATCAAGCTGAAACTGGGTATATGGGGGTCTTCGGGGTCGCTGTTTACCAAACTGAGATAAAATTCTGAAATTTGATGATGAAATTTGATGTTAGATGTTAGATGTAAGTAAAAAATTCAATATGGCGAACATAAAACGACCATAAACGAAATCGCGGGGAATGTCAGACAGCTCACTCGACAAAGAATATTTATATCAATTTCAAAGTACGATATCTCAGCGAAAAAAAGATATATTTAATCAAACTCAACAGCATTGGAAAGGGCAAGGGTTATACTTTAAGATGGTTTTTTTAGTATTTTCATTAAAAGAACAAATTCGATGCTACATAACCTCAAATATAGGCAAAAAACGCTGTTTTTGAACTTTTAGGTTAGGATATCTCGGAAACCAGAGCCAATTCGGAAATTTCGACCTCGGATTCGGATTCAGCGCACCAAAAACCTTCGGAAAAGTATATACTGGTTTCTGGGTCAAAATTTTGTCGGCCTGTGTTATACTAACATTTTTGGCACAGAAGCCCTTGGCCTTAAGGGCTTCTTAAATCACAGAGGGGGCGACGTCAGGTTCTATTCCTTTTAGTACAACTTGCAGTCCCTTGCTACTATTTAGTTGTAAAGGTAGAAGTTCTTTTTTGCTTTCTCCAGGTAATTAGAAACAGCTCGGAAGTGTTCTTAGGACTTCGTTTGAACTTTGGTTTCGTGGATGTTCCCTTTAATAAGCGGAACAACATAGAAATTATCGTCCCCGACCACCGCAACAATTTTGTTGACCAGGGCGTTTGAGCTTTTCTCTCTAATATTGATATGTAGGTGGGAGCTTTGGTTTCTTTTGGGTCTCCTGCCCCTTCTCAGCCTGGTTGTTCCCCGCCTCTTTTAAGATGGAGAATCGGTTTTCGTTGCAACTCCTAATTTGCTCGTTGCTATTGTTGGTACGGTTGATCCGTGTTCAGTGGACTAAGCTTACGCTTAATCTGAATGTAGCGATCCATACCGGTCTGTAAAGCCGGAACCGCTTGTTGCTTATGGAAGCTTACGGTTTTGTTTGCCATTGTATTTTGCTCTGCAGCCGTTGGCACCGAATTCGCAATATTGGTAGTTGATTTAGTTGGTGGTGCTTTTGCTGCGACTGCATAAATTGTAGCACTGCTAGTTGTTGGAGCTTCTTCCATCGAAGCCGGCGGTGGTAGTGTTTGACATTGGTAGCTCCATGGTGCAGGGGTTTGGATGCGCAGAGAGGGTGAGCAAGAGCTGGCTCTTTTGCTGTCGACGGTCAGTAGAGCCGAGTTGCTTTTTGTCGACTTCTTATTTTCATCGATATCGCGAGTTGAGAAATAAGAGTAACAGGCGTTTCTTGGGTTTACGGAGCTTCTACGCTAATTCTTTTGATCGCTGCTCATTTTTCGAGCTTATTATGCGTGGCACTTATTAGTTTAAATTAAATAAGCACTTGTGTTAATCATAACACTAGTTATGATTTTATTTTTCTTTGTTGTTGATTAGTTAGCGTCTTTTCGCACTGTTTGGACTACTCCAGTATAATATTCTTAAAGCTTTTGCTATTTAATCCACTTTTTTTAATTTTTTCCGGAGCTCACGCGAGACCATGTCCGCTCTGTGCGGGAGTTGAACTATGTACCTAATGAATGTCGATATAATGCGGACTCACTTTATAAAGTGTGGTTTGTCCTCAAACACGTATATGTTTAGGTTATTATCTGCTGGATGGCTAAACCATATTTTTCCTTAAGAAAAAACAATCTTATTAATTCCTATTGTATTATTTTTACTAGTGTTATTACTTCTCTCCGATATGCCGAGCTGTCGCCATAACTTTTGATTTCCAGGGCCCGAATCAGAGACAATGGCTACAATATCCACGCCCATTTGGGTGTCAATATCTAAGAAGACTGGCCGTTTCCAAGATTTTGTTAAGCCACGAACCACGGCCAATTGGACGTAATTACTTTGCTGATATACAACCTCAGCTAAACTGTCATATTCGAAGCCAGAAATAATATTCATCTCGTCGAAAGACAAAACGAATTTCTTGTACACATCAACCATGTCACGTTCTCCATGAGGTCTATTACAATATCCAGAGCTCAGCGCTAGGGTTTTGCTTCAATGCGTGTTCGTTTTTCGTAGACAGAGGTTGGGCTGCGGACAAATGTTTCTCGAACATTAACCCTTGTGTCACGTGACTTTTTGCATAAAACCATAACACTATATTTCAGTTTCATAAAACAAATTTTAAATTTTAAACTCATATTCTTAAGTTTCGTAAATAACATTTTTAAAGTAAGAAAAGAAATTAAAAGAAAAATTGATATCAGTCGAAACTGTAAATATTTAACTATAAAAAAATATATTTTAAGATTAGAATATATTTTATGACTCAGAATTAAAAGATGACTCGCAACACTAAACAAAGCCTCATTTCTACCTCAAAATTCTAAACAAATTTAAAATTTAACAAGAAAGGAAGCTAACTTCGGCATGCCGAAGTTTAAATACCCTTGCAGTAAGTAGAAGAAGAAGAAGAAGAAGAAGAAGAAAAATGTTCTGACTTTCCGCTTTCTCGGAATGTTGCTAGCAAAAAATGTTGCTAGCGAAAAATGTTGCTAAAGAAATATGTTGCGAACAAATTAAATGAATTGATATACATATATATTCCTATGGCACCTATATGATATAGTGGTCCGATTTGATTAAAATTAAAACCGAAATTCTGGAATAATACAAAATGGCCATGTATCAAATTATATGAAAATATATTGAAAATTTGCATAGTAAATCTCAAAAATTTCCGATCGTTCCTATGGCAGCTATATGATATAGTCGTCCGATCTGACATATATAGTAGTGAGAGCATATAAAAGCATATGTGCAAAGTTTCATTCAGATAGCTTCAAAACTGAGGGACTAGTTTGCGGACATGGCTAGATCGACTCTGTTGATGCTGATCAAGAATATAAATACTTTATAGGGTCGGAAATGTCTCCTTCACTGCGTTGCAAACTTCTGACTAAAATTATAATACCCCTGCCAGGGTATAAAAAATATTCAACTCGATTTTAGAAAATGAACTGTTAAGCCCCATACACCATATAGGGGTTAATCGTTTCGCTTGGACTTACTAGGTTAAGCCACTCTCACTCGCACTTATTGAACCAAATTTTTTTCAGCGAGACTACCTAGTATGATTCTACCATTGTCACACCGAGGATAGTTACATTATATTTTAAATTAATATATTTAGAAACCTTTACAAACTTTATTTGCATGCATAAGAAAATAATTGTACAAAGTTTGTTGCTCATTCATCATAAATTAACGGCCGAATCGATTTGGCCATTTCCGTCTGTCCGTTTCTACGCAAACTAGTCCCTTAGTTTTAAAGCTATCCGAATGAAACTTTGCAGATAGTCTTCTATATTCTCTAATAACATATAAGTTGCAACGGAACTATATCATATAGCTCCCAAAGGAAGGATCGGAAAAGTTGAGGTAGTTTTCAAGATATTTTAATATAATTTGAGACATAGCCATTATGTATTATTCTAAAATTTCAGTTGTAATTTTCAAAATCGGACTACTATTATCATATACTTATAGCTGTCATAGGAACATTCAAGAAATTAAAAAAAAAGTTCTACTTTCGCTGTTTTTCAACATGTTTGTATTTGCTCAGAGACATAGCCATTATATATTATTTCAGTATTTGGGTTTTAAATTTATGCAAATCGGATGATTATATCATAAGCTGCAAACAATTGTTAAATGTAATGCAAAACTGTGAATGTAACTGAAAATTTAAAACTGTAAATTTAATATGAAAATGAAAATATTACAAGAAAATTTGTTCATATGTATAAATGATTTAATAATAATGATTTAATAATGTAATAATGATAATAATAATTACAAGCTTCTTTTAGCTTAGCTTCTTTTCTTGTTTTTATATGAAGTTTTGTTGCTTTCAAAAAATCATTTTTTTGATTTTTTAATGTTGAATATTTACTGTATATATTTTAGATGTATTTTGGCTCAGATTTTATGCTAAGGATTCTTCTGTGTGTCTGTTCCTAGCCCACAGAGTCTACTGCTTGTTTTAAATTACGCATGGATTTCCAAGTGTCCGATGTCATATTCCCCTGTCCATAATTTCCAATTATTCATTTGCGACGCCTAAGGGAATTCATTATTTTTGTACAATTTCTTTCAAACATGAAAGCTGATTTAAATATAAATATGTATATCACGTATTTATTTATTTATTGTTTTTAATAATTCTAGCAGCTTGTTAAAACTAACTAATGATAATGAGCATTGGCTGCTGTGGCCTTCCGCTCGATAACATATCGACTCAAAACTCAAAACCAAATAACGCGTTCCGTGTAAGACTTTTTACCAATATTATTTTATATTCTTTTATAAGGACCGCTAAGCTACCCCCCAGTACGCCGGAGAGGCGACTACCTCTAAGGTACATCCTGGAACACCCAACAGTGTTCTTTCCTATTAGCGGATGTATCAGCTCTTTAGCTTGACGACATCCTGAACGGGAAATCCAAAACCTGGATTTCACTCCTTTAACCCAACTTTCTACCTTATCATTGGAAGCGGCCCACCCAAAGCCACAAAAGAGCTCCGGGCCGTGTAAAGGAAATGTTAAGCTTCTCTCATCCTCATGTTCAGGATGAGTTCAGAGCAGGTCTCAGTGGCATAAATCTCTAATTGAAAGGCACTGGGCAAATCGAGACTCTGGTGTGAGGTCCAACGATCCCCGCACCCAATACCCAGTTCAGTTTTGGACCCATAGGTGAATCACTGCAGGCCCCTGGGGTAACTACAGGGATTGCCATTATCCCAGGCCCCAAAGTAGTACTTACGTGACCAGCATCATAAGTCAGCAATCCATATTTGAGTTTGATCCTAAAAAGGCTTTTAGCGGCTCCTTCTTATAAGTGAATGAGTAGCGGAGTCAATCCAATAATTTTCTCCATATCCGTAGTTGGGTATCTGCGGAAAGCTCCCGACAGAGATACACACACAAGCCGCTGCAGCTCGCTGCACCTTGGGCCACCACACTAGAGCAGCATAGGTCATGCAGTAAAGCTACAAGATGAATTTGGAGTCAAGACCCCAAGTTTTACCATATAGTCTACGACATGCCGATACAGCATTTGAGGCCTTGGTAATCGTTTTGTTGAGGTGAGAGTTCCAGTTAAGCCGCTTATCTAGAGAAACTCCCAGGTATTTGACCTCACTGGAGAGCTCTACGGGAGTTCCTCCAATGACGAGGACGCCAAATTAATTGGTGTACCGGTTGGTAAATGGCACAACAACCGCCTTGTGCGGATTGATGTTGAGACCCACGTTTGTGCACCAGTCGAGAACCAAATTTTTTTTTTTTTTTTTTGCGCGCGCGAGTTCCACGCCCACCTTCCGCCCAACCGACCGAGGGGCGCAGCCGTGTGACGTACGGCTCGATCGCGTTCTAGATAGACGCGTGAGAAGGAAAATATAGGAAAGAACGAGGAACGAGCTTTAGGTTCATGCAACATTACGAGCTAATTCTACTAGCAATACAGTTTTAAGGCGAGGGAGGCTCTCAGGTCCCTCTATAAATTTAAAAAGTCGGTTGTAATCGGCACATAAGACCCTAAAAGGTTCATGTGCCTCAAACTCCCTCCTACAGTGATTTATTTCTTAGGGGATAAAGATTCTAGATGTTAGTCGGGGAACGTGAAAGTTAAGCTGTCCTAGCAGGTAGGGGCTCTCTACGTCACCATGAATTAGCTTGTGTAGAAAGACGACACCAAGCATAGTTCTACGGTTAGATAGGGAGGGTAGATTAATTAATAGAAGTCTACTAGAAAAAGACGGTAATCTTAGGTCGGCATCCCAGGGTAAGCCACGTAGGGCGAAAAGCAGAAAATTTTTTTGAACAGATTCAATGCGGGCAATATGAATTCCAAATTGAGGACTCCAAACGCAAGAACCATATTCCAAAATAGGACGAACTAATGAAGTGAAAAGAGTCTTAGTTACGTAAGGGGAATCGAATTCTTTCGACCACCTTTTAATAAATCCAAGCATGCCTTAGGCCTTGTTAACCATGCAAGAAATATGTTCTGAAAACGAAAGCTTAGGATCTAGACGGACACCTAGATCGTCAACGAGAGTTATTATTTCCAATGCACATTCATTAAGCGTATATGTTGCATACTGGGGAGTGACACGTGAAAATGTCATCAGTTTGCATTTTGAGCTGTTGAGATTTAATAAGTTAACACTACACCATGCCTGGAAGTTGTCAAGATCGGATTGTAAGTCTGACTGGCATGAGCTGTCCTTAGACTGCACGCACAGTTTGACATCGTCTTCGTACATAAGTACCCTAGAGTTGGGTAGTACTAGAGGAAGGTCATTGATGAATAAGGTAAATAGCAGCGGGCCAAGATGGCTGCCTTGTGGGACGCCAGAAGTGACATTGAGGGAGTTGGAAAGAGAATTCTTGAACAGAACCTTTTGAGTCCTGTGACTCAAATAACTCTGAAGCCAATTAAGGAGATCGGTAGGAAACCCTATTAAATCGAGCTTCCTTATAAGAAGAAAATGATTAACCGAGTCAAAGGCTTTACTAAAGTCCGTATAGATCACGTCGGTCTGAGATTAACGTTGGAAGCCCCTAATCAAAAATGAGGTAAGTTCCAAAAGATTTGTAGTGGTCGATCTTCGTTTCATAAATCCATGCTGACATGGAGAAATTACTGATCTGCACAAGTGCTGCAGGTGAGGAGTAATTATATTTTCAAAGAGTTTTGGAATTGCCGACAACTTGGAGATTCCTCTGTAGTTACCAGCATCCGACTTGCTACCTTTTTTATGGAGAGGAATAATAAATGATTCCTTCCAAATAAGGGGAAATTCTGATGTTTCCAAAGATATGGTAAATAGTGTGAGAAGGGGGTTACACAGAGCCTCGGCACAATACCTGAGAACACAGCCCGGTATTCCATCGGGACCCGGTGCATAAACTGGCTTTACACGTTGAAGATCCAGCCGAAGAGAGCTTTCGTCTAAGATAGAACTGAAAATTAAGTTCGATTTGGGCATAGGGAAAGAATACGTCTGGTTTATCTGGCTTGAGGAAGAATAAGTAGTTTTAAAAAACTCAGCAAAGAGATCGGCGATTGCCTGATCCGATTTTGCTGAAGAATTTTTAAATGAAAGCGAGGAAGGGTATAGGTTTGGTTTACGCTTGGTGTTAACAAAATTATAAAACTGTTTCGGGTCCTGTGCGAACTGAACCCTACAACGATTCAGATAATTTTTATAAGACCGAGCGTTTTGCACGGTAAATTTCGACCGAGCACTGAGATAGTTAGAAAAGACAGTTTTAGAACGAGTAAGTTTATATTTATTATAAAGCCTAGACTTAACATTTTTTAGATGTGTCAGCTCCTTATTAAACCAAGGTGGTTTACTAGAAACAGACGGATAGGTTAACGGAACACAGGATAAGAAGAACGAGTTCATGGCACTGTAAAAAATGTCCACGGCGGCTGCCATGTCAGTGCACATGTACAGATTTGACCAATCGAATTCAGATATAAGATTATTTAGCGCATGAAAGTTAGCTTTACGAAAACAGCGAACCTTATTGGCTAAACAATCAGATTCGTTCTTTACAACCGTCCCCGTATCGATAGTCACTTCGAAAGTTGGATGGTAAGGATCTTCAGGTAGCGTCAATGGAGGAACTCTAACTAAGTCAACACCTAGAGGATCAGAGACGAAACAAAGATCCAATAAGCGGTTTAAGGAATTCAGGACATGGTTAACTTGAGACAAGGATATGTCAAGCAGGCCATCAATAAGGTCATGCTGTGCCATAGTCTGAAGGACATTTGACAAACCATCAGATGACCAACGAGCTCCAGGTATATTGAAGTCCCCTAGCGCTACGAGTTGGTCTCGATCTGAAAGCCTGTTGGAAACGGCCTGAATTGCCGCAAGGTGTTTCCAATAAATGGGCTCCTCAGCCGATGGTGGAACATAGGAGCAAGTTATGTAAATAAGACAACCTGGAAATGAAATTTTAACACAAATAAATTCAATATCGGTGATATCGTCAAGGGCAAAAAGTTCTGAGATGAGGGAGGAGTCTACGGCAATTAAAACTCCACCTCCACGCTGGATTAGTCGGTCAACCCTGTAAGTTGTATATTTACCCGGGAGAATCTCAGAGCTAAGGATATCTGGCTTTAACCAGGTCTCGGTAAATACAATTAGTGTTGGAAGGAAGTGGTTAGTTTTTTGGGACTGAAGGTGTTGAGGTGGTCTTAGCGGTGGTCCTTGCGGTTTGTGGCGGTATAGGGAGGTGTACTCCCACTGGCCGCTTTTTCTTTGTTTTAGCCTCGAATTCTTTAACTACAACGTGCTCGGGCCAGAAGTCACCAGAGCAAATTGTGTCAAAGATATTCGGATTGACGCTAATCTTGAACGACGAGATGTGTCTGACATACGAAAAATTAAACTTTTCCACTTTTACATTTTCGGCTTGGGTTTTGCCTTGAATATAGGCAAGGACATCTTCCGATGCGAGGTCAGGGGCAAGCCGCGAAACAAATATTGTTTTCGATGGTGGAACAGCAGTTAGGGTCTTTGGTAACCCTAAATTACCGACAGCCGGTAGTCCGGATGTTTTTTCGCCCTGGGCAGTCTGCGGAGACCGAGTTTGGGACACCGCAGCGGACACAACGGAAATTACTGGCGGACCTGTTGCCATTTCCACCCCTGTACATTCGGTTACCGAATCTAGTACCGCTCCCGATCTCAAGACCATTGGGCTTGGTATCGGGGTCGGTGGCTGTGCCGAAGGGGTGATCCCGATGGTAGGTTGCTGGGATTCACACAGTTGCTGACGACCAGCAACAGATTTTTTGCGCTTTGGCGACTCGTTTAATAGCTTCAGACTATTAAACTGAGCGTCTAACGCTGTGAACAGATCATTCGCTTTGCGAAAATTGACCGTGAGCTCACTAAATCCGTTTCTGGTCTGCCGCATGAAGGATTTCATTTCCTTCTCAACCTCTCGACAGGACTGGCAACAATAATGTATTCCCATTTTACTGGAAATTGCATCCGCAATACGGCCCGACAACTCGACACACTTAGCGTGTACGACCGTATCACAAAGCCAGCAATATACTCTTGGTTGGTCTGCCAAAACGGTTTTTTGGCAGTTTTTAATTCCGCAGACAATATTTGCACAAACCTTAGACCACTGTGCAAAGAGGAGAACCGTCAACGCGGGTGAGCGGGAGAGTGAGAGCGATAAGAAAATAGCGAGGGCGAGAGAGCTTAGAACCGTTTAGCTGCAGCTAAACACCAACGGAACGTAAGCGGGGAGAAGAGGGATAGGCACAAAAGAGAATGCAGAAAACCGTCTTAGCACAAAAACTAAAAGTGTAATTAAATACAAATTAAACACGAAAAAAGCTCATGCACACGCGGTAGCAAACGGCTGAAGTTAAGTGAGAAGTTTTGTGATGATTTTAATAAAAACCCCGGTGGTTTAAAAAGCAAAATAACACAATATTCGGTGCGCAAAACAAAAACACGACCTTTCACTATGAAGAGAAAAGACGTATGAGTGCCCTTTGCATCAATTCGGTAACAGTGTTGCCGAACTTCCAATGGCATCGATTCCCTGGTTGTGTAGTTTTTCTAGGAGTTCGTCTACTACAAGTGACCATAACAGGGGAGACAACACTCCGCCTTGTGGGCACCATCTAGACGCGTTAATACGGACCGTAGTCGCGTCTAACGTGGAAGATATTTCACGTTGTCGTAGCATGGCTTCTATCCAGGCTACGGTAGCTGCATCAATGTTCCTATTAGATAGAGCTCTGGAGATTGACTGATAGCCAGTGTTCTCGAAAGCACCTTCCACGTCCAGGAAGGAGCACAAAGCAATTTCCTTAGATTTGAAGGATTTCTCGATCTTGCTGACTAAGTGGTGAAGAGCGACCTCTGTCGATCCGCCTTTGATGTAGGCGAATTAGGTATTGTGAAGCGGCTTGGTGGACTGGAGAGTGCACCTAGCCGCTCCGCAGTCTTGAGAAAGATAGACGAAAGACTTATCAGTCTGTATGACTTGGGTTGCCTTGTTTAGAAATAAATACCACGTTGACTCTCCTCCAAAATTATGTTATATATCCCCATGCAAAGCTGGCTCTAAGCAGACCGACAAGTGGGAAGATAATTATCTCAATGCTATATTTTAGCAAGGCTGGAAAAATCTGATCACCCGCCGGGGCTTTAAAAGGACTAAAAGATTTGACTTCCCACCTGTCCTTATCAGGATCGAAGATAGTACCGGACAGGCTGTTGTCGCGCCTGTTCGGTAGAGTGGTGAACCCATTTGGCTCGCCGTGCGCGTTTATCCGAGACCCTGGGAAACGCTCCAGAAGCAAAAGCTCTAGCGTTTCCTTGCGGTCTTGGGTGAAAGAACCATCTGTTCGCCTTAGAAGTCCCACCCCATTTGTTGCCTCTCACTCCCTCCGGCGGCCTAGATGCCTTGACCGACATAAGGATCTTGGCTGCCGGCACCGTAGACTCGGGTGGCTGAGGTTTGCCATCGCCCTTGGCAGGAGCTCTACCTTTAGTAGCACCGCCTGGGGCTCCCTTGGCTGGTGGTATGCAGGGACGGGGTCGCCTTTTTAGCGAGCCTAGCAGCCGCGCTTGTGGAAGGACCATCCTCGGGGAAAGGATCCGCTCGTTGAACGACGCTGCTATTATCCTTAGTAGCGTAAGTCTTAAGGATGAGCCTGGTTCTGCCAAAGCAGTACCCGACTCTGCCGCCGCTTTTGGCAAGCAACTGATCCACCATTATTGCGAGGTGCAGCATCTGACCTCCTCCAACAGCTCTACGTTAAGCGAACTATTAGCCTTGATAAGGCTTAGCTGCATTGTTGTCATGGCAGACGAGCAACAGCCACCCAGTTCTCGGGACACATCTCTCGAATTGTGGCAACAGACCAGCCATCTCCGGGGAGAGAGTGGTCTTTAGTCGAGGTGAAGCCGAGCTTGACACCACTCGCCATCCGACTGTAAGATGGCGCTGTCGGCTCTGAATGAGCAATCTTCGGCTTCTTTGACAAGCCTAACTCCCAGGGTCGTGTCAAAAGACTGCTCCCGCTTGGCCGTGGCTTCCGCAGGTGGGAAAGGTTTTTGCAGACTGGAGAGCTTTAGCTCTCGGGACCCCTTTCGCGATAACTGCCTTAAACAGCTTCGTTTCGCGGCTTGTGAATTTGACGAAGGCGACCTCGGAGACCATCCTCAGCCGCTGGTTCCGATTGCCTGCATCCGCTAGATCCAGCCCCAGAGAGGTTGAGCTTGATGCGTCGTCCGACGATGGTAAGGTGACGTCCTCGGAGTCTGAGGTCAACAACCGACGAAAGAGAGGCAGAGTCCAACCGTCCTGACCCGTCCGGGTCTCCAGTCCTAGCGAGGACACCCAACATCCGCGCGTATGGGGGTGGGCCGGCAGCACGTCAGATGCAGTGCCTCGAGTGGCCGTGACCGTGGAGGTTGAGGCCTGGGGTGATGCTGTCAGAGTCACATCATACTCATTTTGAAAAGTAGAATCATCCATAAATAAATCCCACGAGTAGGCGTAGTAGGAGTAGAAGGTCAGCCGCGGGAAGTCCACAATTGAAACTGGAGGAGGACAGGAATCCAGAGTCCGCATACTAGCGACCGAGCGTCCCCTCGGTCATGAATCCCTCGGCATATCCTCTTCCACCTTGGATTGGGAAATTTTATAAAGAGTTATCTTCTCTTAGCCCGACTACCATTAGTCAGCACCCTTGGTCGAGAAATGACTAACACAAGAGTCTGCTTCCAGCCACCCTCGCGTGGATAGTATAGTCTGCACTTGTGTGCAGATACGGCGCATACTGCCAGAGTAGTTACACGTGATTCCTCTTGCACACTTGTTGGCTGACGGCCGATTTGATTATATGTATTTTATGTATAGAGTTTACAATTTGTCTTCTAGTATATTCATATGATTATATTGTGAGCTTAGAGCAAAATTTTATGTTTTAGATTGGTTCTGTGCAGGAATGAAGGAATTATGTTGGAATTTGCATTTGTTGGATTGGATAGGAGTTGGATTGAGTTAACGTTGGAGAAGTAAAAGGATCTGTGTTAGGAAAGTGAAGTGCATTCCATAAGTAGGTGTCGGATGTCTATCGGTGTATTGTTGCAAAAAGGGAAGGTGTTTTGAAGTGATCTGTTCATGTAATGTGCATTTGTTATTTGTGTGTGTCCTAGGCGTAGCCTGTTAATAATAATTTGTTTTTGTCTTGTTAGGCTTGTGCTTTTAAATGAGAAGTTTGGTGGGGTGTTTTGTGTGATTTGTTTGAACCATAGTGAACCGAAGTGGCTCGGGATCTAAATTAGTTATATTTTAGGGAAGTGATTAGAAATGATGGTCCTTATTGAAGTGGGGTAGAAGGAGTGGTTATTAGGGTTTGTTATTGATTTAATGGAGGATAGGGAATCGTGCATATAGCATATTTGCCTGTTGATTTGGAGCAGATTTTAACGGCTTCGTGAATAGCTATTATTTTACTTGATAGGACAGAGGAGTACGGGGATAAAATACCTGTTTTTATTACATCTGTATTAGTGGTAATGCTATAGGTGACTGAATCATTGGCTTTAGAGCGATCTGTGTATCGAAATTGGTGGTTATGCAGGGAGTTTTTAAGAGAGTGGAACAGTTGCTGACAGGTTATAGGGGAAGTAGTGTTTTTGTTAAAGTGTGAAAGGGTCGTGTTTGTGGCTTTTAGAATTATTATTATTATTATTACGTATTAATCTATATGATACTAACCTTTTTATTCTTTTAAAAACAGGGCAGTAAATTCATAGCACTTGCAGATTATACAGCTATCGGACATTCAGAGGTTTCGTTGCGTGAAGGTGATACCATTGAACTACTGAAAGTGGGCTGTGCCGGATGGTGGTATGTTCGAGTCCTAGGTAAATAATAAATACATTTAACTATGTTATATATTATTATTTTATTTAAGTTATATTATAGATAAACTTATATTTTTATTTTTGATCTGTTACAGATACCTGTGCTGAAGGTTGGGCCCCAGGGGCTTATACACAATCTATCAACCGAAAATCTTCACAGTGATTAAATCTTAAATTAGCCAATAAGTAATTTAAAATTATTATACTATTAATAACTTAAGCAATTATATTATTATTATTATTTATTTAATATGATTTAATAAAAATATTTGTAAAAAATGCAGCTAAAATTAATCATGCAATAAAAATAAAATTATATGGTTGTAAAATTATAAACTTATGTTTTATTTCTTAAACAAATACAATATAGGAAGGTAACTTCGACTGTCGGAGTTTATATACTCTGACAGCTATGCAAAACGATCCTTGGCAAACAGTCTGGAGCCCCTTCTACGATACTTCTCCGAAACACGTGGTTTGGTAAGTTTATGCCTGGTAGATTTTTAGTACTCTGCGCTTCCTATTAACCAAGAGAAACGTAGTAGAATAAACGTAGCAAGTGTAGCGAACTCGTGTCGACGAACAGATGACTGTCCGGAAGTAGGTTGTGGTACAGTCGCTCAAGGAGAAGACTTCGCTCGTTGCATTAGGTTAAACCTTACAAGTCTCTCCGAAATGTGGTAGCGTGTCCTGATCGTGTCTTCCAGGATTGAAAGTATTGCGGGGAAAGAAAATACATGTGTCCCGTTGAGAGCGTTTTCAGGGCTTATCTTCTACTGAGTGTTCCTTTTAGCTTATGGCTGGAAAACTCTTGTCCAGTACCGTTAGTGACAAGGGCGGCCAATTTTAGTAAGAATAAAGGGCCACACTTGCGTAATTTGACTGCGGATAACTCTTCCCGCTAAGCGCGGTTCCCGAAAGAAATCTGACGTTAACTGAGACCAGGGGTACGTCGAGTCGGTAGAACTTGGACTTCTGATCGGACGTTTTACTTTGTGACCAGAAAGTTTTCGGAATTTGTCATTTAAACTGGTACTGTCCTTGAGTATCATGCCAAAAATATGCAAGTTTCTTTTCAGCAGCTGTTGAAATCAATCGATGCAATCAGTTGTGTTTTGCGATTACATTGGTGAAAAACATTGAAACAAGAATTTGTATGTTTTGAGCCAAATTTTGTGTGCTGAATAGTTGCGAATCTTAAAAAAGGCTTACGGTAAATGTTTTCTATCGAAAATCCAAGACTACGACTGGTACTTACATCGGCCCTGAAGCCGCTTGTCCGATTTTGACCGATACTTTGGCTATGAAACGATACACTGCTCAGCTTGTTAAAATAATTAATTTTTTGAAAAAAAAAACTTTAAAAACAATAAACCACCGCATTTATCCCAGGCTGTGCCTACAAATCATGTTTCGATATTTTGAAAAAGAGGCTAGGGGCCTCAGGGTAAAAGTCTTCTAGCTCTCGGATCCGGTTCTTGATCGGCACTTCGTGGTCATCTTGAGTGAGGAAGTTTTTGCTACGAAGTTCCTCCACTCTTCCGTTTTGGAATAACCCAAGCTAATATTGATAAAATTCTTCTAAAGGATTTGTTTTTCAGGTCGATGTCTGCGGATCTTGCACACGTCAACACGTCAATAAATACTTAAACTTTTTTTTTATTTTCGATAATTGGCGACAGGGGATAATGTGGACACTTTGACTGTCAACGTGTGACTCCCTTCTCATCGATTGGGCGTGTTCCTGTATAGCTGCCGGTCAAAGGACTTGCTATGACTATGAACCCGATATAAAGATATACTCAGACAGCCAGACGGTCATTAAATCTCTCGTATACTCTACACTAGAGGCCACAACGACATCCTCGAAAACGGAAAAGCTGATGACCAGGCCAGAAAAGAGTGAGAGAAAAACCTAAATAATGACACATTCACGTGTCTTTTTTTTTGTAAACGTTGATGCACTAAGATCAGTACATTCAAGTGGCCCAAGCATGCTCTTGCTCGTGTGTTAGGAGGCGTGATAAATGAAAGTACAGAAAAGGATTACGAGGAAGTGATTACTGGTGTGCTGCCAAATTGTTTGCACATAGTACTCTAAAGAGTTCATGCGATTCAACAGACGTTCTACAGTGGCACTTAGGAGTGCGATAAGTACTTAGCCTCACCGCCTGATGGCGCCAGTATCGCAAGAGTAATTTATTATCGTGTAGTATATTATCGTAGACGGCTACTGTCGAAAATTCAGCCGAATCGGACTCATAGTTATATTTTAACCGCGTGTGAAAACGGAAGTGTCCGCGGATTTTAGAAAAATGAAAAAAAAACAATATCGATCGGTGATTCGATTCTTGTTTCTGGACGGAATATAGCGCAATTAAATCAAAGAGCGTTTGGATGCTGCGTACGGCGACTCTTTTCCTTCGATGGCGACCAAAATTGGTTTAACGAGTTTTAACCTGGTCGCACTTCGGTTACCGATGAGCCACGTCCGGGTGCCCCGAAAACGGCTACCACGAAGGATAACGTAATTGTCGTATTGGCAGACCGCCGATTGAAGGTGCGAGAGGTAGCTGAGACAGTAGGCATTTCAAAAGATCGCGTGGATCATATCCTGCATGAAATTTTGGACATGAGAAAACTGTCGCGATGGGTGCTCACTCCGGACAGCAAGCGCAACCGTGAGACCACTTCAGAGCAGTGTTTGACGCTATTTAAACGCAATCCGAAGGAGTTTCTTCGTCGTTTCGTGTCATTCAACAAAACATATATCCACTCGTACACACCAAAGACCAAGGATCAGTCGAAACAGTAGACTTTACCTGGCGAACGTGCTTCGAAAAAGGCGAAGACTGTCCCATCGGCCGGAAAGGTGATGGCCAACGGTTTTTGGGTATGACCCATAACGACTACCTGGAGATGGGCTTAACGATCACAGGGCAGTACTACTCCGAATTATTAGATTCCGATTCGACACCGAATTAAAGAAAAAAGGGCCCCCCTTGGCAAAGAAAAGTGCTCTTCCATGATAACGCACCGGCTCACAATTCCGCCCTCGCCAACGCACTATGGGGCCAACGACCAGTTTTTGTGGCATTAATTAATAACTTGCGAACGAAGCAACATATTTAAGTTCTGTTTTTTTATTTATGTCCATGATAAAAATAGTAATATATTTTAAGAAAAATGGGAGTGGTCCCGCCTTCAAAAATAAAAAAAAAAACATAAAATTTGTTTCAGTATAAAAAAAATGTTTTGACCTAAAAATTTGAAAATATAATCCTAAAATAAAACACTAAAGTAAAATTGGTTGTGGTCTTAACGTGCTTAACAAAAAAAATCGAGGTTTTACTTCTTGCTTCACAGTTTTTTTTTAACAAATATCATAATATGTTTGTAAAATTAATGTTTCCCAAAAACCCAACAGCTCTTGACCGCTTCATGATAAAAACGGTAGTATCAGAATTTAGCCAGGCAGCATGTTTTCGTTCGAATTGTTTAAAATTCCGTTTGCATTTTTGCCAATACTTCGAAATCCTCCAACATAGGCCTTTGCTTGTTTCTGTTAGAACTTCTTCGACGTGCTCAGAACAATTTCCGCGAATTAAGGCTTTAAAACAATTAATAAATAGCATTCTCCTTTGTATTGCTCGTCGTCTCTTTGTTCCATTGCACGAACAACTCGATGTTTTTCACTTTGAGATTAGAACCTTAAAAGTTAAATTTTGAGGTTAGAACCTTAAAAGTTAAATTTTAGAGAAAGTGCGCAAAAGTGCACTTTTATACTAATAGCATATACTAAGAATTGATAACATTACAACATATAACAAGTTTTAGAAGTGCAGAGAGCTGTACTCACTTTGTTGGTCTCTTCAAAGATTAGAATACGCAACAAATGTTGTGTTTTATTAGGGTTCGAGCTTACAGAAGATTATTGGGACACCACAGCGAATTTAAACAATCGACGATCACAAACACATAATACAAACCACAAGGATTGGACTGCATGTTAAAAAAGCCACTCTTATTAATTGTTTGTACACTTTTTTTCACTCTAAACTGTCAAGATTTTTCAGTGATTGACAAAAAATCGGTTATCGTTGTGCTAGTGCAAACGAAACAGCTGACTTAACAGTGGATAACTTAAAAATGGCGCCCTCTGTTAAAATTTCAAGTACGTAACAGGATAGATGGATGTTTTTTAATACATTCAAAAAAAAAAATTATTTAACGAATTTAAAAAAATGGGTTTTGGCCACATATAGGGGTCGTTTGCCCCATAGTGCAACGACAAATTGGGCTAAGAACTGCTTCCTCATCCACCATATTCTCCAGATTTGGCCCCGTGCGACTACTTTCCGAAAAAGTCACTCGCCGCACAGTGGGCGATTTGGCCAATCTAGCGAAAGAAAATTAATAACTCAAAAAATTAAAGATTAAAAAAAAATATTTGTTGTATCGCAATAACTTAAAAAACCATACAACAAATTATTTTTTAAACTTAATTTTTTAAATTTTTTATTTAAAAAAATTTTTTTTTATTTGTTTGCTTCTTATTTCTTTTTAGGTATAACAAAAATTATTCGGAGTCACTGCTCCAATCAGATTCTGATAATCAGCCCTCCTTTACATAGCCCAAAAGCACATGCCATACTGAAAAAGGTCGCTTCTGGACCACTGACATGATTTCTGCAATATGAAAAATATTAAGAGCGGCGGTAGGTGCGGCAAAGCAATTTTGAACAGATGACGATTCATATTTTCAAATGTATACACAATTATCACAGGCCAGGACGGCCCTTATAAAGATAGCAATTATTCACAAGAAGGGTCATTTAAAGCTTACCGCATTCAATCACCATTTAATAATACAACACTTATGGCAGGTCACAAAACGTTTATCTTTCTTTTACTACATACCTGACCTTACAAGATGTAAAAACAAAAAAAAAATGTCGAAAAGGTTAAAAGTTAAATTTTTGTAATGAATGGAATTACCAGGAAAAAACGCTGGAAATGCTTATTATGATTGCAGCGAAAACATTTGCTCACTTTGAAAGCTCACAGCTGTCGGAATGTCACGACCAGCCCACGGCAGGACATCTCGGGATGAGGAAGACTACAACCCGGATCGCCCAGAGGTATTACTGGCCGGGACTCTTCCGTGATGTAGCCAGGTATGTACGCAAGTGTGACACTTGCCAGCTGTTTAAGGTCAGTCAGAGTAAACCAGCGGGTAAAATGATTACCAGGCAGATCAGTGAGCCTTTCGACACTGTCTACGCAGATTTCATCGGGCCCCTTCCGCGTTCCAAGAGCGGGAACAGCATGCTTCTGGTATTTTTCGACGCCTTTTCTAAATGGGTTGAGTCCCCTTAAGAAAAGCTACTTCGCCATATCTTGAAAAGTCATTTAGGGAAAGGATTTTGAATCATTTTGGGATTCCGCGCAGGTTCTTTTGTGACAACGGAACCCAATTTCCTAGTCGTTCTTTCAAAGCTTTCTGCAAACAAGCGGGAATGGAGATCTAGTATACGGCACCCTATACACCGCAGCAGAACCCGACGTAGAGGGCCAATCGCACCATTAAAACTATGGTCGCCCAGTACATCGAGGATAAGCAGACGACTTGGGACGAACTGCTACCGGAGCTAAACTTGGCGATAAACAGCAGCGTTTCGGATTCTACCGGATTTAGTTCGGCCTTCATCATCCAAGGCAGAGTGCCACGATTCCCAGGAGCCTTGTATGACGAAGTTACTCCGGGACCAAGCGAGGTTCCCCGAGCACCCATCGCAAAAGCGGAAATGCTTCGCGACGTGTTCAAGATAGTACAGGAGAACACTCAGCGAGCCTCAATGGAACAACGGAAACGCCACGATCTCCGAAGACGAGCCTGGAGACCCGAGTTGGGATCTCTGGTATTTGTCAAGCAGCACTACTTATCCAAGGATAATTAAGCGGCAAAGCTGGCCCCTAAATATGAAGGCCCATACAAGGTTATCAAGTTTCTGGCGCCCACGATCGTGCGTCTGCAAGAGTAAGCAACGCAGAACGGCATACCTAGGAGACTTAAAGGAAACAGTAAACGATCTGGAACCGGCGAAGCCGGAGAATGAGGAGGGCACTGCGATGGAGGATGTTAGCGGCGTGTGACGCTAAGCTTCGCAGATGGAAACAGAAGGCAGACCACATGGCGGTACAGCAGAAGGAAGACAGCATGGCGGTACAGCAGCATGCAGCGATCGCTATAAGGCGGCAAGGAAGGAGCTAAAAACTGCTATAAGGAACAGCAAGCGGGAATGCTTCCTCAAGCTGTGCGATGCTGCCGACGACGACCCATGGGGAGAAGCCTATAAGCTGGTGGTAAAGAGGCTCAATGCGGGTGGCAAAGCCCCACCTGACCCGGAATCGCTAGAGGGGATAGTCAGCGCCCTGTTCCCGTGCGGACGGCAGGTTGTGAACTTCCGCAGCACTGAGCCAGGAGTCATCCACTGGGTCACGGAAGCGGAGGTTCTGCAGGCCGGTAGGAACCTAAAGTCAGGCACCGGGACCAGACGGGATCCCAAACAGGGCGACCAAGCTGACCCTGGCGCTGCTGGCGATTGAGGTAGCCGGCTTGTTCAATAAGTGCCTGCTGGAGGGGACGTTCCCCGACAGGTATAAAAGGCAAAAGCTGCTGTTGCTGTCCAAGCCTGGCAAGCCACCAGGAGAGGCATCCTCCTACAGGCCGATCTGCCTCCTGGACACGATCGGGAAGGTCTTTGAGAAGGTGATCTCGACCAGACTGTGCGGAGCGATAGAACCAGCCGGAGGCCTCTCCCCGGAGCAATACGGCTTCACAAAGGGGATGTTCACGCTGGACGCCATCATGAGGGTCGTCAAGGTGGCCAAAGAAGCGATCGCAGGATAAAAGTGGAAAGGAGGAACGCTGGAGTCCCTGAGGAACTTTAACATCCCGGGGTACATGCTGAAGATAGCTCACAGCTCCGATTTGGGACCCCTGCTCTGGAACGCCATTTACGATAGAGTTCTGAGGCTGCCAATGCCAGCCAACACAAGATTTGTGGGCGGCACACAAAACGGAGGCAGTACTGATTTCGAGCCGCAAGATGGTGGAGACAGCAAGCATGATGGTCGGAGGCACCACGATCCAGTCTCAGCGGGCGATCAAGTACCTAGGCGTCCTCATCGACATATATGCAGCGCCGGTGTGAACAAAAGCCACCAAGGTTAAAACCTACATGCGTGGTGTGGAGGCAACTTATAGGCTGTGCGCCATCAGAACAGCGTTCGCGTTCCGGACCATCTCTAAGGATGCGGCGCTGGTCATCGCCGGGCTGGTCCCGCTCAACGAGCTAGCCAGGGAACGGGAAGAGCTTTTCACAGCCTCGCGATCCAGGGAGGCGGCGCAACCGACCACAGCCGAGCTCAAGGCTGCCGTCAGGAGCAGAAGCATGGAGAGCTTTCAGACCAGATGGGACTCCTCATCTAAGGGCCGATGGACGCACACCCTCATCCCAGACTTGGTGCAATGGATGGAGAGGCCGCACGGGCAGGTGAACTTTTACCTCACCCAGGCACTTAGCAGACACGGCTGCTTCCGCAGCTATCTGAAGCGCTTCGGACACGAGACGGAAGACTGGTGCCCGGAGTGCGGCTCTAGAATCGTGGAGGACGCGCAACACGTCCTCTTTGAATGCAAACAGACTACCTCTACTTACTTTACTAACCCTAAGCAATGTGTTTTATCATTTCCACTTTGTTTACAATAAGGTTGGTGAAAAGGCTACCCATGATAGGGTTATTAAAAAGGGTACCCATGTCTAGGAGTACCTACATTGGTACCCATAATAGGGTTAGTGAAAAGAGTACCCATGATAGGGTTAGTAAAAAGGATACCCATGTCTAGAGTACCTACATTGGTACCCATAATAGGGTTAGTGAAAAGGTGAAAGGAGTACCCATGACTAGATTACCTAGATTCGAAAAAGTTTCTCTCTTTCAAGTGAACGGACGTGTTTTTTTCTTGCGCTCTCGTTTTGTGTTAATTTTTGCATTAAAACAACCGGGGTTTTTTTTAAATCTTCTACTTTGTGATTAATAAAGTTCCCGTTCACTTCGTGTGCATGCAGCTATTCTGTTTTGTGTATTTAATTGTTATTATTTTCACAATTTAGTTTGTGCTGCCGGTGTTTGCTTTGCATTTTTTGCATTCCTCTTTGTGCCTTCTCCGTTTAGTTTGCGCCGTCGCGACAGCTAAACGTTAAGCTCGCTCCCACGCTCACCCGTTTACCCGCTCTCTCATTCTCCCGCTCTCTCGGTGCAGCTGCACTTTTCTTATCTCTTCCTACGTAAAGGTACAGTGGTAAGCAGGTAATGTCTGCTATCGTCTGTTTCGCTAAGACCTGTAAAAAGGCAATTAATTCAAACGATCTTACAGTCGGCTGCTGGCTGTGCGACAACATTGTGCATGCCAAGTGCATTGGTGTTGTTGCTCGGACGGTGGACGATGTAAGAAGAAACATCGGTCTGCGTTACTGCTGCGAGGCCTGTCGCGAGGTTGAAAGAGAAATGATGTCTTTTATGCGGCAGACCAAGGACGGGTTTAAAGAGATATTATCGAGTTTTCGTAAAACTCATGATATGCTCTTGGCGCTGGACACTCAATTTAATAGCCTTAAACTATTAAATGAGTCTCCTAGGCACAAAAAAACCGCAACTGGTCTGCAGCATATAGGCGGATCTCAACAACCAGCGGCGGACTCCCAACAGCAGCCTCTCTCAACACAGCCCTCGACCTCAGAATTCAGTCAAAGAGTTCTGAGATCGAGTGGCAAAAAAGATTCGGCATCCGAATGTGTTGCGGGAGGGACCGCTCCCCCGATAATTTCCGTTTTGTCCCCTGGGGGGTCTCAAATTCTGACCCCTCAAAGCCCCGTTAATTCACCTGCTCAGGGTATCAGGCCCGGACTACCGGCCGATATCGGCACTGCAGACAATCAGTCTGCATCGCCGAAAGCCCTTATTGTAATACCACCTACGAAACATATATTTGTTTCGCGGCTCACCCCTGCTCAGACATCGGAAGATGTTATTGCCTTTATCCAAGGCAAAACTAGAGCTGAAAAAATACAAATAAAGGTGGAAAAATTCAAATTTTCTTATGCTAGGGATATTTCATCTTTTAAAATAAATGTCCCTAATGAGCTCTTTGAAACAATATGCTCTACCAAATTCTGGCCAGAATATGTTGCCGTCAAAGAGTTTGAAGCTAAGAAAAAGAAACGGCGGCCCGTAGGAATAAGTCTTCCCAGGCCCAACCAGACCACTGCGCCCACTACGACTTCCATTCCCGCTCCAAAAAACTAATCAATTCCCTCTCTATCTCCTATCAGAACGCTTCCCATATTGTATTCTGATAGTCTCTCGTTTGCATCCCAGGTTATTGTGTTCACAGACTTCGAACGGCTGAATAACTTTATTTTAGATTTTAATTGGTCCGATTTATACTTGTGCACTGACATGTCAGCAGCCGTGGATATTTTTTACAGTGCCATAAATTCCTTTTTTACTGAATGTGTTCCGTTATACTATCCATCAACATCGAATAAGCCTCCTTGGTTTACTAAAGAGTTGAGTCATCTTAAAAACAAAAAATCTAGGCTGTATACTAAATATAAATGTACCGGTTCTAACTCTGCCCTATCCCTTTATTTATCTGCTCGGTCAAAATTTTCCGTGTTGAACGCGCAGTGTTACAAAAATTATTTGACTCGTTGTAGGGTCCAGATCTCTCAGGACCCAAAACAGTTTTATAATTTTGTTAACACTAAACGTAAGCCAATTACGCATCCTTCCTCGCTTTCTTTTGAAAATACAACCGTAAAAAATGATCGGGCTATTGCCGATCTGTTTGCGCAGTTTTTTCAAACCACTTACTCAACTTCAACTGACTGTAATCAGACTTATTCCTACATCATGCCCAAATCGAGCTTTATTTTCAGTCCTACTTTAGACGAAAGCACTATTCTTTCAGATCTTCATCGCGTTAAGCCCATTTATTCGCCAGGTCCCGACGGTATACCTGGCTGTGTGCTTAGGTATTGTGCCGACGCCCTGTGCAATCCCCTTCTAAAATTGTTTACCTTGTCCCTAGAAACCTCCCACTTTCCCCTTATTTGGAAGGAATCATTTGTTATTCCTCTCCACAAAAAAGTAACAAATCGGTTGCCAGCAACTATAGAGGAATCTCTAAGTTGTCGGCCATTCCAAAACTTTTCGAGAAAATCATTACTCCACATTTGCAGCACCTGTGTAGATCAATTATTTCTCCATGTCAGCATGGATTTTTAAAGCGTAGATCAACGACAACCAATCTTTTAGAGTTCACTTCCTTCTTAGTTAGGGGCTTCCATAAGGGCTTTCAGACAGACGTAATCTATACTGATTTCAGTAAAGCATTTGATTCTGTCAACCATTCTCTTCTTGTTCGGAAACTCGATCTAATGGGATTTCCGGTTGATCTTCTTAGTTGGATCTCAAGTTATCTGAATGGCAGAACGCAAAAGGTCCTCTTTAAAAATTATGTATCTAAGGGAGCAAGGGAGCCATTTGGGTCCCCTGTTGTTTACATTATTTATCAACGACCTGCCGAAAGTTCTGACTAACTCCAAAGTACTTATGTACGCGGACGACGTCAAACTTTGCGTGCAATATAAGGACGCTTCCTGCCAGTCTGATTTACAAACAGATCTCAATAACTTCCAAACATGGTGCCGTATAAACTTATTGAACCTAAACGGCTCTAAATGCAAGCTAATGATTTTTTCTCGTGTCGCTCCCAAGCTCGCGACTTACACGCTTAACTGCTGCTTTTTGGAAAGAATTAATATAGTCGATGATTTGGGTGTCCGACTGGACCCTAAACTTGACTTTATCGATCATATTTCGTGCATGGTGAATAAAGCCAGAGGTGTGCTTGGTTTCATTAAACGGTGGTCCAAAGAATTCAATGACCCCTATGTTAATAATAATAATAATTTTCTAGAGGTTAGTGCACTGCGACCACTAGGGTCTATTGTGCCCTCGTCCTAGTGTATGAGCTATAGCTCCTCGAACAGTTCAATCGATCGCAAGAATGCGATGATGTCGCCTGGTCGAAGAGCCCTCATTTCCTGTGTGGTGAGTGTAAGGCCCCCAAAGTGGGCCAACCTCAACCGACTGATAGCCGGGCACTCCTCAAGTAGGTGCTCCGGAGTCTCTTCTCCTTCCAGACAAAGTCTGCAAAGGCTGTCCTCCCCTATTTTGAGATTGTGCAGATGCTTGCGCAGTCTGCAGTGCCCGGTCAGGAAACAGTCCTTGGTCCTCTTACTGTTGTAACTACCTAGCAGACGTTTACTCTGCCTTGCCCCTTTCGACGACTGCCAGAAGTCATCGCAAGCAGTCATGAGATCCACACGACTGCTCTGGCTAATGACTCCTGGCCCTAGTCCACAGAAGGGCTCCGGACCATAGAGGGGCGTACTCGCCCCCTTTCTAGCCATTATGTCGGCCACTTCATTGCCGGGGATCCCCGCATGCCCTGGTACCCAGTATAAGGTTACTTTATTGTTCACACCCAGTACATAGAGTGTTTCTATACATTGCCATACTAGTCTGGAAACAATCTTATGGGCACTGAGTGCTCTAATTGCTGCCTGACTATCTGAGAAAATGGCTATGTCTCTCCGATTGTAACCCCGCTCAATATTGAACGAGGCACATCTCTCTATCGCGTGTACCTCCGCTTGAAAGATACTGGCGAATTTCCCTAGAGGTTCGTGATATTTGAGTCGGGGTCCACAGACCCCCGCACCCGCACCATCCTCTGTTAGTGAGCCGTCAGTGTATCACCTAATAGCATGTGGTTTCACATCATAGGTGGTAGACATGCTGGTCCACTCCGACTTGTTGCTAAGCTCAGTTTTAAAGAGCTTATCAAAGCTAAACTTGGCTAATTGAACATCCTGCGGATATTCCAGTAACAGGTCAGTTGCAGTCGCGGCCGAGTCAGCTGGTCCTGCCCCTGTTATCCTCATGGTAGATCTGCGCGCACTGTGCTTGATGCACTGTGCAAGTGCAGTGGTGGAAGCCCGAGCAGCACATCCAGAGCAGTGGACGGGCAGGTGCGCATGGCGCCCGAGATGCACGTGCAGGCAAGTCTGTGGAGTTTGCCCAGTTGCCTTCTTGTGACATCAAGGTCAGCGCGATTCGCCCAAACCGCAGCCCCGTAGCTGACTATGGGCCTCACCATAGCAACATACATCCACAGTAGGATCTTTGGAGACACTCCCCAATTTTTCCCTGCAAGAGATCTACAGCTCATTAAGGCCATAGAGGCCTTGCGAACGGCATGTTCCACATGTTGTCTCCACATTAGTCTCTTGTCTAGAATGACTCCCAGATATTTGACTTCTGTGGAGATCAGAATCTCTGCGCCCCCAATGGCTATGGGCCGAATGGATTTCAGCTTGTAGCGATTGGTGAAGGCGACCACTGTGGTTTTCGCTGGATTGATATTCAGCCCCACGTCTCTGCACCAGTCTAAGCTAAGTCTTAGGCCCAGTGTGATCCTGTCGCACAATGTGCTCTCAAAATTTCCTTTACATACTAGAGTGATATCATCGGCATAGCCTTGACATTCAAACCCATTTGCTGTAAGTTAGGGTTGTTGATAATATATCAAAATATCAATATATCGATATTTTTTTCTGAAAATGATATATTTATATCGTGATATTTTTTTTTTGCCCAAATATCGGTTTTGCGATATTTTTTTTTATATTTTTTGATATTTTCCCATAACACCTCCATTGGAAAAGACTTGGACGATGAGAACAAGGAGAGCAAGGAGCTTAAATTATATTTTAGCTTGCCCCAAGCTGCATGGGAAAGTAATCCAATCGAGGTATGGAAAGGCCACAAGTGAACAATGCCGGGCCTTTACCGCTTGACCTCATGGCTTGATAACTCCGGGTAGCTCAGTGCCTTCAGAGCGGCTGGCGTCCGCTATAAAATATGTAGTGTGCATTCTGGCATTAATATATGAAATTTATTATTATCTGTATTTTTATCCGTATTATTATTATTATTATTATTATCTGTATTAGAAATCCATGAATTTAAATAAAAAAAATGAAGTTAATAAGAAACTTTTATATTTTTATTGTGGGGAAAACAAATTAAAAAAAAAAAAAAAAATCAAAAATATCAAATATATCGATATTTTTTTTGTGATATTTTAAATATTATCATCATTTTGTTTTGATAAAAAAAATATCATCGATACGATATTTTTTTAATATCACGACATCCCTACTGTAAGTTTAACTAGCAGCTCGTCCACCACGAGGCTCCAGAGTAGTGGTGATAGGACAGCCTCTGGTGGTTTGAGCTCTAACAGTCACACTGTTGACAGTGACTTCTGCTATTCTGCTATCGAGGAGTTTGCCCAGCCCAGCCCGTCTCAACTCCCCTTCTACAGAGTGCTCTTACCACAACGTCATGAGCTGTGTTATCAAAAGCACCCTCTATGTCCATAAAGGCACAAAGTGCTACCCCTTTGGCTTTTACAGAGCGCTGCATACTGTCCACCAGGCTCAAGAGAGCCGATTCTTACCTTCTCTATAGGCATGCTGATTCGCATGCAGAGGCCTTCGCACCAAGTGCGAGTTTCTAATGTGGTTGTCCATAATCTTCTCAAGGGTTTTCAGCAGGAAGGAGGTTAGGCTGATCGGCCTGAAGGATTTGGGATGAAAGGGGTCTTTCTTTCCAACCTTCGGGATAAAGATCACCCTAGCCATTCTCCATGCCCTAGGAATGTAACCCATTGCTAGGCTCCCCCGGAATATACTTATGAGGAACAGCATTAGCTGTTCGACACCCTTCCGAAGATGGATGGGTATGATTCCATCCACCCCCGGAGCCTTGTAGGGGCTGAGTGTAGTCAAAGCCCACCTACTCTTTTGTTCAGTTACGATCGCTGCAGCCAGGCTCCAGTTGGGTCTCCCGTTGGGGACCCTTTCGTAACTGTTGTCTATATCGGAGATGGTTCTACACATGGGGAAGTGAGTTTGCAGGAGAAGTTCTGCTTTCTCCTCCTCGTCCTCGGTGAAAGACCCATCCGTCCTCTTCAGACAAAGTTCAGAAAGCACTTTGCCTTTTGAGATTGCCTTAAACACTCTAGCCGCAGGTGCGGCTTGCTTTATGGTAGAACAGAATTTCCGAAAGTGAGCACGCTTACTAAACCGGATTTCTTTGTTATATTCTGTCAGCTTTTTGGTGTAAAGTTCCCAAGTGGCGCTGTTCTTTTTAGCTGTGTTGAACAGCTTCCTGACTTCTGTACGAAGTAGTCCTAGTTTCCTATTTTACCAGGGATTGTCCCTACTGGACTCTATTTTTCGGGACAGCTTGCATGATATGCATCCAAGATTGTGTCTCCTACTTCTCTTGAGAGTTGCTCAAGATCTTCTGGAGACGATACTCTCCTGCTTTGATTCAGTCTGCTCTGATTTAATCCCAAACAGGACTGATAGGCTGGCCAGTCAGTCCGTCGTGGGTTCCTGATAACCCTGCTGAATCTAAGGTTACTATGAATGTCGAACTGGATGATCCTGTGATCCGACATTGACGGTTCTGAGGAGACCTTCCAGTTGCGAATCAACCGTGAGCCCCCCTCATTCCCGAAAGTGATATCCCTAGATAAAAGATAATCTAGTAAGCACTCACCTCTACCGTTGTTGTCCGTGCTGCCCCATGCAACATTGTGCGCATTGGCATCACACCCTAGCAGTAGGGGTAGCCTTTTGCTGCTGCAATGCTGCACCAGATCCTGAACCTCTGGTGGGGGGGCATCCGTCACGTCTCCTGGGAAGTATGCCGACGCCACCACAATACTCCCGTGCTCGCTAGTGATCATCACCGCTACTAGATCTCTGTTGAGAAATTGAGAGAGACAAAGAAAGTTAATATCCTTTCGCACCAAGATGCAAGCTCTCGGTGATGCCTCCCTTCCGTCTGCAATAGTTTGCATACTCACTTTACTTAGGCCGCAGATCCTGCCTCTGACGACCCAAGGCTCCTGGATGAGCACCAGCCCCAGGTCAGACCTGGAGACCAACCTGCCGATGACAGCCGAGGCTGCCCTGGCGTGATGCAGGTTGATCTGTGCCACGCTGGTGACCCCCACCCTTAGAGCTCTTCTTCACCCTCCGAGAGCGTCAGATAGGCCTCTCTGATAGGTCTCCCCTGCGGTGCGTGGCAGGTATAAGGTGACTACGTTGGTCACCGGTAGGTCCTCTTGCAGGCAGGTGCGGAGCTGCACACCCACCTTGGTGCTGATGCTGGGGACCGTCAGCTCCAGCCACTTCTTGGCATCGCTGTCCATGCAGTCCACTAATAGCAGACCGTCTGGATGCCGTTGAAGTTGAGAACTGCGGTCCAGCCCTTCCTCATCTCCTCGACGAGGGCCTGCGCCACCGCTGACAACTCCTCCTTTGCCATCAGCCAATTCGGGTAGTCCCGCGCCAGTATGGCCAAGTTCGTGCCCTTGGCGACACTGGCATACGAGGCTGCCCTCGGACGCTTAGCGCTTTGCGAGGTTCTCGAGCCCTCCAGCGCTACGGTGCTCTTTTTCTTCTTGGACATGCTCTTGGGGAGTTCGGGCGGCGACGTGTGGTGAAGCTGCCTCTTCCTCCCCGCAACGGTCTGGCCGCCGGCTCTCTCAATCGGGGACACGTCCTTCGCTGGGACACGTCCTTCGCTCTCTTCGCTGGAGCCACGTTCGGCGCACGGTGCTCCAGCGCTCTTTTGTGGGTCTCCTCCGGCTTGAAGCCCCGCTCGAGGTACCGGAGGTACCACTTGCGGCCGGCTCCGCTGAGGCCTTGCCTCAGAGGATCTCCGGCTCCCCCAGGCTGGCCTGCCGCTGGGACAGTCTGCTTCCTGGGTTGCTGCCTCGACCTTGCGGAAGAGGGTGTTGCGGCGTCCCTCCTGCTGGCGTCGCCCGCCTTCAGGACAGCCGCCGGACACTGCAACCCTCCCCCTGCCGTCCGTCCGTTTGGTGGCCTCGCTGCCGGCCACTTGAGACTTGAAAGTCTCTGCACCCTTCGAGGCGCTCTGCGTCGGGGTCGAGCCCTTCGGCTTTGCATCACTCTTGGAGGCGCTCTGCGTCAGGGTCAGGCCCTTCGGCTTTGCAGCACTCTTCGGGTGAGGGGCCAAGCCCCTGCGCGGCGACAGCGTGCCACCGTCATCCAGAGCCGCCTCCTCTATCCGCTCTGCCACCTGGGTTGCGGTTAAGTCCCGCGTGTTAAAATTTTTTATCTTTTTAGAATCCATACGTTGGTCCCACGAGTGTAGGGGAAGGTATTACCAGCGTGTCATAGCCCCCATTAACACGCTGGGGCCAGGTTTACTCACCGAGGCGGCCAGGTATCGGTGAGGCTCCGTCCGAATACAGTCGGTTACCGCTGACTGCAAACCAGCCAATGGGCACGGAAACGCATAACACCCTGGCTTAGGGGGGTAAGGTGGCACCATTGCCTCAGGACGTCACCACTGCCCTTGTGAGATGTTGGGGATAGGATGTGGGTAGGAACACTTGTAGGATGTATGGAGTGTGTAAGACTATGTGTTAAAGACGGTCAGACAAGCGCCTTGTCGGTACTACAACGGTGTGGTACCCGCTGTTGTCCGGGACTGCTTATTCACGACAAGTCGCTATTCGCAGCTAACCTCCACAGGAGGCCTTGCGCTATCCGCAACCTGCGACCCGTCCGGTGGCTTCAGCTAGCCCACCTCAGAACCATCTCACTAGTTCTTCAGTACCAGAAGTACCCCTATGTTACAAAATCCTTATATATTTCGTTAGTTCGTCCTATCTTAGAATATGGATCTTGCGTGTGGAGCCCTCAGTATGGGGTTCACAGTACACGCATTGAGTCAGTTCAGAAGAACTTTCTGCTTTTCGCTTTACGCGCTTTGAGCTGGGATCCAAACCAAAGGTTACCCTCGTACTCTAGTAGACTTCTCCTAATTAACGTACCTTTTTAGCTTCCCGTAGAACCATGCTTGGCATTACGTTCATTTTTAACCTTATCCACGGTGACGTGGAAAGTGCTGACTTGCTGGGTCAGCTTAACTTTCACGTACAGAGTAGAAATACTAGATCCTATATTCCTTTAGTTTTGAGCCAATGTAGACCCTTTAGAGTCTTATGTGCAAATTATAACGATTTGTACATGATAACATCAAACGTAGATAGCCTTCCCCAACTAAAAACCATAATATTAACCCACTTAGTACGCATGCAGGCAAACAGTCTGGCAGCACGCCAGTAGTCACTTCCTCGTATTCCTTTTCTATACTTTCACTTGTCGCGCCTACTAACACCTAACACTAACAGGCACGTGCTTGGTGTCAGATGGGCCACTTGAATGTACTGATCATCCAGAAAAAAAAAAAAAAAACATTGCTACCCATGTAAGGGTTGGTGAAAAGAGTACCCATGACTAGAGTACCTACATTGCTACCCATGATAGGGTTAGTGGAAAGAGTACCCATGTAAGGGTTGGTGAAAGGAGTACCCATGACTAGATTACCTACATTGCTACCCATCTAAGGGTTAGTGAAAAGAGTACACATGCTAGATTTAATATATTTATTTAATGTTATATTTTTCAACAAATTAAAAAAAAATCATTCCAATTTGGCCTCCTCCTTATGTTTGCTTATGCTGGTATTTTTAAAATGCCGCTTTTTTTGTAATTGCATGGCCTTGCGAAGTTGGTCCTCCGCTGGACCACCATCATTTAAATTGTTGATTGCATCTGAAAATAAAATTAAGATGTTGATTGTAACAAAGTGCAATTACAATGTATTCAATAATATTTACCAAGCAAGGCTCTATAAAAAAAAATGTGGCTTTTTAATGCAATTTTGCCTTGTACCCCATCAACATTATGGGCCAAAACAACAGTATTTGCCAAAATATGTTTTAAATTTTTGGATATTCCGCCAGGCATCATTAAGGTCTTCATAGCATCGATCTATGCAAAATAAAGAGTAATTATAGTTCTGTTAATAAATTAAAAGAAAAATAAAATAAATACTTAAGTAAAGCTCTTTGTTTGTTTCCGTAATCTCCTGATTGATTTGTTCTAATTTTTCCACTGCCTGGATCGGAAATTTTTTCATTACTTGTTGTCCGAGGCTTTGTTGCTTTCATTAACAATATCTTGAATCACAATTTTATTTATTTGATTCTTAATGCCAATGTGCAAATAACTGCCACCGTCGATTTTTGTTATTTCAGTTTTTTCTGTCGACTTGAATTTGTAAAATGGCTAAACTTCTACATTATTTTTTTTAATATACGCACCAAGTCAACTGCGCAGGCTCGTGTTGGCCTATGTTTTAAGAACCAATTTTTTAAGTCAACATTTAAATTCTCACTATTGTTGTCCACTTTATTGTTGAGTTTATGGTCACTTGTATTCACCACAATACTCCCGTGCTCGCTAGTGATCATCACCGCTACTAGATCTCTGTTGAGAAATTGAGAGAGACAAAGAAAGTTAATATCCTTTCGCACCAAGATGCAAGCTCTCGGTGATGCCTCCCTTCCGTCTGCAATAGTTTGCATACTCACTTTACTTAGGCCGCAGATCCTGCCTCTGACGACCCAAGGCTCCTGGATGAGCACCAGCCCCAGGTCAGACCTGGAGACCAACCTGCCGATGACAGCCGAGGCTGCCCTGGCGTGATGCAGGTTGATCTGTGCCACGCTGGTGACCCCCACCCTTAGAGCTCTTCTTCACCCTCCGAGAGCGTCAGATAGGCCTCTGATTGCAACTCGGTGGGTGTCCGCTCATCATCGGATGGCTCCTTTTCGCTGGTTGGCTCCTCTGCGCCGCTCATATGCAGACGCGCCAGATCCAGCCCCTCTAGAGAGACCGAGTCCAACTCGGCCTCCACTGCAGCGAGTTCCATGGCCTCAGCCGCCTCGTCCGATGGGACGGAGGGAGCCTCCTTGGCTGCAGCCGTTGAAGTGCCAGGCATATCGTCGGCGTTTGCCTCGGTACAAACCTCCGCCGCCGCAGACTCCTGCTTTTTATGCAGGCGGCACTTCAGCTGGCCGAACCGGTAGCTCACCAGCATGTCTCGCTTTTTGAGGAGTGTAAGTGCCTCCTCATCCAGGCCGAGCAACAGCACCTTGCCGCCCTTCGACTCTAGGTGCCGGATGACACGCCAGGTCCCGGTGAGCAGGCCCTTGTTCTGCTCATTGAGCAGTCCAAGAGACCTCTCCAACGTCTCCCCTGCGGTGCGTGGCAGGTATAAGGTGACTACGTTGGTCACCGGTAGGTCCTCTTGCAGGCAGGTGCGGAGCTGCACACCCACCTTGGTGCTGATGCTGGGGACCGTCAGCTCCAGCCACTTCTTGGCATCGCTGTCCATGCAGTCCACTAATAGCAGACCGTCTGGATGCCGTTGAAGTTGAGAACTGCGGTCCAGCCCTTCCTCATCTCCTCGACGAGGGCCTGCTCCACCGCTGACAACTCCTCCTTTGCCATCAGCCAATTCGGGTAGTCCCGCGCCAGTATGGCCAAGTTCGTGCCCTTGGCGACACTGGCATACGAGGCTGCCCTCGGACGCTTAGCGCTTTGCGAGGTTCTCGAGCCCTCCAGCGCTACGGTGCTCTTTTCTTCTTGGACATGCTCTTGGGGAGTTCGGGCGGCGACGTGTGGTGAAGCTGCCTCTTCCTCCCCGCAACGGTCTGGCCGCCGGCTCTCTCAATCGGGGACACGTCCTTCGCTGGGACACGTCCTTCGCTCTCTTCGCTGGAGCCACGTTCGGCGCACGGTGCTCCAGCGCTCTTTTGTGGGTCTCCTCCGGCTTGAAGCCCCGCTCGAGGTACCGGAGGTACCACTTGCGGCCGGCTCCGCTGAGGCCTTGCCTCAGAGGATCTCCGGCTCCCCCAGGCTGGCCTGCCGCTGGGACAGTCTGCTTCCTGGGTTGCTGCCTCGACCTTGCGGAAGAGGGTGTTGCGGCGTCCCTCCTGCTGGCGTCGCCCGCCTGCAGGACAGCCGCCGGGCACTGCAACCCTCCCCCTGCCGTCCGTCCGTTTGGTGGCCTCGCTGCCGGCCACTTGAGACTTGAAAGTCTCTGCACCCTTCGAGGCGCTCTGCGTCGGGGTCGAGCCCTTCGGCTTTGCATCACTCTTGGAGGCGCTCTGCGTCAGGGTCAGGCCCTTCGGCTTTGCAGCACTCTTCGGGTGAGGGGCCAAGCCCCTGCGCGGCGACAGCTTGCCACCGTCATCCAGAGCCGCCTCCTCTATCCGCTCTGCCACCTGGGTTGCGGTTAAGTCCCGCGTGTTAAAATTTTTTATCTTTTTAGAATCCATACGTTGGTCCCACGAGTGTAGGGGAAGGTATTACCAGCGTGTCATAGCCCCCATTAACACGCTGGGGCCAGGTTTACTCACCGAGGCGGCCAGGTATCGGTGAGGCTCCGTCCGAATACAGTCGGTTACCGCTGACTGCAAACCAGCCAATGGGCACGGAAACGCATAACACCCTGGCTTAGGGGGGTAAGGTGGCACCATTGCCTCAGGACGTCACCACTGCCCTTGTGAGATGTTGGGGATAGGATGTGGGTAGGAACACTTGTAGGATGTATGGAGTGTGTAAGACTATGTGTTAAAGACGGTCAGACAAGCGCCTTGTCGGTACTACAACGGTGTGGTACCCGCTGTTGTCCGGGACTGCTTATTCACAAGTCGCTATTCGCAGCTAACCTCCACAGGAGGCCTTGCGCTATCCGCAACCTGCGACCCAACCTGGCTTCAGCTAGCCCACCTCAGAACCATCTCACTAGTTCTTCAGTACCAGAAGTACCCCTATGTTACAAAATCCTTATATATTTCGTTAGTTCGTCCTATCTTAGAATATGGATCTTGCGTGTGGAGCCCTCAGTATGGGGTTCACAGTACACGCATTGAGTCAGTTCAGAAGAACTTTCTGCTTTTCGCTTTACGCGCTTTGAGCTGGGATCCAAACCAGAGGTTACCCTCGTACTCTAGTAGACTTCTCCTAATTAACGTACCTTTTTTAGCTTCCCGTAGAACCATGCTTGGCATTACGTTCATTTTTAACCTTATCCACGGTGACGTGGAAAGTGCTGACTTGCTGGGTCAGCTTAACTTTCACGTACAGAGTAGAAATACTAGATCCTATATTCCTTTAGTTTTGAGCCAATGTAGACCCTTTAGAGTCTTATGTGCAAATTATAACGATTTGTACATGATAACATCAAACGTAGATAGCCTTCCCCAACTAAAAACCATAATATTAACCCACTTAGTACGCATGCAGGCAAACAGTCTGGCAGCACGCCAGTAGTCACTTCCTCGTATTCCTTTTCTATACTTTCACTTGTCGCGCCTACTAACACCTAACACTAACAGGCACGTGCTTGGTGTCAGATGGGCCACTTGAATGTACTGATCATCCAGAAAAAAAAAAAAAAACATTGCTACCCATGTAAGGGTTGGTGAAAAGAGTACCCATGACTAGAGTACCTACATTGCTACCCATGATAGGGTTAGTGAAAAGAGTACCGATGTAAGGGTTGGTGAAAGGAGTACCCATGACTAGATTACCTACATTGCTACCCATCTAAGGGTTAGTGAAAAGAGTACACATGCTAGATTTAATATATTTATTTAATGTTATATTTTTCAACAAATTAAAAAAAAATCATTCCAATTTGGCCTCCTCCTTATGTTTGCTTATGCTGGTATTTTTAAAATGCCGCTTTTTTTGTAATTGCATGGCCTTGCGAAGTTGGTCCTCCGCTGGACCACCATCATTTAAATTGTTGATTGCATCTGAAAATAAAATTAAGATGTTGATTGTAACAAAGTGCAATTACAATGTATTCAATAATATTTACCAAGCAAGGCTCTATAAAAAAAAATGTGGCTTTTTAATGCAATTTTGCCTTGTACCCCATCAACATTATGGGCCAAAACAACAGTATTTGCCAAAATATGTTTTAAATTTTTGGATATTCCGCCAGGCATCATTAAGGTCTTCATAGCATCGATCTATGCAAAATAAAGAGTAATTATAGTTCTGTTAATAAATTAAAAGAAAAATAAAATAAATACTTAAGTAAAGCTCTTTGTTTGTTTCCGTAATCTCCTGATTGATTTGTTCTAATTTTTCCACTGCCTGGATCGGAAATTTTTTCATTACTTGTTGTCCCAGGCTTTGTTGCTTTCATTAACAATATCTTGAATCACAATTTTATTTATTTGATTCTTAATGCCAATGTGCAAATAACTGCCACCGTCGATTTTTGTTATTTCAGTTTTTTCTGTCGACTTGAATTTGTAAAATGGCTAAACTTCTACATTATTTTTTTTTAATATACGCACCAAGTCAACTGCGCAGGCTCGTGTTGGCCTATGTTTTAAGAACCAATTTTTTAAGTCAACATTTAAATTCTCACTATTGTTGTCCACTTTATTGTTGAGTTTATGGTCACTTGTATTCACCACAATACTCCCGTGCTCGCTAGTGATCATCACCGCTACTAGATCTCTGTTGAGAAATTGAGAGAGACAAAGAAAGTTAATATCCTTTCGCACCAAGATGCAAGCTCTCGGTGATGCCTCCCTTCCGTCTGCAATAGTTTGCATACTCACTTTACTTAGGCCGCAGATCCTGCCTCTGACGACCCAAGGCTCCTGGATGAGCACCAGCCCCAGGTCAGACCTGGAGACCAACCTGCCGATGACAGCCGAGGCTGCCCTGGCGTGATGCAGGTTGATCTGTGCCACGCTGGTGACCCCCACCCTTAGAGCTCTTCTTCACCCTCCGAGAGCGTCAGATAGGCCTCTGATTGCAACTCGGTGGGTGTCCGCTCATCATCGGATGGCTCCTTTTCGCTGGTTGGCTCCTCTGCGCCGCTCATATGCAGACGCGCCAGATCCAGCCCCTCTAGAGAGACCGAGTCCAACTCGGCCTCCACTGCAGCGAGTTCCATGGCCTCAGCCGCCTCGTCCGATGGGACGGAGGGAGCCTCCTTGGCTGCAGCCGTTGAAGTGCCAGGCATATCGTCGGCGTTTGCCTCGGTACAAACCTCCGCCGCCGCAGACTCCTGCTTTTTATGCAGGCGGCACTTCAGCTGGCCGAACCGGTAGCTCACCAGCATGTCTCGCTTTTTGAGGAGTGTAAGTGCCTCCTCATCCAGGCCGAGCAACAGCACCTTGCCGCCCTTCGACTCTAGGTGCCGGATGACACGCCAGGTCCCGGTGAGCAGGCCCTTGTTCTGCTCATTGAGCAGTCCAAGAGACCTCTCCAACGTCTCCCCTGCGGTGCGTGGCAGGTATAAGGTGACTACGTTGGTCACCGGTAGGTCCTCTTGCAGGCAGGTGCGGAGCTGCACACCCACCTTGGTGCTGATGCTGGGGACCGTCAGCTCCAGCCACTTCTTGGCATCGCTGTCCATGCAGTCCACTAATAGCAGACCGTCTGGATGCCGTTGAAGTTGAGAACTGCGGTCCAGCCCTTCCTCATCTCCTCGACGAGGGCCTGCTCCACCGCTGACAACTCCTCCTTTGCCATCAGCCAATTCGGGTAGTCCCGCGCCAGTATGGCCAAGTTCGTGCCCTTGGCGACACTGGCATACGAGGCTGCCCTCGGACGCTTAGCGCTTTGCGAGGTTCTCGAGCCCTCCAGCGCTACGGTGCTCTTTTTCTTCTTGGACATGCTCTTGGGGAGTTCGGGCGGCGACGTGTGGTGAAGCTGCCTCTTCCTCCCCGCAACGGTCTGGCCGCCGGCTCTCTCAATCGGGGACACGTCCTTCGCTGGGACACGTCCTTCGCTCTCTTCGCTGGAGCCACGTTCGGCGCACGGTGCTCCAGCGCTCTTTTGTGGGTCTCCTCCGGCTTGAAGCCCCGCTCGAGGTACCGGAGGTACCACTTGCGGCCGGCTCCGCTGAGGCCTTGCCTCAGAGGATCTCCGGCTCCCCCAGGCTGGCCTGCCGCTGGGACAGTCTGCTTCCTGGGTTGCTGCCTCGACCTTGCGGAAGAGGGTGTTGCGGCGTCCCTCCTGCTGGCGTCGCCCGCCTGCAGGACAGCCGCCGGGCACTGCAACCCTCCCCCTGCCGTCCGTCCGTTTGGCGGCCTCGCTGCCGGCCACTTGAGACTTGAAAGTCTCTGCACCCTTCGAGGCGCTCTGCGTCGGGGTCGAGCCCTTCGGCTTTGCATCACTCTTGGAGGCGCTCTGCGTCAGGGTCAGGCCCTTCGGCTTTGCAGCACTCTTCGGGTGAGGGGCCAAGCCCCTGCGCGGCGACAGCTTGCCACCGTCATCCAGAGCCGCCTCCTCTATCCGCTCTGCCACCTGGGTTGCGGTTAAGTCCCGCGTGTTAAAATTTTTTATCTTTTTAGAATCCATACGTTGGTCCCACGAGTGTAGGGGAAGGTATTACCAGCGTGTCATAGCCCCCATTAACACGCTGGGGCCAGGTTTACTCACCGAGGCGGCCAGGTATCGGTGAGGCTCCGTCCGAATACAGTCGGTTACCGCTGACTGCAAACCAGCCAATGGGCACGGAAACGCATAACACCCTGGCTTAGGGGGGTAAGGTGGCACCATTGCCTCAGGACGTCACCACTGCCCTTGTGAGATGTTGGGGATAGGATGTGGGTAGGAACACTTGTAGGATGTATGGAGTGTGTAAGACTATGTGTTAAAGACGGTCAGACAAGCGCCTTGTCGGTACTACAACGGTGTGGTACCCGCTGTTGTCCGGGACTGCTTATTCACAAGTCGCTATTCGCAGCTAACCTCCACAGGAGGCCTTGCGCTATCCGCAACCTGCGACCCGTCCGGTGGCTTCAGCTAGCCCACCTCAGAACCATCTCACTAGTTCTTCAGTACCAGAAGTACCCCTATGTTACAAAATCCTTATATATTTCGTTAGTTCGTCCTATCTTAGAATATGGATCTTGCGTGTGGAGCCCTCAGTATGGGGTTCACAGTACACGCATTGAGTCAGTTCAGAAGAACTTTCTGCTTTTCGCTTTACGCGCTTTGAGCTGGGATCCAAACCAGAGGTTACCCTCGTACTCTAGTAGACTTCTCCTAATTAACGTACCTTTTTTAGCTTCCCGTAGAACCATGCTTGGCATTACGTTCATTTTTAACCTTATCCACGGTGACGTGGAAAGTGCTGACTTGCTGGGTCAGCTTAACTTTCACGTACAGAGTAGAAATACTAGATCCTATATTCCTTTAGTTTTGAGCCAATGTAGACCCTTTAGAGTCTTATGTGCAAATTATAACGATTTGTACATGATAACATCAAACGTAGATAGCCTTCCCCAACTAAAAACCATAATATTAACCCACTTAGTACGCATGCAGGCAAACAGTCTGGCAGCACGCCAGTAGTCACTTCCTCGTATTCCTTTTCTATACTTTCATTTGTCGCGCCTACTAACACCTAACACTAACAGGCACGTGCTTGGTGTCAGATGGGGCACTTGAATGTACTGATCATCCAGAAAAAAAAAAAAAAAACATTGCTACCCATGTAAGGGTTGGTGAAAAGAGTACCCATGACTAGAGTACCTACATTGCTACCCATGATAGGGTTAGTGAAAAGAGTACCCATGTAAGGGTTGGTGAAAGGAGTACCCATGACTAGATTACCTACATTGCTACCCATCTAAGGGTTAGTGAAAAGAGTACACATGCTAGATTTAATATATTTATTTAATGTTATATTTTTCAACAAATTAAAAAAAAATCATTCCAATTTGGCCTCCTCCTTATGTTTGCTTATGCTGGTATTTTTAAAATGCCGCTTTTTTTGTAATTGCATGGCCTTGCGAAGTTGGTCCTCCGCTGGACCACCATCATTTAAATTGTTGATTGCATCTGAAAATAAAATTAAGATGTTGATTGTAACAAAGTGCAATTACAATGTATTCAATAATATTTACCAAGCAAGGCTCTATAAAAAAAAATGTGGCTTTTTAATGCAATTTTGCCTTGTATCCCATCAACATTATGGGCCAAAACAACAGTATTTGCCAAAATATGTTTTAAATTTTTGGATATTCCGCCAGGCATCATTAAGGTCTTCATAGCATCGATCTATGCAAAATAAAGAGTAATTATAGTTCTGTTAATAAATTAAAAGAAAAATAAAATAAATACTTAAGTAAAGCTCTTTGTTTGTTTCCGTAATCTCCTGATTGATTTGTTCTAATTTTTCCACTGCCTGGATCGGAAATTTTTTCATTACTTGTTGTCCCAGGCTTTGTTGCTTTCATTAACAATATCTTGAATCACAATTTTATTTATTTGATTCTTAATGCCAATGTGCAAATAACTGCCACCGTCGATTTTTGTTATTTCAGTTTTTTCTGTCGACTTGAATTTGTAAAATGGCTAAACTTCTACATTATTTTTTTTTAATATACGCACCAAGTCAACTGCGCAGGCTCGTGTTGGCCTATGTTTTAAGAACCAATTTTTTAAGTCAACATTTAAATTCTCACTATTGTTGTCCACTTTATTGTTGAGTTTATGGTCACTTGTATTCACATTTTCAATACTTTCATTTCCATCTCAACATCATTATTTTTACAAAGCACATTCTGATTTGCAAGAGCAAGACTTAACTTTTCTTAATATTGTCTTTTCAATTGCTGTTTCAGCCTTCTTTTATGCCTTTCACTGAACATTTTAATAAATTAATTTATCTTACCACCGTCACATTTTTTTTTTTTTACTTTCTTTCCACACCTTTACACTTTGAGCACGTTGAACAACTGCAAATATTTTTCGAATTTGTTCAAACACTATACATAATGACAATCAAAACAAACGGTACTTGATTCACATATTTTGTTTAACTTTAGAATTTTTAAAAACCACCTTAAATTTCCCCTAAAGTTACAGGGGATGTCCGACAGATGGTGCTGGCTACTTCAATTAAAAATATTAAATGTATAACGTATAAATATAGCGCCACAAAGGTTTAATGGGGAGAGGTTCCTGTAAAGGGAATGTAAAGCGCACCAGGCGGCAGAATCTGGAATAAGTCAAAGCGGACGAGGTGGTTCGAAGTTCGTTTACCTGTGGGTCAATCCAGTATGTACCCATATGGTAACTAGCAATGAATTTAGTTAGGTGGTTCGACGCTCGTTTACCTGTGGGTTAATCTAGTAGGTACCCATATGGTAACTAGCAAAGAAATTAGTTAGGTGGTTCGACGCTCGTTTACCATAGGGTTACCTACCGAACCACTCATGTATGGGCTAGTGGAGTAAGTAGTGCAACATGGTCTATTGCCACCAGCAGTACTACAGGGTAGTTAGTTAGTGGAAATAAATATGAATACAAAAAAAAAACACACAGGCACACGCAGCGAAACCCACCACGCAAAAGTAGGTCACATGACATACGACAAGATGAGCAAAGTGGAGGAGAGAGCGAGAGAGCGCTAGATCACCCCACCGAAGGTTAGGTTAGGTTAAGGCGGTGATGGCCGACTCAAGAGAGCCGGTCCATCCACTTGAGCCTGAGGTGGCTCTTTGTGATGCCGCGTAGGCTTAGATCCCCCGTCCAGTGCAGGTTCTCATGGGCCGATAACGAATCCTTACGTGAGAGAGGCCCAACCCGATCCTTGGATGAATTGGGTTAACTGCCTCGGTGATGTCTCGCTTAGCTCTACGAGATCCACAAGGGTGGGGAAGCCCAGATACTGCAGTCTACGTCTGCTTAGGGCCGGACAGTGGCAGAGGAGGTGAAGGGCGGTCTCCTCCTCCTCCTCATCCCTACAGCTTCTACAGAAGTCGTTATGGTGCACTGACAGCCTGGACGCATGTGTTCCAAGTAGCCAGTGACCAGTAAGTGTCAGTGACCTGACAGCAAGGGCGCAGCTTTCCCTGCTTAATGAAAATAGCTCCAATGAGCGTTTCGCTGATCGGCGTGGCCAGATCATTCTAGCGTGGCGGCAGGTGATTAGGTTTTCCCATTTCCTGTCCGAGAGGAGGTGGAAGTACTCCTTACAGAGAAGTCTGCGAGTGGCCAAGGGCATGTCAACTGACTCCCTCTCCGGGAGAAGAGGGGAGGTTGTACCCTGCCGGGCCAGCTCATCGGCAGCGCAGTTGCCTTCGATGTCCCTATGTCTTGGGACCCAGATGAGGTGGAGGTCGTACTGCTCCGCCATCTCGTGAAGAGATCTGCGGCAGTCGTTGATGGTCTTCGAGTTGGAAGAAATAGATTCGAGTGACTTCAGGGCGGCCTGACTGTCAGAGAAAATGCATAAGGGGGCTCTGCCCCTAGTTGGGGGGAGCTGATCAAGGTCTTCTTTGATGGCGTAAACTTCCGCCTGAAAGACGCTGCAGTGGTCGGGTAGCCTAAACGACACGTTTAATCCCAGGTGCTCGGAGTATATACCTCCTCCCACCCGGCCGTCCAATTTTGAGCCATCCGTGTAAATGTGAAGGGACCGTAGAGGTCCAGGAGGTCCAAGGTTCCATTCCTCTCTGTCGGGGATGTAAACCTGCAAGGGTGTGGTAGGGTGTTCAGTGGGGACACAGTAGTCTGTGTTTCCCTCAGTAAGGTGTGGGGCAGTGTCGAGATTCGTGTGCCCGAAACTCGAACGCCTCCACAGACCCGCGCCCTTCAGCCTTAGTGCCGAGAGTGACGCGGTCATCTCTCCCATTATTTCTATTGGGAGGATATCCAGGAGAACGTCCAGAGCGTCTCCCGGGGTCGTGCGCAGGCCGCCTGTCATGCAGATCTCGGCCATGCGTTGGATTTTTCTAAACGTGCCCAGGCAGGTGGACCGCTTTAGAGCTGGCCACCAAATAGCCACCCCGTAGAGGAGTATTGGGCGAATAATAGCCGTGTACAGCCAGCGGACAATTTTTGGGGTCATACCCCATTTTAACCCGATAGCCTTGCGGCAGGTGTATAGCGCGATTGTAGCCTTTTTGGCCCTTTCATCCGTGTTAAGGGACCAATTGAGCTTCCTGTCCAGGATAAGACCTAGATACCTGGCCTCATTTTTGAGGGTGAGGGGTACCCCGCAGAGTTTAGGGGGTATCATTTTGGGGATTTTGTATTTCCTGGTAAAAAGGACCAGTTCAGTCTTCGCTGGGTTTACTCCCACACCAGACTTTGCAGTCCAGTCCGTCAGAAACCGAAGGCTTTCGCTCATCCTGTCACAGAGTGTCTGCGGGAATTTTCCCGTGAACGCCAAGGCGACATCATTCGCGTAGGCCACGACACGACAGCCGCCCTCTTCTATGCCCTGGATCAGTTCGTTGACCGCCACATTCCATAGGAGAGGGGAGAGGACTCCGCCCTGAGGTGTGCCTCTGTTGACTTGCCTGGAGATGGTTGACCCCCCCAGTGTTGCCTCCACCGTTCTGCTGCGCAAGATACGGTCAGCTTGGTCAGTGCCGTCTTAATTGAGCCCGGGAGAATGTTGTTGAAAGCGCCCTCTATATCCAAGAAGGCGACGAGTGTGAACTCCTTTTCGTGGAGCGATTTTTCTATGATGGTGGTAAGCGAATGGAGTGCTGTCTCTGTCGATCTACCCCTCCTATAAGCATGTTGTGATCCTGATAAGGAAGAGTTCTGAGATGCAGACTAATAAGTCTTTCCACAAGGAGACGCTTATCGGCCTGTAGTCCTTAGGCGTGCGATGCGATGGCTTGCCTGTCTTGGGGATGAATACAACTTTTGAGCGGAGCCATCCATTTGGAATGACCCCTGTGTCGAGGATGATCGAAAAGATCAGTCGAAGCCAGGACTTGGCTAACTCGGCTGCGTAGCTAAGCTGTGCAGTTATGATGCCGTCCACCCCTGGGGATTCATATGGGCTGAAGCTGTTAATTGCCCATTTAATGTTCCTATCAGCAAGAAGGTATGCCATTTCGGACGGACCCCGCCGAGTCGGGGGTTAGGTGGGCTGCTCTGGAAAGAGCTAGAGGGGAAATGGACGTCCAGGAGAACCCCGAGGGTTTCCTCACTGGAGGTCGTCCAGCTGTCGTCGGGGCGCTTGACGAAGCCTGGGTTAGAGGGCGTCGTCGAGAGGACCTTCCGCAGCCTAGACGCCTCAGAGTGGTCCTGGATTCCGGAGCAGAAGTCGGACCAGGCCCTCCTTTTGGCCTTTCTTAATTCCCTGTTGTATAGGGACAGGTTGGTTTTGTAGAGGCGCCACGATTCGTCTGTGTTGACGTTCTTGGCTAGGTTGAAGGACTGCCTCGCGGTCTTCTTGAGGCTGCCTAGTTCTTTGCACCACCACGGTGGCTTTTTCCCAGTATCCCCCCCCCCCCCTTCCTACTTTGGGGGCAGGACCTATTCAGAGCCTTGCTACAAGCATCGGTAAAGGTCTTTACGAGGCGCTCCAGCCCCTCTGGACAGTAGTCCGAGTGGGTTGGGGCTGGAGGGGGTTTGAGGATCCTATTTAGTTGGGACCTGTATTTCTCCCAGTCGGTTCTCCGGGGGTTCCGAAAGGTAACTGGGTTGAACCTGTCGAAGCCTAGCGTGAACCAAAAATATCTGTGGTCAGAGAAAGAGTACTTCTCCAGCACCCTCCATGACTTTAGGTTATCCCTAAGGGATTCAGATAGAAGGGTGATATCCAATACCTCCCTGCGATTTTTAATTATAAAGGTGGGTTCATTACCTGAGTTTCCCACCAGCAAGTTGGATGCAAGGATAAAATCAAAAAGAGACTCACCCCTGTCATTTGTGTTAGTGATGCCCCACTGATGGTGGTGGGCGTTCGCGTCGCACCCGATGATGAGACCCAGGCCCAGTCTCCTACTGTCCTCGGTTACATGCTTCAGGGTTGGGGGGATGGGGTCCTGATCGTGCCCCAGGTAAGCAGAGCATATACGGAGGGAACCGTTTGGTCCCTCTAGACATGCGGTTATAATGTCTTCATTGCTGAAATTGGGAAGCAAGAAAAGAGTTAAGTCTTTCCTAGCGAGTATACAGGCTCGCGATTTACCTGTTGTTACGGCTGCGTATAGCCTATAGCCGGCTGCCCCCAGCCCAAGGATTCTGTCGCCACAGATCCAGGGCTCCTGGATGAGGACAGCGTCGGTACCACCTTCTGACAGGTGGACTAGAAGGGCAGCGGAAGCTGCTTTACTGTGGTGGAGGTTGATCTGCAAGAACGTCAGCGACATTCTGCTGCTTGATCTTTACCTCCACCACAGTGATGTCGGCGTCCGAGGTCGGCTCGTCCAGCCCGTCCTCCTCCTCGGACATCCCGACGTCGCGCAAGCCCCTCGCGAGCTCGCTCTCCTCAGAGACGTACCCCTCCAGGATGTCCTCCTCGTCGGACAATCCTTCGGGCGCCTCCTCGATGCGAGGTCCCTCTACGTCAGGGTCCTCCTCCTTCAGGCCCGCCTTTGCGTCTGCCTTGTATAAGCGGACCGCTACGCTCTCGAAGCCGTACCTGAGCGCCCCCCCGTTTTTCTTCAGCGTCTCGACTGTCCCCTCATTGAGAGTCAGGACAACCTGGCGCCTCGGACCAACGGCCTCCTCAACTTTGGCTACTCGCCAATCAGAGGGGTTGCTCAGCTGCAGAAGCTTGAGAATTTTCTCAGGCTCTGCCGGCTTGTGCGTAGGCCACGCCCTGGCCCTTGCCTTGCTGGGGATCTTGTCCCAGTCTAGAGCCACGAGCTTCGCGCCTGGGAATACTTCTCCCAATCCCGCGATCGCTCTCTTATAGAAGGTGACCGACGCTGCGTCTTCGCACGCGATCACCTTCACTCCTCCTTGGTGCCAACCAGCATCCTCACAGCGGGGCAGTGCCCCACCTGACGCCAACAGTTCCTCCACGAACCTGTTGTGCAGCTCACCAACGATCCAACGCCATCGGTCCCTCGGGATCTGTCCGTCACTGGAGCCCTCGTCCACCACTCCAATCAGGATCTTGCCCTTGGTCACCTCGGCGAAGGACCGCTGAGGCTGCACTCTGGAACGCTTTGGCTGCGGAGGTTGAATCTCCGTAGATCGCTGACGTTTGGTAGTGCTCCTGCCCGCGTCTGCGTTGGCTTGCTGGGCGTTGGGGGTAACCGCCTTTCCCGCCTTGACAGGCTGGAAATCAGGCAGTACGCCTTTCGCCCATTTTATAAGACCCGCTTGGTCCGGGTCCGCCTCCATGGCTTGGTTAGCGCGCGAAAGGATGAAGGCTGCTCTCCTCCGCTCATTGTATAGCGTCTTCTTCTTCCTTTGCTGCTGCTGCTGGGCCGTGCCTCCTGGGTTGGGTTTACCTCTGGAGCCCCCTGCGGTCACGTCGAGGGACTTGCCGATCACGCCGCTCGGTGGGCCCATTGGCTTGCCCTTCCCAGTGACACTGGCCTCCAGGTTAAGGCGCTCCGAGGAGCTCTCCTCTTCCTTTTTAAGCACTCGGCCGCTTAGCGTCTCCGAGTTAGTGCTAGTGAGGGGGGTTACCCCTGCCGCCTTTGAGGTCTGGCGGTCACCTACGGTTTTTTTGTTGTTTAAAGGTTTATTCATTTTGATTCCCACGAGTATGCTGGGATGGGATGGGGATGAGGAAAACGTGCACCGCTTGGCCCAGGACCAGCGGCGGAGCGGAGCATTCCAGGAGAGCTGCCTTAGCGCGTGTGCGGACGAGCGAGAGAGATGGGTGAGTGGAAAACGGTGAACCGCAACGAGTTGGCTGCGAGTGCGGACAGAATGGCCGCGTGTTTTGAGGATTAGAAAATCTCAACGAGCCTCGATGCGGTGCCACCGGTAGAGTACGATCAGACCGACTCTATTTTAAGTAATTAGAAATGTATTTCCCCCCCAAGTAATCCCCAAGTAACGGTGTTGGGAAAGAAAACGGGAATCAAAGAAAATAGGGAAATGTTAAGACAATGTAAAATAGACACTGAGAGAAATAGAAACCAAATGAAACAAAAAAATGAAAATATGTGAAATAAAATATTCTTGTGGAGAATTATATATTTGAATTTAATCTAAATGTTTCTTCACTGGGAGAAAAAACATGGGAGTTAAAGAGAAAACGGAAAGATTTTGAACTAAATTATAGTGAAGAGAGAATGGCTGTATCAGGGACACAGTAGTCGGTGTTTCCCTCAATAAGGTTGTGACGGTTAGTCGATGTTTCGGGCAGCTCAGGGGTGGCCCAGGGTCGTCGCAGACATTTATTTGATTCAGTTTTGGTTGCTGAAAGAGATTCGACCCATTCCCAGAGTAGAAAACTGGAGGTTATGCCGTACACTATCGTAATCTTTATTATCTTAAAATTTACAAATTCATAATGACTTCATGTCCTGCCGGATCTCGCCGCTCTGGAACGCCGTGATTGGGTGCCGGGATGTCCTTCTCGTTCGGGTCGTCGATGTCCGCGGGACGAATGACCATGCTCGGGGCCGTTCGGTCATCCTCGAGCGAGATCGTTACTTGGGGACCGCTAGGTCAGCCGCGAGAGAGAGGATACTTGGGGACCGCTAGGTCGGCTGCAAGAGCGAGAGAGGGGATACTTGGGGACCGCTAGGTCGGCCGCAAGAGCGAGAGAGCCCTAACGTGGTACCGCTAGGTCTGCCAGAGAGAGAGAGAACCCTAACTTGGGACCGCTAGGTCTGCCAGAGAGAGAGAGAACCCTAACTTGGGACCGCTAGGTCTGCCCAGAGAGAGAACGACTTAAGTCGGGGACCGCTAGGTCTGCCACGGGCTAAAGAAGCTACTAACTAGAAACTACTTCTAACTACAATATATTTACCAAACCTACTGGTCCGGCTTACCAAAAGTGATTTCGCTGCTCTGCCTACAATCGCTGGCGGCTGCTGAGTGAAGATATGAGGCCAGCCGCCCGCTTTATATAGCCCTTGGTTAAGCCTAGTGTGCCCGTTGCCTCCTCACAGATCTGCCTGGACTGGTGTGACCAGCTCCCCTGGTCTAGTGTGACCCTTCGCTTGTTGTTGGCGCGCGCGCGCAACTTATTTAAATTCAGATTTATATCTATTTCCTTCCTTATTCCTCAATTATAAACTATATTTGTGCGCGTCTGCGCGTCACAAGGTGTGGAGCAGAGCCGAGATTCGTGTGCCCGAAACTCAATCTTCTCCACAGACCCGCGCCCTTCAGCCTTAGTGCCAAGAGTGACGCGGTCATCTCTCCCATTATTTCTATTGGGAGGATATCCAGGAGAACGTCCAGAGCGTCTCCCGGGGTCGTGCGCAGGCCGCCTGTCATGCAGATCTCGGCCATGCGTTGGATTTTTCTAAACGTGCCCAGGCAGGTGGACCGCTTTAGAGCTGGCCACCAAATAGCCACCCCGTAGAGGAGTATTGGGCGAATAATAGCCGTGTACAGCCAGCGGACAATTTTTGGGGTCATACCCCATTTTAACCCGATAGCCTTGCGGCAGGTGTATAGCGCGATTGTAGCCTTTTTGGCCCTTTCATCCGTGTTAAGGGACCAATTGAGCTTCCTGTCCAGGATAAGACCTAGATACCTGGCCTCATTTTTGAGGGTGAGGGGTACCCCGCAGAGTTTAGGGGGTATCATTTTGGGGATTTTGTATTTCCTGGTAAAAAGGACCAGTTCAGTCTTCGCTGGGTTTACTCCCACACCAGACTTTGCAGTCCAGTCCGTCAGAAACCGAAGGCTTTCGCTCATCCTGTCACAGAGTGTCTGCGGGAATTTTCCCGTGAACGCCAAGGCGACATCATTCGCGTAGGCCACGACACGACAGCCGCCCTCTTCTATGCCCTGGATCAGTTCGTTGACCGCCACATTCCATAGGAGAGGGGAGAGGACTCCGCCCTGAGGTGTGCCTCTGTTGACTTGCCTGGAGATGGTTGACCCCCCCAGTGTTGCCTCCACCGTTCTGCTGCGCAAGATACGGTCAGCTTGGTCAGTGCCGTCTTAATTGAGCCCGGGAGAATGTTGTTGAAAGCGCCCTCTATATCCAAGAAGGCGACGAGTGTGAACTCCTTTTCGTGGAGCGATTTTTCTATGATGGTGGTAAGCGAATGGAGTGCTGTCTCTGTCGATCTACCCCTCCTATAAGCATGTTGTGATCCTGATAAGGAAGAGTTCTGAGATGCAGACTAATAAGTCTCTCCACAAGGAGACGCTTATCGGCCTGTAGTCCTTAGGCGTGCGATGCGATGGCTTGCCTGTCTTGGGGATGAATACAACTTTTGAGCGGAGCCATCCATTTGGAATGACCCCTGTGTCGAGGATGATCGAAAAGATCAGTCGAAGCCAGGACTTGGCTAACTCGGCTGCGTAGCTAAGCTGTGCAGTTATGATGCCGTCCACCCCTGGGGATTCATATGGGCTGAAGCTGTTAATTGCCCATTTAATGTTCCTATCAGCAAGAAGGTATGCCATTTCGGACGGACCCTGCCGTGTCGGGGGGTTAGGTGGGTTGCTCTGGAAAGAGCTTGCGTGGAAGTGGGCATCCAGGAAAACCCGGAGGGTTTCCTCACTGGAGGTCGTTCAGCTGTCGTCAGGACACTTGACGAAGCCAGGGTTGGAGGGCGTCGTCGAGAGGACCTTCCGCAGCCTAGACGCCTCAGAGTAGTCCTGGATTCCTGAGCAAAAGTCGGACCAGGCCCTTCTTTTGGCCTTTCTTAATTCCCTGTTGTATAGGGACATGTTAGATTAATAGAGACGCCACGATGCGTCCGTGTTGGCGCTCTTGGCTAGATTGAAGGACTGCCTCGTGGTCTTCTTGAGGCAGCCTAATTCCTTACACCACCATGGTGGCTTCTTCCCAGTCTTCCCCCCATTCTTACTACGGGGACAGAGTCCGAGTGGGTTGGGGCTGGAGGGGGCTTAAGGATCTTACTCAGCTGCGATCTAAATTTCTCCCAGTCAGTCCTCCGGGGGTTCCGGAAAGTGACTGGGTTGAACCTATAGAAGCCTAGCGTGAATTGGATGTACCTATGGTCAGAGAATGAGTGCTTCACCCTCTCTGAATCCCTGAAGGACTCTCTGAAATCGTGTAGAGTTCCAGCACTCTACACGATTTCAGAGAGTCCTTCAGGGATTCAGAGAGAAGGGTGATGTCTAGTACCTCCCTTCGGTTTTTGGTAATAAAGGTGGGTTCGTTCCCCGAATTACCCACAATTAGGTTAGATGAGAGGATAAAATCAAAAAGAGACTCACCCCCACTGATGGTGATGGGGATTTGCATCGCACCCGATGATGGAGTCCAGGCCCAGCCTTTTGCTATCTTCGGTGACTTGCTTCAGGGTTTGGGGGATGCCGGAGGGATCCATGTGGTCCCTCTAGACATGCTGTTACTAGGTCTTCATTGCAGAAATTGGGTAGCAAAAAAAGAGTTAAGTCTTTCTTTGCGAGTATGCAGGCTCGCAATTTACCTGTTGTGGGGGCTGCGTACAGCCTATAGCCGGCTGCCCTGAACCCTTGGATTCTGTCGCTACAGATCCAGGGCTCCTGGATAAGGTGGATGAGTAGGGCAGCGGAAGCTGCTTTACTGTGGTGGAGGTTTATCTGCAGGAACGTCAGAGACATTCTGCACCTTAGCCACCACCACAGTAATATCGGCGTCCGAGGACGGTTCGTCCAATCCGTCCTCCTCCTCGGACATTTCAACGTTGAGAAGGCCCCTCGCCAGTTCGCTTTCCTCGGAGATGTAGCCCTCCAGAATGTGCGCATCGTCGGACAATCCTGGCGCCTCCTCGATCCGAGGTCCCTCCAGGTCAGGGTCCTCCTCTTTTAGGCCCGGCTTGGCGTACGGCCACGCTTTCGAAGCCGTACCGGAGAAGCCCCCAGTTTTTCCTCAGCACCTCGACTGTCCCCTCATTAAGAGTCAGGACAACCTGGCGCCTCAGACCAACGGCCTCCTCAACCTTGGCGACTCGCCAGTCAGAGGAGTGAAGGTCAGGGTTGCTCAGCAGCAGAAGCTTGAAGATCTTCTCCGGTTCCTCCGGCTTATGGGACATCCACGCCCTGGCTCTCGGCTTGCTGGGGATCTTGTCCCAATCGACTGCCGCGAGCTTCCCACCTGGGTATACTTCGGCCAATCCTGCGATCGCCCGCTTACCTCACCTTCACGCCACCTTCTTGTCATCGTCATATTCACATCGGGGCAGTGCACCACCTGCCACCAACAGCTCCTCCACGAACCTGTTGTGCAGCTCGCCAATGATCCAGCGCCATTGGTCCCTCGGGATCTGTCCGTCACTGGAGCTCTCATCCATCATTCCAATCAGGATCTTGCCCTTGGTCACCTCGGCGACGGACCGCTGGGGCTGCACCCTGGAACGCTTCGGCTGCGGTGGTTACACCTCAGATGAGCGCTGGTGTTTGGCAGCGCTTCTGCCCGCGTTCGCGCTAGTTGGTTGGGCATTGGGAGCTACTGCCCTTCCCACCTTCTTGGGCTTGAAGTCCGGCAGGACACCTCTCACCCACTTAATGAGACCCGCTTGCTCCGGGCCCGCCTCCATGGCTGGATTAGCTCGCTCGAGGATAAAAGCCGCCCTTCTGCGCTCATGATAAAGCGTCTTCTTCCTCTGCTGCTGCTGGGCCGGGCTACCTGGATTGGGGTTGCCTCTGAACCCACGCCACTCGGCGGGCCCATCGGTTCGCCCTTTCCGTTGGCTCCGGCCCCCGGATGAAGGCGCTCTGCGCCGTGGGAATTTTCTACCTTTCTGGAATCCCTTAGCGGAGGATCCTCGCCACCGGATAAGAATATCGTCCTGGAATCCTTTTTTCACCAGCAGCTCTGGTGGTGCCGTCGCTAGAGATAAGTACATACGAGCCTTCAGCAGTGATCTGAACATTAAATTCCGTTCACACTGCTATAGGATTATTTTCCGTGTCAACTCTACGTCCGAGTTTCCCGACACAACGGTTAAGAAATTTATATGTATTTCTCCTCATCGTTAGAAATTTTTAATCAGTCTCCGCTTTGTGTGTGTCGCCATATTCCTCGCCGTTCTCTATCCCCCGCAAACGGTCGCGGCATATGTGCATCCGTACACATACACACACACACGCGTGCGAACTTCTGCAGATATTTGGGTACAATTTTACCTCCGCGAAAAATTGCCAAGTGAAAAGGGAAATTATGTGGTGAGAAAAAAGGCACAATTAATATCGGCCAACCGGTGTGCACTAAATCGGGAGTTCCCTGTTTGCTGAACAGTCCGCCTCTGACGCGATATTATTTTCTTGTGTGCCAATTTTCTCCACATCATTTTTCTGTCCTTTCATTTCAAATACAGTCCACTTCTCGACTCTGCACTGTGCCAACCTGTGCCCAACACATACCCACATATCTACATATTCGCTTGCATGCCCATACATATTTTATACATATATTTTCTGCCTCCTAATATAAATACTTAAATACAAATTAAAGCCGAGACAATACAACAAATTAAAAAAGAAAAATCATTACAGATCCGCACGGGCGGGACCGCGACTGTTTTGCCAAATTAACGACTTAATCTCTGCAGCGGCCGCGTTATTGTTGTTGCTGTTTTTTCCCCTCATGCGTCCCTTACGCTTGCACTGCTTTGCCGACGCCATAGCAGTGAGCTTTTCGGCCGAACCAAAGCCAAGGGTTTCAATGCTACCCTTTCGGCTTTGTAATAATTACGATCGAAAGTAATTAATTATTTTTACGGCCAATGATTTTCTCAATTATTAATTAATTTATTTTCTATTACTACCTCTTTTCTGAGTCAGCTAAAATATAACCGTCCAAGCCACGCAATATATATACCAAATATATATATATGTACATTTATATTTACATATTGGGTTCCTAAAACATTAAGACTTTCCTGTCTACATTCTTGTTCTCATTTTCCACGCGAGTTTCCTACGCATCCAAAGGTCCGATGAACCAACGCCTTATCACGGGCAGTACGGCAGCCTTAAGGGGCAGATCTCCCAACCGCATTCAGTCCTACCAATGTCGAGTCTGCAACGGGAGCCATCCGCTTCGGAAATGCCAACAGTTCCTCAGGCTTAGTGGTGAGAAGAGGCTCCGCGCGGTTATAGTTAACCGCAACTGTTTGGCCCACGAGCATTCCGAGGGAACCTGCCCAGTGACCCAGTGAACCTGCATCGGTGACCGATGCAAAACGTGCAATCAACTCCACCATACCCTTCTGCATATACACGACCGTGCAGTTCATTATCTCTGTTCTCAGCATCGGGCACCTCCCTCCTTTTAATTTGCAAATTACGGACCATCACTCACGCTCCATTTTCATCCAGATCAGATCCGACGTCGTCACTTCCACGCAACGCAATTTCTCCTAGAAGCAGACGTACCCGTGGTACTTAGTCCTACCGAAGCCAAGTCTGCACGGAATCCATCCGCTACAGAGAGATCAACACATCAGTACGCTCCGTGCCGATCAGCTTCGCCGTCTCAACGCTTCGCGGCACTATTCCGCCGCTCCTCGGCACCTTTCTTGGCAGCGATCGCCCTCTATGCTCTCCTCTACATCTTCGGCCACTGCACTCTTCCGCCGCTCCCTGGCCAACCACATCCGTGCTCGCCCCTCTGATGCTCCCGCGCTCCGAGCTCGGGATAAATCCGAACGCAGTCGGCCGCTGTCGATCTCCCGCTCTTGCTTCAGCGGAGTAAAGCGGGTAGGAGCACGGCTCTATGCTTAAGCTTAGTTTTTAGTATGCAGCCGAATAAAGCTGACGCGCATTGCGCCCCCTATTCATCCCACGACGCCCCCGAATTTTTCACTTCATCATTTTCGCCTGCGCCTTGGGAATTTTCTACCTTTCTGGAATCCTTTAGCGGAGGATCCTCGCCACCCCCCTACATAAACACAATCGGTCAGAATAATTTAAATGAATGTTGTATTTCATTGGTAAATAGAAAAGTGAAGTCCTTTTTTGATTACCTAAAGGAACATTTTCCAGGTTGCAATAGATCGTTGCACAGGTTGAACAAAAAAAACTTCAATTGGCTGGCATATATATTATTATATTAAATATATTATTATAATCGCTGATTGCAAAGCTCCAAACAATGTTGGTCGTCCAAAACTAGCTTATGAAAAGGCAAGTGACCGAAAGGAAAGGCTTGTGAAAATGAAATTAACTTGGGACTATGCGGCAGAAAATAATAATTCTGTACCACTACTCTTGCATGCTGCTAAAGTTTCGTCAAAAAAATCAAGTGGACACGACATGGCAGTTGTATTGAAAGCGGCTGGTAACAGCGCCACATCCGGGTCGGGCAAGTAGGCGTTGTCATGTAAGTCAGACCTCGAAAACTGTAAGACACCCAAATTCAGAGTATAAACTTCTCGTTTGACAGTCCATGAAGAAGGCGCCATCATGCACGTAAAAGACACATCAGCTCAGGGCCGCAGCGACTGTAATGCCGACGGCAGCAGCGTGTGCAGCGCCACTAAGTTCGATGCCTGCCAGGTTGACGTGGGCAGTGCTCTCGCTTGCGGCAACGGCTCGAACGACCGATGGTCGTTCCATCAGTGGCTTACAAAAAAGTTATATATTTAGGTTTTTATTTTGTTACATGAAAACAACAAGATAAGCAAATGATATTTGAAGTATATTTAATAAATACAAAAAAATAAAAATGTCAGATTTATTAACTTGCAGAATCTCGCCGCGGGAAACAGAAAATCGAATTATTTCCTTATTTTCTTTTCTGCATAGTATAGACTATTATGGTGATTAAAAGTTTAAATTATAATATTATATTTCAGGCTTTTTCCAAGAGTTAATGCGTAAAAACATTGTACAATTGGAACTTAAAAATTTTTTTTTAGTTCAGTCTATGCGCAATTCAATAGTCTACAAAATGGTAGCTCTTATAGTTCATTTGTAGTCGTGCACGGAATTTTGAAAAATATAGTTTTCAGTAAATTGACTTTAAAGCTAACAGCATTACCCGCGGCTATTGCCCTACGCGGGCTTTATTTCGGAGCTGTAACTTCTAAACTAGTTTGAATTAGATTCAGAAACTTTGCAAGCATATTCTCAGATAATTATTCTAAAGATTAAACTAAAGAAATATTGGAACGACCCCCTTAAGTAGAGCACGGCATTATGCAGTATTGCAGTTGGGCTAATGTCGACGAGTTACATTTTTTTTAATTGGAGTTCTTGGAGCCAAAATGTATTCTGGCTTTAAAATCGATTAAATCGATAAATTCGATTTTGAAATCGCAAAATCGGTGCTTCGATTCGATTTCGAATTCGTAAAATTTTTGCGATTTGTTAAACAGATACTTTTTATGACCGAAATAAAAAGTAAATGCCTTTTTTAATATTAAATCAAATCTTATTTACAGAGGGAAATAAATTGTTTAATCAGTGGACTATTGATGTTTATGCCAAACCACAACAGGATCATTCTGACACGTAGTGCCAGTTTTATAAAAAACTTATTTATATTTAAACCAATTTTTAAAATAAAAAACATTGTACTCGGAGAAGCATAGCCAACGTGAAACTGAAAATAAATAAAATTAATTTTTCTCATTTCAGAGAAGTGTAATGGTAGATGTGATACCAGAAAGATGACCCCTAAAATTTCTACACTACTTTGACCCCTTATCAAAAACGAATGATTCGCTATACATATTACAAATTTATCATTTTGTTAAGTTAAAACATATGCAAAACTAATAAATGTCAGTAATCTTGTATAGTCTCCTCACAATAAATTTCCGAAAATAGGCTAAAATTTCAGGTTCGTAACTAGAACCCCCCTTAAAGGAAGGCTAAAAAAATGTTGTTTATAAATAATGCTATTTAATTTAAGGGGTTACACCACTGTACAAAACCAAAAAAATGAATTTTTCGAAATTTCTGTAGGTGAACACAATGGAGTTATTGAAATTGAAAAAGTATTTTACAAAAAAACATACATTTCAAGTAATAAAGAAAAAAGTGACTGCAGCAGTTCTGCGCTGGCGTGATTTTTCTCAAATGGGTCCACGGCCGGAAACGTATCTTCAATTTTTGAAAAAACAAAACATTTTCTGATTCCATATTGTAGTAGCAAGAGAAGTACGTAGCGTTTTTTTTTTTTAATTAATTTTTCGTAAAATGGCGAAATTAAAAAAAAAAAATTAACAATTTGATGGTCAAATTCATCAGAAATTTGTTTAAAAAAAAACTATTCACTTTTTCAAAAAAACCCTACGTACTTCTCTGGAGACAACAATGTCTAACATCTGCTGCCTTACACAACAAAACTATTTTGTCCTCAATGATTAAAAAAAAATGGTTGTGGAATACAAGAATACGAAATAATCAGGCATGCTCCGGTAATCGTAATTTTTTTCCGATTTCGATTTGGCCAAAATCTTACGATTTCGATTTTATCTCCTCCGCTTTTCGTAAAATTTTTGCTATCGTCGGTAAACAGCTGTTTGAGGTCAACAGTAAACAGCTGTTTAAGCTGTTTTCTACACAAACGTGTTGCCACATTTTTACAGTTTTAATTCCGATGTTTTCAATAACTTTTTACTGTATTCTCACCATAAAAGTAATTAAACTAAATAGCATTATTTATAAACAACATTTGTGGCCCTTCTTTAAATTTATTAATGAATTCATTTAAATTTTATAAGTATTTTTACCTGGCTGTTTCAATCCACCAAAAGTATGGCAACCTTCGCGTTAACTTTCGACCAAGTACTTTTCATAATTTGGCCAAATCGAAATTGCTTGTTGCCGACGGTAAAATTTGGTTTGTCAAATTTGAGGTGGGGTCAGAAATAAATTTTTAATAAAATAACTACATGCCAGAGTGATCTTGTGGTGGTGTGGAATAAACATCAATAGACCACTGAGTAAACTATTTTTTCCCTTAGTAAATACGATATGATTTTACTTTTACTTTTCATTTCGGCCAGACAAAGGTGCCCGTTTTCCAAATCGGTAAAAATTTTACGATTTCGAAAACCGGAGCACCGATTTTACGATTTCAAATCGAAATCGTAAAAATTTACCGAATTCGATTACCCGAGCGTGCCTGAATATTGGTAAAAAGCCGTGTAAGACTTTTTTACCCGTTACTTATAAAATCATAAAAAAGCATTATTTTTTATGTTTTTTGTTTTAATAAAAAAACATTTTTTTTTTATATTTTTTTTTTTACTCGAATCTAATGATTATGTTTCAAGATAAACGAAATAAGTCTAAATTTATTTAAATAACTTTTTTTTTACTCGAATCTAATGATTATGTTTGAAGATAAACGAAATAAATAAGTCTAAATATAATATTTACCATTTGATTTTTTTATAATATAACTTATAATGATCCCTGATATACAAATATTAAGGTGCATTTTCAATTTGAACTTCGGGGGCTTAACATTTTGAACTTGTTTTTTTTTTGAGTTTGCAGGACTTTTAATGACATCTGGGAAACATTTCATGTCAATGTCATTAGCAGTAATATATTTACGCTTTTGTTTACCAAACGACCAACAGTGACTTTTTGGTCTGTTTACAATGTCTGATTTAATTGAGTAAAGAAGTTTCATCACTGGTGATTCTACTATGTCGCAGGAAAATGTTGGTAAGTGGTACAAAGACTTAAAAGAACGTGAAGCGCTCCAGACGACCATCGACCTGAATATCAGAAGGATCTGCGAAAACCATTTGGGCTTACGAAAAGTAAAATCTCGTTTCGTAACGAAATCGCTCAATTTCTGCACTCGTTCTTCATGACCATTTCGCAAAAAAAATTCGTCGCATATCGTTCCGCAACCACCGTATGCGCCTGATTTGGCTCCGTGTGATTTCTTGCTATTCCCAAAACTTAAGGGGGGTTTCTACCTTGTGTGGTCGTAAAAATCTAATTTTTTTTTTTGCATTTTTGGATTGATATATGTTTCTAGAATCCGCTCCCAAAATTTCAATTGGTTATCTTAAGAATTACGGAACCTACACCTTAAAACAGGGAGCACCTACACCTTAAAACAGGTACTGAAGCAAAACTTCAAACGCGTTTTACTCGAAACGACATTTTTTGACCTTGCGGAAGTGATTCAAGCCAGACGAGTTGAGCAATCGCCACGAAATTTTAAAGTATCGTGTATTAGAGGCTTCTCCATGGCTGGTACCAAAATCTTTAAAAAATATTGAATATTTTTCATGTTATATAACAATTAATGTCGAAAAAAGTGCGTAAAAATCGAGTTTTTCATTTAAAATCGCATAAGTTTTTCAATTTTCATTCTTTTTTCGCAATTCTGGTACCAGCCATGCGCAAAAGTATACAAAGTAAGAATATATTTAATTTTTGTGTTTCAGATCCTTTGGGGCAGCAGCAGGACTTCCGTGAGCGTAAAAAGGCGTTCCATTGCTCAATGCCCCCCCCCCCTGTGCATATTTCCATTTGAAACTTTTTTTACCTAAACAATAAACTTGTAGATACACCTGAAAAAAATTAGAAGTGTTTATCTTCAATACATTCCACGAAAAAATTTTTTTAAAAAGCACATTTTTCCGACCACACAAATCCATGCGTGTTTCAATTAATTTTTGCATTTACATAAGTATGTTCTTGAAAAATAATGTTTTCTTCCCTAAATTAGGCATTTCATAGTTTTTTTTTTCATGCACCGTGCTAATAATGGTGATTTTGGAACATCTTTGTAGGGGGTGGTCTATTGGGGGGTCTAGGGGCGGTCTAGGGGGTACGCCACTAGCATGAGTGGATCGGCCATCGAAAAGTAGTGGGGGTCGGTCATACATTTGGACTCGATTGGGGCTCACTAAATGGGTCAAAACTGAATTTCTCCACTGATCAAAAGAGATTTTTCTTTGCATCAAAAAGGGGAACATCAGAATGCATTTTAGAGGTATGGTTCTTTGGGCAAAGTTGCTTATTTTGATCCCCAGAACATGAATTTCCGTGCCGCTTATGCGATTTTTAAATCGACCCGCCCTATTGTATATATATGCTTTATTGGGTCGGAAGTGACTCCTTTGCTGCGTTACAAGCTTTTGGTCAAATTTATAATACCCCACAAGGGCTACACTTCCTTCGATTTGATAAGTGCTTATGCTCGATCGATTTTTTCAAGCTACACAATACAGAAATCTAGAAGGGAAGCAAGGCCGACGGACATCTGTCCAATTATTTTAGGAGTAGCAAGACTTCTTTTATTTCATTAAATCGTCCTCGATAATATGTAATATATTATAGAGTAACTGATGACAAGTACCCCTCCATTTAGTTTTATTGAAAGCATCCTAATATTTGTTAGCAAATAGTGTATTTTTTTAATGAAATAAAACTGTTTTATTAACCACAAAAAAAAATGCGAGTTGGATTCTGTGGCAATTCACTTGTGGAATGTATTATATGGGACAGTGCAAAAGAGGATAACAAAGTTTGGCGAAATATTACACATTTTAATTAAATAGTAATTTAATGACGTAACGTGTCAAAACAGAAAAAATAAAAATAGGTTTAACAAATATCTTGAACCAAACATTTCAATACTATTATTGGTCAGCGCTGTATATGATGACCAACATGCTCTACCACATAAGTCATATCATTGACACTGAGGGGATATTTTTTTTAATTAGTTGGCAGTCACTCTGCTATTCATATAGAATTGTTGTGCGGATAACAGTAATGTCAAAACGTATATGCACGCAGCGATCCAGCAGTTGTAGGCGTTCTAAAAACACAACATTCCGAAATAAAATGTGAAAAGGTTTGTCATCCAAAATAACTAACCTGTTTGTACGCTCTATTTGCGGCTGTATAAAAGTCCTCCAACGAATGATATTCTTCCTCTAGTGGCAAATCCTCGATAAGGGCCACACTATTTATGTAGAAAAATAGGCCCATAAGCACCTGGAATCAAATAAAATTTCTACTATCAGACTACAAAAACAGAAACCTTGTGACCCTACTTGTGTGCAAAATCAGGAATGTTATATACATCCATATGTACGTATACTTACCAGTTGGACAATTCCCCAAACTGATATTATGAGACCGCACAGGGACAATTTGGGACCACAGATTTTCATCTTGACGAGTCTTTAAAACTTGCAAACCTCTCGAAATATATTTTATCTGCGGCAGACTCTTCTGTGGTAAATTTTTTCTCAAGCCAAAGTCGTCAGGTGAATATCATGTGACCAAATTTCTGTGTGACCATGCAACATTATACGAAAAATATAATGAACGACAAAGTTGCGTCGATGGGTTAGCTTAAATATGGAACGATGTAAAAACAAACATATTTTAATTGGTTTTCATAATTTAACCATAGCTTTCCATTCGTGTGAAACGGTTGAATTTGCAGAATAATCTGGAAAGTTTTCAAAATTTTTTTTTTAATAAATAAATAAGAAATTTCAAATTAAAAAAAAAAAAATGTATCATTAAAGAAATTTGCGCCAATTATATATGTATTAATAGTAGCTTAGCAAATCGATACATTTTGAAGCAAGTATATAACGGAAAGGCCGACGACAACAATGACAAATTAATTATATACATTTTGTTATGACCTATCAAGGTCCTGCGCGTGCAGCCACCGGCTTGGGCCATGTCTCGGCTAGCTCATCGAGTCGTGGGTTCTTAACCCGGCCCACTGACACACGTAACAGAAAAATTTTCGAACATCCAGCTCTCTCAAGAGGACTGGACATTCTACAACACTAAATTCTGCACAGTTTGTTTCAAATTACATTTAAACAAACATCGAAACTACACGAACCTACACTAAACAGTCATTCTTTCGAGACCCCTGTTGTTGTTGGAGCTCGTCTGCATGCCCTCCCTGCCTTAGCAGTCTGCTTGCAGAAATATTGCAGCTGCCCCTAATTCATGCAACACACAAACACTTAACTTATCCTAACGCCTTCCTTTTCCCATACCAAATTTATTCCTTCATGTTTCCTTATTTTTGTATTCTGTCTTTTTTTTTAATGTGTATCTTTAACCTAATTATACAATAATTTCTTGCTTTATCATTTTCATATCGCAGTTATATCTGTAGATACCCTAATTTGTATATATAATAGAGGTGCAGAAACATCGATGAAAACATCGATGCATCGATGTTTTTGAAATTTCCTAAAACATCGATGTATTTTTTTGACCATCGATGTTTCTGTGTCGTCACTATCTAATGCTAAAATAAACGTGAATTTCATAAATTTAAAAAATATAAAAAAAATTTGTAAAACTTCGATGTTTCATCGATGTTTCCGCACTTTTACCCACATCGATGTTACATCGATGTTTTTTGTGAAAAACATCGAAACATCGATGTCTCCATACATCGATGTTTCTGCACCTCTAATATATAATGAATTAATATAAAATATATTAAGGGGTTACACCACTGTAAAATTTTTTAAAAATCGAAATTTTTTTTTTATTGCTAAAGGTCATTTAGGGTCTTAAGAATGATATACTAAAAGATGAAGTCCGGGAAAAATTTTTACATGCCTGAATTTCGAGTTCTGCCGCAGGACCTTTCACGATTTTACATACGAATTTACAGCCACTGAAAATTTAAAACGCGTTTATCTCAAAACCATTTTTTTTGATCTGGCCGGAAACATAACTCGAACAAATCTTTACCGATCGATTCCAAATTTTTTCAGTACGTTTGAAATTGTTGTCCGCAGGGAACTACGTTGGGGTTTTTTGAAAAAGTGAATATTTTTTTTTTTTTAATAAAAATGTGATGCATTTCATGGTCAAATTGTGAATTTTTGTTTTAAACTGTCGCCATTTTACGAAAAATGAATTTAAAAAAAAACACCTACGTAGTTCCCTGGGGACATCAATATGGATTCAGAAAATGTTTGTTTTTTTGTTCTAGATCAAAAATTGTAGAAGATACGTTTCCGGCCGTGGACCCATCTCAGAAAAAACATGCCACCGCAGAACTGGTGCGGAGTCACCATTTTTTTTTTTAATTACTTGAAATGTATGTTTTTTTGTAGTTTAATATGGATATTATTAAATACTTTTTACAGAATTTCAATAACTCCATTGTGTTTACCTACACAAATTTCGAAAATATGCCTTTTTTTTGGTGTTTTACAGTGGTGTAACCCCTTAATTAATTTAAATAAATTTAATTTCTCACTAACTAGTCGAACTGTCTTCCTACCCGAATGAGCGCTCAAAAAGGGGAACTATTCGTAGGGGGTTTCTCTGACAAAGAATAAATAATAAAAGCATAAACAATTATAAATAAATAAATAACTACGGAGAATGAATAAATAAATAAATAAAGGAATTTGCAGGTAAATAAACTAACGAATAAATAAATATATAAATAAAATTGTAAATAAATAAAAACAAAAATAAATTTAAACAAACACAAATAAATAAACAGAAATAAAACTAAATTTAAATAAATAAAAAAAAATATATCTGAAGCCTTTGGGTGGCTCCCGTTGCCGCCTCTTTGCAGGCGTGCCGGTCTTCCGGACGAAAACTTTTTCTCGGCACTGTGGCCACGGCCAGAGCAGCCAAAAGTGGCGGTTGGCAAAACTTGGACGCACTTTTTAGTTCAGCCTCATCCTAACCCTTTTCCACGGATTTATCTATATATATTTCAGCTCACCTTGATGGTTTGCCGATCAGGCTTCCCCAGGTTCTCTTCCGGATTTACATTTAAACTTTTGCCTTTTATCGGCCACCTTTACTTGCGGGCGGCCCTCACGAAATATTTAAATTTTTAACATTTTAAATTCGCGGGCCGCTATACCGCACTGTCTCGTTTTTCGAACTCTAACTTCTGCTTCGAAAAACCGGAGGAAGCATAGACCCGAGAACATGCGATTTCGAATTCCGTTATCTTTCGCTGTTCTCTTTTATCGGGTTAACGCACCTTTTTCGAACAGTGCTGCGCTCTCATCCCTATTTTCGCCTGGTTGGCCACCCAACTATCGATTATACTTTTGGCCCGATAGGACGGTCATAACAATTTTATTTATGACTTCGATGTTGGCATCGGTGTTTTTCCACCTCTACAGCAGAGGTGCACAAACTTCAATGTATGGAGACATCGATGTTTTTCACCACAATCTATGTTTCATAAAATTGGCATAATGACATTCCTTTTGAAAATACTTACGCATCAAGAATTTTTCTATCTTAACGCAGTTGCCTGCACCACCGATCGAATACAAAAAACATCGATGGTCAAAAAAAAAAAAAAAAAAAAAAAAAAAACAAAACAAACAAAAATTCGAAGAACATCGTTGCATCGAATTCCAGCTTTTTTAGCAACTTAAAGGAACTTTATTTAAATACAACTTTTACCACATTTTGAGTGATGTTTTAATTGAGTTTGATAGTTGAAAAGTTAAAAATTTCGATCGGCACACTTTTCAATTACTAGGTACAATATTCCAAAGAGTTTTCAAGGCATTTTATTTGAATGTGCTAAAACTTAAGATTTTTGGTATATTAGATATGTTGTAACTTCAAGAATTTTTGTTTAAACAATGAGTACCCTCTGAAATTAGTTTTTATAATTTATGGTGGTGGTGTGTGACGGGTGGAATACCCCCGGGCCCGCTCTTTTTTCAATAGAGGACAGCAAGGGCAAAAAACATATTTTTTAGGAATATGGGATGGGGGCCCAGGGTAATATTTAAACTTAGCGATCTTTTTGATACAAAAAAATTATTGTTGAAGTTACACAGTCAAATGTACCGGAAATCGTAAGTTTTAGCAAATTTATGAAATAAGCTTTTTTCTTAGCTTTTTTATACCCTTTTTCAATATATTTTTATATAATTTGACACATGGCCATTTCATATTATTCTAGAATTTCGGTTTTAATTTTATTTAAATCATATAGCTGCCATTGGAATATATATATATCAATTCATTTAGTTTGTTCGCAACATTTTTCGCTCGCAACATTTACCTTATGTCAGTATCCGAGAAAGCGGAAAGTCAGAACATTACTGTACCCTTGCAAACTTCCTTTCTTGTTTCTCTTGAATTCCGCTTTTTTACGCTTTATTTTTTTGCTAATCCACCTTTTTTTGTAAAAAAAAAAAAATTACATCACTGCTTGTAGAGCCCTGTAGGGGCAGATTCAGCTTCCTGGTCCTGGTCCGTTCGGTGCTGCCCGGAAGGTGGATTCCCAAGATGTGGGGGATAGTCGTGTAGATTTTGCATGTATAGCTGAATGCTTCGCTTAATTGCGAAACGGGAAAATTGATGGTGGGAGAATCTCTGTGGGAAAAGGCTATTACTCATATTGTGCCAATCAACTGATAATCAACAAACCAAAAAAAAATATCTTTTTGCGAAATTAGCGCAACTTATTTTATTCTAAAAATTTTATTTTTTCAAAAAATCTAAGGTGCAACTTCTAAAGAACATTTTCCCAAATTTTCATAGAGATCCGACCAATCCCAGCATGCAATATGAGCGTTTTCTGAGGGTTTTCTGATACTTTTTTATGAGGATTTACACTCATAAAGTGTGCAGAAAAGAGTCAGAAAAGAGCGTTTTTTTCCTTGAAAATCCAGGATCATAAAGAGGGCACTTTTTAGAGTCCGATATGAGTCTTTTCTGACTGTGAAATATGTGCTTTCACCCTCCGAATGAAGCAGTGAAAACTCTCTGAAAACGCACATAAAAGTTGCCTTTTCTGACCCTTAAAATGCTCCAAATAGAGCCTTTTATGTGCACCTAAATCGCTCCAATAAGAGTCTTTTATGTGCCTTTTTCAGGCACTTAATTTGCTCCAAAAAGATACTTTTTTTACTCTTTTGGGTTTGTACAAATTATTGAAAAAATGTTTATTTATATTTATACATCTTTTATTTTAAATTTTACCTTAATAGTAATAAATGTGAACATATGTAACTCGAATATAAAAATTTAACATAATTCTTAATTTAACATATAATCTATTTTCTTTGATATTTAATCCTATTACTTTCAGTCTGAATAGAAATGCTGCATATTGTTGAAAATTGCTTTCCATACAGCGACAATATTTGATGGAAAGCTGCTAAAGAAAATAAAAACAGTTAATATTTATTTTTATTGATGAAAAACATTTAAAATTTAATAAATACCTCTAAGTGTTGTTGTTATCGCCATGCCAAGAATGCACTTTTCCTTAGTCCCCTTCCAGGAATACTTGGTGGCAGCTTAATCGCTAAATATTTCTTAAGGGAGGGGTCTGGTTTTGAGGAAAAAAGTGATTTTTGTTTATTGCATATTATGAAAGTCATTAATTTTTCTGGCATTTGCTCTTATAAATATGAACATTCGTTTTTATTATTTCGATGTATATTGAGTCGGTGCACACCGTATCTCAAAACTATTCAACCGATCGTTCTCAAATTTTTTACAGTATTTCCTTATAATATGAGAGATTTTTTTTTGTTTTTCTTTTTATTTTTTATTATTAACAACAAAAGTCATGAATTTTGGCCAAAAATGTGGTATTTTAACTTTCAAGTCTTGTAAAAAAAAAAAAAAAAAAAAAAAAAAAAAAAAAAAAATTAATATTAAAAATAATTTTTTTATTTTTTTTTTTTTTTTTTTTTTTTTTTTTTTTTTTTTTTTTTTTTTTTTTTTTTTTTTTTTTTTTTTTTTTTTTTTTTTTTTTTTTTTTTTTTTTTTTTTTTTTTTTTTTTTTTTTATTTTTTTTTAAATTTTTTTTTTTTTTTTTTTTTTTTTTTTTTTTTTAAAAAAAAAAAATTTTAAAATTTTTTTTTTTTAAAAAAAATAAAAAATTTTTAAAATTTTTTTTTTTTTAAAAAAAACCCTCCCTTTAATTAATTTTTTTTTTTTTTTTTTTTGTTTTTTTTTTTATTTTTTTTTTTTTTTTTTTTTTATATTAAAAATATTTTTTTTTAATTTAAAATTTTTTTTTTTAAATTTTTAAATCCCTGCTTTAACACGTCCGACTTCCAGCTTCGTTACGCGTAAACTGAAAATGTTGCATCATTTTCGAGTCGCAAGAATCTGCATTCCGTTATTCTACTTACAACAGCTCCGAAAACGCTCAGAAAAAAGGTCTTTTTATGAGCCAATGTTTTTAAAGCACTGAAAGGGCTCCGAAAACCTTCTTATTTATGTGTTTACTCAGAAAACGCTCAGAAAAAAGATATTTTTATGAGCCTATTTTTTTGACGCACAGATTGGGCTCCGAAAACACTCCTATTTATGTGTTTACTCATAAAACGCTCTGAAACTGGGCTCTTTTCAGACACATATTTCGGAGCGCTCATAATTTTGCATGCTGGGATAGTTCCATAGGAAAACAGCTTTTTGTGTCGCGGTTTGTCACACTCAACCACGACCTTTAAATGCGATTATCTAGAAATCGTTTTTTTTTACAATAGTGCCTTTGCCGTGACTACGATTCCACAAGAACTACTTGATCAATCTTCTTCATTTTTTTTTTAATTGTTCGTAATGGATGTGCGCAGTTCGTGAACGATTCAGTTTCATGCAAAAATTTTAATTTTTCAGTTCAGAATTTTTGAATAAAATTTTTAGAGCTCGAAAAATTAACTTTTTAAAAAAATCGTTACTGTTTACAGAAAAAAACCGATATTCTTTAAAATAATCGTTCACGAACTAGAAACAACTTTATACTAATGAAATTTTTTCTGTATTTTGATTTCGGTTGACCTGCTGAACTTCAATCATAGTCACCGCGAGCCGCTTTAAAAAAATGGTTTTGATAGAATCGCCATAACTCCGTGAATTATTTTTATTTTTTCAAGAACAATAGCTTGCTTTTTTCATCAAAATATGTACAATCAATAAATAATAACATGTGTGTAATAAAATGACCGCTACACATTGTTAAAAAAATCTAAAGTTTCCTCCATTTTTCCGCTGAAAAAGGTATATAACCCCTTAAGAGATCGAGAGCTAATCTCGCACTTTAACCGAGGGAGAACGGAAAAAGGTCGGATCTGAGATGTCTTGTTTATTTCTTTCTCAATCTCGGAAATTTGCGGCTCCGGCTTGCAGATATGAAGGGTTTAATTAGATGCCACAAAATTAGAATATGTATTGAGATAACATATATTTTGTAGCCCCGATAAACCTGGTGGCTTTATCAAAATACTCTAGTATAGCTATGTATAAGGTTAGCTCGCTCCATATATTTACATATGTAGCTTAACTCCCTAAAAACCAACCACCGATTCTTAAATTCATTCAAAACAACTGGTGATTCTAAGGGCATCGAAGCAATGTTTCCGATTTCTGTCAATTACAAAATGGACAGTCGAATATGCGAATTTTCTAGTGGTCTCTAAATTCGAGAACACATTGAATTTTCCAACGAATTAAAGATTATTTTGAGTATATTGATTTTTTTTTAATAGATTACATTCCTGAATATAAATAATATTACCATTGCATTGACAATATGAACCTGACCTTCGACGTACATTCATATATTACGTCAAAACCTCATAGAATACTAAAATGAAATACTTCATGGCTTGACTTACAAATAGTATTAGAAATTAAATTCAATGTTGACAGGATTATTTAGGTAAAATGTCTGGCGAAATCAGTAATGGATTTTTATGTAAAGTGATCATAACTTAAAAAAAATTTATTTGTTCTTGTGGAACTCCTCCATGCATAGTTTGCAGCTCCAAGAACCCTCCGGTGGAGTAATGAGCGGTGGCGAAAGACAGTACATATGGTAGCCACGGTCGCAATCGTCGCAGAATAGTAGCTGGTCGTCATTATCGGAGGTCCCACAAATAGAACAGTACTTGCATTCAATGCATTGCCAGCGATAACGTTTCACTGATATAATCATATTCGCTGTGAACTGAAGACAGGATGGATGGCCAGAGCGACCGCAGTCTGAACACGACACAAGTTCTTCGGGCATATTAGTTTTCTTATTTTCCCGCTGATCGCCGAGACAGAAATCGCAGTATGGAGATGGTTGAGCGATGTCGCGTTCAACGCGTTGCTTGACTTTCTTGGGACTCGCTCCAGCAGTTGAAGACGCATGATTTGCATACACTGCCGGAGTACTAGAGACGTTGGATGTTGCTGAAACCAATCCCATGCTCATTCCTCCTGCCACACCAGTCATAGTCGCTAATGGAATTGAGTCATTGGAAGCTCCAGCATCACTTAAATTTTTTTCATATGACAAAGCTATGTTATTCGTTGGCATAAGCAGTGCTGACTGCGAAGATTCATCGTTTGTGGGAATGGGTGAAGCGGAGTTTGAGTGGGATGCATAGATATTACCTGTGGCAGCAGCTGCCGCCGTGCTAGCTGCATGTGCCACCGCTGCAGCAGCTGCCGCTGCAGCTGCAGATGTATTTGCATTATTTCCAGCAACACCACGACGCCTTCGATCAGTTTCTCCTTCCACAACGTTCCTACGACGATTGCCTAAAAATACATTATAATAAATGTTATAACAGCCTTATCGAAATGCACTAAAAAAAAAACAATAAAGGCAGCTAACTTTGTCACACTAAGTTTTTATACCCTTACAGCTTACAATTGAATCATTATAATTTAATTCAATTCCGTTTCTATGGCAGCTATACGATATAGCAGTCTGATCTTGATAAAATTAAAAGCCCCACAGTACAGTTAACAGATCTTTTTTAATTTCGATTTTGTTTATGATAAGTTTTCTTGATTGTAAGGAACAGCTAGCTTATAATTAAATTAATTAAAAATTAATTAGCAAATAATTAGATCTTATACCCTTTCAAGGTGTTATAATTTTGGTCGGAAGTTTGCAACGCAGTGACATTTCCGACCCTATAAAGTATATATATTCTTGATCACCATTAACAACAGAAACGATCTAGCCATGTCCGTCTGCCCGTTTCTACGCAAAACTAGTCCCTCAGTTTTGAAGCTGTCTGATTGAAACTTTGCAGATAGTCTTCTATATGCTCTCACTACTATAGTCTATACTAATCGAAACGGGCCGATTCGGACGATTATATCATATACATAGTTGCCATAGGAGCGATCGGAAATTTTTGAAGAAAAAAATTTTAACTTAGCCAGTTTTCAACCTATTTTCATATAATTTGAGATATCGACATTTTGTATTATTCTAGAATGTCGGTTATAATGTTATCAAAATCGGACTACTATATCATAATGCTGTCATACAAAATACATGATTGAAAATCTAAAACTGTAACTGTAAAACTGTAAATGTAGTTTAATAGGTAAAATTTAAAACCGAATTCGGTGAATTCATAATGATCCAATTGTAAGCTGCAAGGGTATACAAACTTCGGCTTGCCGAAGTTAACTTCCTTTTTTGTATTTCCCTATTTAATTAACTATATGCACTCGGTTTTACTTACCACCACCTTTGCGACCACGTTTTGGTGTGCCCTCTGCGTTGGCATTAGACCGTCGAGGACGAGATCCCCGTTTTCGTTTGCCCCGGCTAGTGTATGACTCGTCAAAGTCGTTATCTGAATCAAAATCGTCCTCATAGTCATCACCATGATGATAATGCGATGATTCCAACTCTTCGTGAAACCACTCCTTTTCCGCGTTTGCATGAGAGTCTTTGCTATCATTATCTCCTGATGCTCCCATGGAATTACCATCAGCAGCAACAATAGCTTGAAAATATAAATTAATAGACTTCTTAATTCACTTTTCTTTTTATTTATGTAATTTGACGAGTGTTTCGCACTGCACCGTTAGAAGCAAACCTTCAAACCTTCCCTATTTAAAAAAACGCACATATTTTGTTACCTGGACTCTCAATCTGATGGAGATCACGTGTGACAGCAGCCCCAACCGCTGGTACATGGTGGTGATGATGCGGATGCTGTTGATGGTGGGAGTGTTGAAGATGGTGTTCGCGGTACTGATAAGCACGGTAGCTCTGATTCGGGTTAAGTAAATACTGACGCTTAGGCTTGCGCCAGCGCGATGATGGATAGGTGTATATTTGTCCATGTCGGAATCCTGGCATACGTTGTTTTTTTTTCATGAAGAGAGCACAATGGGTCTGTGCGACTCCAGTCTGGGGGTCTAGAAATGGCATTCGAAGGCGTCTTTCAATGCATAAACGAGTATTAAAGTTCTCGCTATTTTCTAAGACTTCCTTGTACTTTTCTTTGTCGTTCAGAAAATTTTGAATCTTTTCAAAATTCCCAATGTTTACAACCAACGTTTTTTCAATTTCAGACGCGGAAGCCATGTTGTTGTCGTCGGTGTGTTAAGAGCAACAAAGCGAATTAATATCAAGTAAATTAATATTACGTGACTAGCGGTGAAGTTTTCAATATTAAAGCCTTTCTTCTAAATAAAAAAACTTTTTTTCTTTTAAATGGAAGAATAATTCTTATTTTCGATACAAAATAAAAGGACGCAAAAAATAGTATGATAACGAACCGGAAGATGAAATATACCGCATTGACCTTAGAATTATACCTAAAAAACACCTTAAAATATTCAAATATACCATGAAAAAATAATATGGGTATTCAATGTCCGTCAAATTTGCGTCGGTGAATTAGCGTCGAAATGGAACGATAGGAAAAGGAACACGGAGGAGGATTTTTACTTATTTCTTTAATAAGCAGCTAAATCGAACAAAATAAAGTACCTCAGTGTAAAGAATTAAATTTACTAATAGTTTATATTGAGTTTGGGCTGAATAGAACAATGCAAGTAGCTTAATTATCCATTGAAAAAATTGTCTCTCCGCCTTTTTTAAGATTGCTCCCTCCAATATTAACATGTCAAGTTGTATCCCTAAAAGTTTCATTAAAATTGTAGGCACAGTTTTTAAGAAAATTGCTCAACTGTGGCCAAACCTCCTCCATACAAAAATGGTAGCATAAATTAAAGGTCATAGAGCTTTGCTCTCAGAAAACGTGCCAAAGTGCACGGGTTATGGGCATTTTTCGGATCGAATAGAGAACATTTGGTGAATATTTCATTAAAATCGTAGGCACAGATTTTGCAAAAATCGCTTTACAGTAGTGCTTTAAAAAATCTTTTAAGGAATTCAGCTGGAACCGGTCGTAAACCAGTGGTTCAACCCACGAAAAAATGTATGGGGCGTTCCACGCAAAATTAGCCACCAAAATTTTTTTTCCTTCTTAAATTTTTTTTTCGGTTTATTACTTGAAAATATTCTATACGTATTTTTTGATTTCAATCTGATACTTGGAATTTTCGAGAAATTATTTTCTAAAGTTTCCCGTTTTAAAAAAGATAGCTAAAGATAGATAAAGAAGCAAACTTCGGAATGCAGAAGTTTAAATACTCTTGCAGTAAGTAGAAAAAGAAGAAGAAAACTGTTCTGACTTTCCGCTTTCTCGGGTACTGACATAAAGTAAATGTTGCGAGCGAAAAATTTTGCTATCGAAATGTGTTGCGGACGAAAAATGTTGCTAACGAAATATGTTGCAAACAAATTAAATGAATCGATATATATTCCTATGGCAGCTATATGATATAGTGGTCCGATTTGAATAAAATTAAAACGAAATTCTGGAATAATACAAAATGGCCATGTCTCAAATTTTATGGAAATATGTTGAAAATTGGCAAAGTTACAATTTTTTTCTTACAAATTTCCGATTCTTCCTATGGCAGCTATATGATATAGTCGTCCGATCTGGCCCGTTCCGACAAATATAGTAGTGACAGCATATAGAAGATTATCTGCAAAGTTTCATTCATAGCTTCAACAGCATATAGAAGATTATCTGCAAAGTTTCATTCATAGCTTCAAAACTGAGGGACTAGTTTACGTACATAGAAACGGACGGACATAGCTAGATCGACTCGGCTGTTGATGCTGATCAAGAATATATATATGTTATAGGGTTCGGAAATGTCTCCTTCAGTGCGTTACACTTCTGACTAAAATTATAATACCCTGCCAGGGTATAAAAATGCGTGCTACGACGAATAAAATTGGGGACCAAACAACACAAACACCGAGAGAAAAAACTAGTAAATATGACGGTCGAATATTCGGTTCACTTTCGTTGTTAATGAAGCGGCTCTACCCTCCCTTCCTTTGGTCATCATAATATTGTCTATTGTTCGTCTGACGACCCCTTTTTGACTGAATCGACTATATATCCGAGAAAGGGACAACCGGAAGTCTCCGGATTTATCGGGAACTATGTACCCAAAAGGGACAGACAGAAACCTCCAGATGTAGCGGGAACTATACCCAAAAGGGAACTAGCGAACACCTAACACCATGCTATCAATTGCCGAAATTTATTTCACCAAGCCCATGGCAAGGGGGCGAGGTTATCCGTTCCTCTTTTCGCTGCTGACGCTGGGCTGCAGAGACTCTGCGCTTCGGTTGATCTGCTTGGAGTTCGTTCGCTTTGTGCCTTTCCCCTCCTCCGGTTCCCTCTGGCGCTTGGCTATGCCTTCTATTTCCGCCGCTTGTGTCGCCCCCAGGGAAAGGCAATTTTCGGGAAGAATTTTCTGCCAAATAATTCCATTAGAAATTTTGGCTTTCTTTAAAGACCTCAAGTAAGCGGAAATCCTCGATCGCCCAGCCGAAGTCTTAAAGCCTTCGGGTGAAAGGCGGGAATCTTACCCGGTTAATTTCTCTTAACTTTTCCTCATCCGCTTTGAAATATTCCAGATTCTGCCGCCAATTGGCGCTTTGCAGTCCCAACACCTTTGCTCGAAACTCTCCCCATGAAACCTAGGTGGCGCTAAAGGGCTTTGCATCAAAGCGTTACAAAATTTAAACAAAATCGTAAGTACAGATTTTGAGAAATTCAACTGTTTCTATTTTCCGACCCAATTAATAAGCCCTGGGTTGTTTATATCGATAAGATCGCGTCACGCTCTTTTAACGATGCATACCCCGCCAGGAAATAATTCTTATTGACAATTTAAATCATTGTCCACAATATGCATGTCCCATTAACGACATCGTCATTATCATCGTGATTATGATTTGGACAAGTTACACAATACAATGTTTGGGGATGGTTAACCCCTGAAGTTTATGGATCGGGCAACAATATTCAAATATATTCGAACAAACCAAAGTTATCAAGTCAGGGATTCAATTTCACTTAAATATTTGGAAAAACTGTATGCACCCCTTCCAGGAAGTATGTGCAAAGTTCTGAAGCAAAAAGGAGGATCAACACACTACTAAATTGTGTTATTTGTTATTATATTGTGTTATGATCAAAAATAGTTAGTAAGGCTTAAATTAAAACTTTGGTTTGGGTAAAATACAGTTAAATGAACATTATTCTGTTTTATATTTTAAATGTCCTATTTAAAAGAGGTGCAGAGATGCATCGATGTTTTTTGGAACGAAGTTCCTTATGGCGCGGTATGAGTTTGGCGGAGGAGGGCTAGCCGAGAAAAACCGTAACGTAACGTTAAACGGCTCTCCGGCTCTCTGTCTTCTTCTCCTTCGTAGAGTGAGAGGAGAGTGGCGCGGTATGAGTTTGGCGGAGGAGGGCTAGCCGAGAAAAACCGTAACGTAACGTTAAACGGCTCTCCGGCTCTCTGTCTTCTTCTCTTTCGTAGAGTGAGAGGATATAACCATTTCTCCTCCCTCTCGCTCTCCACAGTCGAGCGTTCCTCCACTGCTCATGCTCCCCACTACGCGAGATTCACGTCGAGTATGCCTATAGCTAAATTAGTGGAGTTTTTGTACATGTGTCGCCTGTCGCGTCGGCACAATTAAATTGAAATCCGACCCTTGTAATTATTATTTTGAATATTCGTACGCTATTAATTGAAATTGATACGTTATTTGACATACATCTCAATGACAATGTGTTAGTTGAGCCTCTTTGCGTGCACGTCCAGCGTGGTGTGCAGTATAACCTCCAAATCAAATCGATATATTTTGCTTTCTAATTATTATTGTTGTTCAAACTCAGTGAAAAACCATGGAAAGTGAAGCATGTATTTTAAAGACCAATGATCATGATGATTCTACATCCTCATCGATGAATAACAACAAAATCACGTAAGTAAAAATAAAATTGGTATCAAATATGAATGCAACAAGTGTTTACTGTATTTAGGGCGCGAGAAAATAAAATAGATGTACGAACCAGAAAATTCTCAAATTTTGCATAAGTCATCTATATTTTTGTACGAAGCACTGTGCAAAATTTCAAAGTCCTGTGCAACATAGTTTATTTATTATGATTTTTCAAAAAATTAGTTGATGAGGCTATGTATTCGGGGTTAGAAAATGTAGAAAAAAAGTCCAATTTTCTATCTAATTTTCCGCATAGCTTCTATAATTAATGGACAACCTATGTATGTATATCAAAATGACCGACGAGTAACTTTACATTAATAAATCATTAAAAAAAGTGATCGCACAACCCATAACCTCACAGAAATCGCAGCAGCCAAAAAATTTCGGCTTCTCCATTGTTGTTAATCTGATAATATTTCGTAATTCGTTTTTTTTTTAATTTACAGCGTTGATGGAATACCTCAACCAGCTGTATCAGTGAATTTGGGGGTCGAAGAAAATATTGAAAAAAAAACAACACGAAAAACCGCCGCACAGTACCAAAAAGAGTATCGGGGACCTCCATCTCGTCATGCCTGCTAAACAGTACACATGCCAAAGGAACTTCGTTCCTCACGCGTGTCCCTAGACACACACTGCTTTTTAAATTTTTTAAAGCATCGATGATTTTTTTGACCATCAATGTTTCTGTGTCGTCACTATCAAAAGAAAAAGCAAAGGAGAGGTACCTAAACGAGCAGATATTTTTTGTTCTTTAATTAGTTATGCTTTTGCAGCAATAAAAGATTCGATTGGTGGTGCTTGTTTTCACAATATGTTTTATCAATTACTTATACTTTCAGTAGTCTTCGAGCAGTATGGCCCCAGGGCAAGTCAGCTGCAAGTCAGAAAGAGCATTCTGCAAGCAAACAACTTCTGACCGCAGGACTCGACTAAACCCCAGCATTGTTCATAAACTTATTAACAAAACTCATACATAATGCATAAGATCTTGATCTAATTTATTTGTTTTTTAAGTACATGAAGTTCCGTTTTTAAGTTAATTTATTAGTATTTTAAGTTCATGAAATAGTAAATATATTTTTTTTTTAATTTTTAATACAACAATGAAAGTGAATTCCACTAATTTAAAAAATATGTAAGAATTTTTTAAAAACATCGTTGTTTCATTTTGGGGAAAAACAGCTAAAACATCCATACATCGATGTTCATGCACCTCTACTATTTAAGTGGTGCAAAATGGTGAACCCAAAAATACAGGGCGTTTTGATAGTTTTTTTTTCTAGTAATAGTACAGTATTAGTAGTATTAACTCTAGGGATTCCGGAAATATATCAAAATATCGATATATCGAATGATATTTTTTCAAATTGATATACAGGAGAATCCGGTTATAACGACTCCGGTTATAACGTTTTTCCGGTTATTGCGACGAAAATTTGATGGCCTATTGGTTCGCATACAAAGGTATTGTATGCAAAGTACTACCGGTTTGTGCGTCTGCCGGCTATAACGACGTAAAATCGTCGGTCCCTTGAAAGTCGCTATAACCGGATTCTACTGTATTTGATATTTTTGCGTTGGCCACACTTGCATTGTAGGAAGCGAGCGCGAATACGAGCGTCATGCATATTAAAGCTTATTATAGTGAAATTATGCTTTATTTTGATCTAATTAATATTAATTAGATTAAACTTTAATGTTTAAAATGAAATTAAATTTGTTATTTACAAATAAATGTACATACATCTTTTTTCCGTAGGACGGACACATTTTTGGTAGAATTTAAGGAAAATTTAAAAATATCGGATATATCTGATATATCGATATTTTAAAATGATATATATCAATATCAAATGTATATTTTTTTAATATCAAAAATATCATCGATACGATATTTTAAAAATATTCGGCAACCCTAATTAACTCAATAAAATACTTTATTATAAAAAAAAAAATAATAATCGGGCTGTAAAGCATGCTAATACGGCTCCACTGAGCGTTCCACAAAGGTCCATCTCCATCCACCATCTGAAAACAGTTAAGGCTCAGTATCCAGCAAATAAAGTTGTCACGCAGCGCAAAAATGTTTATTCTTTTGAAGTGTGGCCGCTCTTTCTACTTGTAGTTCGGCATATTTTTAAGGCAAATGATGCGGTCATACTTTGAAGACAACCGGCAAAATTTAAAACAATACACACATTCATCTTTTTATGATTTCTTTTAGATTATTAATTGTCCCAAAGCTATTGACATGCGCCTGCCTTGGACTGCTCATAGTACATGTCTAAGGAACTCGGATGATTGTATATGGGGTCTTTTAGGCATGGGTGGGTGTTCCGTTCAGGGAGAAACATGATGGAACCAGGCCCATACCCAAGGAGGAGAAGCTGTCCTGTGCCAGTTGCATAACGAGATGCAAAAGTGGCCCATTTTTCCTTTCGATAGTCCTGCATCCTTATTTTTAATTTTACTTTCTCGTCCCAGGTCTTTTAATGCAAATTCATATAATTTCCCAATTCCCAAAATATTGTATTTGCCCTTATCAAGTCAATTAGAACTGTATTCGCTCTTTTAATTCGACTTTTCCACGCATTTTTGTTCATGCCGGGATCCATAGTTTGAAATATGTGAAGCGCAGAGCGAGAGGCAAACGTTGGAGACAGCGAAAAACATTAAAAATTTTATTCTTTTTCGCTACGCGTTATGGAAATACTAAATGCGCGCCCTCAAATAATCTCCTAAATCTTGCACCTTTCTAGTATTTTCGAAACTGTACTGGATACCACCCTTTGGAACAGACCTAGGTAACAAGCTGTTTCAAACTATTTGCCTCTCGCTCTCTCTCACTGCTTTGCAACAGTTTTCTTCTCTCTGGATACCGTGCTTAACGCGTAGCGAAAAAGAATAAAAATTGTAATAAATCTGTCTGTCTCCAATGTTTGCCTCTCGCTCTGCCCTTCACATATTGCAAACTATGGATCCCGGCATGAACAAAAATATGTGGAAAAGTCGAATTAAAAGAGCGAATACAGTCCTAATTGACTTGATAAAGGCAAATACAATATATTGGGAATCGGGAAATTATATGAATTTGCATTAAAAGAACTGGGACGAAAAAGTACAATTAAAAATAAGGATGCAGGACTATCGAAGGGAAAGTGGGCCACTTTTGCATCTCGTTATGCAACTGGCATAGGTTATGGGTATGGCCACTGGTGCAATCATGTTTCTGAACAGAACACGGATCCCGCACTTGCTTAAAAGAGCCCATATAAAATCATCCGAGCTCCTTAGACATGTACTATGAGCAGTCCAAGGCAGGCGCAGCCGCCTGAACGCATGTCAATAGCTTTGGGACAATTAATAATCTAAAACAAATCATAAGAATGTGTGTGATGTTTCAAATTTTGCCGGTTGTCAACAAAGTATGACTGCATCATTGGGCCTCAAGAAATGCTGAGCAACGAGTAGAAAGAGCGGTCACACTTCAAAAGAATAAACATTTTTGCGCTGCGTGACATCTTTATTTGCTGGATACTGAGATTATGGAGTTTGGCCGCTTTAAGAAAATGTATCTTATGTTAGTACCTAGCTTAATAGATAGATAATATAATTATGTGACAGGAAAAGATAATGTTAATATATGATAAATTATGTGGGTTTTAGTAATGGTAACATGTTTTAAAAGCTTTTCCTCACGCAACGTTATTAAAATTGTAGTTTTTCTGCTTGTATCCAATTGTCCATTTCCCAAGCTTACAGCTTTTAACAACATTTACACAGTGTTACAAAATTTGCAGAGGTAAATGAACTTTTAAAGTGACCTAGTACAAATTGTTTTTCTGGTCAAATATATGTATAACAAAACTATGTTTGAAATTTTTATACCACCCTCAAAATATTTATTTGTTGTCAAAAAACCGTTTTTCGGAACTTTTTCACTTTAAATTCCTACACGAAAAGTATTTGACCAATTTAAAAAACTCCTGGCGTTTTTTTTAAAGCTTTTTGGAGTTGGCTTACAGGAAAAAAATAACTTATTGCTTACTGAGAAAGACAACATTTTTGCTTGGAAATATGCAATTTTCACTTTTTTTCGTGTTTATTCGACTTTGACGCCATTTTTTAAACAAATAACCAAATTTCTTAATTATGCGTACGTATTGTTGTTGTCTAGTCAATTACGAATAAAACTAGATAAATTTCATTAAAAAATATAAAAAAAATTTATGAAGGTATGACGATTTTTTCCACCTTAAAAAAATTATCGTTCAGAGCGCTCTATAGTAGCAATGTATAAAAGGAACGAATCAGGACAATGAAAGGGTAATTCAGAGTTTAAACAAAAAATTGACATTCTGGAATATACTTTTATTAATACCATAGTTCTGTAAATTTATTTTTTCTCACTTTTCTAATTTCTTAAATTCCAAATTTGCACTCAAAGTAGAAAGATAGTAAAAATTCGTACATCAGTAAAAATTTTGCCAAAAAACGGTTTTTTGACAATATGTAAATACAGATTTTGAGGATGTTAGAAAATGTCAAACATGGTTTTGTGTTATATTCGACCAGATAAACCATCTCTACTAGGTCACTTCAAAAGTTCAGAATCACAGTTACAATAATTTGCATGTATTATTCATATATTATTTTTAATATATATTTCGTTAATTTTTTTTGGGTATTTGCGAACGGTAGTCCAACAACTGTTTAGGGAAACACTTTTGCGAGCGGTGTTATCAATACCACTTCGATGACGAAAATATTAACAGCTGTAAACGGGGTATTTCTTTTGTAATTTAAATTATATACATACATTAATTAGAATACCTCTAATGTCTTCCTCTTCCTCTTAGCTCTAGGTTATTTTGCCGTATATGCCACGGTCACACGGCGCCTAGCGGATATATTTAAGTACGATCTGCCTGGATACAACGAGAATTCGAGTTATACTGTGCTGGATCACAGTAGATTTGTTAAACTGATAGACAGCGAACTAACAGATAATCACTATGGCCACGCTTCCCGCTGAGCTCCAGAAGTTATTCTCGTAAGTGATGTATTTTATGTATTTTTTCATATTCCCATTTAAATCTGCCCTCAAATAATAAAGATAAATAAGATGAAAGTAATGTGTGGCCTGCAAAAAGTATTTACTACCAGCAGCCATATTTAAGCTGATAACGCTTATACAGATATCAGTATATTATTTTTGTATAGCAACAGAGCACGACGTGCATCGACTGTACATCTCAATGCTTGAGTAAATGATTTGCATTTTATTATGGATCTGTTTTTATCCATATATATGACATATGTACATATGTATTTACATATTTACATGTCTATCGGTATAACAAAATAGCAGACCAACCGCATATGTACATAACCAACACTTATCCACAAATTGAGGTCTGTTGCTACAATAAGGGTTATAAACCGCAATCGCTTTTTCAGTTTCGTCGATGAAAAAAGGGGCGATTACATTGAAGCTCTGAAAACTGTTGTAGGCATACAGTCAGTTTCGGCTTGGCCTGATAAGCGCGGTGAGATTGACCGCATGGTAAACTGGACCGCAGACAGGCTAAGGGCTCTGGGTACCGATATAGAACTGGCGGATGTGGGCAAGCAGACCCTGCCAAACGGCGAGATAATCCCATTGCCAAAGGTGCTGCTGGGAACTCTTGGCAAGGATTCCTCTAAAAAGACTGTTCTAGTCTATGGCCACTTGGATGTGCAGCCTGCCTTAAAGGAAGATGGCTGGAATACTGACCCTTTCGTACTCACAGAGATCGAAGGAAAGTTGTTTGGACGCGGTTCTTCCGACGACAAGGGACCTGTGCTATGCTGGATACATGCCATTGAGGCTTACCAAAAGCTAAACATTCCACTGCCTGTTAATGTGAAATTTGTATTCGAAGGAATGGAAGAAAGTGGAAGCGAAGGCCTGGACGACCTGTTGATGGAGCGTAAGAACGGCTTCTTATCAGACGTTGATTACGTATGCATTTCTGACAACTACTGGCTGGGAAAGAAGCGTCCCTGTTTGACTTACGGATTACGCGGACTTGCTTACTTTCAAGTGGAGGTGGAATGCTCGAACAAAGATTTGCACAGTGGAGTTTTTGGAGGCACTGTTCACGAGGCTATGCCGGATCTGTGTCACTTGCTTAGCATTCTTGTTGACACGGACACTAAGATCCTGATACCTGGAGTGTATCGCGATGTGAGTAGTCCACTTAGGTTACCTGAATCATTCTTGCTTACAAAATTATTTACAATTTTTTAAGGTGGCACCTCTACTAGTAAACGAGCAATCAATTTACGAGAATATAGATTTTGAAGTGGCTGAGTACAAGTTAGTTCGTCTTATCTTAGTTATAGTTAGTTGGAGTTATAAATCTCTTTAATCGCTTTATACTTGTATACCTGATTTAGAAAAGACATTGGTGTTGAGAAGTTGCCACATAATAGTGAAAAAATAAGGCTGCTTCAGGCCAGGTGGCGATATCCCAGCCTATCTATCCATGGTATCGAAGGTGCTTTTTATGAGCCAGGTGCAAAGACCGTTATACCGAAAAAAGTTATTGGTAAGTTTTCTATTCGTCTTGTACCGGACCAAGACCCAAAACACATAGAGGAATGCGTCGTTAAATACCTTACTGATAAATGGGCAGAACGTGGCTCCCCCAACAAAATGAAGGTTTGTTAAAGTTTACAATTTTTTTCTTCCAAGTTTTCAATAGCCTAAAATGTTTTTAACTAAAGGTTGTTATGCTGTCCGCTGGAAAGCCCTGGACTGAGGACCCAAACCATCCACATTATGAAGCAGCGAAGCGGGCTATTAAGCATGTTTTTAAAATAGAACCGGACATGACCCGCGAGGGCGGCTCTATTCCCGTAACTTTAACATTGCAGGAAGCCACTGGTAAAAATGTTATTCTTGTGCCAGTGGGAGCTTGTGATGACGGCGCCCATTCCCAAAATGAAAAAATTGATATTTACAATTACATTGAAGGCGTAAGAAAAATAGAAACTGCATTGGTTTTCGTATTAATAACCGTTTCTTCTTCTAGACCAAACTACTTGGTGCTTACCTGCATGAAGTGGGAAAGTTGTAGAATAATGGTATAACGCCGTTACCAGATGAGACATCACAATTATTCATTTACATATATCTTATGTTTATAAACATTATTAATATATCTGCATTTTCTGAAATTGATTAACTCGGTACGAGTGTCGTTTTCTTGTAAAAATCAGGAATTGCAAATACGAGGTGTGACAATTAAGTAATGAGACTGATTCCATAAAAAACGTATATTTCAAAATTATTTCTCAACTCTGCTGTTTCCTTAAAATTAGTCCCCTTGGTCAGATACACAATGATTTCAGCGTGTTTTCCATGCTTCGTAACATTTCTGGATCGCTTCGATTGGGATGTGCGCGAATACCCTCGTCACGGCCGCCTGGATGTCCTTAATCGACTCAAAATGTGTTCCTTTGACCACCGATTTCATTTTAGGGAACAAAAAAAAAAGGGGGTGATATATATCAGGCGAATAAGGCGGTTGTTGCGTCACGCAATTCCTTTATAATCCAATTACTGGGACACGCTGAGGGCTGTGTGGCACCGCCCGTTGTCATGATAAAGGATCCAGTTACGAGCGATGTCTGGGCGTACGTTGTTCACTTGTTTTCTTTTGAGTTCTTGGCGATAATAGGCTTGATTCAAACTGTTAAACATTGATCTTCATGGATTAGAGCGCGCACATGCGTTGCACTTGATTTGGTTTCATTTTTGTGACGAGCACCACGAATACACGTTTACTCAACACAACACAGCAGGCGAACTAATCAAGCTAGAGCGATGGCAAATACATATATCAATGGAGAGGGGAAGGATGCTGGAAAAAGGGAGAGTAAATTTTGACCCAGTAGGATTCCACAATCGCAGCAATACAATCAGTTTCATTACTTAATTGGCACATCTCGTAAGAGTTATAGGTAAAATATAAGTTACTATCAAACAAGAAGGGAAGCTAACTTCGGCCAGCCGAAGTTTAAATACCATTGCAGTAACTATTTAAATTGTTGTATATTTAAGTATTGCAGTTCTTTCCTCTTTCGCGTGTTCTTAGATTCTATAAATGTTGAGCGCAACATGTTGACAGTGAAAAATGTTGCGCAACAACTAAATGTTTTTTTCAAAATAAATTAATTGATATACATATTCCTATGGCAGTTATTTAATATAGTAGGACTACTAGGATTTTGATAAAATTAAAAACGAAATTCTAGAATAATACAAAATGGCCATATCTCAAATTATGTGCAAATATGTTGAAAATTGGCAAAGTTATAATTTTTTCCTCAAAAATTTTTCGATACCCTGCAAGGGTATGAAAATATGGGAATTTAAGCACAATAGATACATAAGGGAAGTCTTTGCTAAAGGGGGCGATAACGTCCTGCACATGTCCGCATAATATGCTCCAGGTAAAAAGATAGAAGTGAAAAAGAAAAGTGTGTCCACAACTGCCACCTTTACCATACTGTATTGAAGTGTAGATTAATTATATATGCCAATCTTCAAGATATTCCGCTCCGTTGAAGAGTTATTGTAATTAAATTTTTTTAATACAAATTGACAAATAATTATTATTTTAAATTTTATAAAAATAAAAATTGGAGAATACGTTCTTTTTATTTTAATTATTATTTTAAAAATTGAAATAATATTTATTCTAAGACTTCTATATTAAAGTTGAATAATAATAATTAGTAAAAATTGTTATGTATATAATAAGACAATAAGTCTTATTTTATAATTAATACTTTAAAAATGATAACTCTTACAATCACAGGTAAAAATTAGTTAAGTACAATATTTTGTAAATGTTTAAAAACAATTTAAAAATTGTATAAAACAAGAACCAACCAACCCACCAAAAGCTGCATACCCTACATAGTTTCCTATTGGATCATAAAGAACTACAGAGATCTAAAAACATGTATGTACAAATATGATATAATAATTTGATTTTGGTTAAAAATCAATCTCAGCGTTGAAATATCTTATATAATCTAGGTATGTAGGTTAAAGTGGTGAAGCCGTCTCTCGAGTCTCCAATTAAAGCTATGCTCCAGGTTGTTACTAGTTATGTTTAGCACCATCCCGAATCGTTGATAAAAGCAAGGATAACTGCAATCTTGAGCTTTCCTACGTCTCCCAGCGATTCCAGCTGGAAGGCACCGAAATGACGCATTCTATTGTTTAACGCTGGGCAGTGGAAGCGCAGGTACTCTGGAGTATGCTGTTCTTTACAGCTTCTGCAGCTTGTATTATAGGGCAGCCCCATCTTTATTGCATGCGATCCTATCGCCCTATGACCGGTGGGGACTGCTGTTATCCTACTGATATCGTAGGCTACTGATATCGTATAGCCGTTTCCGCATCTAATTTCGGTGGTCATGTAGTCCATATCTTCGTCTACTAGCGCTGCGACCCCGTCCAGGATAGTGTGGTGTCCAAAATACCTAAAATTTCCTAAATACTTCTCCTGCTCTGATAGATTTAGCTGTATGCCATCTATCTTGGGCAAGTTATAACTTGGGATCTTTGATCTCCTTGTGAATAACATTGGTTTTGTGTTGTTTGGGTTAATTCAAAGCCCGTAGGATTTCCTAGTTATTTGTTATGTTGCTTATGACGTCGGGGAAAGGAGCGTATGCTAATATAATACTCCGCCCTGAGGTGTGCCTCCCTTCACTACTCGCGTAAGGTGAGTGCCACCCAGTTCGGCCATTATCGTCCTACTCGTGAGCACAGCACCTATCCATTCTCTGATGCATCTCTCACACGTATAGAGTTGAGGGAGCCCAGGATGGGTTCAGCGCTCTTTCGTGCCTTGATCTTGGCCTTCCTGATGCCATATCGGATTTTGTATTCATTCTTTTCCAGCTGCGGCAGGCGACGCTGGCTTATCAGCTTATTAGAAATGGCTGGGTCATCTTCATTTCTTTCTCGGCTTTTAGTATGGCCCAGTTCTCTGTATGGACGTCTGGGTTTTGGGCTCTCTGACATTGGAGCACCCTGTCATGGTCAGGTTGGAACTAGTGGTAACCATATGCGAGCTCTGGGTCTCCTAGGAATCTCCTGTGATCGTTCACGCTTCTAAGCTTCGAATTTCGCAATCTCTGCTTGGAATTTCGGTTGTCCTCGGTCTAATTCTTCGCTATATTGTTTAGAGTGAAACGGGATCTGTGTGCCCTAGCACGCTTCCTCTGATGTGTGCTCATCTGAGCCACACTTATGTGTGAATTGGCTTGGGGAGAGCGTTCACGACCGGACTTGGCCTCAGCAGCTCGTCTTCATCAATATCCGATGTTGGTTGAGATGCTAAGCCCTGCCTAGGCATTAGCAGCTCCTCCTCGTCCATCTCTGACATTGTTCAGGGTTTAGGATTCACAGGGAATTGCCGCTCGCATTAGCCGTACCGTACTATGTTTCCAGGAGGTACCACGCGGAGGACCCTCTCCGAGGAGAAGGTGGTGTCTTTCAAATTGATATTCACTTACGAGTCGACTTGATGCACCAGTAGAGCCAAGGAATATCCATCAACAAATACTCTGCTGATCTTGCCTTGGTCTGATGCACCCTTACCACCCTCAGAAAGGCCAAACCACTGCGATTATTTAAAAATATTCAAAAAATATGCCTTGTGTAGAGCAACCACAATAGTTCCAACAAAAAGAAGTTGGGATGTCCAAATAATTGTTCGTTGTGTAAATATTATATCTTTGACCATTGTTCGGAGGGGGATGGCTTTAACCTGAAATGCACTCGATAAGTAAAAACACAAAGAACTTTTCGGGGTATTATTTATTTTTGGAATGGAAAATTATAACTAGTACAAGAAGTCTTAAAGCTAGATTGGGGAGAGCGAATTAGAAGCTCTATGCACGAAAGTCCCGTGGAAGAGGGAGATAGAGAGCGAGTCTACGGGATTACACTGCCTCCGGAAAATAAGCGCCCTTTTGGCGTGAACAGCCTGTAATAATACATTTTTGTTCTTTCGTGCTCTCCCCTCTGGAAATACTTAAATTGTGCCCTCGCGCAATCTCCTAATGCCTTTTAACTTTATCAGGGGTGCCATGCAAAACACAGTGATTTTGATTTCCACAAAAAGGCATTTCCGCTAAACCAATTTCTCTGTGCCATACAACATCGAATAAGTTTTGTGTTTTTAGTTTTTTCACAAACCATTCGAAATGGCTGGTAGGCTTGCCATGATGAAATCACGCATGTGTTTTAGCAAAAATTTTTTTGAAATGACTGTAAAGTGGTAGGTTTTGGGTTATTTTAATTTTAATTTAATTTTAATTTTAAATAATGTTATTTAACCTATTTTGTTAATTAATTTAGTTTTTTTTTACTTTTATTTAAAAAAAAGTTTAAAATGTTGGCGCGAAAATAAATAAAACCAGAGCTCGCAAAAAGTGTTTTTTTTTTTCAAACTGTCAGCAACCGAGCTGTCGCACGCGGACACGATTGAAAACTGAATCGAAAATACACTTAAATTTTGTTTTGTCTCGGCACGTTATTTGCTCAACGAGTGAGCATAGCATTGTTGCTCACTTCGGTTATTCGTTCACTTGGGACACTTTTCTGATTTGATAGTGTCTTTCAGCGCTTGTGCTTTATTCGAAAGTTTTTTTTAAAGCGTGTTGTTTAAATGGTTCGTGAAAAGAAAGTGCATATGTTTTTTTTTAATTTTGACAAGGAATCACAACATTACAAATTTAAGACGGCACATGACTGCAAAACATGCTGATATTTTTAGTTCAATAAGTGAAGAAATTGACAAAACCGAGCTGCCACAAAATGTGAAAAAGATAAAAATAGCGTACGATGCAAATGAAGAGGATGTTTCTTCCTCAATAGTAAAAATTGTTACCAGTGACGGTAGACCATTTAAAATATTAGGCAGCGATGGGTTTCGCGAAATATTAAGCCCTACAAATGTCGCCAATTACATCACGAAATGTAATGGAACATGTAATAATAAAAGAAAATTCCATAAGAGAAGGCATAAAGGCTTCCGTAAAAGGAAAGCTTGTATCCTTAAAAATTGATGTGGCAACCAGGCTAGAAAAATCCATCTTGGGAGTCAATTTATAAATGATTAATTCAAAAATGCTAACAACTGAGATCGAAGTGAAAACACTTGGGATGATCCATTTATTTGAGTCACATACTGGACTGTTTATAAAAAATAAAATTTGTGAAATTCTTCAGGAGTTTGGTATACAGATTGACCAGATTTTTAGGTAAGAATTGTTTCATTTAAATAGATAAATATATTAATATATTTTTTTGTGCTGACATCTGACAACGGAAAAAATATGGTGGAGGCCATTGAGCTGCTTAACGGTGATGCCACAGAAGAACATATGTATAAATGATGACGACAACGGCGAAGATATTATGGAATTGCTGAAATCAACGACATTCCCAAATGTGCAACTTGTGCGATGTGCAGCGCATACACTGCAATTGTGTGTTTACGATGTAAACAAGAAAAGGGAGGTCTGCCGAAAAGTTAGTGCTTGTTGCCAAATAAGCAAAGTTTTGCGCACCGGAAAATAAAATTGGAAAGGCCATAAATTCAGTTTGGAACATTACTTTTCTTGATTCAAAGTACAAAATGTGTAAAAATAATACAAAATTCAGAAACAATTTACTTTTGCTCGATATGACCACCTTTTACCTTCACTATGGCCTTGAGACGGTCCAAAAACGAATCGCAAGCTGCCCGAATGTGATTTTCAGGTATTGTGGCCCACTCGCGGACAACAGCTTTTTCCAGCGCTTCGAGACTGGTGTATCTTTTAGTTCGGACATTGCTCTCCAAAATGGCCCAAAGAGAACAACACAGGCCGAAAAAATTTTGACCCAGAAACCAGTACAGTAGAATCCGGTTATAACGACTCCGGTTATAACGTTTTTCCGGTTATTGCGACGAAAATTTGATGGCCTATTGGTTCGCATACAAAGGTATTGTATGCAAAGTACTACCGGTTTGTGCGTCTGCCGGCTATAAGGACGTAAAATCGTCGGTCCCTTGAAAGTCGCTATAACCGGATTCTACTGTATATACTTTTCCGAAGCTTTTCAGTGCGCTGAATCCGAATCCGAGGTCGAAATTTTCGAATTGGCTCTGGTTTCCGAGACATCCTAACCTAGAAGTGCAAAAACAGCGTTTTTTGCCTATATTTGAAGTTATGTAGCATTGAATTTGTTCTTTTACTGAAAATACTAGAAAAGCCATCTTAAAGTATAACCCTTGCCCTTTCAAATACTGTTGAGTTTGATTTAATACCTCTTTTTTTCGCTGAGATATCGTATTGTCGGCCTGTTTAATCCATCGGATTCGCGTCTGGTGAATTCGAGAACCATTGTGTGGTCCGTTCAGAACGTTGTTTTTCAGTCATTCTTAGTTCACTCGAGCTTTATGAGAGTTGCCGAGTCCTGTTGAAACGTCCATGGTCTGCCACCGAAATGTTTGTCTGCCCACGGCTTCAAAGCAACCTCCAGAATACTTTTCCGATAATATTGCGCATTTACCTTAACCCCAGGCTCGATGAAAACGATTGGAGAGCGCCCATCTGCGGTTACAGCGGCTCAAACCATTATCTGTGGAGGGTGCTGCCTCCTAGTGGCCAATCGATGACTCAAATTCTCGTATGAACGGCCGGTCAAGTAAACCCTATCGTTTTGAGAGTTTACGAATTGTTCTATTGTAAAAATTTTCTCATCAGAAAACACAATGTTCGGAAATTTACCACCTTCGGCCAAGCGAAGCAACTCCTTCGCTCTCTGAAGGTGCGATAAACGAAAACTTTGTTCACTTTAAGGTGTTTGAGCTGTCGAATAATCGCTGGTTGTGATTTTCCAGCTAATTATAATGCAATCACACTATTACGATTGAAATCCATTACTGATTTCTTTTTTTCACGTTAACTCTCGGTTAAATGCTGTCGTCCACTTGCAAACAATACTCTGAACTGTCATTTAGCTAATGCGTCAGCTGTGCAAGAGGTCTGAAATTGGTTACACTTCGAGTGCCGAACCCTGTACAGTTAATGGATTTTGACATTTTGTGTGGAAATAATAAGAATAATAATAATTAAAAAATTGGATTATGCCACGTTAATGGAGAACAAAAACCAGATTCCAACTCTCGATGTTACCACTAGGTGGACCTCGACTTATATAATGCTTCAAAAGCTTTTAAATTTAAAGGATTATATAAATACCGAAACTACTGCCGATGCTGACATTGATTGGATTCAGATGTATGTAGAAGCCTTTAAAGATGCGTATGTATGAAGCAACCCTAAGACTCCAACAGGATCAACTTACGTATACCGATTTTTATATACGTATTGTGGATGGAGCTGAAGCTAAAATGCGAGCAAAGTCCAAAGTATCTAACAAAAAAGTTGTTAGTTCAACTACAAATTCGGGAAACTATTGTTACAAAACGAAGCATTATTAACAGCAATTTACATGGACCCTAGAGTTAATTTGGTTTTAACTGACCAACAAAAAATGTTGGCCAAACATAATTTTAAAAAAGTAGCATTGCGTATTTTTAATTTAAACAAGTAAGGTAGTTTGGTTATTTATATAGCCTTAATAACACAACGCAATACATAAAAAATAACCCGTGATAGTAGGGGAAAGGTGGCAGTTGTGGGCACAGTTTTTCACTTATATATTTTTAACTGGAGCATATTATGCGGACAGGTGTATATCAATGGAAAGCTAGAGACCTTAGCTAACTAGTTTTTGAATAATTACTGTGGTATCTATTACTAAAAGAAACATTTTTAAGTTTTTGTAAAATAGTCATTTTTGCCAATTTTAGATTTTAAGGGTTGTGGACACCTTTTTAGAATGTGCTCAAACTAGGAAAGTATCACGTTAAACGCAATCAAATTAAGAAAAAAATGGAATTTTATTCATTTGTAAAGAAAGAAAAATACTACGCAGGACATTATTCCCAATCAGAATCACAATTCGCGCATGTGAAATAGCTGGCACGAATGTCAGCACACTTCAAGTGCACTGGCCGATCACAATCATTGCAGTGAACGGAGTTGGAGGCGTTCAATTTTTTTTGGCAACAAACATCGAAGAAAATAATATAAACACAATTAAAATATATTTACTTATATAGCTGTACCTTTAATTCAATCAACGGCGATATTTTAAGATTTGTCAAACAAAAAATTAAGTGTCCACAACCCCCGACATTTAAGTGTCCACAACTGCCTCAAGCAGCCGTTTTAAAATCATATGAAAACATTTTTTATTGTAAAAATTTTGTCCAAACCCGGTGTGGAATCTTAAACATAACTAAATTTCACGTCAAAAAATCTATTGCACCCACCTTCTTAATTAACACACATCACACGGTGACACTTTTAAAAACGTGCAATACAACTTTTGTGATTTTTTTCACGGTGAAAATTTTTTTTTTCTGGGACACAAAGCAGATGCGTCCGTTCCGTTTGGTATTCGGCACAAAACAATCGAGCTTCAATAGCGCACACATGACATTTGACAGATCCATAAATCTGTCCTGTGTCAAAAGTTACACAGGGGTGTCCACAACCCCCCAGTGTCCACAACTGCCACCTTTACCCTACATAAAAAATAAGAGATATGTACGTGTCTTTCCGTTTTTCACCTACACGTGCAACTTTTTTTTTAACGTGTCGACAAATTTTTCTCCGAAAAGTAATTTTTTCAGAAAAATTTTCATTTTAACATGCTCATATTTTGCAAACCGTTGGGAAATTTGAATTTCTCTCAGGAGCAAAGTTGTCACTCTTGACGCGGCCAACAAAATATATATACACAAAATCGAATAGAAATTTCATCTTCAAGGTCAAAATCACAAATATGCTGAACAAATTCGATTTTTTTCCCTTTTTCCCCCTGTTCAGATAAATAGGTAGCAAGCTGTTGAAAATTCAAGCAAATAATCAACTGCTAAAATCTTAGATACATTTTAGCAGTTGATTATTTGCTTAATAAACAACTTTCAAGTGCATACCAACTTCATACGAATGATTCTTAATCAGGTATCCCCAAAAGTAAAAAATTACACAAAAAATGTTGAATTTAATTTTTGTTGTATTTCCAATTGTGTCGCAGATACTATGTACTAAAACAGTACAAGACTATTCGTATTGACATAAATAAGTGAAAGTATGTGCATAGTGTACATAATGTATAGAAGCTACTTGTGCTACTTCAGGTCCAATTTGGTCCCACACTGCAACTAGCTATTTATTCCGAAATAAAACCTCTCTTAATTATTGCAGATTTTATAGATATATATATTTTTAAAAAACTTCTAAACTATAATGGCAATTATTTCAAGTCTTATTTGGACCCACACTGCGTATGAGCAACCTGTAGCTGGAGATAACTATGTATGTATGTATGTATTAGTATTATCGATAACATCCCTTCAGTACCAGTCCCCGGCTTTTCCCCGGAGATTCCCCGCGCCAATTCCACGCCAGTCCCGGGGACTGGCGGGGAATTTCCATACAAATCTAGTAAGGATTTTCCATACATCAGTCCGATGTGGCGTGGAATTCGAAATTCGGCGGGGATTATTCGGGGAAATCGCGTGGAATCCCTGCGCTATTTCGCAGGCAATTTCGAAATTTCAAACTCGATTCCACGTGGATTTTGCGTGAAAATACCCGTAGAAAATACCCGAAAAATATCCTCCTAGTAAAAATCCGGAGTAATTTATTTTTGTATTTAGTAATTATTTATAAAATGTTATACATTTTTGGTTAGCTTAACTTCTTTATTCCTAAATGCGTGTGACGGGTCTTCTCTGCCGGCGGGTGCCCCTTTACCAGACTAATTCGATCTGTAAATAAACTACATATATAAATGTTAAAATCAAATTGAACACTGCAATATTTTGACAAATATACGTACCGTAGCACAGTGGCGCATTAGATAGTTTTGGGTTGCAAAAATCATAACTCTTGAACCAGTTGAGATATTTTCATAATTTTTTTTTAAATGAAAGGTAGTTTTAGTACCGTTCGTTTGAGTGGTCATACTATATGGTGTGATTAATAGTAGATTTTATACTCGAAAATTAATGTTTTTTGAGGCAGTTTCCTCAACTTTTATCCAATTCCGAAAAAGACTTTTCGTTTATTTTCTCTGAAAATGCTAATATGGTGCATATTTAATGTTTTAAAAACAAAGAAAGGATACATTTTAAAGAAAAAAAATATTTTTTTTTGGTGACCAAATTTTTGACCAATTTTCAATAATTTATGCACTTTTTGTTCAAAATAATCATTTAATTTGACATAATTTAATATTTTTGAAGAATAATTAATCATTATACTTCATTTCAAATCATGAAGTGTCCTTACAAAGTCAGGAATTGAAAAACAAGCTGCCAATACAGGAAAAAATGTATGCCCGCAGAATTTGCATGAAGCCGCGCGTTTTTTACGCTAAGTTGAAAGTATCTTTTGCCTTGGAATTTCTTGGGGATAGGTTGGGACAGCCGATCTTTCTTGAATATGATAAAGAACATATTCAGGAACAACACCTCATACGCCAAACCCATAAGCCGGTGTAAGTTCTTTTTTTTATTTTCCATCAAAGTTGAAAAATAGGTGAAAAATTAGTACTTCGGTAAAACAGGTATGCCTGCTCGTGGATTCAACCCTTTTGAACTATTACCTGTCGAATGCAATAACAAATTTTACGATCCGTTGTAATCAAAAAGTTGATTTTTGCAACCTATCTGTATCTTTTGCGCCATTGTGCGTAGGCGGGTCCAGGTTCAAGATCACTTCTGCAAATTAATTTATTAATTAAACACAAATAACTTTACTTACCTCCTTTTAATATTTCACTTTTTCGCAACTTTAAATAATACGCAAAACACTTCTGAATGCAGCAACAGTCAACTCTAAAAGCGAGAGAAAACCGAAGACCGAAAATCCTGGCTCGTGTCAGGGTATGCACGACTAAAGCAATGCCTTTTAATTTGAACCCCATAAGGCAGAAGATAAAATATGAACTTATAGGCATTGCCAAAATAAAATAATTAATTAATTAATAATTAATTTAATACTTGCCAATTCGACTAAATAAATAAAATACAAAATTAAATATTTATAAATATTACAACTTATTTTAAAAAGGGTATTCTGACGTCTACCCAACACAATTTGTTTTCGACAGAGATTTTCTTATTTCACTTCCCTTTCCATCTTTCATTTCCATCTCTTTCTAATATCCGAACTGTCGAAAACCGCTGGTCCGAGTAATAACTTTTTTTTCAATTATTCTATTAATGTAAATTAATAGAAAAACAAAAATGAACATATAATTAATGCAGATAATATTAAATGTTGTTTTTTAGTTATAAGTAAATTTTAAATTCGTTAATTTTTTGTTTTTTATATCTTAAGTTGTAATAACAATAAACGTTCATACCGAAAAAAATTTTAAAAAATAGTTTATTCTTGTTATTTCAAAAAAATATGATGCACATATAATTATTTGTATGAGGTACACATTTTACTTTCACTTATTTAAGTCAATTCGAATAGTTTTGTGCTGTTTTAGTAATGTATACACCGTATACATATTTTGTTGGCTGTGATAAGAGTTACAACTTTGCTCCTGAGAGAAATTTAAATTTCCCAACTGTTTGCAAAATATAAGCCTGATAAAATGATAATTTTTCTGAGAAAAATTTGTCCGACACTTTAAAAAAAAGTTGCACGTGTAGGTAAAAAAAGGAAAGACACGTATCTCCTATTTTTTGTTGTACTATCACGGGAATATAGTGGACATTGCAAGATTCATAAAGTACGAGTACAAGATTTGCGCAGGTTAGTTATTCATGCATAGCGTTTTTGACGTCACAGGGCACTGATATTGCCTTCTATACAACAACAATTTCATGGAGTTCCAGTGCTCTGTGACGTAGATGCACAGAACGAAAAATTTTTTACTTCGTGTTTGCTCAATCGTAGTATTCTATTAATCTTGTAGACATTGGTTATTTTTCCATGACTTCAAAAATTACACACAGTGTGATATTTTTTTTTAGCAAAATGTTAAGTTAAATTCTGAAACGGAATCCTCCCATGTCGATGAAGTGTCCTTTCCAAAAATTGAGATATATGTTACGAAAAAATCGCTCTTCGATTCATATTAAGATGGCATTCAGGTTCCAGAAGTAAAAAAATGTGGGGTACCGGACAAAATATCCAAAATATCTCTCTATGCTAGAGAAAAGCATACTGTTTTTTATTCAACTTTTTGAATTTTTAATGTTGTATTTTGTTTGGGGTTTGGGTTGGGTCCGGAGCATGCAACACACTACATACAACATAAAAGAAGGAAGAAGAAGAAGACGCGTAAGGCAGAAAGAAAGCTCGCCGACCTAGGCGAGCGAGCGGAGCGAGTGTTCATGGCCGATTACCACTTAATAGTGACATTGAAGAATATTTTTTTTTAAATTTAAATTTAAGTCACCCCAAATGAGTTAACTAGCGCAAGTGGTGTTAGCCACACCGGCAACTCAGGTAACGGTGAAAAGATCCTTCTCACCCCTTAATTTTATATTAAATGAGAAACGCACTGCTTTGACTCCAGAGAAAAATAAGTGTTCTGCTCAGAGTGAGAGCTCGTCTGGTGCGTTTTTTTCTGTTTTTTCAGTGAACAGACCTAGATAATAATTTGGTTGAGCATATTTTCCGAGAAGTAAGCCAGGGTATTAAACTTTGTGCATTAAAATAATAATTATATTCTTAAGCACTTATGAATAAATATACTCTAAAATTCCCAAGTGCCAATTTGGTGGTGTTCACTGAATATTGAAGTTACTCACTTCAAGATCTCTTTCATTTATTTAAAGAAATACTAAAGAACAACTATTTCATTTTTATACCCTTGCAGGGTGTTATAATTTTAGTCAGAAGTTTGCAACGCAGTGAAGGAGACATTTCCGACCCCATAAAGTATATATATTCTTGATCAGCATAAACAGCCGAGTCGATGTAGCCATGTCCGTCTGTCCGTCCGTTTCTACGCAAACTAGTCCCTCAGTTTTGAAGCTATCTGAATGAAACTTTGCACATATGCTTCTATATGCTCTCACTACTATATATGTTAGAACAGGCCGGATCCGACGACTAAATCATATAGCTGCCATAGGAACGATCGGAACATTTTTAGGAAAAAAAATTATAAGATACAAAAATTTGTCCCAGACATGAAACGTGCGCCCTTTTCTTATATTATCCAAGAATACGCAAATGCGAGCGGTGATTCAAAAATTCACTGCTCCGAAACTATTCATTTCTCCACTCTGAAATTTAATCAGGATTTAAACAAGCATTAAGGCTACATTTTAAAAATAAAAAATTAAAAAAAAATTATGTCCAAATTTGAAATTTGTTAAATTTTTTGTTAAATTTTAATTTTTTTTCATTAAAAAAATTTTTTTTTTTTAGTTTAACTTATTGGAAAGCTAAGGAAAGGGCGCACGTTTCATGTCTGGGACAAATTTTTGTATCTTCATTAGTTTTCTCAGTATATGCGGTTGAGAAAAGTATCTTTTTTTAAAACGGGAAACTTTAGAAAATTATTTCTCGAAAATTCCAAGTATCAGATTGAAATAAAAAAATACGTATCGAATTTCAAGTAATAAACCGAAAAAAAATATAAGAAGGAAAAAAATTTCAGAAAATATATTCCCTATGGCAGCTATATGATATAGTGGTCACTATGATATAGTGGTTTGATCAAATTAAAACCGAAATTCTAAAATATTACAAAATGGCCATATCTTAAATTTTATGAAAATATAGTGAAAATTGCCTAAGTCTCCTTGTCTCCTTCACTGCGTTGCAAACTTCTGACTAAAATTATAATACCCTGAAAGGGTGAAAAAATCAAAATATAATCCTTATCATTTGATTTTTATAATAAAACTTATGATGATTACGGACCCTTCAGGAGCTCAAGAGGATTTTGACCTGTGAACCGGTGCTACACATATACTCAAGAACAGCACCCACCGAGCTGCACACTGATGCATGTAAGGACGGCTTTGGAACAGTTTTACTGCAGATTTTTTATGGTCAACTGCACCCGGTCTACTTTTGGAGTAAGACGTCCTCTTTAGAGGACTATGTCTTCTACATCTTAGAGGAGAAGGCGATTTCTTTGGCACTTATAAAGTTTCGTCATTACCTTATGGGCATTCATTTTAAGCTTGTCACGGATTACTCCGCGCTTAAAGACACGACTAGGAAAGACGATATCCCGAGAAAAGTTTCACCCCAAGTGATCTATTTGCAGGATTTCAGCTGCTATGTTGTCCACAAGCCAGGAGATAAAATGAAGCACGTAGATCACTTGAGCCGCCATCCAGAGTCTGTTTGGATTGTAACATCAGAAATCGCAGCTCGCATCAAGAACGCACAGCAGAATGATGGTTACATAAAAGCTATTGAATTCATTCTGTAAGATCGTCCATACCAGAACTTTAAGATAAAAGGCGATATTCTATAAAGTACAGTTGAAGGCAACGATCTTATAGTTGTCCCAAAATTGATGGAAACAGATGTCATTCGAGAATCACACGATGTCGTCCACTTTGCACTACAAAAACAGTTCATTCCATAAAGCAGCAGCTTTAGATCCCTCAACTGGAACGAAAGGTAACAGATTTTGTATCCAACTGTATTAAATGTATAATTTACAGTAAGAAGCTGGGAAAGCAAGAAGGGATCTTGGACTGGATTGTCAAATGAGATATCCCGTTGCACATGTTACATATCGACCACTTGGGGCCGATGGATGCCACATTGAAGCAGTACAAATACATATTGGCTGTTGTGGATGGTTTCGCCAAGTTTGTGTGGCTCTATCCCACGAAGACTACAGGGCAGGAAGAGGTTATCAGGAGATTCACTGAATGGTCTAATATATTTGGCTATCCGAAGCGAGTGGTCAGCGATCGAGGTTCTGCATTTACATCGGAAGCATTTTAAAAGTGGCTAAATACCAACAAAGTGGAACACGTCTGCACAACTACCGGAGTGGCTCGTGGAAACGGCCAAGTAGAGTGTATTAACAGATCGATTATTGCGGCCATCGCCAAAATATCCAATGATGAACTAGCAAATGGTTTAAATATGTGCCTCAGGTGCAAAAGGACATAAACTCACATGTAAACTCGTCAACAAAAATGTCGCCATTCGAGCAATTGTTTGGCACAAAAATGTACAGTCAGGCTGAAAAGCGCTTACAAGAAATTCTGAATGATGAGTGTAGTGACGACTGAAGAGCTGCAAAGTAAATTGTATATACATACATAATAAATTATATAAACATTTTCTGCCTAGAAGTATGCACTAAATTACGGGATACTCTAAGCAGAGCTTTACGCGACGAGAAAATGAAAGGTAATTTAAGTACCTTTCGATTAAGTGGTCATACTATATAGTGTGATAAATAATAGATTTTATACTCGAAAATTAATTATCCAATTTCGAAAATTTCTGGAATTTCTTGGGGATAGGTTGGGACAGCCGATCTTTCTTGAATATGATAAAGAACATATTCAGGAACAACACCTCATACGCCAAACCCATAAGCCGGTGTAAGTTCTTTTTTTTATTTTCCATCAAAGTTGAAAAATAGGTGAAAAATTAGTACTTCGGTAAAACAGGTATGCCTGCTCGTGGATTCAACCCTTTTGAACTATTACCTGTCGAATGCAATAACAAATTTTACGATCCGTTGTAATCAAAAAGTTGATTTTTGCAACCTATCTGTATCTTTTGCGCCATTGTGCGTAGGCGGGTCCAGGTTCAAGATCACTTCTGCAAATTAATTTATTAATTAAACACAAATAACTTTACTTACCTCCTTTTAATATTTCACTTTTTCGCAACTTTAAATAATACGCAAAACACTTCTGAATGCAGCAACAGTCAACTCTAAAAGCGAGAGAAAACCGAAGACCGAAAATCCTGGCTCGTGTCAGGGTATGCACGACTAAAGCAATGCCTTTTAATTTGAACCCCATAAGGCAGAAGATAAAATATGAACTTATAGGCATTGCCAAAATAAAATAATTAATTAATTAATAATTAATTTAATACTTGCCAATTCGACTAAATAAATAAAATACAAAATTAAATATTTATAAATATTACAACTTATTTTAAAAAGGGTATTCTGACGTCTACCCAACACAATTTGTTTTCGACAGAGATTTTCTTATTTCACTTCCCTTTCCATCTTTCATTTCCATCTCTTTCTAATATCCGAACTGTCGAAAACCGCTGGTCCGAGTAATAACTTTTTTTTCAATTATTCTATTAATGTAAATTAATAGAAAAACAAAAATGAACATATAATTAATGCAGATAATATTAAATGTTGTTTTTTAGTTATAAGTAAATTTTAAATTCGTTAATTTTTTGTTTTTTATATCTTAAGTTGTAATAACAATAAACGTTCATACCGAAAAAATTTTAAAAATAGTTTATTCTTGTTATTTCAAAAAAATATGATGCACATATAATTATTTGTATGAGGTACACATTTTACTTTCACTTATTTAAGTCAATTCGAATAGTTTTGTGCTGTTTTAGTAATGTATACACCGTATACATATTTTGTTGGCTGTGATAAGAGTTACAACTTTGCTCCTGAGAGAAATTTAAATTTCCCAACTGTTTGCAAAATATAAGCCTGATAAAATGATAATTTTTCTGAGAAAAATTTGTCCGACACTTTAAAAAAAAGTTGCACGTGTAGGTAAAAAAAGGAAAGACACGTATCTCCTATTTTTTGTTGTACTATCACGGGAATATAGTGGACATTGCAAGATTCATAAAGTACGAGTACAAGATTTGCGCAGGTTAGTTATTCATGCATAGCGTTTTTGACGTCACAGGGCACTGATATTGCCTTCTATACAACAACAATTTCATGGAGTTCCAGTGCTCTGTGACGTAGATGCACAGAACGAAAAATTTTTTACTTCGTGTTTGCTCAATCGTAGTATTCTATTAATCTTGTAGACATTGGTTATTTTTCCATGACTTCAAAAATTACACACAGTGTGATATTTTTTTTTAGCAAAATGTTAAGTTAAATTCTGAAACGGAATCCTCCCATGTCGATGAAGTGTCCTTTCCAAAAATTGAGATATATGTTACGAAAAAATCGCTCTTCGATTCATATTAAGATGGCATTCAGGTTCCAGAAGTAAAAAAATGTGGGGTACCGGACAAAATATCCAAAATATCTCTCTATGCTAGAGAAAAGCATACTGTTTTTTATTCAACTTTTTGAATTTTTAATGTTGTATTTTGTTTGGGGTTTGGGTTGGGGTCTGGTCCGGAGCATGCAACACACTACATACAACATAAAAGAAGGAAGAAGAAGAAGACGCGTAAGGCAGAAAGAAAGCTCGCCGACCTAGGCGAGCGAGCGGAGCGAGTGTTCATGGCCGATTACCACTTAATAGTGACATTGAAGAATATTTTTTTTTTAAATTTAAATTTAAGTCACCCCAAATGAGTTAACTAGCGCAAGTGGTGTTAGCCACACCGGCAACTCAGGTAACGGTGAAAAGATCCTTCTCACCCCTTAATTTTATATTAAATGAGAAACGCACTGCTTTGACTCCAGAGAAGAATAAGTTTTCTGCTCAGAGTGAGAGCTCGTCTGGTGCGTTTTTTTCTGTTTTTTCAGTGAACAGACCTAGATAATAATTTGGTTGAGCATATTTTCCGAGAAGTAAGCCAGGGTATTAAACTTTGTGCATTAAAATAATAATTATATTCTTAAGCACTTATGAATAAATATACTCTAAAATTCCCAAGTGCCAATTTGGTGGTGTTCACTGAATATTGAAGTTACTCACTTCAAGATCTCTTTCATTTATTTAAAGAAATACTAAAGAACAACTATTTCATTTTTATACCCTTGCAGGGTGTTATAATTTTAGTCAGAAGTTTGCAACGCAGTGAAGGAGACATTTCCGACCCCATAAAGTATATATATTCTTGATCAGCATAAACAGCCGAGTCGATGTAGCCATGTCCGTCTGTCCGTCCGTTTCTACGCAAACTAGTCCCTCAGTTTTGAAGCTATCTGAATGAAACTTTGCACATATGCTTCTATATGCTCTCACTACTATATATGTATGTTAGAACAGGCCGGATCCGACGACTAAATCATATAGCTGCCATAGGAACGATCGGAACATTTTTAGGAAAAAAAATTATAAGATACAAAAATTTGTCCCAGACATGAAACGTGCGCCCTTTTCTTATATTATCCAAGAATACGCAAATGCGAGCGGTGATTCAAAAATTCACTGCTCCGAAACTATTCATTTCTCCACTCTGAAATTTAATCAGGATTTAAACAAGCATTAAGGCTACATTTTAAAAATAAAAAATTAAAAAAAAATTATGTCCAAATTTGAAATTTGTTAAATTTTTTGTTAAATTTTAATTTTTTTTCATTAAAAAAATTTTTTTTTTTTAGTTTAACTTATTGGAAAGCTAAGGAAAGGGCGCACGTTTCATGTCTGGGACAAATTTTTGTATCTTCATTAGTTTTCTCAGTATATGCGGTTGAGAAAAGTATCTTTTTTTAAAACGGGAAACTTTAGAAAATTATTTCTCGAAAATTCCAAGTATCAGATTGAAATAAAAAAATACGTATCGAATTTCAAGTAATAAACCGAAAAAAAATATAAGAAGGAAAAAAAATTTCAGAAAATATATTCCCTATGGCAGCTATATGATATAGTGGTCACTATGATATAGTGGTTTGATCAAATTAAAACCGAAATTCTAAAATATTACAAAATGGCCATATCTTAAATTTTATGAAAATATAGTGAAAATTGCCTAAGTCTCCTTGTCTCCTTCACTGCGTTGCAAACTTCTGACTAAAATTATAATACCCTGAAAGGGTGAAAAAATCAAAATATAATCCTTATCATTTGATTTTTATAATAAAACTTATGATGATTACGGACCCTTCAGGAGCTCAAGAGGATTTTGACCTGTGAACCGGTGCTACACATATACTCAAGAACAGCACCCACCGAGCTGCACACTGATGCATGTAAGGACGGCTTTGGAACAGTTTTACTGCAGATTTTTTATGGTCAACTGCACCCGGTCTACTTTTGGAGTAAGACGTCCTCTTTAGAGGACTATGTCTTCTACATCTTAGAGGAGAAGGCGATTTCTTTGGCACTTATAAAGTTTCGTCATTACCTTATGGGCATTCATTTTAAGCTTGTCACGGATTACTCCGCGCTTAAAGACACGACTAGGAAAGACGATATCCCGAGAAAAGTTTCACCCCAAGTGATCTATTTGCAGGATTTCAGCTGCTATGTTGTCCACAAGCCAGGAGATAAAATGAAGCACGTAGATCACTTGAGCCGCCATCCAGAGTCTGTTTGGATTGTAACATCAGAAATCGCAGCTCGCATCAAGAACGCACAGCAGAATGATGGTTACATAAAAGCTATTGAATTCATTCTGTAAGATCGTCCATACCAGAACTTTAAGATAAAAGGCGATATTCTATAAAGTACAGTTGAAGGCAACGATCTTATAGTTGTCCCAAAATTGATGGAAACAGATGTCATTCGAGAATCACACGATGTCGTCCACTTTGCACTACAAAAACAGTTCATTCCATAAAGCAGCAGCTTTAGATCCCTCAACTGGAACGAAAGGTAACAGATTTTGTATCCAACTGTATTAAATGTATAATTTACAGTAAGAAGCTGGGAAAGCAAGAAGGGATCTTGGACTGGATTGTCAAATGAGATATCCCGTTGCACATGTTACATATCGACCACTTGGGGCCGATGGATGCCACATTGAAGCAGTACAAATACATATTGGCTGTTGTGGATGGTTTCGCCAAGTTTGTGTGGCTCTATCCCACGAAGACTACAGGGCAGGAAGAGGTTATCAGGAGATTCACTGAATGGTCTAATATATTTGGCTATCCGAAGCGAGTGGTCAGCGATCGAGGTTCTGCATTTACATCGGAAGCATTTTAAAAGTGGCTAAATACCAACAAAGTGGAACACGTCTGCACAACTACCGGAGTGGCTCGTGGAAACGGCCAAGTAGAGTGTATTAACAGATCGATTATTGCGGCCATCGCCAAAATATCCAATGATGAACTAGCAAATGGTTTAAATATGTGCCTCAGGTGCAAAAGGACATAAACTCACATGTAAACTCGTCAACAAAAATGTCGCCATTCGAGCAATTGTTTGGCACAAAAATGTACAGTCAGGCTGAAAAGCGCTTACAAGAAATTCTGAATGATGAGTGTAGTGACGACTGAAGAGCTGCAAAGTAAATTGTATATACATAATAAATTATATAAACATTTTCTGCCTAGAAGTATGCACTAAATTACGGGATACTCTAAGCAGAGCTTTACGCGACGAGAAAATGAAAGGTAATTTAAGTACCTTTCGATTAAGTGGTCATACTATATAGTGTGATAAATAATAGATTTTATACTCGAAAATTAATTATCCAATTTCGAAAATTTCTGGAATTTCTTGGGGATAGGTTGGGACAGCCGATCTTTCTTGAATATGATAAAGAACATATTCAGGAACAACACCTCATACGCCAAACCCATAAGCCGGTGTAAGTTCTTTTTTTATTTTCCATCAAAGTTGAAAAATAGGTGAAAAATTAGTACTTCGGTAAAACAGGTATGCCTGCTCGTGGATTCAACCCTTTTGAACTATTACCTGTCGAATGCAATAACAAATTTTACGATCCGTTGTAATCAAAAAGTTGATTTTTGCAACCTATCTGTATCTTTTGCGCCATTGTGCGTAGGCGGGTCCAGGTTCAAGATCACTTCTGCAAATTAATTTATTAATTAAACACAAATAACTTTACTTACCTCCTTTTAATATTTCACTTTTTCGCAACTTTAAATAATACGCAAAACACTTCTGAATGCAGCAACAGTCAACTCTAAAAGCGAGAGAAAACCGAAGACCGAAAATCCTGGCTCGTGTCAGGGTATGCACGACTAAAGCAATGCCTTTTAATTTGAACCCCATAAGGCAGAAGATAAAATATGAACTTATAGGCATTGCCAAAATAAAATAATTAATTAATTAATAATTAATTTAATACTTGCCAATTCGACTAAATAAATAAAATACAATATTAAATATTTATAAATATTACAACTTATTTTAAAAAGGGTATTCTGACGTCTACCCAACACAATTTGTTTTCGACAGAGATTTTCTTATTTCACTTCCCTTTCCATCTTTCATTTCCATCTCTTTCTAATATCCGAACTGTCGAAAACCGCTGGTCCGAGTAATAACTTTTTTTCAATTATTCTATTAATGTAAATTAATAGAAAAACAAAAATGAACATATAATTAATGCAGATAATATTAAATGTTGTTTTTTAGTTATAAGTAAATTTTAAATTCGTTAATTTTTTGTTTTTTATATCTTAAGTTGTAATAACAATAAACGTTCATACCGAAAAAATTTTAAAAAATAGTTTATTCTTGTTATTTCAAAAAAATATGATGCACATATAATTATTTGTATGAGGTACACATTTTACTTTCACTTATTTAAGTCAATTCGAATAGTTTTGTGCTGTTTTAGTAATGTATACACCGTATACATATTTTGTTGGCTGTGATAAGAGTTACAACTTTGCTCCTGAGAGAAATTTAAATTTCCCAACTGTTTGCAAAATATAAGCCTGATAAAATGATAATTTTTCTGAGAAAAATTTGTCCGACACTTTAAAAAAAAGTTGCACGTGTAGGTAAAAAAAGGAAAGACACGTATCTCCTATTTTTTGTTGTACTATCACGGGAATATAGTGGACATTGCAAGATTCATAAAGTACGAGTACAAGATTTGCGCAGGTTAGTTATTCATGCATAGCGTTTTTGACGTCACAGGGCACTGATATTGCCTTCTATACAACAACAATTTCATGGAGTTCCAGTGCTCTGTGACGTAGATGCACAGAACGAAAAATTTTTTACTTCGTGTTTGCTCAATCGTAGTATTCTATTAATCTTGTAGACATTGGTTATTTTTCCATGACTTCAAAAATTACACACAGTGTGATATTTTTTTTAGCAAAATGTTAAGTTAAATTCTGAAACGGAATCCTCCCATGTCGATGAAGTGTCCTTTCCAAAAATTGAGATATATGTTACGAAAAAATCGCTCTTCGATTCATATTAAGATGGCATTCAGGTTCCAGAAGTAAAAAAATGTGGGGTACCGGACAAAATATCCAAAATATCTCTCTATGCTAGAGAAAAGCATACTGTTTTTTATTCAACTTTTTGAATTTTTAATGTTGTATTTTGTTTGGGGTTTGGGTTGGGGTCTGGTCCGGAGCATGCAACACACTACATACAACATAAAAGAAGGAAGAAGAAGAAGACGCGTAAGGCAGAAAGAAAGCTCGCCGACCTAGGCGAGCGAGCGGAGCGAGTGTTCATGGCCGATTACCACTTAATAGTGACATTGAAGAATATTTTTTTTTAAATTTAAATTTAAGTCACCCCAAATGAGTTAACTAGCGCAAGTGGTGTTAGCCACACCGGCAACTCAGGTAACGGTGAAAAGATCCTTCTCACCCCTTAATTTTATATTAAATGAGAAACGCACTGCTTTGACTCCAGAGAAAAATAAGTGTTCTGCTCAGAGTGAGAGCTCGTCTGGTGCGTTTTTTTCTGTTTTTTCAGTGAACAGACCTAGATAATAATTTGGTTGAGCATATTTTCCGAGAAGTAAGCCAGGGTATTAAACTTTGTGCATTAAAATAATAATTATATTCTTAAGCACTTATGAATAAATATACTCTAAAATTCCCAAGTGCCAATTTGGTGGTGTTCACTGAATATTGAAGTTACTCACTTCAAGATCTCTTTCATTTATTTAAAGAAATACTAAAGAACAACTATTTCATTTTTATACCCTTGCAGGGTGTTATAATTTTAGTCAGAAGTTTGCAACGCAGTGAAGGAGACATTTCCGACCCCATAAAGTATATATATTCTTGATCAGCATAAACAGCCGAGTCGATGTAGCCATGTCCGTCTGTCCGTCCGTTTCTACGCAAACTAGTCCCTCAGTTTTGAAGCTATCTGAATGAAACTTTGCACATATGCTTCTATATGCTCTCACTACTATATATGTATGTTAGAACAGGCCGGATCCGACGACTAAATCATATAGCTGCCATAGGAACGATCGGAACATTTTTTAGGAAAAAAAATTATAAGATACAAAAATTTGTCCCAGACATGAAACGTGCGCCCTTTTCTTATATTATCCAAGAATACGCAAATTCGAGCGGTGATTCAAAAATTCACTGCTCCGAAACTATTCATTTCTCCACTCTGAAATTTAATCAGGATTTAAACAAGCATTAAGGCTACATTTTAAAAATAAAAAATTAAAAAAATTTATGTCCAAATTTGAAATTTGTTAAATTTTTTGTTAAATTTTAATTTTTTTCATTAAAAAAATTTTTTTTTTTAGTTTAACTTATTGGAAAGCTAAGGAAAGGGCGCACGTTTCATGTCTGGGACAAATTTTTGTATCTTCATTAGTTTTCTCAGTATATGCGGTTGAGAAAAGTATCTTTTTTTAAAACGGGAAACTTTAGAAAATTATTTCTCGAAAATTCCAAGTATCAGATTGAAATAAAAAAATACGTATCGAATTTCAAGTAATAAACCGAAAAAAAATATAAGAAGGAAAAAAAATTTCAGAAAATATATTCCCTATGGCAGCTATATGATATAGTGGTCACTATGATATAGTGGTTTGATCAAATTAAAACCGAAATTCTAAAATATTACAAAATGGCCATATCTTAAATTTTATGAAAATATAGTGAAAATTGCCTAAGTCTCCTTGTCTCCTTCACTGCGTTGCAAACTTCTGACTAAAATTATAATACCCTGAAAGGGTGAAAAAATCAAAATATAATCCTTATCATTTGATTTTTATAATAAAACTTATGATGATTACGGACCCTTCAGGAGCTCAAGAGGATTTTGACCTGTGAACCGGTGCTACACATATACTCAAGAACAGCACCCACCGAGCTGCACACTGATGCATGTAAGGACGGCTTTGGAACAGTTTTACTGCAGATTTTTTATGGTCAACTGCACCCGGTCTACTTTTTGGAGTAAGACGTCCTCTTTAGAGGACTATGTCTTCTACATCTTAGAGGAGAAGGCGATTTCTTTGGCACTTATAAAGTTTCGTCATTACCTTATGGGCATTCATTTTAAGCTTGTCACGGATTACTCCGCGCTTAAAGACACGACTAGGAAAGACGATATCCCGAGAAAAGTTTCACCCCAAGTGATCTATTTGCAGGATTTCAGCTGCTATGTTGTCCACAAGCCAGGAGATAAAATGAAGCACGTAGATCACTTGAGCCGCCATCCAGAGTCTGTTTGGATTGTAACATCAGAAATCGCAGCTCGCATCAAGAACGCACAGCAGAATGATGGTTACATAAAAGCTATTGAATTCATTCTGTAAGATCGTCCATACCAGAACTTTAAGATAAAAGGCGATATTCTATAAAGTACAGTTGAAGGCAACGATCTTATAGTTGTCCCAAAATTGATGGAAACAGATGTCATTCGAGAATCACACGATGTCGTCCACTTTGCACTACAAAAACAGTTCATTCCATAAAGCAGCAGCTTTAGATCCCTCAACTGGAACGAAAGGTAACAGATTTTGTATCCAACTGTATTAAATGTATAATTTACAGTAAGAAGCTGGGAAAGCAAGAAGGGATCTTGGACTGGATTGTCAAATGAGATATCCCGTTGCACATGTTACATATCGACCACTTGGGGCCGATGGATGCCACATTGAAGCAGTACAAATACATATTGGCTGTTGTGGATGGTTTCGCCAAGTTTGTGTGGCTCTATCCCACGAAGACTACAGGGCAGGAAGAGGTTATCAGGAGATTCACTGAATGGTCTAATATATTTGGCTATCCGAAGCGAGTGGTCAGCGATCGAGGTTCTGCATTTACATCGGAAGCATTTTAAAAGTGGCTAAATACCAACAAAGTGGAACACGTCTGCACAACTACCGGAGTGGCTCGTGGAAACGGCCAAGTAGAGTGTATTAACAGATCGATTATTGCGGCCATCGCCAAAATATCCAATGATGAACTAGCAAATGGTTTAAATATGTGCCTCAGGTGCAAAAGGACATAAACTCACATGTAAACTCGTCAACAAAAATGTCGCCATTCGAGCAATTGTTTGGCACAAAAATGTACAGTCAGGCTGAAAAGCGCTTACAAGAAATTCTGAATGATGAGTGTAGTGACGACTGAAGAGCTGCAAAGTAAATTGTATATACATAATAAATTATATAAACATTTTCTGCCTAGAAGTATGCACTAAATTACGGGATACTCTAAGCAGAGCTTTACGCGACGAGAAAATGAAAGGTAATTTAAGTACCTTTCGATTAAGTGGTCATACTATATAGTGTGATAAATAATAGATTTTATACTCGAAAATTAATTATCCAATTTCGAAAATTTCTGGAATTTCTTGGGGATAGGTTGGGACAGCCGATCTTTCTTGAATATGATAAAGAACATATTCAGGAACAACACCTCATACGCCAAACCCATAAGCCGGTGTAAGTTCTTTTTTTTATTTTCCATCAAAGTTGAAAAATAGGTGAAAAATTAGTACTTCGGTAAAACAGGTATGCCTGCTCGTGGATTCAACCCTTTTGAACTATTACCTGTCGAATGCAATAACAAATTTTACGATCCGTTGTAATCAAAAAGTTGATTTTTGCAACCTATCTGTATCTTTTGCGCCATTGTGCGTAGGCGGGTCCAGGTTCAAGATCACTTCTGCAAATTAATTTATTAATTAAACACAAATAACTTTACTTACCTCCTTTTAATATTTCACTTTTTCGCAACTTTAAATAATACGCAAAACACTTCTGAATGCAGCAACAGTCAACTCTAAAAGCGAGAGAAAACCGAAGACCGAAAATCCTGGCTCGTGTCAGGGTATGCACGACTAAAGCAATGCCTTTTAATTTGAACCCCATAAGGCAGAAGATAAAATATGAACTTATAGGCATTGCCAAAATAAAATAATTAATTAATTAATAATTAATTTAATACTTGCCAATTCGACTAAATAAATAAAATACAAAATTAAATATTTATAAATATTACAACTTATTTTAAAAAGGGTATTCTGACGTCTACCCAACACAATTTGTTTTCGACAGAGATTTTCTTATTTCACTTCCCTTTCCATCTTTCATTTCCATCTCTTTCTAATATCCGAACTGTCGAAAACCGCTGGTCCGAGTAATAACTTTTTTTTCAATTATTCTATTAATGTAAATTAATAGAAAAACAAAAATGAACATATAATTAATGCAGATAATATTAAATGTTGTTTTTTAGTTATAAGTAAATTTTAAATTCGTTAATTTTTTGTTTTTTATATCTTAAGTTGTAATAACAATAAACGTTCATACCGAAAAAAATTTTAAAAAATAGTTTATTCTTGTTATTTCAAAAAAATATGATGCACATATAATTATTTGTATGAGGTACACATTTTACTTTCACTTATTTAAGTCAATTCGAATAGTTTTGTGCTGTTTTAGTAATGTATACATCGTATACATATTTTGTTGGCTGTGATAAGAGTTACAACTTTGCTCCTGAGAGAAATTCAAATTTCCCAACTGTTTGCAAAATATAAGCCTGATAAAATGATAATTTTTCTGAGAAAAATTTGTCTGACACTTTAAAAAAAAGTTGCACGTGTAGGTAAAAAACGGAAAGACACGTATCTCCTATTTTTTGTTGTACTATCACGGGAATATAGTGGACATTGCAAGATTCATAAAGTACGAGTACAAGATTTGCGCAGGTTAGTTATTCATGCATAGCGTTTTTGACGTCACAGGGCATTGATATTGCCTTCCATACAACAACAATTTCATGGAGTTCCAGTGCTCTGTGACGTAGATGCACAGAACGAAAAATTTTTTACTTCGTGTTTGCTCAATCGTAGTATTCTATTAATCTTGTAGACATTGGTTTTTTTTCCATGACTTCAAAAATTACACACAGTGTGATATTTTTTTTTAGCAAAATGTTAAGTTAAATTCTGAAACGGAATCCTCCCATGTCGATGAAGTGTCCTTTCCAAAAATTGAGATATATGTTACGAAAAAATCGCTCTTCGATTCTTATTAAGATGGCATTCAGGTTCCAGAAGTAAAAAAATGTGGGGTACCGGACAAAATATCCAAAATATCTCTTTATGCTAGAGAAAAGCATACTGTTTTTTATTCAACTTTTTGAATTTTTAATGTTGTATTTTGTTTGGGGTTTGGGTTGGGGTCTGGTCCGGAGCATGCAACACACTACATACAACATAAAAGAAGGAAGAAGAAGAAGACGCGTAAGGCAGAAAGAAAGAGGGGTGCCGACCTAGGCGAGCGAGCGGAGCGAGTGTTCATGGCCGATTACCACTTAATAGTGACATTCAAGAATTTTTTTTTAAATTTAAATTTAAGTCACCCCAAATGAGTTAACTAGCGCAAGTGGTGTTAGCCACACCGGCAACTCAGGTAACGGTGAAAAGATCCTTCTCACCCCTTAATTTTATATTAAATGAGAAACGCACTGCTTTGACTCCAGAGAAAAATAAGTGTTCTGCTCAGAGTGAGAGCTCGTCTGGTGCGTTTTTTTCTGTTTTTTCAGTGAACAGACCTAGATAATAATTTGGTTGAGCATATTTTCCGAGAAGTAAGCCAGGGTATTAAACTTTGTGCATTAAAATAATAATTATATTCTTAAGCACTTATGAATAAATATACTCTAAAATTCCCAAGTGCCAATTTGGTGGTGTTCACTGAATATTGAAGTTACTCACTTCAAGATCTCTTTCATTTATTTAAAGAAATACTAAAGAACAACTATTTCATTTTTATACCCTTGCAGGGTGTTATAATTTTAGTCAGAAGTTTGCAACGCAATGAAGGAGACATTTCCGACCCCATAAAGTATATATATTCTTGATCAGCATAAACAGCCGAGTCGATGTAGCCATGTCCGTCTGTCCGTCCGTTTCTACGCAAACTAGTCCCTCAGTTTTGAAGCTATCTGAATGAAACTTTGCACATATGCTTCTATATGCTCTCACTACTATATATGTTAGAATAGGCCGGATCCGACGACTAAATCATATAGCTGCCATAGGAACGATCGGAACATTTTTAGGAAAAAAAATTATAAGATACAAAAATTTGTCCCAGACATGAAACGTGCGCCCTTTTCTTATATTATCCAAGAATACGCAAATTCGAGCGGTGATTCAAAAATTCACTGCTCCGAAACTATTCATTTCTCCACTCTGAAATTTAATCAGGATTTAAACAAGCATTAAGGCTACATTTTAAAAATAAAAAATTAAAAAAAAATTATGTCCAAATTTGAAATTTGTTAAATTTTTTGTTAAATTTTAATTTTTTTTCATTAAAAAAATTTTTTTTTTTTAGTTTAACTTATTGGAAAGCTAAGGAAAGGGCGCACGTTTCATGTCTGGGAAAAATTTTTGTATCTTCATTAGTTTTCTCAGTATATGTCATACAAATAAATTAAAAAATATATTTTCATGAAAAATATTCTTTAAAATTTTTTTTGTTGTATTTTCTTATACATTTAGAATAAATCCCCCACACAATTCCCAAAAAAAAAAAAAAAGAGAAAAAATCAAAAGTCAAACCGGTATTCGAACCCATGCACTTTGGATTGGCAGTCCGATGCCTTAACCACTAGGCCAAATTTTGATACCATATGTTCTGGAAAGAAGAAAAAACGGGATTGCGCTGTTTTTAAGAACGAATAGACACGTTTTTGGTACATTTAGAACGTTTTGTTTCTGAGTATACTTACATACATATGTTAATATGCACATGTTCATTGTACATACTAATGTATGTACATATGCAAGTAGTTTTTTTGTTTCGCTGGAATATGACAAAAATATGACAATCTAAATCACAAATGTACAAACAAGCATTAATTTAAAAAAAATTTTATTTTTATTTTAAAAAGATTAAAAAAATAAAAGAAAAAGAAAAAAAAAATTTGTCGAGACGGGATTCGAACACGCTGCCGCCTTAGGAGTTTCAACCTATTGTCCCTTACAGTCGCTGAATGCATGTATTGTTATATCGGCGACGCAAACTAAAACGCGTGCGTGGTCCAATGTGTAAGCTGTCGGTATGTTAAACACTAAGACGCGGGTTCAATCCCTGGGTGATCCTCCTTTGCATTCAACAACATTTGTGAGTATGGTTTTTCAATATAAATTATGAATGATATTTACTACAATAACATAATATGAAAAAATAAAAGTTATAAACTAATGGACAATGAATAATGGACTAATGAAAGAAATAGTGCCGCTTGGTCATATTTTTTTTTTATTGTTCTTAAATACATGAAACCATATGGTTCTTTAAAGAAGAATTTTTGTTCTTAAACTTAGACCGTTTGTTCTTAAAAAAATAAGACCGTTATGTTCTTAAATGTAGAACAACGGTATTAAAAATGTGATACCATATGTTCTGGAAATAAGAAAAAACGTGATTGGGCTGTTTTCAAGAACGAATAGACACGTTTTTGGTACATTTAGAACGCTTTTTTTTCTGTGCACTTATAAAGTTTCGTCATTACCTTATGGGCATTCATTTTAAGCTTGTCACGGATTACTCCGCGCTTAAAGACACGACTAGGAAAGACGATATCCCGAGAAAAGTTTCACCCCAAGTGATCTATTTGCAGGATTTCAGCTGCTATGTTGTCCACAAGCCAGGAGATAAAATGAAGCACGTAGATCACTTGAGCCGCCATCCAGAGTCTGTTTGGATTGTAACATCAGAAATCGCAGCTCGCATCAAGAACGCACAGCAGAATGATGGTTACATAAAAGCTATTGAATTCATTCTGTAAGATCGTCCATACCAGAACTTTAAGATAAAAGGCGATATTCTATACAGAACAGTTGAAGGCAACGATCTTATAGTTGTCCCAAAATTGATGGAAACAGATGTCATTCGAGAATCACACGATGTCGTCCACTTTGCACTACAAAAACAGTTCATTCCATAAAGCAGCAGCTTTAGATCCCTCAACTGGAACGAAAGGTAACAGATTTTGTATCCAACTGTATTAAATGTATAATTTACAGTAAGAAGCTGGGAAAGCAAGAAGGGATCTTGGACTGGATTGTCAAATGAGATATCCCGCTGCACATGTTACATATCGACCACTTGGGGCCGATGGATGCCACATTGAAGCAGTACAAATACATATTGGCTGTTGTGGATGGTTTCGCCAAGTTTGTGTGGCTCTATCCCACGAAGACTACAGGGCAGGAAGAGGTTATCAGGAGATTCACTGAATGGTCTAATACTTATATTTGGCTATCCGAAGCAAGTGGTCAGCGATCGAGGTTCTGCATTTACATCGGAAGCATTTTAAAAGTGGCTAAATACCAACAAAGTGGAACACGTCTGCACAACTACCGGAGTGGCTCGTGGAAACGGCCAAGTAGAGTGTATTAACAGATCGATTATTGCGGCCATCGCACATTGGGCAAAATGCCCACATTTTTGGAAAAAACTAAAATAATGAAGTTAGGAAGCTGAAACTTGGCGTACATTATATTTATAGGCCGCTAATTAAAAAATAAAATGTTTGACGACTTTGGTCACGCCTACTCTTACCGACCAAATAAGGCAACATGGCGTATACGTAATTTTAAAGTTTGTAAAGTCTGCAGAGAAGCCTATTGATAACAAAATTGTGTAATTAAGAAAAAATATGACAAAATATAATATTTTTTTCAAATTATTAACATATTTATTAATATTTTCCGTGCGGATGTTTCTCCATGCTTCAAGTAATTGTAAATTGCTAAAGACAAAAGCACCTGCAAACACATTCAATTTTTGCAAAAATGCGCAAAAATGCGCAAATGAAAATTATACCCTCTAAAACTGTATAATTTTATTTAAAACGCAACATATTTCATTTTTGGCGCAAATTCGCGCCGTGTAACTTCTATTCCATAAAATACGAGCACACGGGTTTAGTTATGAACATAAAATCGGTCTACAACACAAGACACACATAAAGCAATTAACATATAATAAACAATTCTAACATACAATTTATATTAAACATACCTGGATCTTGATTTTCCATTAAAAATAATAATTATAAGTTTTTATTTCCAATAGTTATAGACGTTTAAACCTAGCGAAATTTCTAATTGTTCCACATGTAAACAAAGCGCTGAACACATGTTTGACTTTGACGCCCTGGTACAAACCCAGGATTGCCACTATACAACTTTAATTTACCGCATAAATGATCTTAGAGTATCTACTTACAAAATACAAAATCAAAACACGAAAAGGTTTCCATGAAAATTTAGGGTTTTTTCCAAAAAATCGGGCATTTTGCCCAATGTGCATCGCCAAAATATCCAATGATGAACTAGCAAATGGTTTAAATATGTGCCTCAGGTGCAAAAGGACATAAACTCACATGTAAACTCGTCAACAAAAATGTCGCCATTCGAGCAATTGTTTGGCACAAAAATGTACAGTCAGGCTGAAAAGCGCTTACAAGAAATTCTGAATGATGAGTGTAGTGACGACTGAAGAGCTGCAAAGTAAATTGTATATACATAATAAATTATATAAACATTTTCTGCCTAGAAGTATGCACTAAATTACGGGATACTCTAAGCAGAGCTTTACGCGACGAGAAAATGAAAGGTAATTTAAGTACCTTTCGATTAAGTGGTCATACTATATAGTGTGATAAATAATAGATTTTATACTCGAAAATTAATTATCCAATTTCGAAAATTACTTTTCGTTTGTTATCTCTGAAAATGCTAATATGGGGCACATTTAATGTTTTAAATAGAAAAAAAAAAAATAAATTTTAAAGAAAAAAATTTGTTTTTTGTTTACCAAATTTATTTCCAATTTTCTATCATTTATGCACTTTTTGTTCAAAATAATCATTAAATTATACATCATTTAATATTTTTGAAGAATAATTAATCATTGTATAATGATTCATTTCAAGTCATAGTGTCCTTACAAAGTTAGGAATTGAAAAACAAGCCGCCAATGCAGGAAAAAATGTATGCCCGCCATACAACAAGCGACTGCGCTTGTAGCAGAATTTGCATGAAGCCGCGCGTTTTTTACGCTAAGTTGAAAGTATCTTTTGCCTTGGAATTTCTTGGGGATAGGTTGGGACAGCCGATCTTTCTTGAATATGAACATATTCAGGAACAACAACTCATACGCCAAACCCATAAGCCGGTGTAAGTTCTTTTTTTATTTTCCATCAAAGTTGAAAAATAGGCGAAAAATTAGAACTTTTATTCTAACTTGGTTTTACCGAGATTCGATGACCCTTTCGATAGATATGTAACTTTCGGTTACATATTTTACCTAAAAATCGACCTCAAAGTCTGAATTTTTCTGATAAACTACCTGATTTTTTTACAACCCAAAAAAGGTTCAACTTGAACACGTGCAACTTTTTAAATACTGAACCGATTTGAATAATTTGTTGGATTCAACCCTTTTGAACTATTACCTGTCGAATGCAATTTTACGATCCGTTGCATGATTTTTGTGTAGTATCTGTAAGTTTTACGTAGTTCAGGCCGAGCTTTAATGCACATGCATTTAATTAGCTAGCTGCATTTCTGCCAGAACGGAGTTTTGGGCTCACCGATGCGCCAAGGATGATCTGGAAAGCTTTAGTTTTTTTTTTTTTTTTTTTATACTTTGCTTTTATTTATTGAAATTCTCTTTGTCGAGACTACCAATAAGTGTATTAAATCTTATACTATAATCTAACTAGGAGTCATGTAGACGGAAACAGTGGCCCTGACAAATTATGGCTGGGTTGGAAGGTCTGTTCGTTGCAGGCGGGTTCGGCTGGAGACCCGAGTCAAGACCCTTGCTAGAGGATTTGGGTGGGCTGAGAGTTTTTCATTGTAGGAAGCTTTTTGCTTGTCTATTTCATCTTTTACTGCGAGAATGTCGAGGTCCCTGTGGATGTTTTGGTTACGAATATACCATGGTGCCCCAGTGATAGTTCGCAGGATCATTGATTGGGTCGCTGTATGATGTCTATGTTGGTTCTGATCGCGTTCCCCCAAAGCTGAGAGCCATACGTTCAGATTGGCTTAAGAGTGGAGTTGTAGAGCAGGACCTTGTAGTCCAGACAAAAGGGCGATCGGTAGTTTATAATGCAGTGGAGGCTGCTGCTTTCAGTTTTAGGTGAAGTTTCTTCCATTCGATATGTCTACGCCATGTTAGACGTCTGTCGAGGTGGATGCCGAGATACGTTACTTCATTAACTTGGGTGATCTGCGTGCTATTCAGGCAGAGCGGAGGGTAAGTTTGTCTGTTAAGAGTAAACGTTATGTATTTACACTTTTGTTCATTTATTTTAATACGCCATGCAGATAGCCACTTCTCGACTAACACGAGGTGCTTGGCGAGTTGGGTGGTTGCACGGACTGGGCATCTGGAGCGGCTAAGGATCGCAGTGTCGTCAGCGAAGGTGGATGTTGTTAGTCGGTCACTCGAGGGGATATCCGCTGTGTAAAGGACGAATAGAGTTGGCCCAAGTGCGCTGCCTTATGGGACTCCAGCTTCGATAGTGTCTGTCGGAAATTGTTGTGTTACACCTCACTGCGAAGGCTCTATTGTAGAGGTTGGATTCAAGAAGTTGGTGAGTGTACCCGGGCAAGTGTGTTTTAATTTTATGCATGAGACCTTTGAGCCAGACGCGGTCGAATGCTTGAGATACATCGAGGAAAATCGCGCTGCAATATTCCCTATGTTCGAAGGCTGTGCGAATTTCTGATGTTATTCTGTTTACTTGCTCGATAGTTCCGTGTTTTTTCTGAAGCCAAATTGATGGGCTGGGATAATGTTGTGGGCTCCCATATATGGTATTATGTTCGTTAGAAGGCATTTTTCGAATAATTTTGACAGGCATGATAATAAACTTATTGGTCTGTAAGATGACGGAATCGTGTAATCTTTTTCGGGCTTCGGTATCTGTTTTTGGGGAAGACAACCAATATGCCACCCTTTAGTTTATATTAATAATTAAAACGCACGATAGGTTCTATTAATAATATATCTATGTTGTTTATTTGTGTCTCGATCGATGTGTGTTTGCGAAGTATAGCGAGGGTGCGGAGTGAAGCTCGGCTTCCAAATATATATCATAGAGCAGCGGTTGACAATTGTAGTTTAACAAACAACAAAGCGCGACAGATTTGACGAAAGAAGTGAAGCGAAAAAAGATAAGAGAGCTGCAGGTGCAGCGGAACACCCATGCGCGCTTGCCTAGGTGCTGGCGGTCTGCTCCGAACAGTATCATTATAATAATCGATTTTTTCCATTTACTGGGATAGTAGCCGAGACTTATGATTCCATTGAAGAGTTTAGAGATGACCTCAATAGCGCAGTACGGAAGTTCCATTATCATTTTTGTAGTTATTAGGTCACCGCCTGGAGCCTTTTTTGGTTTTAACTCCCTGAGGACTTTGTGATCTCGTTCGGCCGAAATGTAGTTGGCGTGGATTCGGTTTCGAGGTGGATTTGCGGAAGAGCATAATCACTTGCTGCGGGGTTCGGATGGAAGACGCCTCTGAGATGTAAGACAAATGATTCAGCTCTATCTTTGTCGCTGCGGGCCCAGCACCCTGAAAAATTCCTTATAGGGGTGACGATTTCAATTGGAGAGCTTAGATTTGGGTGAGCCCTTCACAAGGGATGCTTTGTACTAGTTGGCGAGAGTTTCTCAATATATTTAATTTGTTCATTTTCAGCATCTTGCTTCAGAGCCCGGTTTAGATTGCGGGTGGCTTCAGTAACACGTTGCTTTGAGCATGGCGATCTGCTGGTTTGCCACGCTCGTCGCAGACGCCTCTTTTCCAGAACCAGCTGTTCAATTTGCCTCTTGGTTTTGAACTTCTTAATTTCCACATTCTTCCGTTTAGGAGTTGAGATCCTGGCTGCTGTGACGAGTACCTCTTCCAGGGCGGCGGCAGAGCAGTCGATGTCCGCTTCGATATTTAGGTGAGGAGTTAACTCAATGTGCTTGCGTAATCACGGGCTATAACCCTATCCAATGGAGGACCTATAGGATTATCTTCCAGCCAAAAGCAGGCAAGTGCAGCCATGTGAGCCCCAAGGATTACAGGCCGATTAGCCTCACCTCATTCTTACTTAAGACGCTAGAAAAGCTGCAGTAGCCACCATTGAGAGAGCCCTTCATAACAAAGAACATGCTCTAGGAGTGTTTGTGGATATATCCGGAGCATTTAATAACGTGACCACAGACGCTATAATGGACCGCCTAGAAGCGGCCAATACGCCCCCCGCCATCAGTTTGTGGATAAGAAATCTACTAAGCTGTAGGCGGGTACAATCCGATTGGGGCACCGCCTCCACGGTGAAAGGAGCACACAGGGCACAGTGGCTGCACTTGTATGAACAGGTGGCCATAAATACTTCTAGTGGAGATATCACAATGAAATTTTTACAGTAAATCCAGAAAAATATATTAAATATATTGTGTAAAAATTAGTCAAATCGGGCGACTATATCATATAGCTGCTATAGGAACGATCGAACAATTTTTAAGAAAACAAGAAAGGAAGCTAACTTCGGCATGCCGAAGTTTAAATACCCTTGCAGTAAGTAAGACTTTTTCGTTTTCTCGGGTACTGACAAAAATGTTGCGAACGAAAATGTTGCGAACAAACTAAATTAATTTATATATATATTCCTATATGATATAGTGGTCCGATTTTGATCAAATTAAAACTGAAAGTCTAAAATATTACAAAATGGCCATGTCTGAAATTTCATGTATGTTGAAAATTGCCTAAGTTTTAATTTTTTTCTTAAAAATTTTCCGATCGTTCCTATGGCAGCTATATGATATAGTCGTCCGATCTGGCCCGTTCCGACATATACAGTAGTTAGAGCATATAAAAGCATATGTGCAAAGTTTCATTCAGAGAGCTTCAAAACTGAAGGACTAGTTTGCGTAGAAACGGGCGGACAGACAGACGGACATGCGATGTATCCATCGCGGCTGTTGATGCTGATCAAGAATATATATACTTTATAGGGTCGGAAATGTCTCCTGCACTGCGTTGCAAACTTCTGCCTAAAATTATAATACCCTGGAAGGGTATACAAATTATAACTTCGTCAGTTTTCAACATATTTTCATAAAATTTGAGATATGGCCGTTTTTTATTATTATAGACTTACGGTTTCAACTTTATCATAATCGGACGACTATATCATATAGTTGCCATAGGAAAACAAATTAAGAAGTCTGTTTTTTTCTGGAGTAAACTGATTTATTTTATTACACAATCGTTAAAACTAGTTATTAAAGGAAAAGATAAACAAAAAATAATAATTTCAAGTAAAATAAACAAAATACATAATTACAAATTCGTGTCTTCCAACAGATCATATGTTGTTTTCAATAGGGCCGACTTTTTATACGGGGTAATTGTCTTAGGCTAGTAATTAATGGATCTGAGCTTAGAAGCAATCTATTTAATAAATCCATATTTGTAGCCGTTCGTGAGATTTTCCGTGTATGTTGCCTTCTAAACTCTGCAGCTTCCTCAGACAACTCTCCAATCGGCAGAAGTGCATATTTTATAATTTCTGGGCCATGAATTAACACTTTGTGTAATGAGGGTGGCAAATAGTACCAAGGATTCAAAATAATTAGTTCTTTGGCAGTTTGAAGTGCATTTTCCTTGGAAGAGTTGCTAGAGGGCGAGCTGCGGTTCTTATTAGGAGCAGGATAATTCATTATCACCACCGACCAATTTCTCTTGGAGTTTTGCAGTTAGCTAGTGTGAGTATTTCCACTTCGATCGGAGAAATCAAGCTAGTGGCTCCTTATCTTCCACCTGGACTTTCCTGGTCCTGCAATAATTTTGAGGCTCTACTTCAGTTGGGTGATCGTTTCCTGATTGGAGGAGATTTCAACGCGAAACATCGGAATTGGGGTAATTTCAGGGCGGATAGAAGAGGTGCAGCTGTTGACGCTCTGGACAATACTGGAACTCAAATTTTGTCAACGGGCAGGCCCACCTTCTATCCCAGTAATGGTGCCACGCCTTCTGCCTTGGATCTAGCATTATTCCGAGGAGTACAGAGCCGCAGGCTGCATATCGTTGAGATGTACGATCTTAGTTCTGACCATCTGCCCCTAGCTGTTCAGCTTGATTTGGTGTGTAGCCGTGTCCCATAAAGAAAGGTCCTTCTGCCTCCTGGTTCTGACATTGGCATCTTTAAAAGCTCTCTGGAGCAGTCTATACATCTTCAGATCGAGCTCAACTCCGCAAAGGATATAGATGACGCAGTAAACATCCTTAGTGATAAGATCCATATAGCAGCAGATTTGGCTTCCCGAGATGTGCGCCCAATTGGTGGCCATCATGATCCCTCGGTTCCTGGTAAGATTCTGGCGCTCATTCAGTTAAAGCATCGCCTCAGGAGGGAATACATCAGGACACATAGCCCGGCAGTAAACAGGATCCTCCGCAGGTTGGGAAATAGGATCAGGAAACTCCTACAGCTACACCGTCAATCGACACTGGACAAGGAGCTCGAGGAAGCAACCCCGTATCAGGACACGAACTTTGCTCTCTGGAGGCTAGCTGGGAGATACAAGAAGCAAGCAACTCCGAAGTTTCCGGTTATTAAAGCAGATGGTAACTGGGCTCGCACACCACTGAAGCTTTTGCGGATAGCCTCGAGCAAAGGTTTACTCCTTTCAACACTGCTTCTGATGGAAGAGTCGGCAATGTTTTGGCTTCGCTTGACATCCCACACCAAATGGACTTGCCAATCCCTCCTATTCTGGTTCCTGAGGTTAAACAAAATTATTAGCAAGCTGAATAACCGGAAGTCGCCAGGTCCTGACGGCCTTACGAACAGAGTAGCCAAATTGCTCCCAGACCTAGTCCTGATATTCAATGCCTCTTTGAGGTTGAGTTACTTCCCTAAAATGTAGAAGGTGGCCAATGTGGTGATGATCTATAAAAAAGGGAAGCCGAGCAGTATCCTAGATAGCTATAGGCCAATTAACTTACTTTCTGCTTTTGGCAAGATCCTGGAGCGTTGTATCCTTGACAGGTTAATGAGGTCTCCTAGCGTCTCAAGAGCGATTCCTAATCACCAGTTTGGTTTTAGGAGAAGACACGGTACTCCAGAACAGCTTCACCGAGTCGCCAGCTTCATTATGGAAGGATTTCAGAGAAAGCGCTATACTGTTGCGGCGTTTCTTGATGTGCAACAGGCTTTTGACAGAGTATGGCATCTTGGTCTTCTCTCTAAGCTAAAAGGACTGCTACATCATCAACCAGGTGGCCAGTCGCAGTCTTCTGCAATATGCTTGATATGTCAGCATTGAATGCGTACATTGTGTATACGGAGCTGAATCCTCTGTGGAATATTCGCAAGAAGAACTTCCGCAGGCGACTTTTCTTAGTGGAATTGGGCACTGCACTTGTCTCACCAACTATTGTCCGACGGGAGAGGACCTCCAGAGGGGAAGGAGCCATGGCAGTGGTGAATGAAATGAGGGGAATTTCACAGGAGCCGTCAACATCCTGGTGACGCACCACATCCCGTCCAGGAAGCGGGCGCGGTGCCACTTGTGTCCACGGAAATCTAATGCGAATGTACACTCTGTGGAATGCGATAAATGTTCCAAAAATAGTCTGTCCAGGCCACAGATTCAATCTTTGTAAAAATGGTGAAAAGAATTAATTTTTTTTTTTAATTAAAAAAAAAAGTTAAAAAAAAATAAACACTTTAAAAAATAAAATAATAATAAAACATAATTTTAGCAAAAAAAACCAAAAAAAAATTTTTTTTGTGCTGTTTTTCGACAATTTTTGTCTTGTGTCAAATTGACACAAGGGGCAGATTAATTACGTTTCGTGTTGCCACGCCCCCAAGCCTCCTAGAAAAAAAATTCTTCTTGATTTTGAAATTTCGTCAAAATTCGTTCAGTGAGCCAAAATTTTATTAAAATATCTTTGCAACTAATGCCCGAAAAATCGACTTAAATATGAAAATTGTGTCAAATTGACACAAGTGACGGATGCGTGTTAAAGGCTTCCTATTTGACAGAAGCTTTCAGGTAGTCCAGGATGGTGTTTCGTCTTCGGCTAGAACTATTTTAGCAGGAGTTTCTCAAGGGAGTGTTTTGGCGTCTACGCTCTATAGCCTGTTTACACATGATGTTCCTCTGCGAGCTCGAAGGCGAAGCAATGACAGAAGGCTAAATTTTTTGTCTCATATTAAAAAGACAAAGGGCAAACTGGAGACTGCTGCTCGGCGGCTGCATTGGAATACTCGCGCTGTCATCAAGTTAAGTTTGTCCAACAAGAGGCGAATTTATCTCAGTATTCTTGCTCCTGTTTGGAAATATGGTCTTCCCATTTAAGGTGCGGCGTCAAAATCAAACCTTAAAAAAATTTCGGTCTTCCAATCTAAATTCCCAAGATGCATTTCTGGAGCAGACTGGTACATCCGGAACCGAGACATTCATCGCGATCTTAAAGTTCCTTTAATTGGGAATTTCATAAACGAGGCGGCAAGAAGACACTGGGAAAGGCTTCTGACTCACCCGAATCCTCTGGCAAGGGACACTACTTTACCACTTCTAAGAAGAAGACTCAAGAGGACCAGTCTAGCTCAGCTGGCTCGTCGGAGGATACCTTAAGCACTTACCAATTTCTATACCTGTACGCTATTCACCCTAACATCTTTTATCCCATGACCTCACCTTTATTCCATTCTCTGGGCAGCTGTTAGCCTGAAAATACTCAACACTTATTCATGTTTAACACCAGCACCACTGCAGACAAATTCTTTTTTAATGATAACACAGGCCGACAAAATGTTGACCCAGAAACCAGTATATACTTTTCCGAAGGTTTTCGGTGCGCTGAATCCGAATCCGAGATCGAAATTTCCGAATTGGCTCTGGTTTCCGAGATATCCTAACCTAAAAGTGCAAAAGCAGCGTTTTTGCCTATATTTGAGGTTATGTAGCATCGAATTTGTTCTTTTACTGAAAATACTACAAAAGCCATCTTAAAGTCTAACCCTTGCCCTTTCAAATGCTGTTGAGTTTGTTTAAATATCTTTTTTTTTCGCTTAGATATCGTACTTTGAAATTGATTTAGAGTATTCTTTGTCGAGTGAGCTGTCTGACATTCCCCGCGATTTCGTTTATGGTCGTTTTATGGTTGCCATATTGAATTTTTTACTTACATCTAACATTTAACATCAAATTTGATCATCAAATTTCAGAATTTTATCTCAGATTGGTAAACAGCGACCCCGAAGACCCCCATATACCCAGTATACCCGCCATCTTGAATTTTGAAAATTTGAGTCCGGATTCGGGATCATCGACCCCAAAAACCCCCGAGTAACAGATTTAAGCTGTTTTATGTGCAAAGAAAAATGTTTGCTTCATAGGGCCTATCCATAATGTTTTTTTGAGGTAAATTCATTAACATGAAAATTTCAAAGTACGATATCTCAGCGAAAAAAAAAAGATATTTAGTCAAACTCAACAGCATTTGAAAGGGCAAGGGATATACTTTAAGATGGCTTTTTTTGTATTTTCAGTAAAAGAACAAGTCGATGCTACATAACCTCAAATATTGGCAAAAAACGCTGTTTTTGCACTTTTAGGTTAGGATATCTCGGAAACCAGAGCCAATTCGGAAATTTCGATCTCGGATTCGGATTCAGCGCACCGAAAACCTTCGGAAAAGTATATACTGGTTTCTGGGTCAGAGGGTTGAGCTGATTTTGTCGGCCTGTGTAATTGTAGTGAATTAGCGTTAACAGCCGCTTTAATAAACCTATCATTTATGAAAAAAAAAAGCGGCAGGCCCTGCTCTGCATAACAGGGGCGCTGAGGTCAACCCCCACAAAAGCACTCGAAACTATAATAGGAGTTGATCCCCTAGACATCCACGCGCAACTGATTGCATCAGGGAATATGTCTCTACAGGGATTCGGGCATACTTCAATTGGTCGAGGCATGAGCAGTATATCTGACTACATGGTTACCAGAACGTGCACGGATGTAAAAACAACTACATTCATGGGACCAGACGACTGGAAAACAGGTCAGGACCATGCTCAACACCTCAATATATACACCGACGGCTCCAAGATGAAAAGAGGAGTTGGAGCGGGCATATACTGTATAGACCCTGAAATGAGGCTGTCGTATAAGCTACCAAGCCAATGCAGTATATTCCAGGCGGAAGTATTCGCCATAGTTAAAGCGGCAGAGCTTGCGCAGAACATAGACCGGCCATATGAAGCGGTCATCTTGTTCGTATACAGTCAAGTGGCGATAAGATCCATGCAATCGTCAGCGGTCAGTTCCAAAAATGTACTGGCAAGCAAGGAAGCACTAGATATCCTCAGCACGACTACGTCAGTGCGGATCTACTGGGTTCCCAGCCACCAGGGCATCGATGGTAACGAGACGGTCGACGAACTTGCAAAGGAAGGCGTAGGACTGCCGAATGAAAGAATAGAAAACGTTCCTGTCTCCCTAAGAACGCTCCAAAGAGAGCTAAAAAGACGGGCCGACACAGGTGGAGGAGAAATTCCACAACCTGGAAAACATCAAAAATCATGTACAAAGAGCGCAACGCAAAACTTAGTCACTACGTGCTGCATCTTATCAACAAAGGCGAGTGGTCAGAAGAGAGATCCGGTAGAGCTATGGCTCTTATTAGATTGCGTGGGATGTTTTTTGTCACCGCGAAATCAATTAGATCTGGGATCTTTCTTGGGTCTGAAGGCCAATATGTGGGGCTGCCAGTGCGTGTGTTTGGCGTTCCAGTCTCCTGCAGCTATGAAGCGATCCCCCAGAGTGTTGTAGAAGTCCATGAACAGTAGACAGCGGCAATGCAAAGGTTGCCGTTTCCTGAGTGCACTTTTATGGACGTGGCTTGCAAGTAATTTGTTGCAAACCTTTAGTGAAAGTGGTGTTTGATGCGTTCTCTGATTAAGATGCCGGTTCCGCCGTGGGCTTTGCCATCCAGATGAACTGTGCGGTAGAAGGTATAACCTCTTATATGGAAGTTATATCTCCCTGTGAGGTGCGTTTCAACTAGCAGCATGGCGTCGATGTGATTTACGTTTAGGAATTGAATTATTTCAAGTTTATGCCGTGAAATGCCGTTGGCATTCCACATGGATATACGTAGGTTAGTCATTTATTTTTTGGACTGATGTGCTACAAGCAACTGGTTCTGGTTCTGAACAAGGGTTTGCATGGTTGTTTTCATGAATGACATAAGTTCCATCATACTTTGTTGCATGGTGAACATCATAGATTCCAATTTGCTTTGCGGCTGCCCTGGAACCTGCTGAGCATTTTCTGAGTGAGGCTGGGGTGGATTTTCCATGCCTGTTCTTAGTGCTTCGGCGTAGGAGATTCCCTTGGTTGTATTTAGCTGCCCAAATGATGATCTGGCTGCCTTGGCGAAAAATACGTCTGGCGTACTTTTTGAGTTGTAATACACATTTTGTGTATGTTGTTGGTGCGTAGCTGTCGCTCGTCGCATGCGACTCTTCAGCTCCTTGTAGACCGCACAGCCTCTGTAGTTTGCCGTATGGTTTCCTCCACAGTTGTCACATTTTTTCATTTGGGGGTCTTCTTTGTTTGCTGGGCAGTTTACGGAGTTGTGGAAGTCTCCGCAGACTACGCAGACCGTCCGAAGTGTGCAGTATGTCTTGGTGTGTCCATACTCTTGGCAGTTTGTGCATTGAACAGGGCCGTTGCGTTTGTGGGGTTCTTCCACGGTTATTCTTCGATGCAGTAAGAGCTGCAACTTGTAGATCGGGTGCACTTCGTTTTTTTTAAGGTTTTGCTATCTGGTTCGAGCTCGACCTTGAAAAGTGGTTGCGGCTTTTTGTTTTTCTTAATAATAATGCATTTTTGGCACAGAAGCCCTTGGGCTTAAGGGCTTCTTGAATCTCAGAGGGTGCGACGTGAGGTTCCTTTTAGTACAACTTGCAGTCCCTTGCTACTTTTTAGTTTTAGTTGGTAGGTGTTGAAGTTCTTTTTTGTTTCCTCCATGTACTTTGACACAGCTCGGAAGTGTTCTTCGGACTCTGTTTGAACTTTGGTTTCGTGGATGTTCCCTTAAATAAGCGGAACAACATGGAAATTATCGTCCCCGACCAGCGCAACAATTTTGTTGGCCAGGGCGCTTGAACTTTTTTCCGAATATAAATAGGTGGGGGCTTTGGTTTCTTTTGAGTCTCCTGCCCCAACTCTGATTGGTTGTTATCCGCCTCTGCTAAGATGGAAAAACGGTTATCATTGGAACTCCTGGTTTGGTCGTTGCTTTTGTTGGTACGGTTGATCTTTAGTTTATTACCAACCTTGTTTAGTGGACTAAGCCTACGCTTAATCTGGATGTAGCGATTCATACAGGGATCGCTTGTTGCTTATCGAAGCTTACGGTTTTTGTTGCCATTGTATTTTGCTGAGCAGCAGTTGGCACCGAATTCGCAATATTGGTAGTTGGTTTAATTATTGGTGGAACCTTTGCTGCGACTGCAGAAATTGCAGCACTGCTAGTTGTTGGAGCTTCTTCCATCGAAGCCGCGGTGGTGGTGTTTGATATTGGTAACTCCATGATGCAGGAGTTGGGGTGAGCAGAGAGGTGAGCAAGAGCTGGCCCTCTTGCTATCGACGGTCAGTAGAGTCGAGTTGCTCTTTGTCGACTTCTTATTTTCATCGATATCGCGAGTTGAGAAATAAGAGTAACAGGCGTTTCTTGGGTTTACGGAGCTTCTACGCTCATTCTTTTGATCGCTGCTCATTTTGCGAGATTATTATGCGTGGCACTTATTTGTTTACATTAAGGGGGTCTTCTACCTTCGCGCTCAAATTTGGGGCCTATTTTTCAAAAATGGATTGCAAAATATCCGAACAAAATTTTTTTTATTTGATTAACTAATTCTTGAACTTGAAAAAAAAAGAAAACCATATGAATTTATAATAAAATTTGCCATTGGCGCGTCGTTGAATTAACCTCTGCCGGCGCGAAAGAGTCAAACGGCTGGCAAGAAATCTCAGCTTCAGAACATGCAAAAAACAAAACATATTTTTTAACTTAATTTTAAGAACGTCGATTAGGCCTAGACACAAGCTTTTTTTAATATTTGAAAATTTCACAAAATGGCAGCGATTTGAACAAAAAATTTAATTTTTAACCATGTTTTTCAATCTAAAAATGACTGTAAAAAATTGAACAAAAATTTTTTGGAAAAAAAGCTAAGTAACGCTTTACAGATCTAGGATATCTTCTATGGTTTCGTCAAAATCGTGCCAAAACTTTTGAAAAACACTACTTTCGGGAAAACGCGTTTAAAGATAAATGTTACAATACTATAGGCAAGGTAGGGCCGGGTTTGAAGCTCGATATCTCGTAAACGAGCATGAATTCAAATCCTTCACAGGGCATGTTCTTAGTTATGTCTACTTTAGAAATATGGAAAAAAAAAAAATCGATTTTTTAAAACCGCGAAGGTAGAAGACCCCCTTAAATAAGCACTTGTGTTAATCATAATGTTAAAAAAAAAAAAAAAATTCTTTTTTAACTAAATTTTTGAACAATTTCCAATAATTTATCCACTTTTTGTTCAAAATAATCATTCAATTTTACATAACTTAAAATTTTTGAAGAATAACACAGTGCAACAGTGATTTTGCACTTTTGAAGTGACCTAGTAGAGATTGTTAAGCAGGTCGAAAATAACACAAAACCATGTTTGAAATTCTTCTAACACCCTCAAAATCTTGAGTTATGGTCAAAAAACCGTTTTTCGGCTCTTTTTCACTTTGAAAAATTCCTGCTCGAAAAGTTGTTGACCAATTTAAAATATATTCTAAATTTTTATATTCAAAATTTGCACCCAAAGTAGAAAAGTGAGAAGAACAATAATTTCACGATCCGTTGTTATCAAAAATTTAATTATTGTATAGTATCTGTATCTTTTGTCCCATTGTGCGCTGATTCGAAATAAAGAATAGTAATCAGCGGTAAAGGGTCGATCAATCATAACGCTATCGGCCTCTCCACTCGAGTATACAAATTCCTAACTACAGGTTCCACCCTTCTATACCGGCCAGAGAACTACGCCACAAAAGTCAATTTCGGGAAAACTATCGGATCTGTTCTAGTTTCCACTTCCGGAAAATTTACTCGGATTCGGATTTCCCAGACCTGTTATAGTTTTCACCTCTGTCAAATTTACTTGGATTCGGATTTTCCTCTGTTAAGTCTCTATTAACTTCCGAGCGAAACCACTTGGAAACTTTCCGACTGCCATTGGGCCGGAGGTTTCAGATCCGAATGAACAGAAATAATTATTTCTTTATCTAATGGTTTAGGGACATTACTGCATAACTGAATTAGCCATACCATACTCGATTTTTAAATAATTCGGTTCGTTTCTAAGCTTTCACAAATTCCAAATCCGCCTGTTTTAGTTTCCGAGCGAAAACAAACTTTGGATCGTATAGTGCCTTGAAGGGCAAATAATCAGAGAAATAAATAATCAGTGAGATATTTCGCATATTAAATATTAAATTTTTACGGCCAAGAACGCGTGTATCATTGATTTTATGCAGTGAATCAGTACCCCATTAACGTCTTTAGGTTGGAAACTACAGCGGGCCAAAATTTGATCAGCCCCAAATTCACGAAACTCTGTCAAAACAAACGCAGCGGCCAAAGGGGAAATTTAATAAAAAATAATTCAATACACAAGGGAAATTTGCTTTCGGAAATGTTAAAGGGAATTATGAAAATGTTATCAAATTCACTTCCGAGTGGAAACTGGAACAGACACGATTGTAATTTAAACTTTTAATCACCATAATAGTCTATACCATGATGGAATAACTATAAGGTGATCTCGTTAGAAAAAGCCTTGCTTATGGATAAGAGCTTTTAAAAGCTCTGAAAAGAGATTTTGCTGTCAGTTTGTTTTGTGTTTAACCCTTAGTCTGGCTGTGTGTATATGTATGTACAACCCACTGCAGAAACATAAGCTAAAATGTTATAAATAATGATAATAAATAACTACAACATTTTTATTAATAGGCAAGCAAATAGCTTTGATGGCGGCAACAGATGTGTTTCCGAAATATGTTGGTGAAAAATGTAATAATTTTGGTATTATATTTTGATTTTTAATCATTTTGAATGTTCAGGAAGACAGCAAAAACCAAGAAAAAATAGTTATTAAAATAAATCAGCAAAATAAAAACAGTTTAATTGTACGCCATTTTTTAAGCACACACAAGGGTTAACAAATAAAAAATAAAAAATCGTTCGCACACAACCTTTCACGTCGGAAGCAGAATAAGCACTGACCCCATAAGCTAGAGAAAATCAGCTAGCTAGCTAAGCTAAATTTTAACGAGACCACCTTATAGTTATTCCATCATGGTCTATACTATGCAGAAAAGAAAATAAGTAAATAATTAGATTTTTTGTTTCCCGCGGCGAGAGGCTGAGAGTTTATAAATCTAACACTTTTATTTATTTTGACATAAAAAAATTTTTTCGTGTAAATAAATATACTCCAAATATCATTTGTTTATCTTGTTGTTTTCATATAACAACAAAAAAATCCTAAAAATATACCTATTTTGTAAGCCACTGATGGAACGAGCCTTAACATATTTTTCGGTTTCCCAAAGTAATGATTTTATGGTTTTATACCATTGCAGGGTATTATAATTTTAGTCAGAAGTTTGCAACGCAGTGAAGGAGACATTTCCGACCCTATAAAGTATATATATTCTTGATCAGCATCAACAGCCGAGTCGATGTAGCCATGTCCGTCTGTCCGTCTGTCCCTCCGTTCTGAATGAAACTTTCCACATATGCTTCTATATGCTCTCACTACTATATATGTCGGAACGGGCCAGATCGGACGACTATATCATATAGCTGCCATAGGAACGATCAGAAAATTTTTAGGAAAAAAATTATAACTTAAGCAATTTTCACCATATTTTCATGGTCAGACATGGCCATTTTGTAATATTTTAGAATTTCGGTTTTAATTTGATCAAAATCGGATCACTAAATCATATAGCTGCCATAGGAATATATAGGTATATAAATTCATTTAGTTTTGTTCGCATCATTTTCGTTCGCAAGATTTTCGTTCCCAACATTTTTGTTCGCAACATTACCCGAGAAAACGTAAAAGTCTTACTTTTTTACTGCAAGGGTATTTAAACTTCGGCATGCCGAAGTTAGCTTTCTTTCTTGTTTTTGCATAAATTTGATGTGTTTACAATAGTTTTGTTGCACACAATTTCAGAAACACCAAGCTTAGAGTCCAAATACATGTATAGATAAATCTAAATATTTTTTTTATTTAATTAAATTATAAGCTAAATTTAGACGTGTAGACACTTTTACAACATGTTTAGAGTATTAACATATACATACTTGATATACGATATAGGAAAGGCTTTTAAATAAAGTTAACATATTTGTGGATGAAGCAGCTGAGATGTGGTGGCGCAGATGGCAGGAGTAGAAACTAAATACACAGGTACACGAACGATTAGATGGTACAGACTAAACGATCATTTGCCTGAAAGAATGTTGTCTGTGGGGATAAATCGCATCTAAAACGTTGCCATTGTGCAACTCATTTTCATATAATCTCAATATTCTTGTAGTTGGGGTGCATCGTTTGCCAAAAAGTAATTTGAGGACCCTAAAGCTTACTATATAATCAAGTACTTTACATTTTCAGCCGAATTCGATCTATCTATATGTATTACATCCGAATATAAGGTGTGCCACAAATATGACTGTAACATAACTACCTTATTTGAGGTGTTGGAATAAATATTGATAGTTTCACGTTCAACCAATTTACACTTCCTTAAAATTGACAATTTGCGCTCCTTTGTCGTCAGAACCTCTCGATCCATCGGCGTGCAGGCTAGCTTAAAAACGCTTCAGCAGCAGGGGTTTGTTTCTGTCAGCGAACGCCGTGTTTATCCACTTGATATCGGGCTTGGCAAAGCGCACCGTCTGGCCCTCGCCGCAGGAGTTTTCGCCGGCGAAAACTCCCTTTAGGCGGACGTTAGAGCCGCTGCCGCAAGCGAGAGCACTGCCCACGTCAAACTGACAGGCGTCGAACTTAGTGGCGCTGCATACGCTGCTGCCGTCGGCATTACATTCGCTGCGGCCCTGAGCTGATGTGTCTGTTACGTGCATGATGGCGCCTTCTTCATGGACTGTCAAACGAGAAGTTTAAACTCTGAATTTGAGTCTCTTACAGTTTTGGAGGTCTGACTTACTTGACAACGCCTGCTTGCCCCAGCCGGATGTGGCGCACTGTTCGGTTGGTTTGGGGTCCTCGTCACTGATGCAGATGGGTTGTATGTGAGTGGCGAACTCCAGACGCTTTTCCAAGCGTATGATGGCCAGGTCGTTGGCATTGGTTGCCGGATCATATAAGGGGTGAACGTCGATAGTCTTGGCGCCAGTGAGTTGGAAGGGCAGGGGCTCGTTGGTGCTGCCCAGCTCCCACTCGCCGGCCTTGATGCGGATGTCGTTAACTGGTAGGCTAAATGGGCATTTGCGTTACACTCTTGCTTCTAGGTACAATGTTTGAAGTCATAATTATTTACCCATTAACGCAGCTGGCGGAGGTTAGGACAAACTCATCTCCAATGATTGCGCCGCCGCAGAGCAGCGTTTTACTCGACTCGCGCAGGATCATGGCCTGCCAGGGAATCTCAGCAAAGTTTGCGTCTAGATCCTTAACTCCAGTTGGCTTGGTGCTGCATACGGAAAAGAACGGGGTGGATTATGTTTCTGCTCGGCGTATTTCAGATTCTTACCGCTTGTTTCTAGTGGCGCACACTCCGGCTAGGTTGACAGGCCAAGGGTCCACATAGTTAGGATCGCGGCAGCACTTTCCAGGCGCACCATTCTCGGCCTGAAGGCAGTCGGTAAGCGGCACGCGGAAGGCTGCTTCCATGGGGGACAGTTCGACGGGGGTCTCGGAGAGCACTCCGATGGCGTTGCAATAATTCTCTGAAGTACATACCAGTGCGGAGGCACATTTAGCATAGTGCTTAGGCACGTTGCCTGGCTGAGGAGTGGGGAAGATTTGCGGCGATAGCTGGTCCTCTCCGCGGTAAATAGGTTTCTCATTAGAGGGCTGGGGCACTCGATCGGGCTCATATCGTGGAATCTCGTTGGCTGAGACTGGAGGCAGATATTCGTTGGTAGGGCGGCGGGTGGTGCTAGGACGCTGAGTCGGCTGGGGACGATAGGCGGGTTGGGTTTGGGGCGGCGGTGTCACGACGCGGGGAGTCGTAGGGGGAGGCTGGGGAACCGCACGCCGGGTGGTTTGTGGGGCCTGGAAAACGGGCCGCCGGGTTGTCTGGGAAGGCGGCAAGTACTCGTTGGTGGGTCGCGTAGCTGGTACCGAAGTTGAGGGCTGCGGACGGTATGACGCTTGTGTGGTGCGCAGGGCGGGGATGGTAGGGTTCGTCGGCAGAGGGAAATTCTTTTCCGGCAGATTAAAGATGTACCCGTCTTCGGTTAACGTGGTCGATGGCATGCGGCAGCACACCTCAGGTGCGTAACAACGGCTTGGCTGCAATGACAAGCGCAGAAAGGGGTCGATTATAAGAGGAGAGTGCAAAGGCAGTGGATCGTAAAAATGTAATCAATACTAAGGCAGTATACGCTCCTAACTTCGCTGCATATACCTAGGTACCTGTCTGGCAAGAAATCGTGCTGTGGTCTCTTTTTGGAGTCCATGAGCAAGCGCATCAAATTACATCGAGGGACGGGGCCATTTGACTGGAAATGCGCTGCTACCTGGTCATTAAGACGGCCAATGCTGGCTGTCAATGGTTTTTGCGCTGGGCTTTAATTGCAACCGAGAAATGTGCAGTTTCATGGTGCAATACAACTCACCGGGCAGACTCTGTGAACTGTGTCCTAGCCCCGCTGCCTCTTAGCTGCCTACAGTGCTAGCACAGAGACTTCAACAGATGTGGCTGTGCGGAGGCTGGCTTAAGTTTACCAGCCGAGTCTAATGTTCATTGAAGAAGTCAGCAATTGTGGGTGTGCTTCTTGCGGTTTCTGGCCATGGCTGCACTGCACCCACGGTCATGGCCGACCAAAGTGATGACTGACTGATGAGTCATAAACGTCTACCACAGATTTTGGAAAACTTGTTTAATTATTTACCTTAAACTATTATTGGGTTTTGTGTTTGTTTGTAACATAGGATGAGTGATGAAAATTTCAACAGTTATGTATATGATTTTATGTGAATGTACATTTATACATAGATACATTTATATTTTTCAAAACAATACGCAAGAGTAATCTTGATAGCTGTGAAATCATAATGACTGTGCTTGGTTTACACGTTCAGAATCATTTGCATATTTTTCAGAAGCGCTCAAGCGTTACTCAAGTTCCGTTTGCCAAATCTGACTGGCTGCCTGCTTACGCAATAACAGCGACGATAATCATCAGTACCAGAGTGCCCACAATAGAATTAAATTAACCAAAAACTTCAGCGGCTTGTTTCTGTGCTACTGCTTAGACTTTCTTATTCCCGCCAAGTTGTACAATTTAACTTGGGTATCTAGCTCAGAGTGATCCCCTGTCGAGATGTCAACGGGGCTCGGCCTTGGGTTTATAGTTTTGCGCAATTTGTGTCTCATAATTCCGGGGGCTCAGCGCCATCGTATTTAATGACAAATTAATGTGGTCATTTGTTAAAAAGTAAGCGAGGCAACCCTGGGCGAAAATGATCGTAGGACGGAATTACCAGTGAATGGATTTATTTTAAATACTCTTCAGTTGTGCCGCCTTTTGAACAAGACAACCGCACTGATCAATGACCTACCATGGTCTAATATAAGACCACAGCTGCGAAGTATTTGTCCTTCTAGGTTATTTTTTTTTTAACGTTGTGATTAGCAAAAACTTGCGACCCTCTGGCATAATTTTCATCAATTAAACGTTAATCAAAGGTTATCTTAATGTAGACATCACTCGCTGAGGCCAGCGGACGGCTTAAGCTTTATGCAATACATATTATCAATAACGCTGGCCCAGAGAGAAAGCGGGATGGAGAACGGCATATAATTTTGATCAATGACAACCAGCTGAGGGAGCAGGCCAGGCCCGGCACAACTTCCCTCTCACACCTGCCCTGGCACCCGGGCTTCGCCCGAACGGCTCACCGCTGGTTATTGCATACCTTATGATCAATCATCTTACGCCAAGATAACAACTTCGACAACAAAAATCACAAGCTACTTGTGTACCAGCGACAGCTAAAATATGTAATCACCAGCAACAAGCTAGCGGGGAGACTCCAAAATGCTTTTAATAAATGTTGTTGTAGGCCATACAAGACAAGTTGTACATTTTTGTTTTTGTAATGTTTCATAGATAGTCTGGCGCAATTTTTGTAATAATGTTGCCATTACTTAGAGCACACAGTATATTTTTATAAAAAGTTTATTTTGAGCCTTTAGCATGTCAAGAGGAAGCCAGGGGCGAACTGGCGCCTCCCTCTAAATTCAAAAAAATATATTCGGATTTATATGTTATAATAATGAAATGTTGCACTTAATAGATTAAATAAAAAGTCTATATATTCCCAAATCTGACCCTGACGGGGGAAACTAGTACAGCATGACATATGTATGTATATACTCATGTGTACTCTGCGTTGTGGCTTGGGGAAAAGGTCAAGCCACAACGCTATCTGAGGCGATGGAATTTACGACACAAATGCTTCATAGCAAACATGAAATTATTTTTACGACTGCATTAATGCGCCACTAACATAAGACTAAGTTGCGGAGTCGTGCTCGCACCGCTTTTTTCTGTCCACAATTTATACGCCTATAAACTGGTCAGTTTCTGGCTTGGCCGTTGTGCGAGTGGCCTGGCCCAAGCTGAAACGAATTGAGTCGCTAAGGAACTGAAGAAGTTTTTAAAGTGCGAGTGCATGCAGGAGCTTAGACTTTTGTTTATGGCAATTGCGATTTTGTTTATGCGCAATCATTAGGGCCAGGGGTTTCAATGTAATATTTAGTATTTACGACCAAACTAGATATGTGTGTGGTAATGCAGAGACCGAAATACAAATAAATAAATATTAATGTCAGGTCGACTGGGTATCATCATTAGCTAGATAAGATTTATAACTACGCACAGTGCGCAAAAATATTATAAACTCGAAAATAATTTAAAAAGATATTCTATCTTTACAAAATAAACAACAAAGAAGGCTAGCTTGAAAAAACCTTAAAGTAAGACATTTATATAAAAGATTCCAAAGTATTCCTGATTTGTCTACGTTATAATATACATAACCGATGCTCCTTTGTCAGCATATCAATTATTGGACTTTGGTTTTTATTATTTTTTCTATTCATTTTAATATGGTATTAATTTGCATTCAGCAAATCGAAATTCTGGAATATCTCGGAGTAGATGAAAATAAGTTAAATTATATATGTTGTAAATATATTCTGGATCGTTTAGGAACTTCGCATCATTTTGTCTTTCAGTTTTTCGTTTATAAAATAAATTTTAATGATAATTATTTTTTTTTTATTTGTTTATAATCTTATTCAGACAATTCTGATTATAAATATATTTAAAATGTACTTTTATAATATAATATTAAAGACGAAAGGACAGAAAACAGGCAGTAAATCGCTGTATTAGGAATGTTTACGTGGTTACGGATTTCAGTTCCCCGAATCTAACTTCTCTGGATATCTATGCATCATCTTTTTATTTTGTCTCGACATTTCCTGTTAGTTTGCATCAGAGTGCGCCGTAGGCATTGACATTGTATTGTTTAAATCGCTGTCGATTAACGGCAGACGAAGAAAATAAACCTATAACAATAAAAACGATCATAAAATACGCATTAGGCAAAAGGAAACTAAGCGCATCTGCACACTGGGTCTTTATAAAAATAAATATCAAGCGCTGTCAACGACTTTCCGTCAGTGATTCGCGCCCCCTTACACTGGCCTCAGGCTCGACCTAGACCTTGAATCCACCGCTTCAGTGTCGCTGAGTGTTGAGGTGCTCGATCTGGTCTGTTTACTCTGAGTGCTTTGTTTTCGTGCGTGCTTTATGGCTACGCGTTATTACAGCTCTTGGCTGTCCATAAAGCAGTAAGACGGAAGACTGGTTCAAATGAAATATGTTCACACTATAATTATATCTTGGCTATAATCATAGAGCATCCAAATCCATTATGCTCTTGCAACTCTTGGAAGAAGACTGAATCGTATTTTTAACAAATCTATAAACCATTGCTGTTTACTTAGTAGCTGCGGTCGTTTATATGATAGCATAATTTTCAGATTTATATATATACAACTTTAAAGATGTCCTATTTAAAACAAAATGTTCAGAAAACTAAAATATTGGAGCACGTTTAAAAATATTCTAGGAATATAATAGATATACTTTTGGAATCTGAAAATCGCGTACATTTAACACGTCAGGACTTTTTGGATGAAAATCCGCTTGCAATGCTTTTAATATTCAAGATGCCATTTCAAGTGTTTTGTATTCCGGCAACGAGCTTCCCAAGCAACTAAGTTTTTTACTGACGGTGATACAATTACAAAGAAACAAAGGCAGCTCAGCCCTCAGAACGTAATTTAAATTATTTTTATACACAAACACATGACAATACAATATTTGCAAATACACTTTGCGGTCAATTTAATGGAGCCATGTAAAAATAAATTCTAAACGAAATTTCAATGTTTTTACCAATCATTGGGAAATTACTCAGTTTATTAAAGACTTACAATTTTAATTTTAATTTTATTTATTAATAATAATCAATAGGTTGTTTACTAAGATTGGCAAAAATAAACTCTTTTTTTCCAGGTTTTTGTTGCTTAAGACCGAGTAAATAAAAAATTTAAACATTAAGAAATTATTTAGAACGACTTAAAATTGACGCTGGAAAACTAGACTTCATTAATTGTACCCAGGCAGGGTATTATAATTTTAGTCAGAAGTTTTTAACGAAGTGAAGATACATTTTCTACCCAATAAACTATATATATCTTGATCTAGCCATGTACGTCTAGCCGTACGTTTCTATCCAAGCTACTCTCTTAGTTTTGAAGCTATCTAAATGCAACTTTGCAGATAGTCTTTTATATGCTCTCACTACTATTTACTACGGAACGAGTCGGATAGGACAACTATATAATAAAGTTGCCAAAGGAACGTTTAAAAAATTTTGAGAAAAACAATTATAAACTTATTTAAACTTCGGCAAGCCGAAGTTAGCTTTCGTTCTTGTTTTAAATTAGTATTTAACATAAAAGTGGTTTACTGTTAAGCAAATTGTTTACTGTTATTTATATAAATATCATTAAGCTGCAATTGGATAGATTTTTTGCATAATTGTTGCTTAGGTGGACAATTGCAAAACACCCCATCTATGCATATGACTCTCCAAGAAAATGGCATGTTGGCCACTAGTTCAGTTTTGAACACAGTCGTTGCTCAAGTTCAATTGTCTGAATAGCACATTAAGAGCAAGTTATGGAGGGGGGACTTCACTTGAGGACAAGGGGCATCTGCTTCATCGCAGCCTGTTCGGCTACATATTTCACTTGATGTGTTTTTTTCAGGCGAGAGTTGCATGCACCAGCGGTATACGCAACCGACCCGTTTTGCCGGCCGTTGCTTATGCAATTACACAGGCCCGCTGTAAACCTGAGATCTCTCTGCATTTTAATACCTCTCAGCGCCTCTCTTACTACTTACGTAGATTGGTACAGATTTTCATGCATATTTTTCCTTCGGTAGGCCCGATTTTACACTTTTCTGGGTCGCATGCGTGAGGGTAAGGCATTACTTATAGGTTCAACCGCATTCCAGTTTGATTGCTGCCTGATGGCGTCAAGTTCGTTGCCGGTACTACCAGCCTGGTTCGAATTAATACTTCGCCCCGTGGCAATGTCATTCCAGTACGGTCTCTGCTTCACATACCCTTTGGAAAACAAGGCCCGAGCCTAGTCACCACGCAAGCAAAACGAGATCACAACATTCCCAACAGCACCGAAAAGTCGTCGTTTGTCTGAGACTCCCAGAGCATGGCTTGCCATTTGGCATTGTCGGAGAATCCCAACTAAGAAATTAGAGCACCGATTAAAACAAATTGTGTGCTAATAAGCTGTCCGAGTTTCGATTGTCTTGGTATTCAATCGGGGTTTCCCCATGCGCTTGTGAAACCCGCTGCGATGTTGCGGTCGGGTCTTATTCCGATTCCGGCGAATGAAGCTGCATTAACTGTGGTCGGTTTGTTTGCGGCACTGGTCTCGCAATTGGAACATTCAAGCGATATTATGCAGACACTTTTAATGGTATTATGGTACGTAAGCCGATTAACAGGCCCAACTCTGTCTACTAATGATGCAGAGTCTGTGCTCCTCACAGCTCTGAAGTTTGAACTTACCCCTTGCTTTTTGACGTAGTTGATCGCACTGATTTCCCCGCGGCGGCAATCCTCTGGAGCAACACAATCCGAGTCGCGTGGACAGGACGCAGGCACAGGAGCAGGAGTCGTTGACGTTGTAGTCTCTGGTGCTCGATACTTGCAGCATATGTCAGTTTCCGGCTCGCAGTTCTGAAATTGAAGATAAGAGAGTTACAGAAAGCTATTTCTTTGTTTTGAGCTTCTACCTTAAGGACTAAAAAGCGACTCAAAAATGTAAGTCCCCCAGGCAGTGATTCAGAACAAAGGTAGTCCTCACAAAGTAGCACCCAGCGCCAATGATTGTGATTTCTGTCGTCTTGGCCGAAAGGTCACCAATGGTCAGCCATTTGCACAAATTATGTGCTATGAGGTGTCCGGCAAGATGCCAGATGCTACTACCAGCGGCAGTGGACAGCAATTATATTGCCAATGCTGTTGCATTTGCATTGAACTCTGCCGTAGTCGACTTGGCGGACCTTTGCTAAGATCTGGCTAATTTTTTTTGTTCACACTGCCAAACACTATCTGGTGATCACCTGGCATTTAGCATGCGGACAATTACAAATTAATAACTTCGTCTGTCTGCGGCCAGAGATCAAAAGTCAAAACAGTAGCTGGAGGCGGAGTCGCCTTGACGGTTTTGCAGTTCAATAATCGAATAAGCAGTTCTTCATCAAGTACAGTTTCCACGAAATTGACATCACGCTACGGAAAAAGCGATTGGCTAACCAGTTCCCGAAGCTGGCATTCCATATATCAATCAGCATCTGGGTTTTACAAATTAAAGAGGCCAATTCCTCTTATTTATGTCCGCTTTTATGTCTCTCAAAACGAGAAAAGCTTAAAATCGGAAACCCATTTAAATGTTTCTGAGATTGTTCTAACGCACGACCTTGACTAATGAAGAGCTTTGGCCCGGCCTGAGTCGAGAATGCTAAATGGGTACTAAATATCACGGATACATTTACCCAGCAATCATTTCGGCTTTGGATAGCGCAATACAAGCTCATGCTGTCTTCCAAAGTGCTCAACCTGGCTTTGGAGTTAGGTTAATTTTATATATACCTATGTATATATTTGAACGCATACGTGGCAGTTCATTATGTTAATTTCTTGAGTATTCGAATTGGTTTGATTGAATCTCTAAATCAAATGATTTCAGCTGCATTCGTCAGCCGGAGCTGTGTATTGGAAATTTTGGAAGTGACTCACAGGTTGATAAACCTATCAGCAGGCGGAACAACTTGGAAAAATTCCCAGCAATAGCCACGCAAATTGAGCACCGGTTTTTAGCATCATCGGAATGGGAATAGGAAATATTCATTTTTTCCATTTGTTTGCGTTTTTTAATTGTTTAAGTGCGCGGTTCTGGTATCGTACTTTGGATCCGTTTCGTTAATTATTCTCATATACATATACATGTTCAGTGAGCTTCGAATATTTACACAAGCTAGGCAAAAATTTTGTTTGTCTATTTCTTCCCAAAATAGTCTCTATCAGATTTCTTACGTATTTAATCAGATTCGCACAAGTCCATAAATACCTTTATTAGATAAATAACGCCCCCATTCACCATTCTGGCTATTTTGTGAAAATCAATATAAAAATCAATTTCCCCAACGATTATACTTAAAATATTACAAGTAAGTTTTTCCGAATATGTGCCTTAATATATGATTAAACCACATTAAAATTATTCAACATTATACACTGTAAGTTTTTATACCCTTGCAGGGTATTCTAATTTTAGTCCAAAATTTGCATAGCAGTGAAGGAGACATTTCCGACCCTATAAAGTACATATATATTATCTTAATCAGCATCACAAGTCCAGTCGATCTAGCCATGTCCGTCTATCCCCCTGACTCTCTTTCCGTCCGTCCATTTCTACGCAAAAAATCCCAGATAATCTTCTATATGCTCTAACTACTATATAAGTTGGAACAGGCCGAATCGGAAAAAAATTATAACTTATAACTTTCATATACAGCCATGCTCCGGTAATCGAATTCGGTAAATTTTTACGATTTCGATTTGAAATCGTAAAATCGGTGCTCCGGTTTTCGAAATCGTAAAATTTTTACCGAATTGGAAAACGGGCACCTTTGTCTGCCCGAAATGAAAAGTAAATGCCTTTTTTATATCAAATCATATCTAATTTACTAAGGGAAAAAAATAGTTTACTCAGTGGTCTATTGATGTTTATTTCACACCAACCACAAGATCATTCTGGCACGTATGTAGTTATTTAATAAAAAATTTATTTCTGACCCCACCTCAATTACGATTTGGCCAGATGCCGATAATTAACTCGCCGAAAGTTATCGCGAAGGTTGCCATACTGTGGTAAAACAGGCTGGTAAAAATCCTTATAAAATTTAAATGAATTCATTAATAAATTTATAGGAGGGCCACAAGTGTTGTTTATAAATAATGATATTTAGTTTAATTACTTTTATGGTGAGAATACAGTAAAAAAGTTATTGAAAACATCGAAATTAAGACTTCGAAAAATGTGGCAGCCGTTTTGTGTGGAAATCAGCTTAAACAGCTGTTTACTGTTGACCTCAAACAGCTGTTTACCGACGATAGCAAAAATTTTACGAAAACCGGAGCACCTAAAATCGAAATCGTAAGATTTTGGCCAAATCGAAATCGGGAAAAAATTACGATTACCGGAGCATGCCTGATAATTTCCGATTTGGCCATTTTGTATTATTCTAAAATTACAATTTTAATTTTATCAAAATCGAACAAAGCTGTCATACGATCGCTAAATGTAGAAAAAAATACAAAACTTTAAATCTAAAATCGTAACTGTAAAACTGTAAATGTACTTTAATAGTTAAACCCGAATTTTTTGGTATGTACAAATACTATATATAATTCCTGTTAGTTTTTCTTTTCATTTGATTAAATTTGGTTAATTCATAATGATCCAATTGTAATTTGCAAGGGCATATAAACTTCGGAGTGCGGAAGTTAACTTTCTTTCTTGTTCTACTTATTTTTATCTGCTTAGAGATGTAGCCATTTTTTATTTCAGAATTTCGGTTTTAATTTTATGCAAATCGGATGATTATAGCATAAGCTGCCATACTATCGTTAAATGTAGAAGAAAATACAAAATTTTAAATGTAAAACTGTAACTGTAAAACTTTAAATATACTAAGTTCAATTAGTAAACGTTAAAGCCGAATTTTAATATTTTATATAATTCCTGTTATTTGTATACCCTTGCAGGGTATTATAATTTTAGTCAGAAGGTTGCAACGTAGTGAAGGAGACATTTCCGACCCCATAAATATTCTTGATCAGCATCAGCAGCCGAGTCGATCTAGACATGTCCGTCTGTCCGTCCGTTCCTACGCAAACTAGTCCCTCAGTTTTGAAGATATCTGAATGAAACTTTGCAGATAGTCTTCTATATGCACTCACTACTATACATATATGTCGGAACGGGCCGGATCGGACGACTATATCATAAGAACGATCGGAAATTTTTGAGAAAAAAAATTTTAACTATGCCAATTTTAAGACATGGCCATTTTGTATCATTCCAGAATTTCGGTTTTAATTTTATTCAAATCGGACCACTATATCAAATAGCTGCCATAGGAATATATATAAATTCATAAAAAAATGTCCTAAAAATATAAAAACACATTGTGAAAAACACATTGAGGGCAAAGCCCTCATCAATGCTTTAGTATGTACAATATATGAATTTAGGTACGCGCAGCATAAATCTACAATATCGCGAAGTGATACGGACAGTTATTACAAAAATACATTCAGTATTGCAAAATTCGTATTTAATCTGCAATGCTCTGGTGTACTTACATATATTAATCTTTACTAAGAAAATACTATTACAGATAAGGCGCAATTTCTGCTTTCCTGCCCTGCATTCTGCGATAAGATTATGGAAACAACTACCAAACTATCTACAAAATACTAGCAGTACTCCGCTGCAGTTTAAGGCAAATCAAAATGTGACATGGAATAAAACAAAGCGACCCTAGCTTTAACTTTAGTATAAGCAAATATAAAAATATTAACTGAAAAGTAGCTTGTACTTATTGATGTAGGGAGAAAATATATAAATATAAAGTACATTAAGAAAACAAACAAAAAACATTTGCCTTTTTTGGACCCAGAAATATCGAATCGAATCAGATCGTTGATCTGAATTATTTGTGAGCTCGGATGGTCCACTTTAATAAATATGCAGCGCAGCGGCGACTTTTATTTTACTTTACATTAATTTCTTTCGGACGCAAATGCGAGGGCAATTAAGCATGAACTTCATTTGTGGTTCGACTCGGTCGACTTACGAAATTCCCGCCTGCTATGATCTGGCCTGCACGTACACATGTGTGTGGGCTGGTATTTCTTCGCTTTGATAATGACAAACCGGAAAATAACAGTAACTGTGCCAAACAACTCGAAAGGCAAAACCCAACAGCGACAGCAGCCAATAACAGGCTAAAACTCCGACATTAATATATTTCGCGTTATCACCGCAGACGGGCTTTTAATTTTTGATTTTAGACCTCTGTCGGGCCGAAACGGATCTAACCCAATAACGGGGAACCAGAGAGCAGCCAAACTTTTATCGTTCCGCGCAAAACCCAAACCAATATCCCATTATGCAGTAGACAGTTTCATAATTTCATCAGCAAATTAAATGTTTCACCGGAGTGGCAGTGCCTTACCTGGATCCTGGGCAGCTGCTGGCTGAAGAAACCATTCATGCACTGGCTCTGGCGCACACACTGATGGCTGGGAGCGCACTTCAAGTATTCTTTGGGCGGCAAGTACGTGGGTCCCTGGAAGGGCGAGGCTTGCCGACTGATGATGGCGTGATTGAGAAAGACGTTTGTCGCTGGGTTGACGGAGTGATGCGTCTCCCTGTGCTCCTTCACACCGTTCTGGTACTGACCGTTCAGGAACATATTGCCCTGGTAGTCAGCGTTGGCCAATCCCAGCGCTGCTAAGGAAAATACTAGCAGAAGCTGTTTCCAAAGCCGTAACATGGTTGCTTTGCGAAAGGTTGAGAACCTGCTGAATACAAAAAAAAAAAATGTATCACTGACTGAACATTGTAGGCTATTGTCAAAATGTAAACCGATTTCAGTACATATTGCGGTATAGACTAGATAAAAATATAATTAAACTTCCTACATATTATCCATAAAAGCCATATTATGTATGTATGTACATGCACATTTAACATAGTTTTGATGAATAGTAACTTATTGCGGATATGACTGAATTGCTGGGTTATTTCGAGGCGTGCTGAGTCCCAGGTGTCATGCTCGTTAATCGTCAACCTGATTGCAGAGGATGCCCCACAAGTGACGGTTAATTTGCATATGGCCATAAACAAACTCCTAAAAGGAACGTATGTATTCTTTCTCCAAGCCTGAGCTGAGTGGTAAATTGCCGACTAAGCTTTAAGTCGAAATACGGGATGCGTTCTAATGCGTGACTCAACGCTAAAAATAGTTGAATAGCCGCAATCCGCTCCAATCCATAGAAGAAATAAATTAATTTCTAAAAATATACACACATTTGTACGTATGTATGTTGGAGGTGTTTGGAGCTAAATTGCTGGTTTTTACCCAAAAAATTTACATAAAATATTTTAGACTCTTTGGGCAGTTTGAATGACTATTAATTTTGTTTTGCGACTTAGAAATTTCTGCGAATTTCTACTTTCTATTTCAGGAGCTCCGAATTTATGAACCTTCATAAGAAATGATATGTGGCCCCGGCTATCAGAAGAATTCATTGACACACATATCACTGGTGTGTGGGATTTGGCAAGAAGAGTTTGTGTCACTGTTTTATTAACCTTTGGTGGTTTTATGCAGTCTTTGCTGCTGTTATTTTTGATTTTCACATAAATTCAACTTAAAATGTTTGTCTTTGCGCAATCGGCAGCGTTGGAACAAAACACAGTACGGAAAACAAACCAAGACTGCAAAGTTCAGATTGCATCTCCTACAATAGGCATCCACATACTAACTACAATGCACAATGCAACCAAATCCAAGCGAGATCCGAAATGGCTGGAGATGCTGACAAGGGGCGGGCAAACTGACGGACGGACGGAGGCAGGGCTCGGAAAACACTTAGCGGCGACAATTGCAGCAGAATCAATGGAAGTATCCATCAATCCATCAGCGGCAAATAAATTAAATTTACAACTACAATGGCCCTTGTGGCTGCACAACTATTGCCCAGTTGCTGCACTGCCAATGTATCCTGTGGCCTCGGTGTCCTTGTAGTTCTTTGGCTTTGCACTTGGTCACTGGCTGGTAGGGCGATCGGAAACTTTGGGCCCGGAGCAGTTCCTAGCTACACCACCAGCAGGAGAGTGTCTTACACTTAAAGAATCCGAGGTTTTTCAGAACCGAACTAACGCACGTACGAACAACTTGAATATTATTGTGAATATTTATCCAAGTTCGTCTGTTTTATATGTGCTCAGCAAAGCTGGCTGGCGAGGCGTCACCGCAGCAGCGCATTCGCCAGCAGTGGAGCAGTAACAATACAATCCGGCGGCAGCGGCTACATCAGCATCAGAAACCTCGGCCGCCGAAGATGCGAACGAGAAAATAAGTGGGACTGGCAACCGCGCCGGCAGCTCAGTTGACGCCAGCAGACGAGTCAACGCCAACGCCGAAGTCGGCGCCAAGCCGACGCCGACGTCGATGCTGGTACTGGTGCTGGTGCTGATGCTGATGCTGGTGGTGATGCGAGCTGATGCGAGTGGTGGCTCTCGCATGCTCACTTTCGCTTCGGGTCTCGGAACTGTGTGAGAAGCGGATCTTGATCTTGGCGCGGGCGGGTTCACCTGCCTCGTCTGCTCTGACGGATCTTGAGCTCTCGCGTGGCATTCTTGACTCAACTTCGGCTTAATTTGGTTTCGCATTTATTTTTTGTCTTGAGCGTTTCAGGGGCTTTACATTTTTATTAGTGCTATTTTCGTCTGTTTCGGTCGTTCTTACTAATGGGTTGAAGGAAGTTATCTAGCTTTGAAATTGGATTTCGATTTAGCCAGAATGACTTTCTGTAAATTGTGTGTCGGATCCAGCAAAGGGACGGTTTGATACGTACGAAATGGGGAAAATATGTATAAACCTAAAAACTAATCCAATGGCGGAGTATCTATGTAGTTGACTTGACTTTGGCTGTTCATTGTTTGAAATGACAAGGATGCTCGCTACAAATATATAGGTATGTAGACGAGTACACTATTAGTTTTAACAAGACAAGTACCATATGTATATACATAGGCGGCTAATAAAAAAGAATAAATTAAAAAATACTAAAATATTATATTTGTATAAATAACGATATACAGATTCAGACAGGCAAACAAGAAAAAGACTTCATTTGGGAAAGGCCACCCAAATCTTGTTCATTGAATATCGTTTGAACTGAGCGTCTGATTAAGATTATTCAGGGGTTATTAAAAGCGTTCTCAGAGCCAGAATATAACCTCGGCTTAGTTGATTTTGAATTTAGCTAATTTACAACAAAAATTATCCTTTATTTCATTTTACTAACAAAATTATTTGCTAAAGTATTATTTTTTATATTTCTACTCCATTTTTTTATGATCAACTATTTAGGTTTTCGTAAAAAAGCCCCTTCTCTTTTAATTGGAATTTGAAAATTTAAACTTTCTTTCACTCTTGGGAGCTACAATGTATTGTTGCAAACTTCATTCAATGAATATATTTCTTTCAATGATAGATATCTTTGTAATTATTCAAAAACTAGTTAGCTAGAGTCTCTAGCTTACCATTGATATGCACACGTCCGATTTTTAATACACTTTTTTTTAACATTAAGCTCCAAATTTTTACCCGCACCCGACTGCGTATAGATAGGAGGTTAAGGGATTATTATTTTTTTTTCAATCACTTTGTTCTAACGTCTGCTAACGCTCTTGTATGTATTCTTTCATAGCCCCCATTAGCAGCAGTAATTAACAAAAAAGGAAGCTAACTTCGGCATGCCGAAGTTTAAATACCCTTGCAGTAAGTAGAAGAAGAAGAAGAAGAAGAACAAGAAAGGAAGCTCACTTCGGCATGCCGAAGTTTAAATACCCTGGCAGTAAGTAGAAGAAGAAGAAGAAACATTTTCTGACTTTCCGCTTTCTCAGAATGTTGCTAGCAAAAAATGTTGCTACCGAAAAATGTTGCTAACGAAATACATATGTTGCGAACAAATTACATTAATTGATATATATATTCCTATGGCAGCTATATGATATAGTGGTCCGATTTGAATAAAATTAAAATCGAAATTCCGGAATAATACAAAATGGCCATGTATCAAATTATATGAAAATATATTGAAAATTGGCATAGTAAAAATTTTTTTTCTCAAAAATTTCCGATCGTTCCTATGGCAGCTATATCATATAGTCGTCCGATCCGGCCCGTTCCGACATATATAGTAGTGAGAGCATATAGAAGACTATCTGCAAAGTTTCATTCAGATAGCTTAAAAACTGAGGGACTAGTTTGCGTAGAAACGGACAGACGGACAGACGGACAGACGGACATGGCTAGATCGACTCGGCTGTTGATGCTGATCAAGAATATATATACTTTATAGGGCGGAAATGTCTCCTTCACTGCGTTGCAAACTTCTGACTAAAATTATAATACCCTGCCAGGGTATAAAAATGTTCAGACTTTCCGCTTTCTCGGAATCTTGCTAGCAAAAAATGTTGTTGTATATATGGCAGCTATATAGTGGTCCGATTTAAATAAAATTAAAACCGAAATTCTGGAATAATACAAAATGGCCATGTATTAAATTATATGAAAATATATTGAAAATTGACAAGTACAAATTTTTTTTCTAAAAAATTTCCGATCGTTTCTATGGCAGCTATATGATATAGTCGTCCGATCCGGCCCGTTCCGACATATATAGCAGTGAGAGCATATAGAAGACTATCTGCAAAGTTTCATTCAGATAGCTTCAAAACTGAGGGACTAGTTTGCGTAGAAACGGACGGACAGACAGACAGACGGACAGACGGACATGGCTAGATCGACTCGGCTGTTGATGCTGATCAAGAATATATATACTTTATAGGGTCGGAAATGTCTCCTTCACTGCGTTGCAAACTTCTGACTAAAATTATAATACCCTGCCAGGGTATAAAAACAAAAAAAATTATAATAAATTCGTCGAGGTATGTATATTATTTTGACAGAGGACAAAACCGCTCTGCTAGTATAACAAAACTCAAAAATAAAAAACAAAGTAGATCTTTGCCTTTTAGTTCGTATGTACATATACTACAGTGGGTATGCAACCAATCATCTAGGCAGCTTAATTTTGACTTCTTTAAAAATCTAACAGAGCAAAGTTAACGCCATGGTATGCTCAAAAAATATAGATGTGTACTGTTATGAAGTGTGTATTAATAAAATATTTAATTAGAACTTTGGAAGAGACTGTATGTGTTTTTCCAGATTCTGTGCAGTTCAGTAAGCAATTGCAGGACACCAGCAAAACCAATCCGTATTGTGAGACCATTTTAACAACTTTACCTTTAATGAGACCTCTAATAGACTTTAGATAACATTTTTGTACATGATCGCTCTGCTCTGTTCTTTTATCGATCTATTTATTTCGTCAGCTATTGTCAGCTATTACCGAATGCGTTAAAAGTTTAATTTGAAGTGCCCTATAGCCATCTATGTATGTATAATGAAAACTCATATTAGCGCAGTAGTGCATTAACTACATAAATATGACTGTTATTAGACAAATATGTATATTTGTGTTGACAGCACCAATTTGTTCCTTAACATATCCCTAACAAATTTGCTTTAGTTGGGGGTTGCGCAGAATGTTTTTAGCAACTTATGTCTTCATTAAGGCATTTCCATGTTGCTTCCAACTTCACCTAGATTGCTTTGGGTACAGGGTATCTCACAGTCCGTCACACTATACGTTAGGTTTCACACTTCTTTTATTTGGTACACCTTTTTTCCTTGTACACTTCTAGTGTTTCATATTTAGTTTTAAAAAATTACTGTTTTTCAAAGACCCTGCTTTTACATAAGTCAATAACAATTTTTTAGGTATGTATTGTAATTTGTCAAAATTACATATGTCCTTGCAAGTTTCTTTTTGTGCACTGACCTCATGCGCGCTACTTTTTGATACGGTTAGCAAGCGTATACATGTATGCACATACATAAGTAACTACATATCCGCAAAGTAGGTCAAGGTAGTATTTTGTAACAGCTTATTTCAGAAAATAATCCTCTAATTTTTGCAAATCATTATTTTTTTGTAATAATTGAGTAGATTGATGTTCAGTGCACAGTGATCATATACAATTTTGTTTGTACAAAAATATAACTTTTTTTAATTTTTGTATATTTGAATGTTGAGACAAACAAATAAGTAGGAAAACAACGTTCGAGTGAAATGTATGTAATATACACTGTCCAAAACATATTAAGAATATTTTTTTTCATATTTTGCTATTACAATTTGTATTTGTATTTTCAAACAAGAAAGGAAGCTAACTTCAGCACACCAAAGTTTGTATACACTTGAAGCTTACAATTGGATAATTATTATTTAATCCAATTCCGTGTCTATGTATGGCAGCTATGTATATGATATAGTAGTCCAACCTTGATAAAATTAAACCCGAAATTCTAGAAAAATTCAAAATGGCCAAATCTCAAATTATATGAAAATATGTTAAAAATTTGCAAAGTTATAATTATTTCCTCAAAATATTTCGATTGTTCCTATGGCAGCTATATAATATAGGTGATCTACTATACAAAATGGCCATATCTCAAATTATTTGAAAATATGTTAAAAACTGGCTAAGTTATACTTTTTTTTCCTAAAAATTTTCCAATCCGGCCCGTTCCGACTTATATAGTAGTGAGAGCATATATGTAGAAGACTATCTGCGAAGTTTCATTCAGATAGCTTCAAAACTGACAGACAGACGAACTGACGGACAGACTCACATGGCTAGATCGGCTCGGCATTTGATGTTGATCAAGAATATATATATTTTTTATAGCGCCGGAAATGTTTCCCTCTCTGCGTTGCAAACTGCTGACTAAAATGATAATACCCTGCATGGGTATATGAAAACTGTAATAAATCCCAATAGTTCAACCTGTTATGCCTTATTCTAACTATGTATATTTTTAAGTACATAGCAAAAGAAAAGTACTGTAAAAGTAAAATATAATTTTTTAGCTTTTCCTTTACATTTGGCTTTTTCAACCACTGTGCACAGTTAGTGTCACAAAAAGTGCTTAAATATGTAATTTGACTACTTTGTATAAAGCTTAAACAGTTTCAAGACACTTTCTTGTCTTTGCTTTGATAAAATTTTAGGTATAGTGCAACAAGTCATAATTTAATGAGTGGTATTAAATTCAGTTTGGAAATAAGTAAATCACATTTTGGTGGACAAGAAATATACGTATGTATGTACATTCATACAATAAAATATACGTTGGGGTGTATAATGACATCAACTCCTTAGTTTTAATCAAAATTCGAAAATTCAGCCGAGGAACAGTTTGAAAAATAAATTATAACTTAGCCGTTTGTCAACACATTTTTATGTGCAGGGTATTATGATTTTAGTGAGGAGTTTTCAACGCAGTGAAGGAGACCATTACGCAAACTAGTACCTCAGTTTTGAAGCTATCTGAATGAAACTTCGCAGATAGTCTTCTACATATATGCTCTCACTACTATATAAGTCGGAACGGGCCGGATCGGACAATTATATCATATAGCTGCCATAGGAAAGATAGTAAAATTTTTGAGGAAAAAAATTTGAACTTAGCCAGTTTTCAGCAAATATTCATATAAATTGAAATATTGCCATTTTGTATTATTCCAGATTTCGAAATTTAGAAAAAAAAATTATAACATCGCCAATTTTCAACCTATTTTCAACCTTACAAAAATTTAAGATATAGGCATTTTGTATTATTCTAGAATTTTGCTTTTAGTTTTATCAAGATCGGACTACTTACTATATCATATAGCAGCCATAGGAACGATCGGTAAATTTAAAGGAAAAAGTTATAACATATCAAATTTTCAACATCTCTATATACATATGTACATACCCTGCAGTACCTGTCATCAACGTTTCATCAACATTTCATCGACACACATGGGGGTGTCTGTGTCGACGTGTTAGACATAAAACTCCTCCGTAACGGTTCGACCGATTCTCATGAAATTTTAAATGCATATTCAGTAGGTCTGAGAATAAGCTAACATCTATTTTTAGCCCCCTACAGCTTTAGTCGCTGCCTGTCGAATGTCCAATTAGAAATTTCGAATCTATCGATGTGGTAGCCAGAGATGTCATTTCTTTTTAACAAAAAAAAGCTGAATTAGCAAAAAAATAAATCGTAAAAAATCGGAATTCAACACAAAAGAAGATACGAAAAAAACAGATTTTTATAAATGTGCTAAAACTTAAGATTTTCGGTACATTTGAAATAAATAAATCTAAATTTAAAATCTAAATTTGACTGTAACTCTAATAATACTTTTTTTGTTTTAAAAAGATCCTTAACTTTAAATCTTAAAATCGGGGCCCGGGTAACTAATTTCAAGCCCCATTCCATATTCCTAAAAAATATGTTTGGGCCCTTGCTGTTCCCTATTTGAAACAACGGGCCCGGGGGTAATCCACCCGTCACACACCACCACCATAAATTATAAACAATAATTTCAGAGGGTAATCATTATTAAAAAAAAAAAAAATTTTAAGTTACAGCATCTCGAATGTACCATTTAGCACATTTAAGTAAAATGTCTCGAAAACTCTTTGGACTATTGTGCCTATCTGGTAATTTAAAAGTGTGCCGATCGAAATTTTTAACATTTCAACTATCAAACTCAATTAAAACATCACTCAAAATGTAGTAAAAGTTATATTTAAATAAATGTCCATTAAGTTGCTAAAAAAGCTGGAATACCCGCTGCCCGCGGTTTTAAAATTTTTCCCGCTATCAAAATTCCAAAAAAGCCAAATATGACGGTAAAAAGACGGAAATGACATCACTGGTGGTAGCCACGAAATTGACGTCAAGTTTTGTGTTTTTAAGTACACAAAAAATATTTTTGTGAAAATTCTGTGGCACCTCGGAATTATTTTTCTTGGTTTTTGCAGAGGAATTGGGATCTGTGGCACACCTGTATATTTTTTTCCAGGTAGATTCAAGTTTCAAAGTGATTCAATTAGTTATATTCATGTGTTTTTTAATGTAAACAAGAAAGGAAGCTAACTTCGGCATGCCGAAGTTTAAATACCCTGGCAGTAAGTAGAAGAAGAAGAAGAAACATTTTCTGACTTTCCGCTTTCTCAGAATGTTGCTAGCAAAAAATGTTGCTAACGAAATACATATGTTGCGAACAAATTAAATTAATTGATACATATACATATTCCTATGGCAGCTATATGATATAGTGGTCCGATTTGAATAAAATTAAAACCGAAATTCCGGAATAATACAAAATGGCCATGTATCAATTATATGAAAATATATTGAAAATTGGCATAGTAAAAATTTTTGTTCTCAAAAATTTCCGATCGTTCCTATGGCAGCTATATGATATAGTCCTCCGATCCGGCCCGTTCCGACATATATAGTAGTGAGAGCATATAGAAGACTATGTGCAAAGTTTCATTCAGATAGCTTCAAAACTGAGGGACTAGGTTGCGTAGAAACGGACAGACGGACAGACGGACATGGCTAGATCGACTCGGCTGTTGATGCTGATCAAGAATATATGTATATACTTTATAGGGTCGGAAATGTCTCCTTCACTGCGTTGCAAACTTCTGACTAAAATTATAATACCCTGCCAGGGTATAAAAATGCCAACACGCAAAGGGGCTAATTTAAGCCGTTGCTCAAGTAATTCTAGAACAGGTACATCGAGAATTTACAGTAGATGGACGCAGAACAAATGACCAAGACCTCCAGGTAAATCGAGCAATTACATTGGATTCATTAGTGCGTCTTGCATTCCGATATGAGCCCGATATTGAATATTATGCTCAATCAAAAGTTATAATTGGTGTTATGGACAAGGAATGGTCGCATTATCATGCTCTCAAATTCACAAATGAACCAGCCGGGATGTGTTGCGAGTCTGGGAAGGTGATATTGAAAAGCCACCTGAACCATTGAATTACTTATCGGTACGGTTTAAGATTCTAACCTGTTCCTTAGGTCAATTTGAACATTCAATTCATGCTTTCAAATGACATCGTTTGGAGCAACAGAAATACATAGTTCGAAATAATAATGAAAATGATCAACAAAATAAAAAAAATTACATAGAAAATTAAATTATCTGCGTATTATTATCACTCTAGAACTATATAAAACAACAATTAAGGGCGAGACAAAGTTCGAATGGCCCGCTAGTATTTTTATAAAATTTGAGATATTTTAACTGTAAAAGTGTAAATGTGGTATGATAGATAAACGTTAAACACGAATTTTTTATGTATATTATAAATCCTGTTAGTTTCAAATTTGATTAATTCAAAATGTCCCAAGTGTAAGCTGCAAGGGTATACAAACTTCAGTGTATTGAACTTAGCTTTCTTTCGTGTTTTTTGTGTAATATTACCTGAAAGTCAACCAATTTACTATATTTTTTTCTTATGAAGAAATAAATGAATAAATATAAAATTATTTTGTTTGCAGATTCGGAATTCTTCATTTTTCGTTTTTTTGTTCTATATATACATATTTGTTCTATAGGCGTTCCCAAGACTTTTCGGCAGTTAAAAGGCGTCATCCCTTTAATACCACTTAAATGTTTTGTCAATGCACTTCTTTTCCCCAAATTATAACACTTCCACCCTCCGTGTTTCAAGGTCGCTATAAGTTGTTCCTTAGTACGTGGCTTCGCTAAGCCACGGTCTTGCCGCCAATACCGAACAGGTTGCTATCATATTAGAAAATAACACCTTTCCAAAAGGTCTGGTCCTTTTCGAAGTACTTATGAGAGCATTTTTCCTAAAGTTTTATCTACACCCAGAGAAAAAATACCGCGAAAATCCGAGACCGCCGTTCTTACTTTCAAGACACATTTGGTATGTTCTTAAATATGGAACGTTTGTACCATTTGTGTATTAATATAATACCGATTGGTCTTAATTGTCATACAAATAAATTAAAAAAATATATTTTCATGAAAAATATTCTTTAAAATTTTTTTGTTGTATTTTCTTATACATTTAGAACAAATCCCCCACACAATTCACCAAAAAAAAAAAAAGAGAAAAAACCAAAAGTCAACCCGGTATTCGAACCCATGCACTTTGGATTGGCAGTCCGATGCCTTAACCACTAGGCCAAATTGTGATACCATATGTTCTGGGAAGAAGAACAAACGGGATTGCGCTGTTTTCAAGAACGAATAGACACGTTTTTGGTACATTTAGAACGCTTTTTTTTCTGGGTGTACGTTTATACAGCAAAGTCTCAAATCAAACGTTGCACCCCAAGTGTACCGATATTTTTGTATGGAATGTCGAGGTAGTTCGAACGGCATTTTCGGTCAGTTTCTTAGTAAGCCTTGCTCTCTAAGTGGACATTAGTTCGTTGAAATTTATAATTAAGATATACATATATAGTATTACAACATGAAATATATTTATGATATACGAGCCCCGACCACTATTTTTTCGAACAGCATGCGTTTTTACGCGTTTTATAATGGTGAATTGAAGTTTAATAAAATTTTTCTCTTTATAATTTAAGAGAATAAAATATTCGTTCAGTAAAAAATATGTATACTTATATGAGCGATCATATGTATCATAGTTAACGAATTCAATCGCCCTCAAAACATTATTTCCTTTACCGGTGGTAATTGCACGAAATTGATGTTAGTTGCTTGGTCACGTCGGAATTCAATAGATCAGAAAAGGCTTTCTCCTACTCTCTAACTTCAGCTGAAGATTCCTTGATTCCTTGCTCGCTTTGGATTCGTGGCTAGCTTTCTGGTGCACCACGCACTGTTCTGTACTGAGTGCCATGTAAATATTAATATTATTCTCCAGTCAATAAAACGAATTTAAATAACTAAATCCCAGCATTTAGAAGACTAACTGCGAACTGCAAATACCCTAAAAAAAGTCAAAGTATAAACTTTTGACCGTTGGGCTTTTTCATGTTTTTTAACCAAGTTTTAACATTTGATCTGGACTACTGCATTAGAATCGTGTTTTTGGGCTCTACATCATCAAGTTAGCAGGGCAACTCCTGAAAACTTTAAGATTTCAAAAAAAAAATTGTTCTCAGAATTTGCCGTTAATTATTCGTGAAAAAACAAAATTTGTTGTTCAAGTTTTTAATAATATTTTTTTAAAACATTAAGTTGCCCTGCTAAGTTGATACCAAGTTAGCAGGACAACTTCTGAAGACTTCAATATTTCCAAAATCTTTTTTAGTTAAAATTTGCCGTTATTTATTCGTGAAAGAAATAAATTTGCCACTCCATTTTTAATTTTTTTTTTTTAATTTTTAAAAACACAAAGTTGCTCTGCTAAGTTGATATCAAGTTAGCAGGACATCAAAAAAAGAGGATAAAAAGTTTACCGGCAAATTTTGTTCTTTTACGAATAATTAATGGATAATTAACGGCAAATTATGGCATAAACAAAATTTTGATTTTCCCAAGTTGCCCTGGTAACTTGATGCACATGGGTTACCACATTTGTACGATATATATATACATATGTACATATAACAAGAAAGGAAAGGCAAGCCGAAGTTTAAATACTTTGCAGTAAGTATTTAAAATTTGATATATTTAAGGATTGCGGTTCTTTTCGCTTTTGCGTGTTCTTAGATTCTATAAATGTTGAGCGAAACATGTTCCCAGTGAAAAATGTTGCGCAACAACTACATGTTGCAAGCAACAAAGCTTTCAAAATAAATTAATTGATAAACATATTCCTATGGCAACTATTTGATAGATATAGTAGTCCGATCTTGATCCAATTAAAACCGAAATTCTAGAATAATACAGAATGGCCATATCTCAAATTATAAGCAACAAGAAAAGAAGCTAACTTTGGGATGCCGAAGCTTAAATACCCTTGCAGTAAGTAGAAGAAGAAGAAGAAGAATAATGTTCTGCCTTTTTTTTTGGGTTGCGAGCGAAAAATGTTGCCAACGAAAATGTTGCGAGCGAAAAATGTTTAGAGCAAAATTGTTGTGAACGAACTAAATGATTATATATATACATATATTCTTATGACATCTATATGATATAGTGGTCCGATTTTGATAAAATTAAAACCGAAATTCTAAAATATTATAAAATGGCCATGTCTGAAATTTTATGAAAATATGTTGATTGGCTAAGTTATAATTTTTTCCCCAAAAATTTCCGATCGTTCCTATGGCAGCTATATGATATAGTCGTCCGATCCGGCCCGTTCCGACATATATAGTAAAGAGAGCATATAGAAGACTATTTGAAGAGTTTCATTCAGATAGCTTTAAAACTGAGGGACTAGTTTGCGTAGAAACGGAAGACAGACAGACGGACATGGCTAGATCGACTCGGCTTTTCATGTTGATCAAGAATATATATAATTTATATAATTTATAGAATATATATAATTTATATAAAATGTTCAAAACCCGCAACTCGGTTTTTTCTTTTTTAAGTTCGGAGAAAACTCATGGTGCTAACTTTTTGAACATTTTGGAACAAAACTCTGATATTCGAATTGAACTGTTTTATTGTTTAACAGCAACAGGAGTAACAAATTAAATTTGTAATTTGCACATGCTTGGCTACCTCTACCTCTATAACAAAAATAAAATGTTACCCCTAGGCTACGTTGTTCTGGCGGCTCAAGAATTTAAATTTAAACTTTTAATACCAAAACGAAATTATTGGATATGCAAATTAAAACAAGTTGTTCGCCTTCATTAAGATTATCATTTCTAACTGCGGCCAATACTACAGACATAAATTAAAACATCTTGTGCTTTACATCTGAAAAAATTAAAATAAAATATAATATTAACAATAATAATTGGCATAAAGTAAAAAGAACTACCAACCATATAATAATATAAATAAATAAAATAGAAACATGGGCTTCATTAGGTGCCAAGACTTTTGTTACGTGACATTTGTTCCTGGTAATAACATTTAAAGTTAAACTTCAAAAGTATGCCAACAATTAAGTGCGTCCACTACATAGATATAATCGTAACTCACAATTATAAAAAAGGTATTTTACAAATTTAAGAAATTTGTAGGTAGTGCTTAAATATTAAATAAATATTCGATAATAGACCGTTTATATTTTTAGGTATCTTAATAACGAAAATTATATATTCTGCCTTGATTTTGGCCGCAACTTTAAATACAAATATTTATGTACATGTGTATGTATATATAAATATGTATTGGTTATATTAATTCTTAATTTATATGCTAATTTGATCGGAATTCGGGCGGCACTTTATACCAAAAGCAAATTGATTCTTAAATTGAGGGAACTCAGATGCAGAACAAGTATAATTCAAAACGCTAATGTATTAATTTAATTTAAATTCATAAGAAATTATAGGGGATTCTGAGGTTTTTCCTCGCAATACGTTAAGCTTATCTGTCGGATTGCCACTCCTGATAAGATCTGCTTCTTTTGAAGTTCAACACTTAGCTTGGCACCTTTTTCAAATTGAATATTTATATATGTATATAAATATATTTTTTTTTGCCAACATATCGATTTATAACTGCCTACATATGTACATATCTTCTAGACTAAACACTTATAGTAAAGATGCATTTCGCGGCAGTGATATTTTCGCCTGCTGGCCAGAGCTTTATGTACATAGATTACGCCCGGATATCCCACCAAATACACAACAGTACCTTCATCGAATGTAATCCTGTCTGTATCTGTGGTCTTTTGCGTTAGACATCGTTGTCCAGGATCAATATTTTATCACCAGTTAGGAGCCAACAAAAAATAGGCTTGTTAATGATCCACAGAGGAACAGAAGTTGCTTTGTCATTTTTTCCATGATTTGCCTTTCGCTCGCTCTCACTGCTTTAAAAACAATTTTCAATCTGGGTATATAATTTTAGCTTAACTTATATAATTTTTGTGGAGAGCTAATTCTATGTAACTTAATTCAAAAACGACATTTTATCGCAATTGTAATTTATATCACTTGGGAACCAGAGTTAGAAAAAAAGTGTTCAGGCAGGCGATTCCCAATGCGACTGACGGACTGAATTACTGAAAATATTGGAGATATATTTAGCCGTACAGGGAACGAAGACAAAAACGTCACTTTGGCAACCTGTGTTGTGTTTGTAAACAAACTTTATAAATTACAATTAATGCAAACGTCTCATCACAAGTAAGAGGATTTAAATCCACTGATAAAGAAAAAATCCACTGATACAAAAACGGAGTTGGTCCCTTGGTCTTAATTTAAGGAATAATGCGTAAGGAACAGTATTTAAGCATTTTGCAACAAAATCTTCCAAAAGTAATTAAAAATATGGGTATTTTTGCTCAAAAATGCATATTTCAGCAAGACAATGATCCCAAACACACTTCGATTTTGGTAAAAAATTGGATGGAAAAGCAAAATTTTCAGTCGTTGAAGTGGCCAACGCAATCTCCTGATATGAATTCCTATAGAAAATTTGTTGAGCCATGTAAAATCCTAACAGGCAAAATATGCAGTCCCTCCAAGTGGAATGATGGAGCTGTGGGAAAGAACAAAGGACGTCTGGTACGATATTCCTCCTGAAATGGTGCTACGCTATACCAAAGAATGCCAAATCGCATAGGGGAGCTAACAAAATCAAAAGGGCTGAGGGCTCATTATTAAAATAATCTCAAATAAAATTTTCGTTTAATATATAACACCAGTGCAAAACTGTAACAATTGACTTTTTCTACATTTTGCTTCGGTATATTTATTCCAGATGATCAAATCGCTTCATATTTTCACAAGCGATAGTCAAATATAGTAGCAACAAAACAAGACTAAGATTATTATCATACATGAAATAGGAGAGAAGATACTGACCGTTGAAGTTAGAATATGCAACTCGTGTTACAGTTTTGCTCGTCAGTGTATGTCTTCAGCGGATTTTACTAGGCCCGGGCCAGTCGCGAGACGTTTCGAGATTGTCTTCTTGAACTTTCCCCAGTTAGTGTTCCGGGGGTTTCTGAAATCGGTTGGTTTGGGAGAGTGGTCGAAGTCGTATAGGAATTGTATGTACTTATGATCCGAGAAGGATGGTCTCTCAAGGACTCTCCATTCTGAAACTATTGTACTTTGCCCCTTACGAGTGTTATGTCTAGCACGTTCGAGGAGGTGGGACCTATGTACGAAGGTATGCTATTCCTATGCTAGTGGATAGTAAAAAGTCTAAGAGTGACTCACCTCTGTCGTTGATGTCGGGACACCCCCACACGCAGTGATGTGCGTTGGCGTCTGCACCCACGATCAGTTACTGGTCGTTCGGTCGTTCTACCATGCTCCTGAGTTCCTCCGGTGGGGCCGTTCTGTCATGTGCCATGTAGCAGGAAGCTACCAGAAGGCGCTTCTTCTCGCTCTCCAGCATCACAACAGTCAGGTCATCCGTGCTGTAATGAGACATAAGGTTAGCATGCAGACCCTTCCGTACAAGTACGGCGGTTCTATTTCTGCTTACCGATGAGTAGAACAAGTTATAATTAGAGGACTTTAGTCCGGCGACGGCATTGCCCGAGGCAATCCATGGCTCCTGAACCAAAGCTATGTATGTCGGCGGACCCTTGCTCCAAGGCGATGAGGAGTTCGGCGACGCAATCTTGCTTTCTCCATCTCCATTCGACGAGTTGACTGTCAACGTCGGGTCACCGTCCTCCGCGTCAGCCTCGTCCAGTGAAAGTCCCTGGACGGCGTCCACGATGGTTTCCAGACCTAAGTCCTTCTCGACCTCGCTTGCATTCAAGGTGTGAGCATCCTTATCCCCGGGATGGCGTTTTTTAAGGTGCAGGTACACGCTCCCCATGCCCCACGCCATCTTCCCGTACCTCGGATAAAGGATGTCCTCCGCCTCTTTATTTATCTGGAGGACTGCACTTTGGCCTCCCTCCTTGGGTAATGGGGTCGCAAGGTGTGGAACCTTCCATTCCGCGGTTGGGATGTCCGGATTCTGTCGCTGCAGAGGCTTCAGCGCCCGGTCCCCTTGGATTGCGATGGGGAAAAGAACCTGTCCACCACCTCCAGCTGGGCCCCCTCCTACAACGCCTCCAATTGGCAGACCGTTGGCGTCAGCCACTTTCTCGTCAGGTCATCGTTGCATTTCAGGATTTTTACCCCGTTCAGCCACCCGGCAATATCAAATGTGGGCATGGGGGTAAAGCTTGAAAAAAATCTATGTTTAGCACCATCGATGTTTTCGATTGTTTGCTAAGAAAATATTGATACTATCGATGTTTTGAAAAAAAAAATTGATGGACCTGTAGATTATCGTAAACCGAAGTTTATATACCCTCGCAGTATATGTAACGAAACTATTACAATAGCCCTTTAGAAAATACAGAAAGGACTGCAAAGGAATTAAAATACATTAAAAAAAAAAAAACGGAAAAGCGTTTTATTTATTTCAATAAACAATAAAAACAAAATTATATGTTGGTTTTTGCTTCAATACAAAATAATATTCAAAATAAGAGACAATAGATCATATGTTTTGGTTTTAGTTGAGGAAAAGTAGCATATCTACTACTTTTGGTTTTAGATACGACCTTCGATCAGATTAATCTGACCAGCCTTACTAAAGGTCCTTTCAGACTCTGTCGAAGTGGCTTGAATGCAGAGTGTTGGTGTTAGTGCGGAGAAACCATCGATTGTTTTCGAAAACTATCGATGTTCTGAAAAGCTGAAAAACATCGAAATTATCGATAGTGCCATCGATGTTTTTCCAGCTCTACATGGGGGCCTCGGGGTCTTCCTCCATCCCTGCGGCTTGGTCATCTTGCCGGCTTCATCGCTTATGTCAATGAGTGCCACGATCAAGTGTCGTTTGGTCACCTCACTCAATTAAAGCGTCGTCTTCGTCTCAGGCTTCTTTGCTTTCTGGGGGAGAGCGCCTGCCTCCTTCGGCCAGCGTCGCCGGTTGCTCTCCGGTGCGTCCTTATTGGTGCTCTCGGTTGAGCGTTGCCTCTTGTTGGCAAGCGACTCCTCCACCGTGTTGGCGAATTCGCCGGTAGATGTCATGTTGGGGAGGTTCGCGAAGTGCAGCCTGCCCTCTGCGACCCTTTGCTCGGCCCAGGTAAGCTTTGCCTTCTCCTGTGGGGATAGGGCGGCTTTTTCTTTGAGCCGGCTCTGGATGCGAAGGGCGGCTTTATATTGCGCCTTAGCCTTCATCCCCTCGCTTGAACGCTTCGGCCCGTACCTGTGCGGGGAGCTGGTGCCTGGTTTCGGTGAACGGAGAAGGCTTTCCTCTTCTTCTTTAGAGAGCTGCACGCTCTCCAGGTCCGCGTCTGTATCGCACCTGAGCGGCTAAGCTCCCTAGTTGTGGTAGTGGCATTGCAACTGACATGACCTGCTCCCGTCAAATCGGAGGACCGCTGGCGACACGTAGAGGGGATTGCTCCCCTCCGTGCCCGCCGGTGGTAGCAATCACGCCTTCCACCGCCGTTTGGGCTGATATCCCGAGTTGAAACGGTTTTGGTGTCTATTTTCAGAAAAACACAGGTTATTTTTCCGGGGAACAACCCACTTGCGTGTTATGTCTAACCGCCAGGCACCTCCATCCATGGCAAATGATTCATTTCCTCCGACTTTTCCATCGGAAAGAATTGAACCGTTGCCTTAGCTAGACATTGTATTACCGCGGACGGAGCAACCAGCAATGCATTACCCGTTGTCCGGGATAATACAGTGCCCATTGCCCAATCGGCGCCCTCTTGGAGGGTTTAGATGTTGGATTTCCACCAGCCACCTTTCTTATTAATGTTAAATTAAATTGTTTTCTTTTTTAAAAAAGTAGCCAAACTTTTGAAAATATAAGTTCCTATTAATAGGATAATATTTTTTGGATCATTTCCGATTTTTAGTTTCATTCAATTTCTATTGACTAAACAAACCAAAAAATACGCGAATTGCCGAGAATTAATTGCTGAGCAGTTCGTGGTAAAAAAAAATTTTTTAAATAAATACCCTCTTCAACGAAAAGCACTGAATTTTATGATGAGCGGAGCAGCGTTCGATTCAGGTATCAGAGTCTCCCGCTTGCCGCTTTGCTGAACGGGGGATCATACGATAAATCATCCCCGTTCGACGTAGATTTCTGGCAGAATCGTTCACGGGCATGAAGCAAAGTCCGACTGGGAAGTAGTACTGCAGGGTAATTTCTGCAGAAAAGCCGAACAAGAAAAAGTGCACTAATACATATACATACATACATACATATGTATGTATGCACACATTTTCGGCGGTGCATGAAGGCATGAAATCACTTGTCATAACTGTTTGGTACGGTTGGCTTTGTGATGATGATGAGGTGCTGTGGTTGTCTGCATGACAAACATAAGCCCAAATATATAATATAAACTGTCTGTTTTGTATTTAGGAGCGAAAGTAACAGACATAAGGCTATTCCTCCTTTGGGACTACAAGTGCACTTCTGCGAGAAACTTTTAAATTGGAAGAGAAAGGAGGTAAGCATTAATATTTGCCTAAGACTTTAATTTAATTTTAAATTGTATATACAATTTCAGAGTGGAATAGAAGACGACATATGTATTTATGTACTTATGGAGGTTCCCTTCAGTACCATTCCCCGGAATTTCCATACAAATCTAGTAAGGTTTTTCCATACATCAGTCCAATGTGGCGTGGAATTCGAAATTCGGCGGGGATTATTCGGGGAAATCGCGTAGAACTGCGCCATTTCGCAGGCAATTTCGAACTCGATGGAAACACCGGGGAAAACGTGCGGGGAATCTCCGTGCAATCTCGGTATACATACGTACCGTTCATATAGGCGTGACCATGTTCGAGATCAAATCTGCAAATTAATTTATTAATGAAACACAAATAACTTTACTTACCTCCTTGTAATATTTCACTTTTACGCAACTTTAAATAATACGCAAAACACTTCTGAATGCAGCAACAGTCAACTCTAAATGCAAAGAGAATTAGGAGAAGCGAGAGAAAACCGAAGATCGAAAATCCTGCCTCGTGTCAGGGTATGCACGACCAAATCAATGCCTTTTAATTTCCCCTACATAAGGCAGAATAACAAATATAAACATTTTGCCTTTGCCCAAAGCAAATGTTTAATAAATATGCTAAAATACCATTCGACTAAATAGATAATAATTAATTAAATAAGAACTTAGATTTATAAATATTACAACTTATTTTAAAAAGGGTATTCTGACTTCGACCCAACACAATTTGTTTTCGACAGAGATTTTCCTATTTCCCTTTCGATCATTTCCCTCTCTCTCTAATATCCGAACTGTCGAAAACCGCTGGTCCGAGTCAGTTCGAAAACAAAAACAAATATACAGTCCGAACTTCGTGAGAGATCGGCAAAAGTCTAACTCAGGTCGATTTTTGTTGCGCCTACTTCGTTTCGAACTTCGCTAAACGGAGCCCATGTAATTTGTTTTTGTTTTTCGAGCATGCCGCGTGGAAAACCCGGGGACGTGGAATTTTGGTACTGCAGAGTTGGAATACAGAAGGCTGGGAATTACTTAAAAAAGCCTGCACCTCATTTGCTTCTCAAGAAATATTTATTCACAGTGCTATAAGAAGGGTAAAATATTTCAACAACAAATTTTAACACTTAATTAATAATAATTTTAAAAATTTAAGTTAAAACTAAGGTTTTAAAAATAGGAAACATAAATGTAATTTTAATTAAAAAACAAGAAAGAAAGCTAACTGCGGCATGCCGAAGTTTAAATACCCTTGCAGTAAGTAAATAAGACTTTTTCGTTTTCTCGGGTACTAACATAAATGTTGCGAGCGAAAAATGTTGCGAACGAAAATGTTGCGAACAAACTAAATGAATTGATATATATATTCCTATTGCAGCTATATGATATAGTGGTCCGATTTGAATAAAATTAAAACCTAAATTCTGGAATAATATAAAATGGCCATATCTCAAATTATATAAAAATATATTGAAAATTGGCATAGTTAAAATTTTTTTTCTCAAAAATTTCCGATCGTTCCTATGGCAGCTATATGATATAGTCCTCCGATCCGGCCCGTTCCGACATAAATAGTAGTAAGAGCATATAGAAGACTATCTGCAAAGTTTCATTCAGATAGCTTCAAAACTGAGGGACGAGTTTGCGTAGAAACGGACGGACAGACAGACAGACAGACGGACAGACGGACATGGCTAGATCGACTCGGCTGTTGATGCTGATCAAGAATATATTTACTTTATAGGGTCGGAAATGTTTCCTTCACTGCGTTGCAAACTTCTGACTAAAATTATAATACCCTGCAAGGGTATAAAAAAAATTAAGAAAATATAATCTTAGTACAAGAGTTTTGATTCTTAAATGGAGAATTGTGGGAATGGTTTTTAGATTTCTTTTGGGCTTGATTTACATTCATTTTGCTAATGATTTAAGATTTTTCGGTCTCAATTAAAGACGTTTATCATTCTTATTTCAAGCTCGTTTATGGGTTGAAACAAGATTAAAAAAACCTTCAACTTAGAATGTAAAAATTCTTGAATAAAACATAAATTCTTACAAGAAGACCAAAACATACTTTTGTAAACAATTGGCCACTACCAAAATGACCAAAATTCGAATTTTTTATCAGTGTAAAATGCTTCATTCACTTGTTATTTCTTCAATAAATTTCAAATTTAATTTGGTTTTTTTTTTAGTTTTTGCTGATTACACAGGCCGACAAAATCAGCTCCACCCTCTGACCCAGAAACCAGTATATACTTTTCCGAAGGTTTTTGGTGCGCTGAATCCGAATCTGAGGTCGAAATTTCCGAATTGACTCTGGTTTCCGAGATATCTTAACCCTTACCGGCACAGTGGTACATACGTATGTACCACTTAGATTTTTATTGTTTTTATAGTGTTTCAAGTTGATTTTGATCAACTTAAGCATTTAGTCTAATGTATTAAGGATCGCTGATTTCGAATCTGATATCAGATTTTGGAAATTCAAGATGGTGGATCCAACATGGCGGCCTGAATTTTGGGAATTGAGGTTAAAATTGGTTATTTTATTTAATTTTTTTTTTTTTTTGGGCTCTGGGTGGTGGGAAATGCCGGGAGAGTATACAGGAAAGCTCACCAAGCGCGCTCAAAGGGTGAGAGGGGTGTTAGGAGTAGAGAGGGGGTGGGTGCAGATATTGAAAATCCATGGTATGACCACAGTTTACATAAACGGAAAAAGAAATATATTAAACAAAAAGTCAAAAACATACAAAACAAAACAACAACAAAATGAGAAAACAAAAAGAAGAAAAAAAATATATAAAAAAAATTAAATAAAAAAACTTAAAAATAAACAAAAAAAAAAATTAAAAATAAAAAAAAATTATAAAAATGGAGGCAATATCCGCACGTCCTTGTTCGTGTCTCCGGGTTCGGCAGAGAGCGGCTCATCAAGATATCCAGTAATGTTAAAAATTACCGCCATTTTGAATCCGCCATCTTGAATTTCCAAAATCTGACATCAGATTCGAAATCAGAGACCCCAAAAACCTATAATCCGACCATATTTGTTTTATAAAAGCTACGTAAATAATGTATGCCGGTAAGGGTTAACCTAAAAGTGCAAAAACCGCGTTTTTTGCCTATATTTGAGGTTATGTAGCATCGAATTTGTTCTTTTACTGAAAATACTAAAAAAGCCACCTTAAAGTATATCCCTTGCCCTTTCAAACGCTGTTGAGTTTGATTAAATATCTTTTTTTTTCGCTGAGATATCGTACTTTGAAATTGATATAGAGTATTCTTTGTCGAGTGAGCGTCTGACATTCCCCGCGATTTCGTTTATGGTCGTTTTATGGTCGCCATATTGAATTTTTTACTTACATCTAACATCTAACATCAAATTTCATCATCAAATTTCAGAATTTTATCTCAGTTTGGTAAACAGCGACCCCGAAGACCCCCATATGCCCAGTTTCAGCTTGATCCAGTAAGTTATTACGAATTTGGTTCGCCATATTGGATCCGCCATCTTGAATTTTGAAAATTTGAGTCCGGATTCGGGATCATCGACCCCAAAAACCCCCGAGTAATAGATTTAAGCTGTTTTATGTGTAAGAAAAATGTTTGCTTCATAGGGCCTATCCATAATGTTTTTTTTGAGGTAAATTCATTAACATGAAAATTTCAAAGTACGATATCTCAGCAAAAAAAATAGATATTTAATCAAACTCAACAGTATTTGAAAGGGCAAGGGATATACTTTAAGATGGCTTTTTTAGTATTTTCAGTAAAAGAACAAATTCGATGCTACATAACCTCAAATGTAGGCCAAAAACGCTGTTTTTGCACTTTTAGGTTAGGATATCTCGGAGACCAGAGCCAATTCGGAAATTTCGACCTCGGATTCGGATTCAGCGCACCGAAAACCTTCGGAAAAGTATATACTGGTTTCTGGGTCAAAATTTTGTCGGCCTGTGTTATTAAGGTTTGTCGTCAAGATCATTTTGGGAGTTCTTATAATAATATGCTACTGATAGTCATTAGCTTGTGGGCAGCACCGATGTGCTACCTCACCGGGCATGCAGGCGCCATTCAAGCCACAGGCCTCTTTTGAGTGTCTGTCTGAATATCATTTAAATTGTCTGCTTTCAGCTGTCTGTGGCCTCCTGCACGTTGACCCCATCGAGAGGTTATCTTTGACCATTTGCCATTAGGCATCTGCAGTTGCGAACACAGCTGTCCCTACCCACAAACAGTGGGGCCTCTAAGACAAACGGCGCTATTTTGAATACACACATCTTACACGAAATGGTTCTCAGACAACAAATATTAAATGCCAATAGAACTTTCTTATACTCTTTAAAAGTATTATATGTACGTATGTTTAGTTAGCAAATGATAAAATGACACATGAAAGTTCTTTTAACCCCTTCCTCGAATTGCAAAATGTTTAATCGCGTCTCGAACAATGGATTTTCTACGTTTCTAATACATATTTATATTATAATTTAATATAGTATATACATATATGTATATATAATACTAGCTGACCCGGCAGAATTCTGCCGTACTGCCTTAAATTAACTCTACATTTTATTTAGAAATCTTTTGTATGGCAAATGAAAAAGAGCTGTTTTTAGGGTTTTCCCGAAAATAATTAGATTTTTTCTCGTCTTTTAAACCTTCCCTAGACCTCCACCAGCATTGGAAGACTAAGATAAGATAAATCGCTCAGCCGTTCTCGAGTTTTAGTGAGACTAACGAACAGCAATTCATCAGGGGTGCCATGGAAAACACTGTGGTTTTGATTTCTCCAAAAAAGCATTTCCGCTAAACCAATTTCTCGGTGCCATACAACATCGAATAAGTTTTGTGTTTTTAGTTTTTTCATAAACCATTCGATATTGGCTGGCAGGTCAGCCATGTTGCCAGATGAAATCACGCATATATTTGATTAGCAAATATATTATTTAAATTATTGTAAAATGGTAGGTTTTGGGTTATATTATTCTTTAAATACATTTTTTTTAACTATTTTGCTAATTTATTTAGTTTGTTTTTACTTTTATTTAAAAAAAAAAGTTTAAAATATTGGCGCTAAAATAATAAAAGTTCCCAATATCGAATTCAGACTGCAAAATGTGGCATCACTGAACCCGAGTTCGAAATTTAGAATCCATCGATGTGGTAGCATCGAAAATGACATCTCGTTTAGCGTTTTCAAAAGCCCGAAAAATATTTGAGTGGAAGTGCTGTGGCACCGAGAAATCATTTTTCAGGGTTTTTGCAGCGGAAGTGGTTTCTGTGGCACCCCTGCATATGTATGTATATAGATAGATAGATACGTTACAGATCATTATTTTAAGGCTTTCGGAAAATCATTTCTAGAAAAGTTCACGTTTGAGCTCATTCGGGCTGGGTGTCGAAAAAATCATTTGTCTTTATGTATATTTAATGCCGTGTATTCCGCAGTCTTTCAAGTCCACTGCAGCTTTAATACATGTTTTTCATATATACAAATTTCTTTGGCTTATCAATTCATAAACGTAGTAACTTGTTTGTCCTTATTTTAAAGGTTCTTAAAATGTCTATAAAATTCTAGATTATATTATTTGGATACAATGTTTTGGGTGAGTTGGTTAAGAAGTCCCCACTGTGCGTAGTTTCTGATGACGATTAACTCAAAGAAGCGCTGCTGAGGTTCAGCTATGTAACCTGTCCGACCTGTCTGTACTGTTTTTACCTGTCCAATTGTATGCAGACATTTCTGAAATGTCGATTCCCGCCCCTTACATCAACGAACATCTTTGGTTGGATACTTTGTTTTGTTCTGGGAATTCTTTCATAATGCTCCATTAAACCTTATGCTTTCATAGATCAAGATGAACAAACATATTCGAGCTTTGTCGACGTGCCATCAGCATCTGCTTACTTTGCTGCTGTTATTTATTTCCACCTTAAAACAGTTACATTGCATGTTCTTCCTTAAGATCTGACTGCGTTTGCAGCTCTAACAGTGCTACAGTGCTCTTTAACGTCAGTATTTTGGGTAAAGATTTTTTCTTTTTTCCAATATGTTATGAAAGTAAAAAAATTACAATAGTAAAACTTTAGATAGATAGGAAATAAACCATGTTATTTTAAAATATTACCCTGTTTTTTTTAATAACATTTACAACAATGTAGTTCTCCTTATTATTTGGCAGCCTTTTTTGTTTAGTTTTATTAAGAACATTGTATTTTGAATGCTAGAGAAATTATTTCTTTATTAGTAATACCCAAAAATACTTGCATATGTAAGTAAAGTAGAAGTGAAGTAAAATTTCAAAATATAAGTATCAAAATATGAAATGTACATATGTATATATTATGCATTTTTCCTGAAGTAAACAATTTTACAGGTACACTAAAATATTGTGAAAATGTAACCATTGATAAGATGGTTATAGTATGTATGTACATATATAAGAAATATTTTATGCACCTGGGACACGGTTAGGCTGTTGAAGTGAACTTGAACCAAAGTTTTCTGGCGTTGGTCTATAGTTTATAGGCTGCCCTAGTTTCATTGCAGATTCCACTGCCAAGCCAGCTGAACGGAAGCGCATTGTTTGGCTGGCAGTTTTCCGTTTCTGCTTGTCGGTTTCAGACTTTTCGGTACTTTGCTTGTTTTGGTCGCCTTCTTTATTGAAAATGGCATGCTGGCAACAGTTACAAAATAGCTATTTCGATTTATTAACTATTAGCTAAAACTTTATGATATACAGTTTAGAAACTCTAACCAATATGTGTTGATACAGTAATAGAACCAAGAAAAATTAAAAGGGAGCTACAATAGAGTTCGCTTTACGGAAAGATTCTAGGTGTCAAAAGCTTTTGCGTTAAGGGGCGCATCTCTAGTAACGGCCTGTTTTTTACATTTATTTCTACGGACAGTAAATAAATAAACTTTTAACTTTTTATTTTTATTAATATTTATTTCGAAAACAAAAAATAATTTTAAGCTAAAACTATTTTGTAGGACTTGAGTGGCAATGCCAATGCGTTCATTCCTTTAAACTTCAAGTCATTCTGTCATGCCGTTTTTGAGATAAGTACAATGGAGGAAAGTTTGATAAACACAGTTGTGAGAAAAACACAAAAAAATGATCATTGCAGGAGTATGCAACTCTACTGAGCATTGCTCCTCAGAGATATAACTTTTTAATATCAAATATCGAAAAATGATTTCTCTTCTCTCTATTATATAAAATAGTTTTCTGCCGTGCCTAAAAATTATAAATTGACAGCTTGAGAAAAGCTTACTGTTTTTTTTATCTTTTTTATACTTTTTATTGGCTGAGCCGGAACATGCAACGTGCAACATGCAACATGCAAGATGCAACATGCAAAAAACAAAATACAACATTAACAAGAAAGGAAGCTAACTTCGGCATGCCGAAGTTTAAATACCCTTGCAATAAGTAGCGGAAGAAGAAAAAAAATGTTCTGACTTTCCGCTTTCTCGGGTACTGAGATAAGGTAAATGTTGCGAGGGAAAAATGTTGCGAGCAAAAAATTTTCCGAGCGAAAAATGTTGCGAACAAACTAAATGAATTTATATATATGTTTATTCCTATGAAAGCTATATAATAAAGTGGTCCGACTTGAATAAAATTAAAACCCATTATGGAATAGTTGGTAAAAAAGGGTCTCATATAATTTGAAAATATATTGAAAATTGGCATAGTTAAAATTTTTTTTCTCAAAAATTTCGGATGGCAGCTATATGATATAGTCGTCCGATCCGGCCTGTTCCGACATATATAGTAGTGAGAGCATATAGAAGACTATATGCAAAGTTTCATTTAGATAGCTTCAAAACTGAGGGACTAGTTTGCGTAGAAACGGAAGACAGACAGACGGACATGGCTAGATCGGCTCAGCTTTTGATGTTGATCAAGAATATATATGGGGCGTTCCACGCAAAATTTGCCACCAAAATTTTTTTTCCTTCTTAAATTTTTTTTTTTTTGGTTTATTACTTGAAAATATTTGATACGTATTTTTTTATTTCAATCTGATACTTGGAATTTTCGAGAAATAATTTTCTAAAGTTTCCCGTTTTTAAAAAAGATACTTTTTTCAACCGCATATACTGAGAAAACTAATGAAGATACAACAATTTGTCCAAGACATGAGACGTGCGCCCTTTCCTTAGCTTTCCAATAAGTTAAACTAAAAAAAAAAAAATTTTTTTTTATAAAAAAAAAAATTAAACAAAAAAATAAAAAAATTTCAAATTTGGACCTAATTTTTTTAAAATTTTTTATTTTTAAAAGATAGCCTTAATGCTTGTTTAAATCCTGATTAAATTTCAGAGTGGAGAAATGAATACTTTCGGAGCAGTGAATTTTTGAATAACCGCTCGCATGGTCGGAGCCTTAAAAAGATACGAAATCAGTTTAAATTGATGGGAAATTATGGGAAAAAATTCGCAATTCGCGCTCGCGGTATGCTTTAACCACTCGAGCGGTGATTCAAAAATTCACTACCCCGAAAGTATTCATTTCTCCACTCTGAAATTTAATCAGGATTTAAACAAGCATTAAAGCTATCTTTTAAAAATAAAAAATTTAAAAAAAATTAGGTCAAAATTTGAAATTTTTTTATTTTTTTGTTAAATTTTAATTTTTTTAATACAAAAAATTTTTTTTTTTAACTTATTGGAAAGCTAAGGAAAGGGCGCACGTTTCATGTCTTGGACAAATTGTTGTATCTTCATTAGTTTTCTCAGTATATGCGGTTGAAAAAAGTATCTTTTTTAAAAACGGGAAACTTTAGAAAATCATTTCTCTAAAATTCCAAGTATCAGATTGAAATAAAAAAATACGTATCGAATATTTTCAAGTAATAAACCAAAAAAAAAAATATAAGAAGGAAAAAAAAATTTTGGTGGCAAATTTTGCGTGGAACGCCCCATATACTTTATAGGGTCGGAAATGTCTCCTTCACTGCGTTGCAAGCTTCTGACTAAAAGTATAATACATTGAAAGGGTATAACAACCTCCGCATATGTAATGAGATTTCCATTTACACCGTCGATTTTGAAGGTGGATCCAGGTTCAAGATCAATTCTGTAAATTAATTTATTAATTAAACACAAATAATTTTACTTACCCCATTATAATATTATACCCTTGCAGGGTATTATAATTTTAGTCAGAAGTTTGCATCGCAGTGATGGAGACATTTCCGACCCTATAAAGTATACCTACATATTCTTGATCAGCATCAAAAGCCGAGTCGATCTAGCCATGTCCGTCTGTCTGTATATCATATAGCTGCCATAGGGACGATTATTCCAGAATTTCGGTTTTAATTTTATGGAAATCGGACCAGTATATCATATAGCTGGCCTAGGAATTTATATAGCAATTCATTTAGTTTGTTCGCAACATTTTTTGCTCGCATCTTTTTTGCTCGCAACACTTTTCGCTTTCTTCTTCTTCTTCTACTTACTGCAAGGGTATTTAAACTTCGGCATGCCGAATTTAGCTCCCTTTCTTGTTTTTACCTCAATTCCGTGTTCTTGCAGCCCATACAATTCAGAATGCATAGTCAACAAATCAATTACTCGGCTATCAAAAAAGGTTCCAAAATATTCCATCGGCGTCATCAATTAGTCGCTTCTGCAGGCTTTGTCTTCTTTACAAACATCCTCTGGAGATAGAAATGGCCTTGATTTCTACTTAAGTTCTTGGGGTCAACTTTTTCAAAGCACAAATCTGAAAGTTTCCTTTTTGCGTTCATCCATGATCATATTTTCAAAAAGGCCAATCTCTATGAATTTTTTTTTTTCTAATTTCCTATCCAAATTGTTCTCTAACCATGTGGATATGGCTTTTTTATCTCATTTTCACTTTCATCATCAGTTGAAACATCCCATTCAAAGTTAACGATCCTTTCAATGTCTTCATTTGTCAATCCTTTCTGTTCCGGTCTCATATCTAAGTACAAATACATTTATTACCACAATGACCCACATAAAAATCTACTCCAATCCCCGTGTGTCTGTGCGTTTGTTAGTAACAAAGAATATTAAACCACGGCGAATACTGCATCTATACCGAATTACAGAAGCGTTATGGTAGTTTTTGGGAACAAGACGTGCCACAAAATTACAATGCACAAAGAGTGTAAAAAATCTAAAATGTTCGCTATTTTTGTCAAAATTCTAGAAAATGTAAGGGTCATATTTTTTGAAGGACCTCATTTATTTTGTATGGACAAATATGAAACATACCCCAAAAATTACCATTGAACAGATTAAGTGAGTCGACTTTGAAGAGTACACTACGATAATAAAATAAAACTTAAACCTGCTGTTTTACATGATTGGAAAAAACAGTGTGTGACCTTTTCTCGAGTTGTTCGGAAAATCGGCATCGGCGAACGACACATTTAAAAAAGTTTATAAATTCGACTCAAGCGTCCAAAACCTAACGTGTAAAACACAAGGGCTTCATAATAGCCGAAAGCGCCTGCCATTGTCGTTGACTTGAAAATAATGCATCAAACTAGCAACGATGTAGACACTAAAGAATGATTCATTAATATAATTAAAAAACTTAAATCCGTATTTTATTTCTGTTGTTGCGAAACTAGGGAAAGAGGTTTATATCGAGTATATACAAGTATATCTCGAAACTTCGGTGCTCTTGAAGATTTCCACTGCAATCAATTTAAACCAAAATTCAAGAGCACAAAAAAATTTGTATAAAGTATAAAGAATCAAGTAAATATAATTTAAAGTATGTATATATCACTGGCAATGCATTACGTCAAAAAGGTACCCTTATAAAACCGCCTTCTAGCAGTGGAGTCTCCTGTACCGGTAAGAATTATAAAATGTTATTGGTTACAGTGGAATCTATATTATGCAGTGTCCTCTTTTAAACAAAGGTTCAACACTGGCTTTAAATAATAATATTGTTCATACTAAACTTATGCATAATTGTAGGGGAAAGGTGGCAGTTGTGGACACAGTTTTCTTGTTCACTTATATATTTTTAACTGGAGCATATTATGCGGACAGGTGCATATCAATGGAAAGCTAGAGACCTTAGCTAACTAGTTTTTGAATAATTACTGTGGTATCTATTACTAAAAGAAAAATGTTTAAGTTTTTGTAAAATAGTAATTTTTGCCAATTTTAGATTTTAAGGGGGGTTTTGTACACCTTTTTAGAATGTGCTAAAATTAGGAAAGTATCAAGTTAAACGCAATCAAATGAGGAAAAAATGGAAGTTTATTCGTTTGTAAAGAAAGAAAAATACTACGCATGACATTATTCCCAATCAGAATCACAATTCGCGCATGTGAAATAGCTGGCACGCATGTCAGCACACTTCAAGTGCACGTGGCCGATCACAATCATTGCAGTGAACGGAGTTGGAGGCGGTAAATTTTTTTGGCAACAAACATCGAAGAAAATAATATAAACACCATTAAAATATATTTACTTATATAGCTGTACCTTTAATTCAATCAACGGCGATATTTTAAGATTTGTCAAACAAAAAATTAAGTGTCCACAACCCCCGACATTTAAGTGTCCACAACTGCCTCAAGCAGTCGTTTTAAAATCATATGAACAAATTTTTTATTGTGAAAATTTTGTCCAAACCCGGTGTGGAATCTTAAACATAACTAAATTTCACGTCAAAAAATCGATTGCACCCACCTTCTTAATTAACACACTTCACACGGTGACACTTTTAAAAACGTGCAATACAACTTTTGTGATTTTTTTCACGGTGGAAATTTTCTTTTTTCCAGGACACAAAGCAGATGCGTCCGTTTGTTGATGTTCCGTTTGGTATTCGGCACAAAACAATCGAGCTTCAATAGCGCACACATGACATTTGACAGATCCATATATCTGTCCTGTGTCAAAAGTTACACAGGGGTCTCCACAACCCCCCCGTGTCCACAACTGCCACCTTTTCCCTATTCATTTCTAGCTTTACAATACTGTAGTGTTCCTAAAAATAAATAAAGCAATGATTTTTATTTTATTCTATCATTCAAGTCATGTAGTTTCTATAAGTGTACTGTACAAGAAAACACTGTACTGTACAGTGTACTCATAAATAATTGTACAGCTATGTAAATGTTACTCTATTCACTCATATTCAATACTCAATACAGGAAAGAAAATACACCTAATTCTAGAATGAGTGATTATTTGCCGTTTTGGGTATATTTACGCAGAAGTCTAGTTCATATCATTTGATTTTATTTGTCACTTAAATGAAATAAAATATATAGGCCAAGATTAAATGCCTTTTTTCTCTGACAGTCAGACAGCGCTCATAGCGTTGAGTTCCTTCACGATCTCTTCTAGACTTGACGGGAACTGTTTCCAGCAGCTGAATGCCCTTGCCTTCAAAAAAGGCAACACCTTAAGGGCTTACAGGGGTCTTTTGAGTAAAAAAATGCAACATTTTTGAGATTTTTTTTCTTTGTTCAGTTATGACATATATTTTTCGGATAAAGTACATTTAAAAAAGTGGAGTTTGAACTTTAATTTCTGAAAATTTCAACTAAAAATATTTTAAATTCAGCCGATGGCAGCCATTTTACGAAGACGTTGTCGAGAAGAAGCGCCTTGCGGTGTCCCTCGTAACTCGATGTAGAACCAAAATTCAAGAGCACAAAAAAATTTGTATATCTGAAAGCAAAACTCCAAAGTGATTTCATTTTTGGACATGTTTTTCGTGACCCCAACGTTGCCCGAATATTTTTTTTTTCATTTCTAATTTTTTTATAACGTTTTAAAGCAAAAATTGGGATTTTCAGCAGTAAAAGTCGGCCATTTTGTAGCTGTAAAATCGAAAAAAAAAATAAAATTTCAAATCGAAGTCGTAAAAATTTACCGAATTCGATTACCGGAGGCATGGCTGCATATCTCCGTCAATTCTTCACCAAATTGCTTGCAATTTTAACAGAATACTCCTGAGACTTTGTACTTACTATCGAATAAAAAAATAAAAATTTTTGACCATTTTTGACCCCTGTAAGCCCTTAACGGTGGGTGCCAGGGCATGAAGGCCATATAGAAAACGAGGTGGCAGACTCCCTAGCTAAACGCGGGGCGATGGCACACTTAATCGGCGATGTTCCGTTCTGTGGACTATCGAAAGGACACAAAAGAGAACTGCTCAGAAAATGGGAAGAAGAGGAGATATATCGCCACTGGACCGACAGTGCAGGGCTGAGACAAGCCAAACCCCCAGATGACGCGATCAAAACGCATCATAAACCTAACAGAGCGAAATTCGCACTGTAACAGGCTACCTAACGTGTCACTTCAACCATAAGAAATTAAAACTTTCAGAAATCGACACCTGCAGATTCTGTGAGATGAAGCAAGAAACATCAGAGCACATTCTATGTGAATGCCCCTCGCTTAGCAGACATCGACTTCAACATCTAGGAGGTGAACTTATTCCCCCCTACAGGATTTGGGAACAAATAGACCCTACCAAAGTGCTCTCTTTTATTAGAAGCCTAGGTATAGGGACCCTAATCCTACAGGCCGACACAAAAGATCTAACATATGGTCGCAGTGCAACAAGGCTCTTGTAATAATAATAATAATAATAATGCTCCAGTAATCTTAATTTTTTTACGATTTCGATTTGCCCAAAATCTTTCGATTTTGTTTTTAGGTACAATGGTTTCTTATTGATTTTTATTGCTTGATTTGTGCTTTCCCCTGAAACTAAAGCTAATCGTTCATTCGAATTAAAACAAATAATGTTTTTATACATACATTTTCAGACATGAAGTTAACTTAACACAGCTGTTTAAGCAATTTTCCACACCATAGGGCTGCCACATTTTTCACAGTTTTAATTCCAATCCTTTAAATTAATTAATGAATTCATTTATATTTTATAAGGAATTTACATACCTAGCTTCTTCGTTTCAACAACAGTGTGTCAGAAATAATATGTTTATAAAATAACTCCATGCCAGAATGATCTTGTGGTGATGTGGAATAAACATTAATAGTCCATTGAGTAAACTATTTTTTGATTTGATATAAAAAAAAGGCATTTACTTTTCATGTCGGCCAAAGGAGCCCGTTTTACAAACCGCAAACAAATTTTACGAATTCGAAAACCAGAGCACCGATTTTGCGAATTCGATTACCGGAGCATACCTGAATATATAATACTTAAATTTTTATACATATGTGTTTTTTAACTATTAATTTTTTAAGTTAAACATAATAAAAAATATATAAATTAAAAATGTTATAAACAAATTGTTCAAACCCTGCTTAAAAATCTTTTGTGCATTGTCAGATAGGTTTTAAGCATTCATTGATGAAAGCACCATTATCTGAAATCATCCTCTTTAAGTGCGAACGCTATTTCCGGCTTTATGACTGTAAGTGCATATAAAAAGTATTAGGAAACCGGCAGAAAACGCTTAAAATGCTTGCTGGGGTGAACACGTTCAGACTTTTTTTTTCTAAAAAAAAAACAACTCACTCTCTTAATGCTCAACGCTTTATGCTCATTGACTAGTTCCTCAGTTACACTTAACAATTTCATTTCATATTTAGATTATTTATAAAATAAGTAATATTAAAAGGAATGTCCGTACTTGTGGTACGGTTCTATCTGGGGACATCATGCACAGTATCCCCAGCTCAGTGCGACAATCATCGCTATATCTGCTGACATGAAATAATTAAATTACACCTTAAGCTTTTTGAAATACTATTTCAAATGCCTAAAATCGCAACATTTTATTAGAAATAATTGTATATCAATATTTAAGTTAATCATCAGTTAGAATAAAAACTTTACACGGCTATTTTTTCCTTCCTTCACCAAAAAATATCATATATTATCTCTATATGGGGCATTCCACGCAAAATTAGCCTCCAATTTCTTTTCCTTCTTAAATTTTTGTTCAGTTTATTACTTGAAAATGTTCGATACGTATTTTTTTATTTCAATATGATACCTGGAATTTTTGAGAAATAATTTTCTAAAGTTGCCCGTTTTTAAAAAAGTTACTTTTTTCAACCGCATATACTGAGAAAACTAATTAAGATACAAAAATTAGTCCCAGGCATGAAACGTGCGCCCTTTTCCTTAGCTTTCAAAAACGTTACACTAAAAAAAAATATTTTTTTTAAATTAAAAAAGTTAAAATTTAATAAACAAATACAACAAATTTTAATTTAAACAAATTTGTTTTTTTTTTAAATTGAAAAAAGTGTTTTTGTGTAGCTTGTGTTAATCCTGGTTAAATTGTAGAGTGGAAAGATGAATACTTTCGGAGCAGTGAATTTTTAAATCACCGCTCGATACACAATAAACTAAACAAAAAGCCGGAATAAAGCCTTAGTAGCTATGGCCACTCTTCCCCCTCTAGCTTTAGTTTCTTAACTTTAGGCAAACAAAATGTAAAATAAAATAAATAAATAAAAATTATATTAATGGTTTAATGAGAGCTACATATAAATTTCCTAAAGGCTGCATTCGTGCTGTTAATGGACTTACTGCCTTTTTGAAAAACGGTGATATTCAGTGGATTTTTGTTCAGTGGAAAGGTCTATAAAATGTATTTCAAGTTTGGGCAGTGGCCGAACGTAAATTTTTTGTTTTTACATATACTTATTCTGATGTGTACTTATAAAACGCCAGAAAGCACATCAATTTTCAATAGCTTCACGTTCTTCTTTGCTGAGACTTCCAATGTTATTTGATAGAATGGTTGCAATACTGGAATTACTTTACCAATCTTTCATAGTCAAGAGAAAATCTATTTTCAGAGTCGATAACGTGTCGATGCTGGTTCCCCAAATTTTCAAAACGATTCAAAATTTATCTAAACGTCTTTTGGCACGTATTAATGACAAAAATTAACGAAGCTATTTAAATAGAACGGATCTGAGCAGAGTGGACAGAACATTTGGAGTTGGTAACCAACTCACTCATAAGCAACCCAACCTATCCTACATGAAGATTTCTGCTGATAATGAAATGATTTTGGACTGTTTTTATTTTTGATTTGTCAAAATTATTTAATCGAACTATTACCAGAAGCGAATTAGCAGCTCCAATTTCGTTTGCAAAAGAAAGCTTCAATAGATTTTTATGCCGGATTTGCACTCCAGTGTCCAGTCCATATACGTATGTACATATGTTCTTGACTAGAAGTCAAATACGTACAAAAATCCTTAGATAGTTTTCTTGGTCTCAACTTTGTTTCTGAACCAGAATGAGTCAATCTGGTTGGCGAACATATAAATTCGTCTAGCCAAAAAGTTATTTGATCTATCTTTTATCTATCTTTTATAGGTATTAAAAAGCTCTTTCAAACTTCACTGTGCCCAATGCGTTATGGAAACTATTTTGCTCGCTCTAGCGATCAATTCTGGCAAGATTCAAAAGGTTTTGCACGCAGCGCACAATGGGGCAAAGGATACAGATACTAACAATAATAAAATTTTTGATGACAACGGATAGTTAAATCGGTAAATCGGTTTAGTATTTAAGAAGTTACACGTGTTCAAAGTTGAACCTCTTTTGGGTTGAAAAAAAGTAGTGCGTTTTTTAGAAAAATTCTGACTTTGCAGTCGATTTTTTGGTAAAATATGTAACCGACCGGCTTGGTTATGGTCTCTATCGAAAGGGTCATCTCGGTAAAACCAAGGTAGAATAAAATTATAATATCTTTTGCACGTGCAGCCATACCTGTTTTACCGAAGTTCTAATTTTCACCTATTTTTCAACTATGATGAAATGTCAAAAATAGGATTTTGGTGGATTTGGATTTGGTGCTGTTCTTGAATATGTTCTTTATCATATTCAAAATAGATCGGCTGCCCGAAACTGCCTGTACGAATTTCCAAAGCAAAAGATACTTTCAACTCAGCTTAAAAATCGCGCGGCTTCATACAAATTCTGCTACAAGCACAGTCGCTGCGCAGTACAAAATTGTATGGCGGGCATACTATTTTCCCTGTATTGGCGGCCTGTTTTTCAATTCCTGACTTTGTAAGGACACTTAATGATTTGAAATAAATTTAAAATTATTAATTATTCTTCAAAAATATTAAATGATGTAAAATTTAATGATTATTTTGAACAAAAAGTGCACAAATGATTGAAAACTAGTCAAAAATTTGGTCGTAAAAAATTTTTTTTTTTTCTTTAAAATGTATTTTTTGTTTTGTTTTTAAAACATTAAATATTCACCATATTAGAATTTTCAGAGAAAACAAACGAAAAGTATTTTTCGAAATTGGAAAAAATCTCAGAAAACTGGCTCAAAAAACATTAATTTTGGAGTATAAAATCTACTATTTATCACACCATATAGTATGAGTAGTATAGTATAGTATAGTATAGTATAGTATCGAGAGGTAGTAAAACTACCTTTCATTTAAAAAAAATTATGAAAATATCTCAACTGGTTCAAGAGTTATGATTTTTGTAACCCTAAAGTATATAATGCGCTACTGTGCAGCGTCAGCCCTTGTCGCTAAGGTTGCCTTGGATCGCTCAGGCCTTCAACTTTATTATGATTTCTAGTGACTCCAACTGGTAGGCACCGAAGTAATGTAGTCTGGTGTAGTCGTAGAGCTGGCCTGAAGCAGAGCAAATACTCAGATATCTCCTGCTCGGTAGTTTCCTTGCAGCTTCTGCAGCTCGCGTCATGTGTCAGTTCATTGTTGCGTGCGTTCCAATAGCCCAATGTCCTGTGTGTCCTTGTTTTCCGGCAGCTTGAAATGGTCGTAGATCTTTGACTGGACCAAGTTTAAGAAGACCGCCCTCCTCGGGCTAATTCATGTGCTCCTTGGGATGATATAGGATATATAATGAAATAGTGTATAATTATCACAATGATTGAACGCTAAGATAAGCTGAGGTTAATGTTTTACTGCCCTTTATACTAGAGACAACCCTCTGCGGTTTATTGTCCGTAAATAATGAGCGAAATTCAGAGAATCACCTTCCATATTCAGCGAAGACATACATAGAATATAGAATGCGTCATATCGATAGACATGGGGGTCATTAAATGAAAAAGCTCATTTACTTAAATTAAAAAATAGCGCGTTACCCCCAAGAATGCTAAGACAAACAGAAACCACTAATTAATTAAGTCACGTCAAGGAGAGACGAATTTAAAATATTTTTGGCGCCGCTACGCTCCGCTAAATACCTCGACGCGGAGCGTAGAGGATTTCATCGTGTCTCAACTAATTCGCATAGATACGGCTTCAAACTAATAGATCAGTTTCATATCAATCACAATTAATGAATATTGAACTGGTTTGGGCACGCACACACAGAGAGACCCCATCTTAGTCATAACGTGTGAGTAAGCATAACAAGTTTCTTGCAAGTCCAAATCGTGAAATCAGATGTCCAAGAAACTTCTGTGGGGAATTCGGTGGACGCTAGCTTAGAAAAACTCGAAAACACATTTCTTATTGAATTATATCATTTTGAGGGTATTAAAGATTCTTAAAAGTTTTTAAATTTGGCAATCAACTTAGCTACTACTGGCGTTAGCTTTTGAACTTTCCGAAATTAAATTGCCTAGGTATATAATAATAATAGAAAAAACTCGGCAAACCACTTGGGATTTTTTCACAACTTGTTTAAATAACACTACCTAACAGCAAAAAAGACCACCGGGTAATTTTGTGTCTGAAATCCAAATCTCAAAAACAGACTACTTTTCAAAAACAGGCTACTTCAATTTGGATCTATAGGGACAGTGTTTTTGAATTTCAATTTCAGCGAATACATCCCTTTTAAACAGAATAAATAAATATAAGGAAAAGTGCATATATTCAGCCATGCTCCGGTAATCGTATTCGGTAAATTTTTACGATTTCGATTTGAAATCGAAAGATCGGTGCTCCGGTTTTCGAAATCGTAACATTTTTACCGATTTGGAAAACGGGCACCTTTGTCTGCCCGAAATGAAAAGTAAATGCCTTTTTGTATATCAAATCATATCTAATTTACTAAGGGAAAAAAATAGTTTACTCAGTGGTCAATTGATGTTTATTCGACACCACCACAAGATCATTCTGGCACGTAGTTATTTTATTTAAAAATTTCTTCTGACCCCACCTCAAATTTGACAAACCAAATTTTGCCGTCGGCAACAAGCAATTACGATTTGGCCAGATGCCGATAATTAACTCGCCGAAAGTTATCGCGAAGGTTGCCATACTGTAGTAAAACGAAAGAGGCAGGTAAAAATCCTTATAAAATTTAAATGAATTCATTAATAAATTTAAAGGAGGGCAAATAATGCTATTTAGTTTAATTACTTTTATGGTGAGAATACAGTAAAAAAGTTATTGAAAACATCGAAATTAAGAATTCGAAAAATGGGCAGCCCTTTTGTGTGAAAATTAGCTTTAACAGCTGTTTACTGTTGACCTCAAACAGCTGTTTACCGACAATAGCAAAAATTTTACGAAAACCGGAGCACCTAAAATCGAAATCGTAAGATTTTGGCCAAATCGAAATCGGGAAAAAATTACGATTACCGGAGCATGCCTGATTGTCTTTAAAATTGGTACTATTACTACTTACTACTACTACTACTTATTATTTACAAATATTTCGATAATTGTTTATCACAAAAATCAATATTAGGAAAAGTGCATCTATTGTTTTTATACCCTTTCAGGCTATTATAATTTTAGTCAGAAGTTTGCAACGCAGTGAAGGAGACATTTCCGACCCTATAAAGTATATATATTCTTGATCAGCATTAACAGCCGAGTCGATCTAGCCATGTCCGTCTGTCTGTCCGTCCGTTTCTACGCAAACTAGTCCCTCAGTTTTTAAGCTATCTGAATGAAACTTTGCACATATGCTTCTATGTATATGCTCTCACTACTATATTTGTCGGAACGGGCCGGATCGGACGACTATATCATATAGCTGCCATAGGAACGATCGGAACATTTTTAGGAAAAAAAACTTAGGCAATTTTCATGAAATTTCAGACATGGCCATTTTGTAATATTTTAGAATTTCGGTTTTAATTTGATCAAAATCGGACCACTATATCATAAAGCTGTCATAGGAATTTACATATATATAAATTCATTTAGTTTGTTCGCAACATTTTCGTTCGCAACATTTATGTCAGTACCCGAGAAAACAAAAAAGTCTTACTTACTTACTGCAATGGTATTTAAACTTCGGCATGCCGAAGTTAGCTTTCTTTCTTGTTAAAATTGGTACTAGTTTAAAATACCAGAATATAAAAAACTTATTCAGACATGCTCCGGTAATCGTAATTTTTTCCCGCTTTCGATTTGGCCAAAATCTTACGATTTCCATTTTATTTCCTTCGGTTTTCGTAAAATTTTGTTTGAGGTCAATATTAAACAGCTGTGTAAGCTGATTTCCACACAAGAGGGCTGCCACATTTTTCACAGTCCTAATTCCGGTGGTCTCAATTACTTTTTTGTTCAATTTTGACCATTAAAGTTATACAATTAAATAGCATTATTTATAAAGAACATTAATGGCCCTGCTTTAAATTTATTAATGAATTCATTTATATTTTATAAGGATTTTTACCTGCCTGTTTCGTTTTACCACTGTATGGCAACCTTCGCGATAACTTTCGGCGAGTTAATTATCGGCATCTGGCCAAATCGAAATTGCTTGCTGCCGACGGCAAAATTTGGTTTGTCAAATTTGAGGTGGGGTCAGAAATACACTTTTTATAAAATAACTGTGTACGTGCCAGAATGATCTTGTGGTGGTGTGGAATAAACATCAATAGACCACTGAGTAAACTATTTTTTTCCCTTACTAAATTAGATATGATTTGATATAAAAAAAGGCATTTACTTTTTATTTCGGCCTGACAAAGGTGCCCGTTTTCGAAATCGGTAAAAATTTTACGATTTCGAAAACCGGAGCACCGATTTTACGATTTCAAATCGAAATCGTAAAAATTTACCGAATTCGATTACCGGAGCGTGCCTGATTATTTACAAGTATTTCGAAAATTGTTTCTTAATTTTTTACAGGGTATACAAATTTTAGTCAGAAGTTTGTAACGCTGTAAGGGAGTCATTTCCGACCTAGCCATGTCCGTATGTCCGTCCGTAAAACTAGTCGCCCAGTTCTAAACCTGGAAACTTAGCAGATAGTCGTCGGACTATTCCTACCATATAAGTTTAAACGGGCCAGAATGAGCGACTATATAGTATATGTTATTTTTTACATATTTTTTTTTATTATCAGGCATTTTCCGGTAATCGCAATCTTTTTTCGATTTCGATTTGGCCAAAATCATTCGATTTCGGTTTTAGGTGCTCCGGTTTTCGCTAAATTTTTGCTATCGTTTTGCTATCGGAATTTTAAATTTTTTTATTGATTCTTACTGCTTAATTTGTGCTTTACCCTGAAAAAATAGGTCATCGTTTACTCAAATTAAAACAAATAACGTTTTTATACATACATTTTCAGACATGAAATGAATTTTTATAAAATAACTACGTGCCAGAATGTGGTGTGGAATAAACATTAATAGACCACTGAGTAAACTATTTTTTCCCCTCAGTAAATAAAATATGATTTGATATAAAAAGGGCATTTACTTTTCATTTCGGCCTGACAAAGGTGCTCGTTGTACAAATCGAAAAAAATTTACGAATTCGATTACCGGAGCATGCCTGTATGCATTAATTTCGTTTTTAATCAGGCATGTAAATCGAATCGAATCGGTAATCGAATTCGTAAAATTTTTACGATTTCGATTTGAAATCAGGGGATTTGGTTTCCCTGAATATTTTTCACATAGATCTGTAATTTCAAGAGGTGGGTTTTTAAGAATTTTTTTCTGAAGACAAAGTATTCAAAAGTATGCCTAAAAGTATGCAGTTAACTATTCGGGAGAGGGAGAAAATCATCTTAAGGGGTTATATACATACATACATACCTTTTATTTTTTCAAAAAAAATCGAAAAATTTTTTTTTGCTGAATCCTAAAGTACAACTACTAAAGAACATTTTTCCAAATTTTCATAGAGATCCGAACAATAGTTCCATAGGAAAACAGCTTTTTGTGTCGCGGTTTGTCACACTCAACACACTCAACCTCGAACTTTAAATGCGATTATGTATCTCGAAATCGTATTTTTTTTACAAAAGTGCCTTTGCCGTGACTGCGATTCCACACGAACTACTCGATCGATCTTCTTTATATTGTTCGTAATAAATGTGCGCAGTTCGTTAACGATTCAGTTTTCATTGAAAAATTTTAATTTTTCAGATCAGAATTTTTGAATAAAATTTTTAGAGCTCGAAAAATAAACTTTATAAAAAAATCGTTACTGTTTACAGAAAAAAGTAAATATTCTTTAAAATAATCGTTCTCAAACTAGAAACAACTTTATACTAATGAAATTTTTTCTGTATTTTGATTTCGGTTGACCTGCTGAACTTCAATCATAGTCACCGCGAGCCGCTTTAAAAAAATGGTTTTGATAGAATCGCCATAACTCCGTGAATTATTTATATTTTTTCAAGAACAATAGCTTGCTTTTTTCATCAAAATATGCACAATCAATAAATAATAACACGTGTGTAATAAAATGACCGCTACACATTGTTAAAAAAATCCAAAGTTTCCTCAATTTTTCCGCTGAAAAACGTATATAACCCCTTAATATGAAAAAAATGTATAAAATCGTGAAATAGCCGCTCAGACACATTGTAATCAAAGCTCAGTGCATCGATATTTAAAAAAAATTTCGCGATACTGGTGAATTCACCACAGCACGAAAATATCGTGTTATCAGGAGAACGAGCCTGCAGAATCGCTTGAAAAATGCAGCGGAGATAGCATCTGTGGTACGGGAACAATTGGCCAAGGATGTCACGAGTGCTATTTTCAGATGAGTCCAAATTTAATCACATTGGACCTGATGGCTCTTGCAAGGTTCGCCTTAAAAAGGGCAAACGATATTTTGAAAATTGCTGTGTGAGCACTGTTTAACACTCAGTTTACATTATGATATCCAAATATAAAAGTGAATCATGTTTAATGATTCAAGGTATCGTGAACGCGGAAAAATATTAAGAAATAATTTTAGGTGGAGTTGTGCCTAGCATTGAGACAATATGTAATAAAAAAAAAAAAAAAAAAAGTTTTTTTAAGGTAATTCTGCACATTACATTGGGCTCAACCTCTATGTAATTCATTGGGCTTTTGTAATTCAACAGTTGTATTCTTTAATTTTAACGTTCTTCTTAATCAAGATATGATTTTTAAGGAAAAATTGGGCATTAAATTAGATTAGATTGGGCATTAGATTGGCCAAGAAACAGCTTTTACCTCAACCCAATTTAGAATGTCTGGGCCCGTATGGCAGCGAAAATTAAAAGAAGGAAGCCTAGATAAATTGCAGATTTCAAGGAAGTTATTGAGAAAGTATGGTTCGAGGAACTAACGGTGGAATATTTAAGAACTCTGTACAATTCGATGCTCAATACGTTAAAAGCAGTAATAAGAGCAAAAGGGGCTACAACAAAGTACTAATTTAATTTTTAACAACAATATTTACAAAATATACATTAGATTATATAAAATTTAGAATACTTTTGGAATAAAATATTATTTGTTAAATTAATGCATTACCATATTTATTATAATTGTTTTTCTTTAAGGTGGTTATAGTTAGGAAAATGAATAAAATTAATATGGGTCTGGACAAATTTTTTGTGCATCAAGTTAGCAATTTTGGAACTTTAAACAATAAAAAAAATTTTTATTTTCCAAAGTTGCCCTGCTAAGTTTATGCACATAGTGCACACGGCACACAACGGCATACACTGGCAGTTGAGGTACTTTTCAAAAATCATAACTCCTGAACCAGTTGAGATATATTCATAATTTTTATTTTAAATGAAAGGTAATTTTAGTACCTTTCGATTAAGTGGTGTGATAAATAATAGATTTAATACTCGAAAATTAATGTTTTCTCAATTTTTATCCAATTTCGAAAAATACTTTTCTTTTCTTTTCTCTGAAAATGCTAATATGGTGGATATTTAATGTTAAAAAAAAAAATAAATAAATAAGTTTTAAAGAAAAAAATATTTTTTTTTATCCATTGCAGGACATCGGAAAAATATCGAGAGTTTAAAAGAATTAGCCGGCGCACAGTGGCGCATTAAATAGTTTAGGGTTGCAAAAATCATAACTCTTGAACCAGTTGAGATATTTGCATAATTTTTTTTTATATGAAAGGTAATTTTAATACCTTTCGATTAAGTGGTCATACTATATGGTGTGATAAATAATAGATTTTATACTCGCAAATTAATGTTTTTTGAGGCAGTTTTCTCAATTTTTATCCAATTTCAAAAAACTCTTTTCGTTTGTTTTCTCTGATAATGCTAATATGATGCGTATTTAATGTTTTAAAAACAAAAAAAATTAAAAATTTTAAAGAAAAAAAAAATTTTTTTTGTTGACCATATTTTTGACTAATTTTCAATAATTTATGCACTTTTTGTTCAAAATAATCATTCAATTTTACATCATTTAATATTTTTGAAGAATAATTAATCATTATACATTCATTTCAAGTCATTAAGTGTCCTTCCAAAGTCAGGAATTGGAAAATAAGCCGCCAATACAGGGAAAAATGTATGCCCGCCATACAATTTCGTACTGCGCAACGACTGTACCAGAATTTGCACGAAACAGCGCATTTTTTACGCTGAGTTGAAAGTATCTTTTGCTTGGGAAATCCGGGGTGGGACGTCGGGGGACCCGATCTTTTTTGAATATGATAAAGAATATATTCAAGAACAACACCTCATATGCCAAACACAAAATACACCAAAATAACATTTTTGACATTCCATCAAAGTTGAAAAATAGGTGAAAATTAGTACTTCGGTAAAACAAGTATGCCTGCACGTGTAAAAAATATTATAATTTCATTCTACCTTGGTTTTACCGAGATTTGATGACCCTTTCGATAGAGACCATAACCATGCCGGTCGGTTACATATTTTACCTAAAAATCGACCGCAAAGTCAGAATTTTTCTAAAAAACGACATGCTTTCTTTGCAACCCAAAAGAGGTTCAACTTTGAACACGTGTAACTTCTTAAATAATAAACCGATTTGAATAATTTTTTGGATTCAACCCTTTTGAACTATTACCTGTCGAATGCAATAACAAATTTTACGATCCGTTGTCATCAAAAAGTTGATTTTTGCAACCTATCTGTATCTTTTGCGCCATTGTGCGGCGTTTTCAGTTAGGGTTGTTGATAATATATCAAAATATCAATACATCGATATTTTTTCTGAAAATGATATATTTATATCGTGATATTTTTTTTGCCCAAATATCGGTTTTGCGATATTTTTTGGAGCAATTTTTTGATATTTTCCCATAACACCTCCATTGGAAAAGACTTGGACGATGAGAACAAGGAGAGCAAGGAGCTTAAATTATATTTTAGCTTGCCCCAAGCTGCATGGGAAAGTAATCCAATCGAGGTATGGAAAGGCCACAAGTCAACAATGCCGGGCCTTTACCGCTTGACCTCATGGCTTGATAACTCCGGGTAGCTCAGTGCCTTCAGAGCGGCTGGCGTCCGCTATAAAATGTGTAGTGTGCATTCTGGCATTAATATATGAAATTTATTATTATCTGTATTTTTATCCGTATTATTATTATTATTATTATTATTATCTGTATTAGAAATCCATGAATTTAAATAAAAAAATGAAGTTAATAAGAAACTTTTATATTTTTATTGTGGGGAAAACAAATTTTTTTTGAAAAAAAAAAATCAAAAATATCAAATATATCGATATTTTGTTGTGATATTTTAAATATCGTATCGATGGTATTTTTTTAATATCACGACATCCCTAGTTTTCAGACAAGAATGTCAAAGCTCGGTTAAAAAATATGTTAAAAATCAATTGAAATCAAACCAATTTGACCATTGACGATTAAAAAAGGATTTTCTGGTCTTAAGCTAGGTACTAACATAAGCTAAATTTTCTTAAAGCGGCTTTAAGAAAGACCCTCGCTATATTGCTATATATTTCGCTCGGGAACCAGTGTGACCAAGTATCTTAAGGAAAAGGAGGAAAAAGGCGGAAAACGCGTAAATGGGGTCATACTGACATGTACGCACAGCTGTTTTATGTAAACGAACTTTATAAAATTAAATTATAATGAACAGGAACGGATTCGATATTGGAATACTATTTATTTATATATTCGCCATTAAATAGCTCAAGGCAAATAACAGGAGGCACCACCGCCGCCGCCGCCCACAGACGGAATTTTTTTCTTATTTAAAATGTCTTTTGTGAATTAAATCCCATATAATAACCCTTATCATTACGGCTGTTATAGAAATAAACTTTTCCTGGCCAATGTTTTTATTTTTTGAATTTCCCACCACATCATATAAATTTATTTATTTTGAAAGCGAAATCACTGCTGTTTTGTTTCCTGATCTGGCAACGCTCTTACCCATTTCGCTAGCTAGATTTATCTTATGTTAGTACCCGAGAAAGCGAGGTGTCAGAAAATTCTTCTTCTTTTTTTCGCTATGGTTTTATTATATGGAGTTTGGCCGCTTTAAGAAATTCTAGCTTATGTTAGTACCTAGCTTAATGAGTCTAAATTTTAACTGTTTTTAGAGTGATGGACATTCTTGTCGGAAAGCTTCTTGCGCGAAGGTGGCGCCACCTATGAAGATTTTGAGTATGGTACGCTGATGGTCCCTCTATTCTTGATCGATTGCCAAAATCACATTATTTGGTTAACTTTAAAAAAATGGGTTTTGGCCAACAAAACTGGTCGTCTGAACCATAGTGCTATGGCTGATTGTTAAAGTTTGACTACATGCTAATGGGTTCTATATTTTAGATTACGATACATGTGAAAAAAAATGTCAACTGCAGCAGCATATGGCTACTGCTCTTCACAAGAGGTCCAAAGCAATAAGCATTAACAAAGACGAAACTCAAGATAATGCAACAATTCGGACCGGTAGCATTTCAAATAATGAATTCAAAATGGATTTATGTGAAGCGTTGCACAATGGGCGGAAAGATAATAATAATAATAATCGTGTTACCTATTACCTGTTTTACCGAAGTACTAATTTTTCACTTTCAACTTTGAAGGAAAGTAAAAAATGAGATTTCACTGGATTTTGGGTTTGACGTACGAGGTGTTGTTGCGCCCCGACCTGCCACCCCTAATTTCCAAAGCAAAAGATACTTTCGCGGCTTCGTGCAAATTCTGCTATAAACACAGTCGCCGCGCAGTACGAAATTGTATGGCGGGCATACATTTTTCCTGTCTTGGCGGCTTGTTTTTTAATTCCTGACTTTGAAAGGACACTTAATGATTTGAAAAGAATGTATAATGAATAATTATTCTTTAAAAATATTAAATGATGTAAAATTGAATGATTATTTTGAACAAAAAGTGCATAAATTATTGAAAATTGGCCAAAAAGAAAAAATTAAAAATTTTTTTTTTTTTTGTTCTGGAAAATTTTCTTTTTTATTTTGTTTTTAAAACATTAAATATGCACCATATTAACATTTTCAGAAGAAACAAACGAAAATGATTTTTCGAAATTGGATAAAAATTCAGAAAACTGGCTTAAAATACATTAATTTTGGATCAAATCTACTATTTATCACACCATATAGTATGACCAATTAATCAAAAAGTACTAAAATTTCCTTTCAAAATTTCCTTTCCTTTACACGGGACCACAAATACCAGATGAAGCGTTTTTATTGTCCTGAAAACAATTGAATGAGGTAAACAACGCAACAATTTCTCGATTTGTAAATGCATTCGTTTATTGTGGGCACACGGAAATGATGCAAAAGTTTTGCTCCTGATAACGGATGCTGCGGCATATATCAAAAAATATATCAAAGCTGGCAAAAATGTAAAAATATTCTATCCGAATCTCATACACTTAACAAGTTTTGCACATGGCTTAAATTTAATAGCAGAAAAATTAAGAACTTTGTTTCCTGACGCAAACTCTTGTATAACCTGTGTAAAGAAAATATTTAAGATAGCCCCAATAAGAGTGCAACGCTACAAACAAATCCTTGATATTGAATTACCACCAGAGCCAATTATAACCAGATGGGGAACATGGTTAAATGCGGCTTCATTTTATGCAGATAACATGGAAGGAATAGCAAAGGTAAGATTACGTTTATGTCGATAAGTAACTTCTTAATAATAATTAAAAATATTGTAAACTTTGCATTGTAGGTGCTTAAAACACTAAATCCAGAAAATGCGGAATCCATAAGGCAGGTCAAAGATCTTATACAAAATCCTCAGCTATGTATATCGGGGTTTTATATTTATAAAATCCAAATTTCAAAGAGTTACCGAAATTATTACTTCCTTGGAAGCGAGGGGACAATCACTGGCAATGTCTATGAATTTATTTAAGGAAGCCGAAAATATTGTCAAAAACATATCAGGGGACTTGGAAAGGAGGTAAACCAAAAATGGTTTTAAATAGAAATCCTGACTTTCCCATTATTTCATCAATACATAATATTTTAAATTTTGATGACGGATGGACACGTTAAAAATCAAAATATTCGGGTCTGTTCCAGTTTCCACTTCCGCAAAATTTCCCAGACCTGTTTTAGTTTCCACTTCTGTCAAATTTACTTGGATTCGGATTTTCCTCTGTTAAGTCTCTATTAACTTCCGAGCGAAACCACTTGGAAACTTTCCGACTGCCATTGGGCCGGAGGTTTCAGATCCGAATGAACAGAAATAATTATTTCTTTATCTAATGGTTTAGGGACATTACTGCATAACTGAATTAGCTAAAGGTACCATACTTGATTTTAAAATAATTCGGTTCGTTTCTAAGCTTTCACAAATTCCAAATCCGCTTGTTTTAGTTTCGGAACGGAAACAAATTTTGGATCGTAGAGTGGCTTGATGGGCAAATAATCAGAGAAATAAATAATCAGTGAGATTTCGCATACTAAAAATTCAATTTTTACGGCCAAAAACGCGTGTACTATTGATTTTATGCAGTGAATCAGTACCCCATTAACGTCTTTAGGTTGAAAACTAGAGCGGGCCAAAATTTATTCAGCCCCAAATTCACATAACTCTGTCAAAACAAACGCAGCGGCCAAAGAGGAAATGTAATATGGGAAACTCGAAAATGTTAAAGGGAAATATGAAAATGTTATCAAATTCACTTCCGAGTGGAAACTGGAACAGACCCAATTATCTCAAAAATCGGGTTTACTATGTATTTTGAGATGAGTTTATCATAGGCATACTTTGCATATATTTTGCATATCTTAAGCATATGCATTTTATGAAAATATGCATAAAAAATATATGTATATTCAACGAAATAAATTTTTGTGTTATCGGAATTTAAATATCTTAATCACTTAACCCTCTCAGCCCATTTGTTGCCTATAGGCAACATTATAGAAATAAGCCTCAGTTACCTGGAATATAAATTTTTTAGCTTCGCGCTTTTTCTCAACATCTTCCTCGATGTTTTCTGCAACAGTGCAGTTGTATGAAAAAAAATTGTTCGCGGGAAAAGTGTTGGTAGAATAAAAATTATTTGTTTTTATTTTATTCAATAAATATTTATTGTATTGGAAAACTAGGTGAGAATTATAAATATATAGGGGTAAGTAAATTATTTAAAAATAAAAAAATAAAAAAAGTGCATAGTTTGTCTACAAGAATTTTGTGAACATTTTGTTGCAACATCCTGTAACTATCGAACCAGGACACCAAGGACCTGAAATTTTCGTCAGTTCATCTTTGAATAAAGCCAAATACATATCTGTTAAAAAAATGTTTATCTTGGCTAATTTTAGATATGGGCTAAGAGGGTTAAAAATATTCAAATATGCAAATTCCGAGGTCTAGTCATCATTATTAAGCTTAAGCTTTAAGGGAAACGGGAAACATCAAAAGTATTTTTAAGGGCAAGATAAACTTTTACTTGTATTCTCCTTTATCTTGATCTTTTCGAAGTAAATATTCCTTTAGTATCAGGAAAAGTCCTCCAGTCCTTGGCATAATTTTATCATTCCTTCCAAACACTGCCAGAACAATACACATTTCGGCTAAACATTTTTTTTTTTGAGTTCTTCAACATACAGGGTGGGCCATTTAAAGAGGAAGCATCGTGCATCCCAATAACTTTTGACAGAATTGTCAGATCGACTAATAAGATACTGTGTTGGAAGCTTCATTTCAAGACCATTTTACCATGGAACAGTACACACCAAAAGAACGCTTTGAAATTGTTCAGCTTTACATTCAAAATAAATTCTCGATTGTGAAAACCAAACGTGCGTTTCGTTCGAAAAATTTTGTGATGCCCATTGTTCGTGAAAATGGTTTTATGGCTTTTGGTTTCAACAGGACTGTGCAACATGCCATACAGCTCGACTAACAATCGATTTGTTAAGATCATTATTCCCCGGACGAGTCATATCGAAAAACGGTGATTTTGACTGGCCCCCGAAATCACCCGATTTGACGCCACCAGACTTTTTTTTGTGGGGCTATTTGAAATCCAAGGTATATAAGCTAAGGACCATAACTCAGCTCAAAGATAATAATCGCCGCCATATCGACCGATACAGTGGCCAAAACGAAAGCGCTGAAAAAAGGGCACATTTTGAACTCAAGGCCAAAGGTGGTCATTTACGCGATATCATTTTCAAAAAATAGCTGTAACAAATCTCCTTGAACGAAAATAAATGATAATCAAAATGAAAATAAACAAAAATGTTTTTTTCATATTTTTTTTTCAGAAACAAATGCTACCATTTTAAATGGCCCACCTTGTATAATGACCTAAACACAAACTGGCTATTTTATTTTATCCAAAAATATTTGCTTAAATCTTATTGTAGAAATTATACTTAATTTTGCGTTTACTTGTGTTAAATTTCCTCAGATAAACATCTGGGTGGTATTTTGACTAAGCCCCTGCCCGGATCCCGAATTATTCCACTAAGAAATTATTGTGTCTTATTAGGTAATGTGGAGTTGAAATATTATAAGTGTACCTATACATTTTCTTAAATTGCAAATTATAATCAATTAATTTTTAATGAAATGAATACTTTATATATTTTTTGTTTTTTTCATTTAGTATAGTATACATATATAAAACTTATTTCAAATAATTACCAAATGAATATTGTTTAATTTTATTGGTCTGGTGGGGCTTTATCTGGGTTTTCCAATCCATTTCAACAAAATTTATTTATAAAAAGCAAAACATTCGAAAATTGTCAAAATTCTACACGTAATATTGCCGATAAGCTTAATATTAGCAATTTTTTTTGTGGCCCTGTCTATACGACATTAAAAATTCGAGGAAGGCCTCCGTATTAAGTCCTACGTTGCCTTATTTGTTTGTTTTGCGTCCAAGGCGGTTCACTTAGAAATCGTGTCATATTTAAGCACTGATTCCTTTTTATTGGCTTTTTAAAGATTCATTGGTCGACGAGGATGTCCGCAGACGGTACATTGCGACAACGCGAGGAACTTCGTCGGAGCGAGTCGCCACTTCCTGGTTCTTCGCGAACGGATCGAGGAGCAGGCGGACGCAATTCGCGAGTTCGCATCAAGAAGCGGATGCGAATTTGCGTTCGCACCCCCTCGGGCTCCGCACATGGGCGGACTATGGGTGGCAGGTGTCAAAACTGCAAAGCACCTCCTCCTACAAGCGGTGGGCAGCGCGATCCTCAACGCGGAAGAGCTGGGCACAGTCCTCGTCGGGATCGAGGCCGCAATGAACTCGCGGCCCCTCGGAGGTCTCAGCCAGGACCCAAGCGACGGAGAGGCGCTAACTCCCGGACACCTGCTGACAGGCGGGCCCCTCGTCGCAGCACCTGCACTCCGGACCCCGGACCAGGCGGGTGTCAGTTGCTTGCGGCGCGCCGCGGCGATGGCGGCTTGTCTCGTCAGTCAGGGAAACGTTCTGGCGGCGATGGTCCCGGGAATATGTCCTGGGCCTTCAAAGTGGCACCACCCGCAGGACAACGTCGAAGAGGGACAACCTGTCGTGGCAGAGGACAACCTGACGGATCGTCGCGACGCACGCAGGACAGGACGGCATGGTCAGGGTCGTCGATCTTAGGAGGAGCGATGGAGCTATCTTTCGGAGGGCGATCCACAAGCTGGCGCCGCTGCCAATTTGTTGAAGCCGTGGAGGCGTTCAACGGGGCCGGTGTTGGCTGAATCCATATTGTCGGTTATTGTTTATTGTTTGTTGTTTATTGTTGGCATGTACATATAAAGAAGGAAAAAACTTGAAGTCTAGTGTATGTTAGTTTAGGGCGAATGCGGGAGCATAATAAAGCTCTCTCTCGCTTTTTGCGAATTCGCCACGCTTTCGCCAACCTCTGTTAAGCTGGGCCTAAGTAATATAAGTTACTTAATGTTACTTATAATGTTAATATAAGTTATGTCGAAAATTGAATTGAACTCGAGCACACGCATCTTTTTCGTTCGTCGTCGTTTGCCAAATTAAAAACAATTATTTCTTGCCACCGACGTTTCGGTTGATATTTTTAATAAACTAATTAAAAACTTCAGGTGGCAATTCCCTACTAGAATCTCATACCCGGTTTCCTCAAGAAATCTTCACAAATCTTCCGCATTTTTAATTTTTATGATTCCTATTCGAAGTTTCAAAGCCTTCTCAAAAGTTTTCGATTGGGTTTAAGCCCGGAGACTGATCTAGTCGATTGCTATTTGATGTTGATATTTCCCCACTACAAGCCCATTTCATCTCGCTAATTCCAATGCAATATGAAGTCTCTTCATCACCGCCTCAAAAACTGTGCTAACCTAGATGGTTCTCTCAGAGTTCTAAAGTCCCATTATCCACAAATTGGGGGCCCCGTTTATGTTCAATTCTCTCGTAATATGTAGTTTCAGTAATCAATTAAGTTTTCGAACGATCTGGCGATTGGCCAAGATGCGGCTTATCCCAGAGGTGGGGCTGCCACCAAGCATCTACGGTGTTGTTGTTTGTCGTAGAAAAGCGAACAGTCTGTTTGGTAACGCGTCAGCCCTGCTGGGTGTTGTTGCTGATCGCAGAAAAACACAGGGTGCGCGCGTTTGGTTATAATATGTGAGTGACCCCATTTTTTCCATATCGCTTGGAGAGGGGGTTGAGGCGGTGGGGAAAGAGGAAGTTGTCGAAGATGGTTTCAATAAGAATTTTTGATGGAATCATACTTTCTAAAAGCTAGAAAAGTATTTCATGGATGGGTTTGAACTCACGATCTCGTGTTTGACAGGTAGTTGCGCTAGTTCCACTACACTACTACACTCATACAAATAAAAGGAATTTATTAAAAAACAAGAAAGAAAGCAAACTTTGGCACGACAAAGTTTGTATTCCCTTGCAGCTTAAAATCTAATCTAATAAATTAAAATGAAAAGAAAAACTAACAGGAATTATATAAATCATTTATACATATTATGAAATTCGTTTTTAATATTTTCTTATTCATATTACATTTTCAGTTTTACAGTGACAGATTTACATTCACAGTTTTGAATTTTCCTCTACATTTATTGATCGATTCTATGGTAGCTATATGAAAAAATTTTTAAAAATTATAATTAAAACCAAAAGTATAAAATAATATATATTAGATTTATCTCTGAGTATATTAAAATATGTTGAAAATCAGCGAAATTAAATATTTTTTTTTTCGATAAATTTCTTGATCGTTGATTAAATTAAAATCAAAATTCTAGAATAATACAAAATGGGCATGTCTCAAATCATTATAATTTTAGTCAGAAGTTTGCAAAGCAGTAAAGGAGTCATTTCTACCAGTCTAGTCGATCTAGCCATGTCCGTCTGTACTCCTTCAGTTTTAATGCTGAATGGAATCTGAATAGAACTTTTGCATAAAAAAAGTTAGAATATTGTCTACGTTTGTAATGATTCTTATGATGTAGTAATTCAATTATTAATTACTTATGAATATATATAATTTCAAAGGAAATAAGACTATAATGTAGGGTTCCGTATGAGTTTATTTAAATAGTAAATCAGTCAATACCTTAAAATATTTTTAACATGTATTATTTGTGAAAGCCAACAAGTGTAAAATCGCTCAGACCACATGAGCAAAACATATCAGTCAAATAGCGCTCCCGGCGCTCCCGGAAAATTAAGTGGACTTTATCGCTACTGTATTCCATTCAGTCTATAAAATGTAAGTACAAGCCTCATGGGTTTTTTTTATTAGTGTATTAGTTCGGATCTGTCTTGAAAAACTTTGCTCACATACGAAGACGGATGTCTAATCGAGTTCATCTTCTTTTTATTGTGCTTGCACTTCTATTCCTTTCATTAGACGTTCAGCCTCCAGTGTCGTCTCGATAGTTTCCTCCTTTAAAGATGCATGGCTAACAGTCGCCCTGGAAGCTACGGCTGCATGTTGATCATCCGCGGAATACTCGCTTGCCTGCGACAAGGAGAATCTAGCCGAACGGTTCATAGGAGCTGAAATGCTGTAATATTCATAAGTTAAGAAGCCGGTTCAAATCAAAAATAATATAATGAGCTTACTTAAGGGAGTACGTTGAATGATACATCGGTGGTGGAGTATTTATTCCTACGTAGGCTGATGTTGACGTTGAGGAACAGGGAGTGTGGTGATAGAAAAAAGCATACTCGTTGATAGAGGTCAGATATGATGGCGGTGGTGGGCGGTGGTGGAATTCTGGATATATGTAACTACCAGATAATACCCGATTGTTGCATTGCGGACTATTGCAATTGCGGCAGCTTTCCATACGTCTGAAGCAGGTACATTCATCTACGTCGTCTGGCAAACTTAGTCGCCAGATAGCCCCGGATATTACCAATAATGAAACACCAATTCCAATCATCAAGAGAGCCGCGCTTAAATATTGAGTTGAGTGCTCTATTAGACCCGTGCTGCCCAACACAATTCCTCCAAGCGTGCACGCTACCCCGCCAAGAGCGAAAATTCCGATTACGAAAGGCAAGGAAGGGCGAGAGAACCACTTTCGTAAGCTATTTAAATTTGATATGGAGCGTGATACTGCAGGTAAGTTATTGCAGGCTAAGGGTATAATTTCGTTATTTCGGGGCAGGGGCACTGCAACGTCCAAAAGATTCCTGCAAATAAAGAAGATTTAAGACATCTGCATTACTAATGAATTCTGGTTCTACCTGGCCGAATTGGGAGTACATCTTTTGTTTGGCTATACAAAAAAATATAAACTCACAGGTAGACAGCTGTATTTTCTCAACGTATTGTATTATGGTCCGGAATCTACTGGAAACCTTGCAGCACGATTTATACCCGGAACCCACAGGGTATAAGGGCATTAAGGCTTAGTCCCAACCAAGAACATATGTAACAGGCGAAGGCTTTAAGATCTCATAAATGAATATATATTCTTGATCAGGATGTTAGTCTTTTAAAGTGTACGTCATTGTGAAACATCAGAACTCAGAGATTATAAGGCTGGAGCTGCCAAATTTTGGGACATTTTTATATTTTGATCGCAGAGGATTTTTTTATTTTGATTTAATTTAATTTAAATAACCATCTAATATGTATATGGATCTCCATATTTTATTTTTATTCGCAGGCGATAAAATAGCTATCTTTATTTGTAAAACACTGCGAATTCACTCTTAGTTTAAACGACCGGTCGCAAAAACAGCTGAACATGCTGAACAGAAATCGATTATTATTTCTAATAGTTTTTATACAGAAAATTCTCCAATATTTTGTAGGGCCTATTAGGGCTTTATCTTTGTGGTTTCAATAACGCTTAATAATTATTGAAACATTGTATAGAGGTGAAGCATTGATTAAAAAAAGAAACATTAAATATAACAAAATTCAAATAACAGAAATTCTATAATAATATAAAATGGCCATATCTCAAATTTTATGAATATATGTATGTTGAAAATTGGTTAAGTTACAATTTTGTTCATGAACAATTTTCGATCGTTCCTATGGCAGCTATATGATATAGTCAGCCGATCCAGCCCGTTTCGACTTATGTATATAGTGAGAGCATATAGACGACTATCTGCACAGTTCTATTCAGATAGCTTCGAAACTGATGGACTAGTTTGCAGAAAACGGACGAACAGACGGACATGGCTAGATCGACTCGGCTGTTGATGCTGATCAAGAATATATATAAATATACTTCACTGCCTTGCAAACTTCTGACTAAGTGGAGCAAAATGAGAATAAAAAAAATCTCTGTTGCTCTTCAAAATAGGCAGATTTGACGGGAAAATATACTCTTATAGTAGTTAGTTGATACAAAAATTTAACGTAAAAAATTGTTATTTCCGGGTTTCTCACAGACAGCATTGCGAACTTTACCTTTCTTGTTGACTGTAGAAAAAATATATTTGTTGTTTAATAATCCTACATACATATATGTTAACTAAAATCTTGACATATTTAGTTATAATAAAATTATTTTTATACTCACTTTTTATAGCCACTATTATAAGGATGCTTTGAAATACAATTTACGTTACCTGCGTTCATGGTGTGCAGAAAGATGCTGATGCTGGTGCGCGAGTCCAAGTCCCAAGCTGCCAATTATGGGTCTCGAGTGACAGTACTGGTGATAATGCAAGTATCTGGAGGTGTCGGAGCCATTCGCCGTGCTGCCGTTCAGAAATGGCGGCGAAACTCCCGCTCCTGTCATATGGTCACTTACAAGTAACGTGCTTCCATCTGGGCGATGGTGAGGTTCCAGAAAAATTGCTGTGTACTGTGGTGGGTATCCATTTGGCACAGTTGGAGCTGAGGTTGTGTGCACAGAGAGCGCAGTAGAGCTGCGCTTAGTTTTGGTCTCAAGAGTCTTCCGGTTCCTTTTGCAGTCCGAGTCTGATCGTGAACTTGCGCTCGAGTTCAACATCTCTAGTGCCGGGGCTGCCGCAGCCGACATCTGGAAACACGGCCGTAGTTCCCTGCAATGGCTGGACTCACGTACGTTACTCTCTGAGATAGTGCGGTTCCAAATAAACTGCTCGAACTGAAATTCTTCTTCGAGTCTTTCCGGTTGGGTTTCCAGCGGTCCTAGGGCTATGTCCTCTTTGCTAAGGGTTCTTCCCGCGATACCAAGTCTGCGACTGCGGAGACTGCTGATATTCTGGCCTGAATTAATCACAACTTCCGGTACAACAAGCGGCAACGCGGAACTCGGAACGTGGACTAGAGACCTCGAGGTAGAGCACTCGTGACCCATGGATCCCAGCACTGTACCGTTTTCAAACACAACGGGGATGGGTGGGGTTGAGGCCATCATAGGGTGGGTGCGATTTGTGTGCTTCAACGCTGTGCTATTTCTGTTCTTTTACTTCACAAAATGATACATTTTTCATAACGTGCACTTAAAATGCATTTAGCTAGTTTAGTTAATTTATTTATTAAGTATACTTCACTTTAAGAACACCGCCATATCGATTTTTTTTTAAATCTGTTTGACGGACCTTCCGTGAGCTCGCACCACCAAAAACTGATTTGTATTGTTGTCGAGTTCGTAGTGTTTACGGCTTCTTCCACATCTGGTTTTTCAACTTCTCTACTTAGCGACGACGCTGACGTCACGACTGTCTGACCAACCACCACCAGGCTTCTGCGCTGCCGGCTTGAGGCTGCATCTCGCTGGAGATGTGTTAGTGTGCTAGAGTACTATATACGAAAAACACCCTCGCACGCTCACCCTCGCTTCACCCTTGACACAAAAAAAAATCTCGGGTTTCTCTCTTGCTCAGTAATAGCATCTGCGGAGGGTCAATCATAGGGATGCAACATATGTATGTACACACAGCCACGGTCAAAGTAATAGCATCCTTGCTATACGTAGCATGTAGCTTTAGCCACATGTAAGTATTTTGACCCTTCGACGCCAGTTCAAGTGTATATAGCTTTAAATAAAAAAGAAAAGTTTGAACAAGTAGAAAACGAAAATCAAACTTTTTACGAAAATTGGTCCACCGCCACTTGGCTGTAGCTTATTTATAAACAAGTGGGCATAAGTATTTAGACAAGAAAAATTAACTTATTGCTTACTTAAAGGAAACTTTTTTAATAATTTTAATAAATACTATAGGTAGACTATCGTAGTTAACTCAAATAATATAAACATATAACTTCATTGTTGATTTAAGAAAAATTACTTTTTACAAATTATCAGTGGCATAAGTATATAGACAAATTATTTAAATGCCATTAATAGAAAAGAACAAAAAATCAACTAAAAAATTATAAAAACTTAATAATAACAAATTAATAATAATAATAATAAACAAATTAATAATAATAACTAAAAAATTATTATAACTTTTTGGAGACTGTACCAAGCTGTGAATATAATCTATAGAAATACCCTTCCCTAAGGCTTGAATTTCCAATTTCTTCGCGACTTCTAGATAAGTTTGCACATCTTTTTTTTATATGACCAGAGGTTTTCTATTATGTTGAAGTCTGGACTTTGAGGTGGCCAATCCAATGTGTTTACGCCAACATCTTTTAGAAAATGCGTAATCAGTTTGGCCTTATGTTAGGGGGCATTATCATGCTGGAGTATAAAGGGCTCCCCAATCAATTTATCACGAGAGGGAAATGCATTATTATTTAGGACATCCAATTATTTGCTTTGATTCATGGTTCCATCAACGGGAACTATATCTCCTAAGCCAGTGAAAGCTACGCATCCCCAAAACACAACAAACCCTCCTGAATGACTTATTCTCTGACATACGGGTGCCACTTTGTTCCGATATTGTTTCGGTAATCGAACATACATTTTTTTTTGAGCAGTGAAACTCAAAAGAGCTTTCATCGCTCCAGAAAACATTGTTCCAGAATGATGCAAGTTGACCAACATATCTTTTGGCAAAGTCGAGGCGCTTTAACTTATTTCGTGAAGTTATTAGTGGTATAACTCTGCTAACATATGTTCCAAATTCGGCTTCCTTGAGACGTCTGCGAACCATTCCACAATGCACTATGGGTAAAAAGTCTAAAATTTCGGCATAAACTCCAATTTAAAAGATATTGACTTCAAAGTTTACAAATATATTTTTAATAATAAAATAAAATTTTAATTTTTGTTATATTTGTAATTTGGCCACGCCTCTTCGCACAGTGGGCCGAAATTAATTGGTAATTAAATATTAATGAAAAATTAAAAAGAAACAAATTTTAACTCAGCTATACAACAATAAAAAATATACGTTGCTTCAGTAATATATTTTCCAAACGTAGATAAATTTTTAGAAACCTAAAAAAAAAATTTTTATATTAATTTTTTGTAAAAACTTAGAAATTTTAACTTACTACATTTTCTTGATTATTAAACTTAGTTTTCAATATCATCAGAAACTTCTTCTTCTAATTCAAGGATGACTGTTCCGAAATTATAATTTTCTTCATCAGAGTTATATTCGGAATCTTCCTCATCATCACCTTCAGACGAGTTTTGAGAGGTATTTGCACCTATAAGTCTTGATGCTACGGGACAGCTTGGCACATCCAATAGGTCGATAACCTCTGTTGGCAGGCGCTTCTTGTTACTTGGTACCTTTGCTATGTGGAGACTAGAAAGTAAGGGATCAGACGAGTCCATAGCTCTGTTAAAAACATCTGACATATTGTCAACACGGCTACATTTTCTGGCATGAAATTTTCTGTCAGCTTTGAAATGTTTGTGCCTCGCCTCTGATGCACTTTCTCCCAAAGAACCAACAGGAACAATTGATCTTTCTAATATTTTGTATCCATGTACTAAAATTTTATGTACTGTTGGAGACATGGGGAACCAAGAATAATATCGAATATACGTGGTAAAAGTTTCAAAACAGAATATTTTAAATTTTTGGGAATCTAAGGGGTAATAACAATTTATGGCAATCAAAATAACATGAAAGCGTTTTATAATGTCGAGTTCTATGCCTAATATTAAGGACAGCAACTCAGGATTCGAAAAGGCTCGTCTCGCAGTATTCCCATCATTACTGTTGCCACTTCCGTTTTGCCTCGGTTTGTCTACATGAAGCCCCATGTCTTTCCAAAACGCTCTTTGAATTGTTTGTTTACGTGCTGTCAGTTTAACTTTGTCATTTCCTTTAACATGCCACTTTTTTAACTCAATTCGATATGATAATTTTAGTAGGAATTCAAAAAAACGGATCCACGCATGAAGTGGACTAATTCCATATTGATCTGTATATGGTTTAATATCAAAATTTTTTGAAAAAAAATCTGTGGTATTAAGAATTTGGGTAGGTTTTGATCCACACATTGGGCACGTCTGGCATGACTTCGTCCCGGTTAAAATATTTAAAATTTTGCCATCAATTAGGGTCAGGTGTCCATCGAACTTTACACATATTTTTTCCGTATTCAAAGTATGTAAGTAGTTGTTGAAATTTTTGATTTGAATATCCAAGTTTTCCTTTTCGTTCAATATAAGAGATGTTGTTTCCTTTGCATATGCAATTTTTATAGGACGGCAAAATCTGACGACTGCGGTGATTTATTTAACCAAATGATTCTTGGTTTCTGATCTATCAGTTTTATAGGTATCATTGACGTCACAAAAAGAGAGTCATCTAAGGATGGAGTTTCGGCTACTGAAAATTTTTGTTTGTATAAGCTGTGACCTGTAGAGCCATCAAAACCGTAGCTAAAAATAAGTGTACAAGTGCCTTTGTCCGGTAGTGATTCACAGACTTCTTTTTGCATTAGTAATATTCGTGAAGTGGTATGATCTAATAAGCTTTGCAAAGAAACTTGGGCTTCATTTTCGGAGCAAACTATTCCCTCAGGTCTACATTTTAATTTTTCCTCAACTATTTGTGAGTAAGGGGGATAAATATCGCAGCCATGTTGCTTACTAAGTTGTTTTGTGTTTATGTACTGCTGCTTAGTTAAACTGTTTTCCATAAAATATGCTAATGCCCTTTCAGGAGATATTGGAGTGAATGTTGGATCAATTTCTGCAATCTTTTGTCTTAATTGGCCAACAGATTGAGTCGTAGCCGTTTTTTTCAAAATAAATTGCATATCACTGTCATTCGTTTTTTTGCTGAAATCGTAGTAGCGTGTAGCAACAAAGGAGTTGAATGGTTATGTTCTACTGCAACTTCAGATGCTAATTTTCTTTTAAGACGTATGCCAGCCTCCTCAAAGGGTAATTTTGGACGACCTCCTTTTTGCGGCGATTCGTTTTGGGCACAAAGCCTTATAATCATACTGCCGGCTAACCATCTTGCATGGACTTTCTTAAATCGGTCTATGTTACGACTGCATTTCGGCAAATGCTTTTTAATATATTTTATAAAATCTTTAGTTTTTTGTGTTATAAGCTGAGTTAATATATCATCGAAAGGATCGCAGTTAACTTTCTTTAAGACATAACTTCTTATGGCTTCTTCCGAGCGGTTGTTGCTGCTCCCAATTTCCAGAAGAGCCACGTGATCAAACTCATACGCATCTAGTTAAACCCAATTATTTTTAAAAGGAACAAAAAGTCGCAAAAAGTGCTTAGTATATGATAACCAGGAAACATTTGTTAATAACTTGTTAATCTTACACTTTTGCACCGCTGTGCCCTTAGTTAGTTATATTCCACAGAACACAAACATAGTAATTAGTTTTAATCTATAAAGATACACACACAAAACAGTTCACAGTTGGACAGCACGACACAATAATCTAAACATGTAAGTTGTATTTAGTAAATAAATACCTTTGCCAGGGTTTTCCATTATTAAATGTATAAAATTGCTTTTTGGCACAACAGCACGTTTCTACAAAGTTTGCAAATATTTCGCGCCAATTTTGTAAGAATGCGAATGCTCTCTAACAGCTGACTTTGGTGATGTGGCAACGAAACAGGGTTGCCACTAAAAACTTTTGGGGGGCGATTTTCATAAAATCAAGGTATTGTAATTCGAAAAATATGATCAATTAAAAAAAAAAAATTAAAAAAATAATAGGTTTATGCCAAAAAAACGGACTTTTTACCCATAGTGCAATGGCCGAAAAGATACACATACGTTGCAAAAATCAAATTTTGATGACAACGGATCGTTATTGCATTCGACAGGTAATAGTTCAAAAGTGTTGAGTCCAAAAAATTATTCAAATCGGTTCAGTATTTTATAAGGTACACGTGTTCAAAGTTGAACCTTTTTTGTTTTGTAAAAATAGCAGGTCGTTTTTTAGACAAATTCTGACTTTACGGTCGATTTTTAGGTAAAATATGTAACCGACCGGCATGGTTATGGTCTCTATCTAAAGTGTCATCAAATCTCACTAAAATAAAGGTAAAATAAAATTATAATATCTTTTATCTTAATATCTTGATCAGCATCAACAGCCGAGTCGAACTAGCCATGTCCGTCTGTCCGTTCGTTTCTACGCAAACTAGTCCCACAGTTTTAAAGCTATATCAATGAAACTTTGCACATAGTCTTCTATATGCTCTCAATACTATATATGTTGGAACGGGAGGATCGGAGGACTATATCATCTAGCTGCCATAGGACCGATCGATAAATATTTAAGCTAGGTACTAACATAAACTAAATTTTCTGAAAGCGGCCAAACTCCATATAAAAAAACGCTTGCAGAAAAAAGAAGAAGAAGAATTTTCTGAAAGGTCGCTTTCTCGGGTACTAACATAAGCGAAATCTAGCTATCAAAATGCGCGTTGAGCGTTGCCAGATCAGGAAACAAATCAGCTGTGATTCAGCAGCGAAATAAAAAAAATTATTTATTTCGAAAGCTAGATATGGAGGGAAATTAAAAAAATAAAAACATTGCTCGCATGGGCCGCTTTTATTGTCCCCAGGAAAAGGTTAATTGTATAAAAGCCGTAATGATAAGGGTTATTATATGGGATTTAATTCGCAAAAGACATTTTAAATTAGAAAAAAATTCCGTCTATGGGCGTCGACGGCGTTGGTGCTTCCTGTTATTTGACTTGAGATATATAGTGGCGAATACATCAATAAATACTATTTCAATATCAAATCCGTTCATGTTCATTATAATTTAACTTGAAAATTTTCATGTTCATTGTTATTTAATTGTAAAAAGTTTGTTTAAGCACAGTATCCAGCAAATAAAGTTGTCACGCAGCGCAAAAGTGTTTATTCTTTTGAAGTGTGGCCGCTCTTTCTACTTGTAGTACGGCATTTTATGAGGGCCAATGATGCAGTCATACTGTGTTGACAACCGGCAAAATTTGAAACAATACACACATTCATCTTTTTATGATTTGTTTTAGATTAATAATTGTCCCAAAGCTATTGACATGCGTTCCGGCGGCTGCGCCTGCCTTGGACTGCTCATAGTTCTTGTCTACGGAGCTCGGATGATTGTATATGGGCTCTTTTAAGCAAGTGCGGGATCCGTGTTCTGTTCAGAAACATGATTGCACCAGTGGCCATACCCATGTCCTATGCCAGTTGCATAACGAGATGCAAAAGTGGCCCATTTTTCCTTCGATAGTCCTGCATCCTTATTTTTAATTTTACTTTTTCTTCCCAGGTCTTTTAATGCAAATTCATATAATTTCCCGATTCCCAATATATTGTATTTGTCCTTATCAAGTCAATTAGGACTGTATTCCATAGTTCCGGGATCCATAGTTTGAAATATGTGAAGCGCAGAGCGAGAGGCAAACGTTGGAGACAGCGAAAAGAATAAAAATTTTATTCTTTTTCGCTACGCGTTATGGAAATACTAAATGCGCGCCCTCAAATAATCTCCTAAATCTTGCACCTTTCTAGTATTTTCAAACCTGTACTGGATACCATCCTTTGAAACAGACCTAGGTAACAAGCTGTTTCAAACTATTTGCCTCTCGCTCTCTCTCACTGCTTTGCAACAGTTTTCTTCTCTCTGGATACCGTGCTTTACATAAAACAGCTGTGCGTACATGTCAGTATGAACTCATTTACGCGTTTTCCGCCTTTTCCTTAAGATATTTGGTCACACTGGTTCCCGATCGAAATATATTGCAATTTTTCTTAAATCCGCTTTCAGAAAATTTAGTTTATGTTAGTACCTAGCTTTAGGAAAAAAAATCGAACTTAGCCAATTTTCAACATATTTTCATAAAATTTCAGAAATGGCCATTTTGTAATATTTTAGAATTTCTGTTTTAATTTTATTCAAATCGGACCACTATATCATATAGCTAGGTATATATATATAAATTCATTTAGTTCGTTCGCAACATTTTTAGCTCGCAACATTTTTCGCTCTCAACCCGGAAAAACGAAAAAGTCAGAACATTTTTATTCTTATTCTTCTACTTGCTGCAAGGGTATTTAAGCTTCGGCATACTGAAGTTAGCTTTTTTTCTTGTTTTAAAATTAAAACCAAAATCGAAAATGATTGTATACTTTGTAACTCATTCGACCAAAATATTAAACTTTTATTGGAATTGGAGCAAAACAGTCACTTAGCCTCTTTGAACTTAATAGTAGTAAAAACGAATTGAAATTAAAAATCGTGCAGGAAATTGCATCAGGACGAATCATCAACTTCAACTCTAACACAGGCCGACAAAACACTAACACTGACCGAAAAACCAGTATATATGTATATACTTTTCCGAATTTTTTCGGTGCGCTGAATCCGAATCCGAATTTCCGAATTGGCTCTGATTTCCGAGATATCCTAACCTAAAGTGCAAAAACTTCGTTTTTTGCCTATATTTGAGGTTAGCATCGAATTTGTTCTTTTACTGAAAATACTAAAAAAGCCATCTAAAAGTATAACCCTTGTCCTTTAAATTGGTGAGGATATCCAGGCCAATATTCGCTAAATACTGTGAATTAACTCCCATGTTTATCTTTCGACCTCACAAGTTTCCCAGCACCATATCTATACATATGCCAATTTAAAAAACAAAACAAACCAAACAAAAACATATAATGGCCCCGGTCTCTACGCCTTTTCCCTCACCCTGAAAAAGTCCACATTTATTAGAACACGACTAGGTTCGGTGCAGTTGCAATAAAACTATAAACAAATTTTAATATGCCTAATTATTATTATTATTCCTCAGTAAATAATAGGTTAGGTTAACCTAGTAAATAATAGGAATATACAAAATATATTACATATTTTATGTAAAACAGCAAAATTAATAAAAATCGAAAATAACAACGTGTCGACTTATTAGAAATATGAAATTATTTTGTTTTTGCAATTTTTATTTATCACCATTTCGGCACACTATTATTTATAAATCATAAATTAAATGAGTCTGGAAAACTGAAAATGGATTTGGACCTGGCTAGGACTAACTTAAAGTCCTATTCCACTGCTACATATTTTAACATACTGAATGCTGGGTGATTAAATTGCTACCTTTACATGCGGCTACATTTCTTGAGTATTTAAGGTCAAACGTCCCAAAGAAAAAACTAAATTAATTTATATATGGGGCGTTCCACGCAAAATTTGCCACCAAAATTTTTTTTCCTTTTTATATATTTTTTTTTGTATATTACTTGAAAATATTCGATACGTATTTTTTTATTTCAATCTGATACTTGGAATTTTCGAGAAATAATTTTCTAAAGTTTCCCGTTTTTAAAAAAGATACTTTTTTCAACCGCATATACTGAGGAAACTAATGAAGATACAACAATTTGTCCAAGACATGAAACGTGCGCCCTTTCCTTAACTTTCCAATTAGTTAAACTAAAAAAAAAAAAATTTTTTTTTAATGAAAAAAAATTAAAATTTAACAAAAACTTAAAAAAATTCCAAATTTGGACATAATTTTTTTTTAATTTTTTATTTTTAAAAGGTAGCCTTAATGCTTGTTTAAATCCTGATTAAATTTCAGAGTGGAGAAATGAATACTTTCGGAGCAGTGAATTTTTGAATCACTTCATCATCTTTTTTAAAAACGGGAAACTTTAGAAAATTATTTCTCGAAAATTCCAAGTATCAGATTGAAATAAAAAAATACGTATCGAATATTTTCAAGTAATAAACCGAAAAAAAATATAAAAAGGAAAAAAAAAAATGTTGGTGGCAAATTTTGCGTGGAACGCCCCATATATATTCCTATGGCAGCTATATGATATAGTGGTGCGATTTTGATCAAATTAAAACCGAAATTCTAAAATATTACAAAATGGCTATGTCTGAAATTCCATGAAAATAAGGTGTCCGAAATAAGTAAGTAGGACACATAAACTAATGACTATTGTGTCCACAAAAATTAATTTCTGGAATCTTTTTCCAAATTGAACCATTTTATTTTGCATTGATTGCTAACGACCGAAATAAATCAAATTAAGTGAGTTTTATCAAAGAAATTATATTTTTTTTTTATTGCCATTTTTAGTTAAGATATGTCGATTTTTACTTTTTTTAGGCGATATAGAGCGTTAAATGATAAGAACACTTCCAGAAATGGGGATGTCAATACGCAAAATTGCAGAGAAATGTAGCAGAAGTAACCGGACAATAGAAAACTTGTTAAAAGATCCAAATTATTATGGTAAGGGACCCCGATCAGCGCAACCCAAATACGATCAAATTTGAGTCTTCTAGTCACAACTCGGCGAGTTCAACCAATTTTACAAAAATCGGACAATGTTTTGTACGAAGAAAAACTGCTTAAACCTGAACTACTGCCTTGACATAAATTAGCTAGATTGCTATTTGTCAACAAATACAAATTTTGAGACGAAGAGTGGAAAAAATAACATTTAGCGATGAGAAAAAGTTTACTTTAGATGGCCCTGATTGATACCGGTATTATTATCGCGATACAAGGGATCCATAGAAAGTCCACGTCTCCAGAAATTTCCGCTGAGGGTCTCTTATAGTATGGGGTGCCTTTGGGTATGTGGGAAAGTCACCTATATGTTTTGTAACCCATAAAATGAATACTTAAACCTATGTAGAGCTATTAGATACAGTTCTTGTTCAATTTGGAGATATTATTTCGGTGAAGACTGGACGTTTTAACAGAACAATGCACCTGTCCAATGTGCAAAGCACACAAGGAGTTTAATTTTCATCGTTGCAAATCCCACTTTTGGAATGGCCAGCGCGCAGCCCGGACTGGAATCCGATAGGAAATCTATGGGAAATCCTTTCTCAAAAGTTTTATTCCAATGGAGGACAATTTGGAACTCCTAAAGTATTTCAAGATGCTATTAATCAAGAATGAGTAAAAATCGACATAAAAGTCCTTGAAACCCGTATAAACTCTATGCCAGGGCGAGTTCTAAAGGTGTTAAATAATAAAGGATGCTCTATTTAAAAAAGATTTGTTAACTTTTACACTGTGAATTTGCTGATTTTTTTTGCGGTATCCTACATATAACCAGTTTTGTCCTATTTACTTATATCGCTTGAAAACTCTTCTCTTTATTTTTAATAATGTTTTGTTACGTTTTTTTTTTTTGTTCTCTAACTTGGATATTGTTACTAATTTAATAAAGAATAAATATAAATATGGTTTTTTTTTTTTTATATGTTTAGCCGTTTTCTTTTTAAACAATAAAATGTAGTGTCCTACATACATACTTATCTCGGCCACCTTATGTTGAAAATTGCCTAAGTTATAATTTTTTTCCTAAAAATTTTCCGATCGTTCCTATGGCAGCTATATGATAAAGTCGTCCGATCCGGCCCGTTCCTACACACATATATAGTAGTGAGAGCATATAGAAGACTATCTGCAAAGTTTCATTCAGATAGCTTCAAAACTGAGGGACTAGTTTGCGTAGAAACGGACGGACAGACAGACAGACAGACGGACATGGCTAGATCGACTCGGCTTTTGATGTTGATCAAGAATATATATACCTTATAGGGTCGGAAATATCTCCTTCACTGCGTTGCAAACTTCTGACTAAAATTATAATACCCTGCAAGGGTATAAAAACTGGTCACACATAAACGGATCTATCTTCGTTAAATATAACGAGTTTTTGCAATATGAAAGCTTTATCTATACGTAAAACAGCTGCATTCCAGCTTTTTTCCGTTTCGCGTCAGTTTCGATCATGTGCTCTACTAATAGTGATAAAGCTAGTACTAACATAAGATACATTTTCTTAAAGCGGCCAAACAATCTGGAAATGTCCACCAACGCAAAAACCACAAAAAATGCTCCAAAATTTATATTTTTAACATAGTAACATTAAGAAATATTCCAATGAATAAAATTAGAAAGCCGTTATCATATTCTAAAACAAATTTCGAAATATTCGAATGCAAACTCGGCAAATTACCATAAAATAAGTGATTAAAATTCAATTTAAAAAAAAAAATGCATTACACTTTTAAATTATTTGCATTAAAATCGTCCATCACTTTTCGCTGAAATCGGGGCTTGAACTGGTTTTCAAAAAAGTGACTTCTATCTGTGTCGCGTGCGAATACCTTATATTTGTGAATATCTCGAAAACGAACCTCTGCCTAAAATTGGCACCATATATAGTGCTACTCAAGAGCTTTAAGTTTCATATTTTGTAAAAATTACAAAAAATCTTGGTACACGTTTTTTGCAAGTTCGAATGTGTACGAATGTCGCGTTCGACATCAGAGAGTTACCCATATACTTAGCACGGTATCCAGAGAGAAGAAAACTGTTGCAAAGCAGGTCTGTTTCAAAGGGTAGTATCCAGTTCAGGTTTGAAAATACTAGAAAGTGGCATGGCGCGCCTTTAGTATTTCCATAACGCGTAGCGAAAAAGAATAAATATTTTAATAAAACGCTCTGTCTCCAACGTTTGCCTCTCGCTCTGCCCTTCACATATTTCAAACTATGGATCCCGGCATGAACAAAAATGCGTGAAAAAGTCGAATTAAAAGAGCGAATACAGTCCTAATTGACTTGATAAAGGCAAATACAATATATTGAGGATCGGGAAATTATATGAATTTGCATTAAAAGACCTGGGGCGAAAAAGAAAAATTAAAAATAAGGATGCAGGACTGTCGACGGGAAAATTGGCCACTTTTGCATCTCGTTATGCAACTGGCATAGGTTATGGGTATGGCCAGTGGTGCAATCATGTTTCTGAACAGAACACGGATCCCGCACTTGCTTAAAAGAGCCCATATACAATCATCGGAGTTCCTTAGACATGTACTATGGGCAGTCCAATGCAGGCGCAGTAGTGATTCCGCAGCGAAATAAAAAAATTTATTTATTTCGAAAGCTAGATATGGAGGGCAGTTCAAAAAATAAAAACATTGCTTGCATGGAGCGCTTTTATTGTCCCCAGGAAAGGGTTTATTTAATCAAAGCCGTAATTTTAGGGTTATTATATGGGATTTAATTTACAAAAGACATTTTAAATAAGGAAAATCCATCTGTCCATTTTGGAATATTTAATGATTTTCCAATGTCTGCGTGCGACATTAATGGAAATTTTGCCTTTTTTTGTGCAAAATTTCTTTTTGTATGACGGAGCGCTCAAGGTTGTTCGATGATTGTGTAGCGAGTCCCTTGTTAGTTTTCCAATTGTTCTTCCGCTGCTTGTGTGCTTCTTCTTAATTTTTCTCCTTAGCAACACAATAGAGGTGCAGAAACATCGATGGAAACATCGATGCATCGATGTTTTTGAAATTTCCGAAAACATCGATGTTTTTTTTTGACCATCGATGTTTCTGTGTCGTCACTATCTAATGATAAAATAAACGTAAATTTCATGAATTTAAAAAATATAAAAAAAATTTTTAAAACTTCGATGTTTCATCGATGTTTCTGCACTTTTACCCACATCGATGTTACATCGATGTTTTTTGTGAAAAACATCGAAACATCGATGTCTCCAAACATCGATGTTTCTGCACCTCTACAACACAACCACGCTAAACCAGGGCCACACTCGATCTTTTTGTATATCAAGATCTCACAACCAAATACAACCCGTCCTATCGATTAGTATCGTAAGCAAGTTAACCATCGATAAGGCGCTCATTTCAAAATAACATTTCCTTCTCCGACATGTATTTAAGCTAGGTACTTACATAAGATAAATTTGCTTTAAGAAAGACCCGAGCGAAATTGCTATATATTTCGCTCGGTAACCAGTGTGACCAACTATCTTAAGGAAAAGGCGGAAAACGCGTAAATGGGGTCATACTGACACGTATGCACAGCTGTTTTATGTTAAGCTAGGTACTAACATAAACGAAATATTCTGCAAGCAGCTTAAAGAAAAATTGCAATATATTTCGATCGGGAACCAGTGTGACCAAATATCTTAAGGGGGGTTTCTACCTTGTGTGGTCGAAAAAATGTGCTTTTTAAAAAATTTTTTTCGTGGAATGTATTGAAGATAAACACTTCTAATTTTTTTCAGGTGTATCTACAAGTTTATTGTTTAAGTAAAAAAAGTTTCAAATGGAAATATGCACAGGGGGGGGAGGGGCATTGAGCAATGGAACGCCTTTTTACGCTCACGGAAGTCCTGCTGCTGCCCCAAAGGATCTGAAACACAAAAATTAAATATATTCTTACTTTGTATACTTTTGCGCATGGCTGGTACCAGAATTGCGAAAAAAGAATGAAAATTGAAAAACTTATGCGATTTTAAATGAAAAACTCGATTTTTACGCACTTTTTTCGACATTAATTGTTATATAACATGAAAAATATTCAATATTTTTTAAAGATTTTGGTACCAGCCATGGAGAAGCCTCTAATACACTATACTTTAAAATTTCGTGGCGATTGCTCAACTCGTCTGGCTTGAATCACTTCCGCAAGGTCAAAAAATGTCGTTTCGAGTAAAACGCGTTTGAAGTTTTGCTTCAGTACCTGTTTTAAGGTGTAGGTGCTCCCTGTTTTAAGGTGTAGGTTCCGTAATTCTTAAGATAACCAATTGAAATTTGGGAGCGGATTCTAGAAACATATATCAATCCAAAAATGCAAAAAAAAAATCGATTTTTTCGACCACACAAGGTAGAAACCCCCCTTAAGGGGGCGAAATCACAGCTGATTTGTTTCCTGATCTGGCAACGCTCAACGCGCATTTTGATAGCTAGATTTCGCTTATGTTAGTACCCGAGAAAGCGACCATCAAAAAATTCTTCTTCTTCTTTTTTCTGCAAGCGTTTTTTTATATGGAGTTTTGGCCGCTTGCAGAATATTTCGTTGATGTTAGTACCTAGCTTTAGTACCTGAGAAAGCGACCTTTCAAAAAATTCTTCTTCTTAATTCTGCAAGCGTTTTTTTATATGGAGTTTGGCCGCTTGCAGAATATTTCGTTTATGTTAGTACCTAGCTTAAACAAACTTAATAAAATAAAATTGCAATGAACATGAAAACTTTAAAGTTAAATTGTAATGAACATGAACGGATTCGATATTGGAATACTATTTACTGATGTATTCGCCTCTAAATAGCTCAAAGCAAATAACTGGAGGCACCAAGGCCGTGGCCGCCCACAGATGGATTTTTTCCTTATCTAAAATGTCTTTTGTGAATTAAATCCCATATAATAACCCTAAAATTACGGCTTTGATTAAATAAACCCTTTCCTGGGGACAATAAAAGCGCTCCATGCAAGCAATGTTTTTATTTTTTTAAATTTTTTCCATATCTAGCATTCGAAATAAATAAATTTATGTATCACAACTGTTTTGTTTCCTGATCTGGCAACGCTCTTACCCGTTTCACTAGCTAGATTTATTTTATGTTAGTATCCGAGAAAGCGAAAAGTCTGAAAGTTCTTCTTTTCGGTATGGTTTTTTTATATGGAGTTTGGCCGCTTTAAGAAAATGTATCTCATGTTAGTACCTAGCTTTACTGTGGGCAAAAAGAAAGGTGAATTTGTTTGTAAAATGAAATATATTTATTTATTCTTGTAAATCAAATTTTAAAAAAATCCAAAAAATTGTATGGCACTTCTCTGCTCAATTAAAGCATCTATGCCGAATTATAGAAAAACGATTTTTTCGACCACACAAGGTAGAAACCCCCCTTAAGGAATAAATAAATTTATTTATTTTGAAGGCGAAATCACAGCTGATTTGTTTCCTGATCTGGCAACGCTCAACGCGCATTTTGATAGCTAGATTTCGCTTATGTTAGTACCCGAGAAAGCGACCATCAAAAAATTCTTCTTCTTCTTTTTTCTGCAAGCGTTTTTTTATATGGAGTTTTGGCCGCTTGCAGAATATTTCGTTGATGTTAGTACCTAGCTTTAGTACCCGAGAAAGCGACCTTTCAAAAAATTCTTCTTCTTAATTCTGCAAGCGTTTTTTTATATGGAGTTTGGCCGCTTGCAGAATATTTCGTTTATGTTAGTACCTAGCTTAAACAAACTTAATAAAATAAAATTGCAATGAACATGAAGACTTTAAAGTTAAATTGTAATGAACATGAACGGATTCGATATTGGAATACTATTTACTGATGTATTCGCCTCTAAATAGCTCAAAGCAAATAACTGGAGGCACCAAGGCCGTGGCCGCCCACAGATGGATTTTTTCCTTATCTAAAATGTCTTTTGTGAATTAAATCCCATATAATAACCCTAAAATTACGGCTTTGATTAAATAAACCCTTTCCTCGGGACAATAAAAGCGCTCCATGCAAGCAATGTTTTTATTTTTTTTAATTTCCTCCATATCTAGCATTCGAAATAAATAAATTTATGTATCACAACTGTTTTGTTTCCTGATCTGGCAACGCTCTTACCCGTTTCACTAGCTAGATTTATTTTATGTTAGTATCCGAGAAAGCGAAAAGTCTGAAAGTTCTTCTTTTCGGTATGGTTTTTTTATATGGAGTTTGGCCGCTTTAAGAAAATGTATCTCATGTTAGTACCTAGCTTTACTGTGGGCAAAAAGAAAGGTGAATTTGTTTGTAAAATGAAATATATTTATTTATTCTTGTAAATCAAATTTAAAAAAAATCCAAAAAATTGTATGGCACTTCTCTGCTCAATTAAAGCATCTATGCCGAATTATAGAGGGGTTTGGTTGTTTTTGGGAACAAGACGTCCCACAAAAAACTTGCCTCGTGATTTCCACAGAAGAAGTTAGAGGAGTGCGTAAAAGGTTTCAAAGCTCATAAAAACCTCTGAAATTTGGTAAAAAAAAAAAAAAAAATAGGTATTTTTTTAAATACTGGATCTTATTTATTTTGAAAATAATTAAAATATGTATCTGTGGAATATGAATTAGATATGCTTTCAATGTATAAATCCTTTAAAAGGCTTCAAAGCCTTAAAATAAAAATTTTTTTTTGTTTTAGACCCATTCAAATTGCATAAAAACTATGGACTTCAATTATGACTGTTTTTTTTAGTTTGCACTAAAACACTCAAGTGCAATACATTTTCCACCTCAGATATGATAAAAACATAAACATAACATAACTCAAGTTTTTGATTAAATTTTATTAAATATAAAAAAAGCAGTTAAAGGGAATACTGAAGTTGTTAATTCGGAAGGTGTTAATATTTTAATCAGGCAAAAATATTGTGTAATGCATTATCTGGATAATGGTTGTCTTTTTATACTCTTGCAGGGTATTATAATTTTGGTGAGAAGCTTGCAACGCAGTGCAAGAAATTGCTGCCCATATTTTTCATCTTAAAAAAATAATTAAAGAAAAGAAGACCACTCATACCATAAAAAACAGGCGTTTGAAAAAGTTTAAATTATTAAAACCGGAGCAAAAAAAAAAAACGAAGATGAAAGTAAACCTCATTTTATAAGAGAAAAGGAAAGGAGACGACTCATCCCAGGAAAATTTAATAGGTTCATATAATTTTTATTCTAATTCTAGGGGCTTACGTATCTCCTTTGACTGGCTTTGGCAAAGTTAGCAGGATTTCCTTTTTAAATTATTGCGATGTCCGGATTATTAAATAAATATTGTTTCCCATATATTTTAAAATTCATATGTATAATTCTAAGCAAAAAGAAAAATTCGAAATTTGCTTGTTTTTGTATTTTACAATTTCTAAATAATTTTGGGTTTGCGAAGAATAACTTTACAAAAACATTTGTTCAACATTAAATTATGTTACCACATAAGTCAGGAAAAATGTATTACAAAATGTAGAACTAAGAGAGATTTCCTTTTGTAATTGCATCTGTTTACGAAAAATATTAAATTCAGGGGCTTACAGACCACAAAATAGTATATTTTCTTTTACATTTTAGATTCGTTACTTTTACAGAAATAAATATAAAAAATTAATGCAATTGTTTTTTATATGATTCTTTACTTAAATAGTATTACATATGTAAGAATAAATGTCTTTTATAATCATATTTTATAAACAATTTCAGATACTTGAGTGCACAGCAAATTGCTTAACGAGCATAATCTCACGCAGATAAGGCAAACTTTAAAAACAATTTTCGGAGTGTCGCTTTGGGTGGTACGAAAAAATGCGCCTCCTATGGTGGGGTTATCAAAAATGATTCCATGACCGCACATTATTAGTAAATTTGTGACACCTTGTGACACGGTGTAGGTATATTGTTATGCTGTTAGAAAAACAAGCTTCAGCATGTGCATTTTAGTCGGGACTAGTTAAGGATTAATTCAACTAGGAATTTCTAAGCATATGTTGTATGGTTTTGTTATGTATGAGTGTACGAGTATGTCTCTGGTTTTAGCTTAAGTGAATGTTAATTTCAAATGTGTGTACGTAGAGAGCATAGTATGTGTTGCTATCGCATTAAACACTATTTAGCTGCTTTTTCTATCACCAGAGTTAACAGAACTATCACCAATTATCTGCGTATGCTCGGGAGTGCCAGTCTGATTTTTTTTGTTAGTCGCAGCCATAGCTTCACGCCGCTGTCGTTTCATCTCTAGCAGCTGCTTCCTTTGGGCATCTCTCTTCAATGCTGCAGCCGAATTATTCGAGGATGGCAATCCAGGTACATTCGCCTTGGTGTTTGATTTGGGCTTTACAGTTACAGATCTTATCTGTGGCGCTTTATTGAGTAATGTGTCCGATGCTGACGGCACAACTGTGCGCTGCTAAAATAAAAAAAAATTATTTTAGGTATCACGCAGATCATGTATACCCAACCTTCCAATTGTTAGCTTTAAGCTGCTCTATATCTGCAAAAATTGAATCCAAGTGCATCACTTGCAAATAAACCATGTCCCAAAACCCTTGTAGGTCGTCAGCGGTTGTTGGAAACTCGTCCTCTGGCGAACGATTTACATTATTGTGGCATAAACCTGAAACATGAAATGCATGATAAGCTTCATTGAGTATTACGGAACTTTCTAAGACTTTTACCCTCAAACTGTTTCATTTTTTGTGATACCAAAAGCTTGGCTTTTCCAGAGGCTGATCGAAGCAATCCAAAAGTATCTTCTGTGATGTCAGGATTGTTCTATAGATTGTAAAGAATTTAACTAGCTTGATAACCTAGACTGCACGTCATTTACTCACAGCCAAGGCGTCTGTGTATTTTTCAGCCATGGCGGCCAGCGCCAGCAGACGAATTTGTTCGTCTTTGAGTAATTTAAGGAAATAATTTCCATCCTTGACTACATGCACACTTTCGGTTTTGTTGTTACACTCCTCAGTTTCCAGTTGGTCCTGTTTTAAGAGCTGGTGGTCAACTACATCAATTTGGCCTACTTCTGGCCTTGGTTTATCATCTTTTGTATGGGGCATCTCAGGAGCAGGGGTGAAACGAGTGGTGACACCCCTCTTTGGTGAAACCTTGGGCAACTGAGCTCGAAACTCGTGACTCAGATGCCGGAATACGGGCAAGTCCATCTCCCCGTTCTCTTCTAAAGACAAAGATGGAGGATCGACCAACCGCAGCTTTCCTGCTTGTGAGCAGTTGTTCAGCTTCTTTCGGAACTCCCCATAGTCCTTGCTGGGCGAGAGTTGCTTGAATTTAAGCTCCAACTCTGAGCTCTGCGGGGACTCCACTTTAAGTTGTTGCCTGTCAGAGGTTCGAGCTTCTGCTGCTGACGGAGATTGTCCGTGCTTCTTAGGGCTGTAAAAGCCCTGGGCTAGGGCACCTGGACCGTAAAGACGCTCCACCCGCTGTTGAATAAAGCTGGTGGTGCCTCCGTCCTTTCCATTGCTATTGTTATGGCCAGTGTCCGGTCCGTTTTTCATACTGTGGCCGTTGCTATCGCCATTGACCTCGAACTGGTACTTACTGATCGGCGACGGCTGTTTTAGAAGCGGCATGCTATGCAGTATCGGGGCTGCCAAAGAGTTGTTCCGCTTGCAGTACTGCAAACTGCTGGAGGAGGGACGGATCGGAGAGACTTCGCGCGACTTGTTGATATCCTGACGGATTTTGGAATCGTATGTTGTCAAGTTTGAATATCCGTTGACGCAGCAAGCCAGGTTTAAGTAGCTGGGTTTTTTCTCGGCAGCATCGATACTGATAGCAGCGGCTCCAGGAGAGTTTTCGGGGCATGCATCGACGCTAGCGGTATTTAAGGCATGGACGGACTCCACGGCCGCAGGCGACAGCACCATGTGCACTAGGCCCGTACCGGGATCTAAGTAAGGGGTGGTTGTTTGTTGAGGCGACCGAAGAGTACAGCGCTCCCGAAGGTTGGCGGTGAACTCGCGGGTGATGTCCTTCACGGAAAGAGGTGTGGGAAAGTTTAGGCTGCCACTCGTATCTGAAAACGGGAAAATTTTTGTCAGAGCGACGTTTGTGGGGGAATATTGAAATAACACTAGGAACAAACAAACGAACACAAAACCAAATCGTGCGCAGGGTTGACTCCAACAAAAAGCAGTAAATTTTCAGATTGAGCTCAAGCTTCATCAGCTCATATACCTGATATGTCGGAAGAGTCTGCGTCTACATCAAGTGAACAGCTGCCAATCGAATCCTGGCTGCGATCCATTAGAACTTTGTCTGGAATGGAATTGATTCTTTTTCATATGGTCGACTGGGTATTTTAACTTTAAAACTGGGGAAATAAAAACAGATTGTTGATTTCCGGAAGGCATGACTCAGCAACGTTACCGATCTAGCGCCTAGACATATATATATATTGGCTTTCAGCAGAGCATACAAACTGCATAAAGGGAATATAGAGTTCTTGGGCAAGGGACATACTGGAGGCGGTGTCTAATTATTTGCATTAATGCAAAGCAGAGCATCGGTCTGTTCAGGAAAGCAATAATAGCGCCAAGCTAGGTCTGGCTGTCTTGCTGAAGAGACTGTGACGCCACCGAGAGCCGCAGATCGCAAGATGGGAGCAGCTCTAACGGCATTGTCATCAATATTGCCAGTTCCGCTTTGCTGGCGCTTTACCGTTTTTTCACAATGTTTCTTCTTTCTCCAGAGACAGCACAAACACTGCCACATTCTCTTAAGTATGTAAGTATGCACATATGTATGTATGTGTGTATAAATGCAGATATGACTGCTGGATAGCACGACTTGGACCGGATAATAATTGGCACCAAAAACCCACTCGTGCAGTGTCCAAGTCAGACGGAAATGGAGTAGCACACGCTGTGCCGTATATGCACACACAACTATTTATAATGCGGCGGTTTCGCAGAGTACAAGTGAAAAGCAAAAACACAAATCAACTGGATGGAGCCGAACACACATTAAAATTCTATTTTGGGCGCTTAAACACAGCAATGACCTTACGCAGCCAACGCAGAGATAGTTCCTAGTCAGCAGGGGCCAATTCGAGTCCTTCAGCCGGATTTAGTGCCAGATTGCAGCCAATACAAAAGTACAAAAAAACACTTTGACCAGTAGAGCTGTAAGAAAATCGATAGTAATATAGATAGTATCGATGGTGCCTGTGCTGCGCGATACCTGGATTTTTTCCATCATCGATATATCGCGTTGTGAGTCTTTGGATTGTTAAAGCAACGCGATGAAGCGCGATTTTTTCAATTTAAAAAAATGAGTCTCTAGGGCTTTCCAGAGGCCTTTGCCACGCAGGAAATGATGCCATTAGAAGTTGAGCTTACACCTTTTCCTAACATCGCCGAAGAGCCAGATGAACATCAATCAATCAATCAATGAATAAATAATACCCAAGGTTGGGGGAAGTCGCCAACAGTGTTCCCAATTTAGCTTTTTTCCCGTCAGATCTGACGGTTTTGTAAGTCCAACAGCGGGGGGAAATTTGAAAACAGCGGGAGGCGGGAGAAATGGCTTTTTTTTTGCTTTCGTTGATGGCAAGGTAATGTAGAAATTTTGACACTAAAATTTGTAGGATTTGCAAAAATGTAACCCTAAAGTCCAGTGTCTATTAATAAAAATGTGTGTGTGTCCTGTTTATTGTACTTTTTGTGTGTCGTCTTTTTGAAATGTTGATTTTTAACCCATATTTATTTCTACAAAAAAAGGATCCATTGAAAATAACAAAAGTCGCTGACACAAGATGGTTATCGATTGAAGTTGCAGTTAAGCGCATGGTTGAGCAATGGGATGAGCTTAGTCTTCATTTCGAACTGGCCAAAACTAAGGAAAAGTGCCACTAAGCTGAAATTTTGCACTCGATGTTCAAGGATAAGACAAATTATTTATATTTAATATTTTTGCAACCAATCCTTGCCGACCTACAAAATTTAAACAAAGGCTTTCAAAGCAACATCCCAAATCAAACCTAGCTCTTGTCAGATTTGATGTTGACTATAAATTCTTTGAAACTTAAAGTTATTCCACCGGATTGCGAATTGGACATTTTCAAGACTGATGATATTGACATATTTATAAAAAGGGACTTATATCTTGGATATCAATTTGAAAAAACCTTACAAGAATTGACGCTAGAAGCACAAATGGAGGAGTTGATTCGAAAAAATTTAACAAATTTTGTTGTTCAACTTCGGACTACGAAGAGTCAATAAATGCTGCTATGAGTATTCTTTACCAGACAAGTTTTTAAAAATGGTAGGAACTCTAAAATCATATACAACTCTGGAAAATGAAATGGTTGATATCGACCAATTTGACTTTGATTAGTTCGATAAGAAAGTTCTACAAGACCAACTGAATCTCAATTTTAGTTTTACGAAATTTCAATATGTATTAATAAACATACGTTATATTTCTTTTGTACTCAGATGTGTTTTTTTTTACGAAAAGCACATAAAATTGTGTCCGCTTTTTTTTCGGCTTTTTTAACAGAATTTTAGCTTTTTTTCGCTTTTATTTTTGTCCCATCTGGCGGCTTCTTCCTGAAAAATGTTGGCAACACTGGTCGCCAAGCTGCATCCAGCCAAACAAAAATCAGTGGGTGGTGGATTAGTTTTTTGTTGAATGATCTAAACTTATTATTTAATTTGTAACACACAAGACGATTCTCATGTAATTCTAAACTAACTATTTAATTTGCAATCAATATGATTCTTATGGAATTCTAAACTTATTATTTAATTTTAAATCAACAATATTTTTATGTGAATGGAACGGACGATCTCAATAATTCTTATTTTTAATTATTATAATTAATAAATAGGCATATGCATATAAAAATGTGATTTGGTTTTATTAATATTTTTAAAGTTTTTAATTATAGAAAATTATGTACAATTGGCAGCAGAAGGCAAAATTATAAATTATAATATATTGCTTAATAACGGATTTTTAGAGCATACCAGAATTTTGTAGTTTTCTCATAATGCTAACTTACATAATTTGTATACCCTTATTATAATACCATAATTTTAGTCAGAAGTTTGCAACGCAGTGACATTTCCGATCCTATAAAGTAAATATATTCTTGATCCGTTTCTACGCAAACTAGGAACTTTTGAGGAATTTTTGAAGAATAAAATTATAACTTTGCCAATTTTCATCATATTTTCATATAATTTGAGATATGGCGATTTTGTATTTTTCTAGAATTTGCCATAGGAATATGTATGTATGATGCGCCACATTATTCACTGTCAACATGTTTCGCTTAACATTTATAAAATTTAACAAGAAAGTAAGCTAACTTCGGCTAGCCGAAGTTTAAAAACCCTTGCAATAATTATGTAAAATTTTTGTATATTTTAGGATTTCGGTTCTTTTCGCTTTCGCGAATTCTATAAATGTTGAGCGAAACATGTTTACATTGAAAAATGTTGCGCAACAACTAAATGTTGCTAGCAACAAAGCTCTCAAAATAAATTAATTGATATAAATATTCCTATGGCAGCTATATGATATAGTAGTCCGATCTTCCTCAAATTAAAACCGAAATTCTAGAATATGCCAAAATGGTCATAGAATTTTTTAAAAATCGAAATTTTTTTTTTTATTGCTAAAGGTCATTTAGGATCTTAAGAATGATATACTAAAAGATGAAGTCCGGGAAAAATTTTTAAATGCCTGAATTTCGAGTTCTGCCGCAGGACCTTTCACGATTTTACATACGAATTTACAGCCACTGAAAACTTTAAGCGCGTTTATCTCAAAACCACTTTTTTGAGCTGGCCGGAAACATAACTCGAACAAATCTTTACCGATCGATTCCAAATTTTTACATTACTTTTGAAATTGTTGTCCACAGGGAACTACGTAGGGGTTTTTTGAATAGTGAATAGTTTTTCTTTAATAAATAAAAATGTGATGCATTTCATGGTCAAATTGTGAATTTTTTTTTAAACTGTCGCCATTTTACGAAAAATTAATTAAAAAAAAAAACCCTACGTAGTTCCCTGGGGACATAAATATGGATTCAGAAAATGTTTGGTTTGTTGTTCTAGATCAAAAATTGTAGAAGATACGTTTCCGGCCGTGGACCCATCTGAGAAAAAACATGCCACCGCAGAACTGCTGCGGAGTCACCATTTTTTTTTTAATTACTTGAAATGTATGTTTTTTTGTAGTTCAATATTGATACATATTATAAAATACTTTTTACAGAATTTAAATAACTCCATTGTGTTTACCTACACAAATTTCGAAAATATGCCTTTTTTTTGTGTTTTACAGTGGTGTAACCCCTTAAATTATATGAAAATATATTAAAAATTGGCATAGTAAAAATTTTTTTTCTCAAAAATTTCCGATCGTTCCTATGGCAGCTATATGATATAGTCGTCCGATCCGGCCCGTTCCGACATATATAGTAGTGAGAGAATATAGAAGCATATGTGCAAAGTTTCATTCAGATAGCTTCAAAACTGAGGGACTAGTTTGCGTAGAAACGGACGGACAGACGGACAGACAGACGGACATGGCTAGATCGACTCGGCTGTTGATGCTGATCAAGAATATATATACCTTATAGGGTCGGAAATATCTCCTTCACTGCGTTGCAAACTTCTGACTAAAATTATAATACCCTGCCAGGGTATAAAAAGGATTATTTTAGGTGAACGATTGCACACTCTCAGTTGGCAATTTTTTTTTGCAAGTAAAAACGTATATCGACGTAACGAAACAACTTTATTTGATGAAACCCAATTAACATATGTACATACGTACATAGGTAAAACTTTCCAGCCAACATATTCGGTAGTTAAGTCTTAAGTACGAGATGTGTTCAAAAAATATCGCGACTTTTCAAATAAAACTTAGTGGGCCGAACATTTCGAGCTAGTTATTTTTTTCTTGAAATTTCATGTCAATATCATTATCAGAAATATATTTACGCTTGTGTTTTCCAAACGATCATCAGCGCCTTCGTCGATTTTTTTTATTTCCTCTACCGACTCGAAACGGCTTGCGAAGTTAGCTTCATTTCTTGTTATAGTAAAAATCGTTACATTTTTTTTTGTACGTGAGTTAAGCAAATTGGTAACATATCAAATTAATGATAAATGGGGGTGTTTAATATTGATTTTAAATGTTGTCTTTAAGATAAAGAATAATAAAGTACAATTTCCTTTAACCTATTATTTTTTTGCGTTTTTAATAGTTAAAACCGTGCTTTCCCTTGTAATTTCAAACGTTAAAGCGGCCAAACTCCATATAAAAAAACTAAGCGAAAGAAAGAAGAAGAAGAACTTTCTGACTTTTCGCTTTCTCGGGTACTAACATAAGATAAATCTAGCTAGCGAAACGGGAAAAAGCGTTGCCAGATCAGGAATCAAAACAGCTGTGATTCGGCTGCGAAATAAATAAATTTATTTATTTCAAAAGCTAGATATGGAGGGCAGTTCAAAAAATAAAATCATTGCTTGCATGGAGCGCTTTTATTGTTATCCAGTTATTTGCGTTGAGCTATTTAGTGTCGAATACATCAGTAAATAGTATTCCAATATCGAATCCGTTCATGTTTTGAGGGCCAATGATGCGGTCATGCTTTGTTGACTGACAACCGGCAATATTTGAAACAACACACATCGTTTTATGATTCGTTTTAGATTAATTAAGGGTCCAAACTCTATTAAAATGCGTTCTGTCCTTGGACAGCTCACAATACATGTCCAAGGAGCTCGGATGATTGTATATGGGATCTACCATATTAGGGAAGGGCGAAACATGATGACACCAGTGGAGGAGAGGCTGGATATCCTGTGTCAGTTGCATGACAACATGAATGTTTCTCTCTTCCAATTGAACGGACGTGTTTTTTTCGTGCGCTCTCGTTTTGTGTTAATTTTTGCATTAAAACAACCGCGGTTTTATTTAAATCTTCTACTTTGTGATAAATAAAGTTCCCGTTCACTTCATGTGCATGCAGCTATTCTGTTTTGTGTATTTAATTGTTATTATTTTCACAATTTAGTTTTGCTGCCGGTGTTTGCTTTGCATTTTTTGCATTCCTCTTTGTGCCTTCTCCGTTTAGTTTGCGCCGTCGCGACAGCTAAACGTTAAGCCCGCTCCCACGCTCACCCGTTTACCCGCTCTCTCGTTCTCCCGCTCTCTCGGTGCAGCTCCACTCTTATCTCTTCCTACGTAAAGGTACAGTGGTAAGTCTTTATAATGTCCGCAAATGTCTGTTTCGCTAAGACCTGTAAAACGGCAATTACTGCAAACAATCTTACAGTCGGCTGCTGGCCGACTCTTTGCTCGGACGGTGGACGATGTAAGAAGAAACACCGGTCTGCGTTACTGCTGCGAGGCCTGTCGCGAGGTTGAAAAAGAAATGATGTCTTTTATGCGGCAGACCAAGGGCGGCTTTAAAGACATATTATCGAGTTTTCGTAAAACTCATGATATGCTCTTGGCGCTGGACACTCAATTTAGTAGCCTTAAGCTATTGAATGAGTCTCCTAGGCGCAAGAAAACCGCAACTAGTCTGCAGCATATAGGCGGATCTCAACAACCAGCGGCGGACTCCCAACAGCAGCCTCTCTCAACATAGCCCTCGACCTCAGAATTAAGTCAAAGAGTTCTGAGATCGAGTGGCAAGAAAGATTCGGCATCCGAATGTGTTGCGGGAGTGACCGTTTCCCCGATGATATCCGTTTTGTCCCCTGGGGGGTCTCAAATATTGACCCCTCAGAGCCCCGCTATTTTATCTGCCCAGGATCTCATGTCCGGACTACCGGCCGATATGGGCAATGCAGATGAACAGTCTGCATCGCCGAAAGCCCTTGTAGTAATTCCACCTACGAAACACATATTTGTTTCTCGGCTCTCCCCTGGTCAGACATCGGAAAATGTCATCGCCTTTATCCAAGGCAAAACAAGAGCCGATAAAATAAAAATTAATGTGGAAAAATTCAAATTTTCCTATGCCAGGGACATTTCATCTTTCAAAACAAATGTTCCAAACGAACTTTTTGACACTATATGTTCTACCAAATTCTGGCCAGAATATGTTATCGTCAAAGAGTTTGAAGCAAAGAAAGAGAAATAAGTCTTCCCAGGCCCGACCAGACCACTGCGCGCCCTCTACGATATCCGCTTCAAAAAACTAATCAACTCCCTCTCTATCTCCTATCAGAATGCAAGAGGCCTACGTAGTAAGCTTCCCAAATTGTATTCTGATAGTCTCTCGTTTGCATCCCAGGTTATTGTGTTCACAGAAACCTGGTTAAAGCCGGTGATTCTGAGCTCCGAAGTTTTCCCAGCTGTGTTCACGATATATCGGCTGGATTGGCCTATCAGACGTGGGGGTGGTGTCCTCATAGCGGTTGACTCCACTCTCGCGTCGGAATTAATAACTTTCGAGGAGTTCGATGTTGAATTCCTCTGTGTAAAGCTAACAGTCAATGGTAGCTCTATTTTCATTACCTGTTCATACATTCCTCCTTTGTCCGAACTTCCTATTTATTGGAACCATCTTTCCGCTATCCAAACGGTTTTCAACCGACTTTCGAATAAGGATCATTTAGAAGTTCTTGGTGATTTTAATATCCCAAGGGCTATTTGGTCCTCAAATAATTCCTCTAATATACTTTTCACCTCCACACAGCATGATTTTATTGCTGGCTTGCTCGACATTTCGCTGTCTCAAGTCAACCATGTACGTAATTCCCTAGAGCGCTTGCTCGATCTCTGTTTTGTCTCAGATCCGGCAAGAGTCAGTTTAGCCAGGGTGGCGCCGTTGACGCTTCCCGAAGATCCCTATCATCCTACTTTCGGCGTGACTCTCGACATTGGGACTGACTTACAGAATATATCTGACTAAAGAGTTGAGTCATCTTAAAAACAAAAATATACTAAATATAAATATACCTGTTCTAACTCTGCCCTATCCATTTATTTATCGGCTCGGTCAAGATTTACCGTGTTGAACGCGCAGTGTTACAAGAATTATTTGACTCGTTGTAGGGTCCAGATCTATCAGGACCCAAAACAGTTTTATAATTTTGTTAACACTAAACGTAAGCCAATTACGCATCCTTCCTCGCTTTCGTTTGAAAATACTACCGTAAAAAATGATCGGGCTATTGCCGATCTGTTTGCGCAGTTTTTTCAAACCACTTACTCAACTTCAACTGACTGTAATCAGACTTATTCCTACACCATGCCCAAATCGAACTTTATTTTCAGTCCTACTTTAGACGAAAGCACTATTCTTTCAGATCTTCATCGCGTTAAGCCCGTTTATTCGCCAAGTCCCGACGGTATACCTGGCTGTGTGCTTAGGTATTGTGCCGACGCCCTAGCCATCCCCTTCTAAAAATGTTTACCTTGTCCCTAGAAACTTCCCACTTTCCCCTTATTTGGAAGGAATCTCCACAAATCGGATGCCAGCAACTATAGAGGAATCTCTAAGTTGTCGGCCATTCCAAAACTTTTCGAGAAAATCATTACTCCACATTTGCAGCATCTGTGCATTAATTATTTCTCCATGTCAGCATGGATTTCTAAAGCGTAGATCAACGACAACCAATCTTTTAGAGTGCACTTCCTTCTTAATTAAGGGCTTCCATAAGGGCCTTAGTCAGACGTAATCTATACTGATTTCAGTAAAGCATTTGATTCTGTCAACCATTCTCTTCTTGTTCCGAAACTCGATCTAATGGGATTTCCGGTTGATCTTCTTAGTGGGATCTCAAGTTATCTAAATGGCAGAACGCAAAAGGTCCTCTTTAAAAATTCTTTATCTTTATCTCAGGGTTACTTCTGGCGTCCCGCAAGGGAGCCATTTAGGTCCCCTGTTGTTTCCATTATTTATCAACGACCTGCCCAAAGTTCTGACTAACTCCAGAGTACTTATGTCGCGGACGACGTCAAACTTTGCGTGCAATATAAGGACGCTTCCTGCCAGTCTGATTTACAAACAGATCTCAATAACTTCCAAACATGCCGCATAAACTTATTGAACCTAAACGGCAATAAATGCAAGCTAATGATTTTCTCTCGTGTCGCTCCCAAGCTCGCTACTTACACTCTAAACTGCTGCTCTTTGGAAAGAATTAATATAGTCGATGATTTGGGTGTCCTACTGGACCCTAAACTTGACTTTATCGATCATATTTCGTGCATGGTGAATAAAGCCAGAGGTGTGCTTGGTTTCATTAAACGGTGGTCGAAAGAATTCAATGACCCTTATGTTACAAAATCCCTATATCTTTCTTTATTTCGTCCTATCTTAGAATATGGATCTTGCGTCTGGAGCCCTCAGTATGGGGTTCACAGTAAACGCATTGAGTCAGTTCAAAAGAACTTTTTGCTTTTCACTTTACGCGGTTTAAACTGGGATCCAAACCAGAGGTTACCCTCGATCTCTAGTAGACTTCTCCTAATTAACTTACCTTCTTTAGCTAACCGTAGAGCCATGCTTGGCATTAAGTTCATTTTTAACCTTATCCACGGTGACGTAGAGTGTGCTGACTTGTTGGGTCAGCTTAAATTTCACGTACCGTGTAGAAATACTAGATCCTATATTCCTTTAGCTTTGCGCCACTGTAGACCTTACCTTAAACCTTAATACTAACCCACTTAGTACGCATGCAGGCAAACAGTCTGGCAGCACACCAGTATTCACTTCCTCGTATTCCTTTTCTATACTTTCATTTGTCGCGCCTACTAACAAGATAAATTTTAAATTCGGTGGTCAACTGCATCCTTATTTTTAATTTTACTTATTCGTCCCAGGTCTTTTAATGTAAATTAATATACAGGGGTTCCACAGAAACCACTTTCGCTGGAACAACAATGAAAAACAAGAAAGGAAGCTAACTTCGGCATGCCGAAGTTTAAATACCCTTGCAGTAAGTAGAATAAGAAAAAGAAAAAAATGTTCAGACTTTCCGCTTTCTCGGAATGTTGCAAGCAAAAAATGTTGCTAGCGACAAATGTTGCTAACGAAATATGTTGCGAAAAAATTAAATGAATTGATATATATGTGTATTCCTATGGCAGGCATATGATATAGTGGTCCGATTTAAATAAAATTAAAACCGAAATTCTGGAATAATACAAAATGGCCATGTATCAAATTATATGAAAATATATCGAAAATTGGCAAAGTACAAATTTTTTTTCTCAAAAATTTCCGATCGTTCCTATGGCAGCTATATGATATAGTCGTCCGATCCGGCCCGTTCCGACATATATAGTAGTGAGAGCATATAGAAGACTATCTGCAAAGTTTCATTCAGATAGCTTAAAAACTGAGGGACTAGTTTGCGTAGAAACGGACAGACGGACAGACGGACAGACGGACATGGCTAGATCGACTCGGCTGTTGATGCTGATCAAGAATATATATACTTTATAGGGCGGAAATGTCTCCTTCACTGCGTTGCAAACTTCTGACTAAAATTATAATACCCTGCCAGGGTATAAAAATGTATGCCCGCTATACAATTTCGTACTGCGCAGCGACTGTGCTTGTAGCAGAATTTGTATGAAGCCGCGCGTTTTTACGCTGAGTTGAAAGTATCTTTTGCGTGGGAAATTCGGGGTGGGACGTCGGGGGACCCGATCTCTTTTGAATATGATAAAGAACATATTCAAGAACAACACCTCATACGCCAAACCCATCATCTCGTGTAGTCTCATTTTTGACATTCCATCAAAGTTGAAAAATATGTGAAAATTAGTACTTCGGTAAAACAGGTATGCCTGCACGTGCAAAAAATATTATAATTTCATTCTACCTTGTTTTTACCGAGATTTGATAACCCTTTCGATAGAGACTATAACCATGCCGGTCGGTTACATATTTGACCTAAAAATCGACCGCAAAGTCAGAATTTTTCTAAAAAACGACATCCTTTTTTTGCAACCCAAAAGAGGTTCAACTTTGAACACGTGTAACTTCTAAAATACTAAACCGATTCGAATAATTTTTTGGATTCAACCCTTTTGAACTATTACCTGTCGAATGCAATAACAAATTTTCTTCCTTGTGCGTGCTGCCACTGTCAGCGGTTCACAATGGTTGCAAAAAAAGCAGTGCGTTTTTTAGAAAAATTCTGACTTTGCAGTCGATTTGTATGTAAAATATTTAACCGACCGGCATTGTTATGGTCTCTATCGAAAGGGTCATCAAATCTTGGTAAAACCAAGGTAGAATAAAATTATAATATGTATTGCACGCGCAGGCATACATGTTTTACCGAAGTACTAATTTTTCACTATTTTTCAACTTTGATGGAATGTCAAAATGAGACTACACGGGATGATGGGTTTGGCGTATGAGGTGTTGTTCTTGAATATGTTCTTTATCATATTCAAAAGAGATCGGGTCCCCCGACGTCCCACCCCGAATTTCCCACGCAAAAGATACTTTCAACTCAGCGTAAAAAACGCGCGGCTTCATACAAATTCTGCTACAAGCACAGTCGCTGCGCAGTACGAAATTGTATAGCGGGCATACATTTTTATACCCTGGCAGGGTATTATAATTTTAGTCAGAAGTTTGCAACGCAGTGAAGGAGACATTTCCGACCCTATAAAGTATATATATTCTTGATCAGCATCAACAGCCGAGTCGATCTAGCCATGTCCGTCTGTCCGTTTCTACGCAAACTAGTCCCTCAGTTTTGAAGCTATCTGAATGAAACTTTGCAGATAGTCTTCTATATGCTCTCACTGCTATATATGTCGGAACGGGCCGGATCGGATCGGATCATATAGCTGCCATAGGAACGATCGGAATTTTTCAGAAAAAAATTTTAACTATGCCAATTTTCAATATATTTATATATAATTTGAGATATGGCCATTTTATATTATTCCAGAATTTCGGTTTTAATTTTATTCAAATCGGAACACTATATCATATAGCTGCCATAGGAATATATATATCAATTCATTTAGTTTGTTCGCAACATTTTTTTGGCTAGCAACATTTTTCGCCAGCAACATTTTTCGCCCGCAACATTTACCTTATGTCAGTACCCGAGAAAGCGGAAAGTCAGAACATTTTTCTTCTTCTTCTTCTACTTACTGCAAGGGTACTTAAACTTCGGCATGCCGAAGTTAGCTTCCTTTCTTGTTTCCTTTATAGGCGGCTTGTTTTTCAATTCCTGACTTAGTAAGGACACTTAATGATTTGAAATGAAGTATAATGATAAATTATTCTTCAAAAATATTAAATGATGTAAAATTGAATGATTATTTTGAACAAAAAGTGCATAAATTATTGAAAATTAGTCAAAAATATGGTCAACAAAAAAATTTTTTTTTTCTTTAAAATTTTTAATTTTTTTTGTTTTTAAAACATTAAATACGCATCATATTAGCATTATCAGAGAAAACAAACGAAAAGAGTTTTTTTCGAAATTGGATAAAATTTGAGAAAACTGATTCAAAAAACATTAATTTGCGAGTATAAAATCTACTATTAATCACACCATATAGAGTTATGATTTTTGCAACCCAAAAATATCTTTCCGTCCATTGTGCGACGCAAAAACCACAGAGGCATCGACGACGTGAGCAGGATCGAGCATGTACTTTAACAAAATACGTGCATTTCAATGGGGACGACGACGAAATAAGAACAGCAGCAGCGACAAACAGCAGGCAACGTTAGGACGACCGAGAGAGCAGTCAACGTAACCAAAAAGAGGCAAGATTTTGAGCTGGCAATATTGCAACAACAAATTTTGCCCAGCGACGACAATATCAGTGCACATTTTTGAACAAATCGACGACATAACGAAGAGCAGCAGCAGCGACGGCTGATCCCGACGTCGAGCAATCGACGTGACGCAATAGGGAGTGAGGTTACGGCGAAGACGAATTTTGCAACGCAGAAGAACTTTAATAAGACGACATTGAAGAGACGAGAAGAGCGGCGGAAGAGTCGTAACCATTGCACACTGGTCGAAATTGCCTATTCAGCGTCGTTTAACTCAAATTTCAACTCCTTAAAATTCAAAAAAATCTATTCTTAATCAGTTACATATATCGCACTGAGTTATTTGATAGTTTTTTTGTATATATATATTTTCGATTCAATCAGCTGTGCGCCTACAAAGTCAACATATGTTTTAGCACGCGCTTCACTTAGCTTTTCAGCCTTTTTGTACTGCGCCTTAAAAATTGCATAAAAATTTTGTTTAGCTAAAATAATTCATCAGGAGTCATTTTTAATAAAAATTTAAGTTTTGTATTAACAATACAACTTTTGGCTTGTCACCTGTGTTTATATGTTGTAGGTAAAATTTATTGTTAACTTTTACTCTACCCTAATCTCTTAAATTAGCTTAACCTACAACTTTCTTAGATCGGAACTTCTTTTATTCGCCGGTATTCGGTCTAGAACTATTTTTAAATATTAGTATGAAGTCTTGTGATCGTCCAATGTCCCGCATTGTAACCATATGCAGCCATAATTTAATAATAATATTGCAAAATTGGTAAAAAAAAATGGAAGGAGATCCACTACAGCTTAATAAATTTTGAAGCAAAATATAAAGACTGGTTTGATGAATTCCTATGACTGATTGATACGCCATCTACTTCTGGGAGGCCTGAGAAACCCTTCCATGAATGTTCAACTAAAACTAAATAAGAGAAAGTTTCAAATATCATAAACAAAGTAATATCGCCCTTGCGTTCGCTTCAAAATACTAACAGCCAACAAAAAAATTCAAATTTCTGTAATGACGACATTTCCCAGCTTTTATCCCTTGAACGTTTTTGCGAAAATGAGACTTTAGAGGAAACAACTAACTAATTTGTTTATCTATGTATCTATCTTTTTACCTTTTTGTAACATAAAATATCCTTAATTAATTCATTTTAATATATTATAAGAATTAATATGAATTAATTAAGGAATTTGTTTTTAATTATATATAATTTAATAAAAAGTATATTTTCTACATTTTGTATATACTTAATAACTTATTTACTTAATAACAGAGATAACTAAAAAATATTTTTATAAAAAATGTTTTAAATAAAAAAAAAATATATATATAAACGTAAAAAAATTTTTTTTTTTTTTGTCAAGTTATAGCTACATATATATTCTACTCATAAAAACTCTAAACATGTTTATAAAAAAATTTGCTTCGAATATATGAATTAACCGCCGCTAAATGAGCCTTTGGACCACTGTGCATTGGTTGGGCGAGCGAGAGGCGGCGTATTTAACAAATTGGTTTTTTAAAATTGTTTAACATTGTTTAATATTTTTGAGTTCATTGTTTAACATTTAAATTACTTAGTAAACGGCTTACGCACTAACATGGATGCAAGATAAATTCTTGAATTGACCGTGCCTTTGTTAAAAGCAAAATTAACGGAATTGGGTTTGGATACCAATGGGCAAAAGAGCGCTTTGCAGGATAGATTGTTTGAACACTATGGCATAGATGCGGGCGGTGAGGTGGATGAGGATGCAGTAAGTGTTTCGGGCTCATCTAATTACCAAGGGGTTAGGCTCGAGATTTTCTCTACGCAAGACAGCATTTCATCATTTTCTGGTCAGGCCACGAAGACGTCAATCATTGGTTGTCTGAGTTCGAAGACATAGGCTGGGACAATTTACAAAGATTTTTCTATGCAAAACAACTTTTGATTAGAGCCGCGAAGCTTTATATCAAAAGCACAAACCGAATTAGAGGGTGGGTCGAGTTAGAGCGCGCGTTAAAAGATGAGTTCGGTAAAAAATTATTCTCGGCTGAGATTCATAAGATTCTGCGGCAAAGGCAAAAACAACTAAAAGAGACATGCATTGAGTATTTGTACAGCATGATGGAGATCAGCAAATCGATTAGTCTTAGTTTCGTATGTTGTAGAGGGCATACCGGATGGTAGGATAAAAAAGGCTGGGCTGTATGGCGCAAAAACTATCAGGGAGCTAAAGGAAGAAATTTCTATTAACGAAAAGATAAAGGGAAAAGGAAATAGTAAGGAAATTGTTAAGAAAGAGTTGGCACTGAAACAAGAACAGAGTAATGGCCAGAGAAAATGCTTAAGTGCAACAGTGAAGGCCACATTGCCAGAGATTGTAAGGGTGACATAGTTTGCTATCATTGCAACCAGAAAGGGTACATATCGAAGAACTGCTCAGAAAAGAATAATAATATTGTCAAGAATGAGAAAGCGAATGTCCTTGAAGTCAAAGTTGAAAAAGGGTCAATACATAAAATGATAGTTGCAAATGATTTCACGTTCGTGGCGATGATCGATTCAGGATGCGACTTGTGCTTAATGAGGGAGGATATTATCAGAAGCTTTGACGATTTAAAGTAGAGGTTGGACGATACATCGATGTATCGTCGATGTATCGATGTTTGACAAAAAAATCTCAACATCGATACATAAATTTCAACATCGATGTTAACATCGATGTTTTTTCTTCAACATCGATACATCGACAATACATTTTACCTAGTGTCAAATTTTCACAATCAGAAAAAGCAGAAAAAGGGTAAGTACTACAATCTGAGTGCATATGTATTTATTTTAAAATAAAATTCTTTTTCAATTAATGGAATAGTCTAGATTCGTTGGGTTGGTTGTGGTGTTGATTTGAAGCTAAGATGGACAAAGTCTTGAGAGGTAAGTTGTTGCTTACATTACATTTATATTTTACATATAATAACTAAATATTTATTTTTTTATAGATGTGACAAACAAGAAAAATAAGGCGTCATCAAATCCAAACGTGGGTAAGCGAATAAAACAATCATTTGTTTGGGATCATTTTGAAAAGTGTTCTGGCGGCCAAGAAGCAAAATGTAACCATTGCTCGGCTATGTTAAAAACTAAAGGGAATACAACTAATCTTATACATCACTTGAGGAATATGCACACGCAATACAATAATATAAAAAAATCCTGAGCCTGCATTGCCGTCAACAAGTCTTGAAAACACAGTGATAAAATATGAAACTGATTCGGAGCGCAAGGAAGCAATTGATCAAGCAATAGTGAGAATGATAGCAGTTGATGTTCAACCTTTCTCTATATTGGAAGATAAGGGATTTAAGGCCTTAATAAATTTATTAGATCCGCAGTACCAGATCCCAAGCAAAAAATATGTTCGTAACGTACTGCTTGATCAAATTTACGATAGCACAAGGGAGCGCTTAAAACAGATCCTAACCAACGTAGCCTATGTTTCCCTTACAACAGATTGTTGGACATCCAAGGCACTGGATGGCTATATCACGGTAACATGCCATTTTATAAATGATGATTTTGAATTAATTTCAATGGTGCTGGCAACAAAAAAACTTTTGAATTCCACAAACCACAATGCTATGAATTTATCGGACACAATAAAAGCAATTTTAACGGAGTGGGACATTCAAAATAAAGTAGTGTGCATCGTAACAGATAATGATTCGACAATCAAGAAGTCGTGCGAATTGCTGCAAATAAAAAACCTACCTTGCTTTGCACACACATTGAACTTGATGGTCCAAGAAGTATTGAAGTTGCCGGGTATAATTAAAATATTGGCAAAATGTAAACGGATTGTAAATTTTTTTAAGCACAGCACAATTGCAAATGCTAAACTTAAAGAGGCACAAAACGTACACCAACCATTGGGCTTAATCCAGGAAGTCAGTACCAGGTGGAATAGTGCCTTTTTAATGCTGGATCGCATTACAATGCTGAACCGCTTTATTGGCATGGTGCTACTGGATTCGTACAAAGCTCCACAACCTCTGTCGCCGGAAGAAATAACAACCATTTCGGAGCTCATTGAAATGTTAAAGCCACTCAGTGATGCAACGCAACATATTTCCGCAGGCAAAACTGTCACTATATCATCTATAATTCCCATGATTTGCGAAATACATGAAAAGGTAAAAAATCTGGAAATCAAAACGAGCTCGAAAATCGTCACAGAAGCTTTAAGCGTTATTAAAAAAGGTTGCCTGAAAGATTCGGAGGGTATGAGAAGAAGACCATTCCACAAATCGCCACTTTACTGGATCTCCGATTCAAGAAAGAAGGATTCTTGCATGCATTAAATGCCGACGAAGCGGAAAAAGCTTTGGAAGATGACATTTCAGATAATTTGGCCTTGAAAGTGACGCAAAATCTCCCAACACCACCCAAACCGCCAAAACGACCACGTTTCGAATTTTTACAAAACAAAATCGCAAACAAGCAAACTTCCAATAGGTCAGAAGCCATAACACTGCTGAGGCAATACTTGGTAAAACCAAATGCAGACGAAGAAGTGGACCCCTTACTTTATTGGAAGGTAATATCCGACTTTAATATTATAACTGTAATTTCAAAAATTATTTGTTAATTTTCAGAATTCTGACGAAAATGTTTTGAAAGCTCTGGTAAAAAAACATATGTGTGTACCTTAGAGGTTGGACGATACATCGATGTATCGATGTTTGACAAAAAAATCTCAACATCGATACATAAATTTCAACATCGATGTTAACATCGATGTTTTTTCTTCAACATCGATTCATCGACAATACATTTTACCTAGTGTCAAATTTTCACAATCAGAAAAAGCAGAAAAAGGGTAAGTACTACAATCTGAGTGCATTATATTTATTTTAAAATAAAATTCTTTTTCAATTAATGGAATAGTCTAGATTCGTTGGGTTGGTTGTGGTGTTGATTTGAAGCTAAGATGGACAAAGTCTTGAGAGGTAAGTTGTTGCTTACATTACATTTATATTTTACATATAATAACTAAATATTTATTTTTTATAGATGTGACAAACAAGAAAAATAAGGCGTCATCAAATCCAAACGTGGGTAAGCGAATAAAACAATCATTTGTTTGGGATCATTTTGAAAAGTGTTCTGGCGGCCAAGAAGCAAAATGTAACCATTGCTCGGCTATGTTAAAAACTAAAGGGAATACAACTAATCTTATACATCACTTGAGGAATATGCACACGCAATACAATAATATAAAAAATCCTGAGCCTGCATTGCCGTCAACAAGTCTTGAAAACACAGTGATAAAATATGAAACTGATTCGGAGCGCAAGGAAGCAATTGATCAAGCAATAGTGAGAATGATAGCAGTTGATGTTCAACCTTTCTCTATATTGGAAGATAAGGGATTTAAGGCCTTAATAAATTTATTAGATCCGCAGTACCAGATCCCAAGCAAAAAATATGTTCGTAACGTACTGCTTGATCAAATTTACGATAGCACAAGGGAGCGCTTAAAACAGATCCTAACCAACGTAGCCTATGTTTCCCTTACAACAGATTGTTGGACATCCAAGGCACTGGATGGCTATATCACGGTAACATGCCATTTTATAAATGATGATTTTGAATTAATTTCAATGGTGCTGGCAACAAAAAAACTTTTGAATTCCACAAACCACAATGCTATGAATTTATCGGACACAATAAAAGCAATTTTAACGGAGTGGGACATTCAAAATAAAGTAGTGTGCATCGTAACAGATAATGATTCGACAATCAAGAAGTCGTGCGAATTGCTGCAAATAAAAAACCTACCTTGCTTTGCACACACATTGAACTTGATGGTCCAAGAAGTATTGAAGTTGCCGGGTATAATTAAAATATTGGCAAAATGTAAACGGATTGTAAATTTTTTTAAGCACAGCACAATTGCAAATGCTAAACTTAAAGAGGCACAAAAAGTACACCAACCATTGGGCTTAATCCAGGAAGTCAGTACCAGGTGGAATAGTGCCTTTTTAATGCTGGATCGCATTACAATGCTGAACCGCTTTATTGGCATGGTGCTACTGGATTCGTACAAAGCTCCACAACCTCTGTCGCCGGAAGAAATAACAACCATTTCGGAGCTCATTGAAATGTTAAAGCCACTCAGTGATGCAACGCAACATATTTCCGCAGGCAAAACTGTCACTATATCATCTATAATTCCCATGATTTGCGAAATACATGAAAAGGTAAAAAATCTGGAAATCAAAACGAGCTCGAAAATCGTCACAGAAGCTTTAAGCGTTATTAAAAAAAGGTTGCCTGAAAGATTCGGAGGGTATGAGAAGAAGACCATTCCACAAATCGCCACTTTACTGGATCTCCGATTCAAGAAAGAAGGATTCTTGCATGCATTAAATGCCGACGAAGCGGAAAAAGCTTTGGAAGATGACATTTCAGATAATTTGGCCTTGAAAGTGACGCAAAATCTCCCAACACCACCCAAACCGCCAAAACGACCACGTTTCGAATTTTTACAAAACAAAATCGCAAACAAGCAAACTTCCAATAGGTCAGAAGCCATAACACTGCTGAGGCAATACTTGGTAAAACCAAATGCAGACGAAGAAGTGGACCCCTTACTTTATTGGAAGGTAATATCCGACTTTAATATTATAACTGTAATTTCAAAAATTATTTGTTAATTTTCAGAATTCTGACGAAAATGTTTTGAAAGCTCTGGTAAAAAAACATATGTGTGTACCTTAGAGGTTGGACGATACATCGATGTATCGTCGATGTATCGATGTTTGACAAAAAAATCTCAACATCGATACATAAATTTCAACATCGATGTTAACATCGATGTTTTTTCTTCAACATCGATACATCGACAATACATTTTACCTAGTGTCAAATTTTCACAATCAGAAAAAGCAGAAAAAGGGTAAGTACTACAATCTGAGTGCATATGTATTTATTTTAAAATAAAATTCTTTTTCAATTAATGGAATAGTCTAGATTCGTTGGGTTGGTTGTGGTGTTGATTTGAAGCTAAGATGGACAAAGTCTTGAGAGGTAAGTTGTAGCTTACATTACATTTAAATTTTACATATAATAACTAAATATTTATTTTTTTATAGATGTGACAAACAAGAAAAATAAGGCGTCATCAAATCCAAACGTGGGTAAGCGAATAAAACAATCATTTGTTTGGGATCATTTTGAAAAGTGTTTTGGCGGCCAAGAAGCAAAATGTAACCATTGCTCGGCTATGTTAAAAACTAAAGGGAATACAACTAATCTTATACATCACTTGAGGAATATGCACACGCAATACAATAATATAAAAAATCCTGAGCCTGCATTGCCGTCAACAAGTCTTGAAAACACAGTGATAAAATATGAAACTGATTCGGAGCGCAAGGATGCAATTGATCAAGCAATAGTGAGAATGATAGCAGTTGATGTTCAACCTTTCTCTATATTGGAAGATAAGGGATTTAAGGCCTTAATAAATTTATTAGATCCGCAGTACCAGATCCCAAGCAAAAAATATGTTCGTAACGTACTGCTTGATCAAATTTACGATAGCACAAGGGAGCGCTTAAAACAGATCCTAACCAACGTAGCCTATGTTTCCCTTACAACAGATTGTTGGACATCCAAGGCACTGGATGGCTATATCACGGTAACATGCCATTTTATAAATGATGATTTTGAATTAATTTCAATGGTGCTGGCAACAAAAAAACTTTTGAATTCCACAAACCACAATGCTATGAATTTATCGGACACAATAAAAGCAATTTTAACGGAGTGGGACATTCAAAATAAAGTAGTGTGCATCGTAACAGATAATGATTCGACAATCAAGAAGTCGTGCGAATTGCTGCAAATAAAAAACCTACCTTGCTTTGCACACACATTGAACTTGATGGTCCAAGAAGTATTGAAGTTGCCGGGTATAATTAAAATATTGGCAAAATGTAAACGGATTGTAAATTTTTTTAAGCACAGCACAATTGCAAATGCTAAACTTAAAGAGGCACAAAAAGTACACCAACCATTGGGCTTAATCCAGGAAGTCAGTACCAGGTGGAATAGTGCCTTTTTAATGCTGGATCGCATTACAATGCTGAACCGCTTTATTGGCATGGTGCTACTGGATTCGTACAAAGCTCCACAACCTCTGTCGCCGGAAGAAATAACAACCATTTCGGAGCTCATTGAAATGTTAAAGCCACTCAGTGATGCAACGCAACATATTTCCGCAGGCAAAACTGTCACTATATCATCTATAATTCCCATGATTTGCGAAATACATGAAAAGGTAAAAAATCTGGAAATCAAAACGAGCTCGAAAATCGTCACAGAAGCTTTAAGCGTTATTAAAAAAAGGTTGCCTGAAAGATTCGGAGGGTATGAGAAGAAGACCATTCCACAAATCGCCACTTTACTGGATCTCCGATTCAAGAAAGAAGGATTCTTGTATGCATTAAATGCCGACGAAGCGGAAAAAGCTTTGGAAGATGACATTTCAGATAATTTGGCCTTGAAAGTGACGCAAAATCTCCCAACACCACCCAAACCGCCAAAACGACCACGTTTCGAATTTTTACAAAACAAAATCGCAAACAAGCAAACTTCCAATAGGTCAGAAGCCATAACACTGCTGAGGCAATACTTGGTAAAACCAAATGCAGACGAAGAAGTGGACCCCTTACTTTATTGGAAGGTAATATCCGACTTTAATATTATAACTGTAATTTCAAAAATTATTTGTTAATTTTCAGAATTCTGACGAAAATGTTTTGAAAGCTCTGGTAAAAAAACATATGTGTGTACCTGCCACGTCCTGCGAAGCTGAACGCATGTTCAGCAAAGCAGGGCAAATTATATCCGACCGCCGCTGCGCACTACGGCCTGCGATTGTCGACAAACTATTATTTGTCAATAAAAATTTGGATCTCTAAATAAAATGAATAAAAAAATGTCGTTTTTGTTTGAAACTAAAAAAAATTCGATGTATCGATGTATCGATGTTTTTGAACTAAAACATCGGAAACATCGATGTTGATCAACATCGAATTTGAAAACATCGATGTTTGAAAATATCGATGTTTTCCAACCTCTAATTTAAAGCTCAAGCCTGTATTTAAACATCTGAGAGGCATTGGCAAAGGTGAGCTAAGGACAATAGGATGCTTTGATATTAGCCTTCAGGCGGATGGAGTATGCTTTACCTCAACTTTTCACGTAGTAAAACAGAATGAATTGGAGTACGCAGCCATTATTGGAAATGATGTGCTCCAATCTATCGATGTCGTGTTCAGTTCGAAGGGGGTCGTATTTAAAGAAAAAGAACAGGATTTCGCTACGGCATTTAAAGGAATGCGTGTCACTGAGATCATTGATGAGTCCTCCGTCCTCGACAAAATCGATCTATCTCACCTGGACAGGAGTCAGAAGCTAAAGGTAGAAAATCTAGTTAAAGATTATAGACCAAAAAATCAGGAAGGATAACTTTCCAATGAGCCTGATAGATGATGTTCTGGATAGATTGCAGGCAGTAAAGTCATTTCTTTAAAAAAAAAAAGCCGGATTAGCTAAAAAATAAAGCGTAGGGAGTTGTGTTTTGAAGGCAGAAAAAAACAGGTTTTTACAGATTTTTTTTTGGGCGTACGGTTAAAGTAAATTTTTTCTGATTATTGTACATTAAAGAGTAGTAATTGAACTATATTCTGTGAAATATTGGTTGGAAAATATTGAAAATTGACCGAATGGCAGCAATTCTTCGCAGTCGCCTCAGAAAAAATACATTTTGCGGTACACATCATACCTCAGCACTGGATCATGTGGAATGAAATAACCAAAGTTTTTCCATTATTTTGAATGTCCCTCTAGGTATCAACGTCGAGTTTTCCATTTTTTTTTTTAATTTTTAAATTTTTTACAAGACTTGAAAGTGAAAATACCGATTTTTGGCCAAAATTTATGAATATTGTTGTTAATAATAAAAAAATTAAAATCAAAAACGAAAAAATCTCGACGTTGTTACCTCATAAAGGCAGGTCGACAGAGACAGCACTCCATTCGCTTACAACTATCATAGAAAAATCGCTCCATGAAAAGGAGTTCACACTCGTCGCCTTCCTGGATATAGAGGGCGCCTTCAATAACATCCTCCCAGGCTCAATTACGACGGCACTGACTAAGCTGGGGATTGATCAACACTCGGTGCGTCTCATTGACCGGATCTTGCGCAGCAGAACGGTGGAGGCAACACTGGGGGGTCAACCATCTCCAGACAAGTCAACAGAGGCACACCTCAGGGCGGAGTCCTCTCCCCTCTCCTATGGAATGTGGCGGTCAACGAACTGCTCCAGGGCATAGAAGAGGGCGGCTGTCGTGTCGTGGCCTACACGGATGATGTCGCCTTGGCGTTCACGGGAAAATTCCCGCAGACACTCTGTGACAGGATGAGCGACAGTCTTCGGTTCTTGGCGGATTGGACTGCCAGGTGTGGACTGGGAGTAAACCCAGCAAAGACCGAACTGGTCCTCTTCACTAGGAAATACAAGATCCCCAAAGTGATACCCCCTAAGCTTTGTGGGATACCTCTACCCCTTAAAAATCAGGCCAAATATCTAGGTCTAATCCTGGACAGAAAACTAGACTGGAGCCTCAACACGGTCGAGAGGGCCAAAAAGGCCACAATCGCGCTCTACACCTGCCGCAAGGCTATCGGGCTAAAATGGGGAATGACCCCAAAAATAGTCCGTTGGCTGTACACGGCTATCATTCGCCCGATACTCCTCTTCGGAGTGACAATTTGGTGGCCAGCTATAAAGCGGTCTACCTGCCTGGGCAAGTTAAGAAAAATCCAACGCATGGCTGAGATCTGTATGACAGGCGGCCTGCGCACAACTCCGGGAGACGCCTTGGACGTTCTCCTGGACATCCTCCCAATAGAAATAATGGGAGAGATGACCGCGTCACTCTCGGCATTAAGGCTGAAGGGCGCGGGTCTGTGGAGAAGTTTGAGTTTCGGACACACGAACCTCGGCTCTGCTCCACACCTTACTGAGGGAAACACCGACTACTGTGTCCCCACTGAACACCCCATCACACCCTTCCAGGTTTACATCCCCGACAGAACGGAATGGAACCTAGGACCCCCTGGACCCCTAGGGTCCCTTCACATCTACACGGATGGCTCAAAACTCTGAACACCTGGGATTAAACGTCTCGTTTAGGCTACCCGACCACTGCAGCGTCTTTTAGGCGGAAGTTTACGCCATCAAAGAAGCCCTTGATTAGCTCCCCCCAACTAGGGGCAGAGCTCCCTTATGCATTTTCTCTGACAGTCAGGCCGCCTTGAAGTCACTCGAATCTATTTCTTCCAACTCGAAGACCATCAACGACTGCCGCAGATCTCTTCATGAGATGGCGGAGCAGTACTCCACCTCATCTGGGTCCCAGGACATAGGAACATCGAGGACAACTGCGCTGCCGATGAGCTGGCCCGGCAGGGTACAACCTCCCCTCTTCAGCCTTAGAGGGAGTCAGTTGACATGCCCTTGGCCACTCGCAGACTACTCTCTAGGGAGTACTTCCACCTCGCGGACAGGAAATGGGAAAACCTCATCACCTGCCGCCACTCTAGAATGATCTGGCCACGCCGTTCAGCGAAACGCTCAAAGGAGCTATTGTCATTAAGGGGGGTAACGCACCGAGGAATTTCAAAATTTTCGATTTTGTTTTTATTTTATTTTCTTAAAGTTTGATATATTAAGATTGTCTGGTCCAAGTTTCGAAATTCGAAAAAATGACGAAGTTATGGCCGACAATGTATGCATTCGTTACACGTGCGCTTACCCATTGACAAATTTTCAAACGCGTTTTTCTCGAAACCATGTTTTTGAAATCGGTGGCCACGATATCTCGAAAACTAATACACCGATTGACTTGCAATTTTCTGTGGATATTCTATACATAATTATCTAGTCTACTACGTAGGATTTTTTTTTTAAGATTTTTAGTTTTTTTTTTATTAAGAAAATAAACTTTTTTTTTCCCCTTAAAAATCGCAATTTTGAGTTCAAACGGCCGCCATTTCGCAAAAAATCAATATCTTCAAAAAATCCTATGTAGTAGACTAGAAGAGGATCTACAGATTAATAATCCTTTTGTTTTTTTTGATTTGGATAAATACAGATGAAGCAGGAGTGGCCACCGCGGAGGTCCTTCGATTTTCAGGACGTTGCGGAATAAAGAATATCTCGCAGTGTATTTAATATTTTTCAAAAAAAAAAGTTATAAAATATTAGTTGAAATGTGTGCTTATCATTTAAAAAAAAAATTGGTTTGATTACTTTTATAGGTTGCCAGGAAAAAATTTTACAAAAATTGCCTTTTTTTGCGTTTCTCGGTGCGTTACCCCCCTTAAGCAGGGAAAGCTGCGCCCTGGCCGTTAGGGCTCTTACTGGTCCACTGGCTGCTTGGAACACATGCGTCCAGGCTGTCGGTGCACCATAATGACTTCTGTAGAAGCTGTAGGGATGAGGAGGAAGAGGAGACCGTCCTCCACCTCCTCTGCCACTGTCCGGCCCTAAGCAGACGAAGACTGCAGTACCTGGGCTTCCCCACCCTTGTGGATCTCGCAGAGCTATGCGACACATCACCGAGCCAGATAATCCGATTCATCCAAGGATCGGGTTGGTCCTCTCTTACGTAGCACTGGTCATCGGCCTATGCGGCATCACAAAGAGCCTCCTCAGGCTCAAGTGGATGGATCACCGCCCTAACCTAACCTAACCTACCTCATAAATTATGTAAAGAAATACTGTCAAAAATTTGAGAACGATCGGTTGACTAGATTTTGAGATACAGTGTGCTCCGATTCAAAAAACATCGATTTGAGAAAAACGCGTTTAAAGTTTTTCGTACCGAAGAGACCCTGATAAAACCCGCCTACTTCCAAAACTATATCTTTGTGAGTTTTGCTCCGATTGACTTCCTATTTACAGACAACATTCTTGAGATACTATACTTTCATATTATGCAATAAAAAAAATCGTAAAAAATATGTTTGGGCCTTTCCTGTCCCCTATTTGAAACAACGGACCCAGGGGTAATCCACCCGCCACCCATAAATTATAACAAATAATTTCAGAGGGTAATCATTGTTTAAAAAAATTTTTTGAAGATACAGCTTCTCTAATGTACCAAAAATATTAAGTTTTAGCACATTTAAGTAAAATGTCTCAAAAACTTTTTGGACTATTGTACCTATCTGGAAATTGAAAAGTGTGCCGCTCAAAATGTGGTAAAAGTTATATTTAAATAAATTTCCTTTAAGTTCCTAAAAAAGCTGGAATTCCCGCTGCCCGCTGTTTTTTAATTTTTCCCGCTATCAAAAGTAAAAAAAGCCAAATATGACGAGAAAAAGGCAGAAATGACATCACTGATTGCAGGGTTCGAAACAGAGATCGGTACTGGCATGGTGGAATTATACAAGGTGGGGCCGAGGCTCTCTCGTAGGGTAATCGACTGTTGCCTGTCGCTAGAGGGAGAAAACACATGCCTATGATTCACTAACGATAGAGCGAGTCAGGCATATTTTTACTCTCTCATTTTGCTCGCTCATTACACGCTCATTTTATTTGTTTGTGTTAGTGTTTCTGTTTTCGTTTGATTCCATTTTATTTGTTTAAGTATGAAATTTATGCTTTTACATTTTTAGTTTTTCTTGAATATATAAATTTATTAAAAGATAAAAATTAATTCCAATTAAAAATTAAAAATGTTTATTTATTTATTTATATATATTTGTTTTTTAAATTATGAGTTCACATTTTTTTTTTTGCCGTTCGAGGCATTCATATAACAATAGAAATAACAATAACATTAATAAACAAAACACATAATTAAGAATTAATTAAATTTAATGAGTTTTTTGCTGATTTTTTTTTGTTTTGTGTAGTTTGTTTTCAAAGATTTATTTAAAAATGTAATTCTTTGATGTACCCTCATTTTTAGGTAAAACAGTTTTATCTCCACCTTCAAATCAATTTTACTGGCCAAAGCCATCATTGACTTTAGAAGATATTGTGTTGTGTGGATTTGTTTGCCATTGTAGGAATTAAAAATGTCCTCTAAGCTTTTTATTTTCGTAAAGAGATCTGCAGTGGGGTTTTTGCGGCCTCCATGCGAAATGATTTGCATATAAGACTGCATAATTTCCTTGTCGTCCTCCAAATTAAATTTCGAACCCCGCCAAATATGTAATGGCGTCATTGGTTAGGGGCTCCTCACCTTACCCCGCCATATTTTTCTCCACCATCTTCAAGTGGGAGCAAGTCAGCAGTGACCACTGTATGCCTGGATGTGCCAATATCCAGCCAGGGACGGTGATCTTGCATGACATTACCGGTGTCCGCCAAAATTTCTGTATTTCTTGCTAAATTAAAAAATCTATTAGTTATTATGTAATATAATATACTATATAATATATATATTATATTATATTATATATATATTGTATTATATTAAAAAAAAGGGGACAAACACAATGAAAATTCTACAACGCACACACATACATACATAGGGACGAGGACAAAAAAATTAGGCTGAAACTAAAGCAAAAGCAATTAATTATACAGAGTTTAGCCAAATAACATAAACAAATATTTTCATTAAATTTTACCCAAAAGGTATTTTCTCAGCCTAAATTTAAACTCAAGCGGAGTTGGGTGGTCGTGCAGACCCCCTTTTGCCCGAATAGCAGACATTTTACAAAAAAATAGTAATATTTCTTATTAGTATAGAAAATATTTAAATAAAAGCAAAAAAACTGCCCAAACTGACGCACAAAAATTATTCGTACATTTCTAATTTTTTGTCTTCTTCTTCTAAACGCAACGGTTTTCGGGAATTCTTTTTTGTACTTTACTAGGAAATAGTCTGGAGTTGGCTTCGGTGTGCTTTTTCTTGGTTTTTTTGTTAGTCTGTTGATACGATTTGACAAAATGGGACGCGGTCAAGATTTGTCGCTAGATTTGCGAAAATCCATTCTAAAATTACATTTAGAAAATCGTAGTTATTGTGAAATCGGTCGTATTTTAGGCAAATCACCTTCCACTATACATAGTGTGATAAAAAAATACCTAAACACAGGGGAATTAGCTGCAAATCACGAAAATGCAGGAAGGCCTAAAATTCTAACACCACGTGAGGAACGGAAAGTAGTGTCTACAGTCCTCAAAAATCCAATGACATCGTCTACAGAAATTCAGAAGAAAGTAGAGGATGCGACACAAAAGAAAGTTTACGCTCAAACTATCCGAAACTACCTCCATCAGGCCGGTTTACATGATAGAGTGGCTCGCCGAAAACCTTTTATTTCTAAAATCAACAAAACAAAGCGTTTAAAGCTCGCTAAACGGCACGTTAACAAGCCGGATTCGTTTTGGGAGACCGTTGTGTTTAGCGATGAATCAAAATTTAACATATTTGGACATGATGGCCCCCCTAAAGTATGGAGAAAAGTAAATGAACCCATGAAGGAGAAGAACTTGATCCCGACCGTGAAGCATGGTGGCGGAAACGTTATGGTTTGGGAGTGTATAGCTGCAGGTGGAGTTGGCAAAATGGTCTTCATTGAGGATAAAATGGATAAGACATCCTATAAGAAGATGTTAGTCGAAAATTTGATTCCCAGTGTTCTAAAACTTGGGCTAGATCCGAAGACTTTCTTATTTCAACAAGACAACGATATATAACTGCCAGCAGCTTAAAACACCTCCACAATTACCGGATCTTAATCCTATTGAGCATGTGTGGGATATTCTTGAAAAACGATAAGAAAACATCACATTTCTTCCAAGGACTCTTTGAAAACGTCATTGCAAGCTGAATGGGCAAATATTACCGCAAATGAGACGAGCAAACTAATAAAAAGCTAAGGGAGGACCTACTAAATATTAAACAATTTAAAACTTTATAAAATATGGTATTATGAAGTGTACAAATAATTTTTGTGCGAGAAAAAATGACTTTTTTTTTTTAATTTAAGAATTAATATTATAATGAAGTAGAAAGTTGTTATGTTAACAAATGCAAATGTTAATCTTTACTTACGTTGAATTATTAATCAATAAAGTTGAATGACACGGGTATCCGAATAAATGTTGTGCTGACTATATTCAAGTCCATATCACTGCAACAAATACTCCCTAAGAAGCATTAGAGAAGTGTTGCTGACACAAATTGCCTTTTGGAAAGGCAATATCCGCTTACTATTTGGCACTACTAATTCCCTCATAATTGCCCCGATCTTGTCCAAAAAGGCCCTTTGGTCCTCCAACTTCTGGCCAAAGGGTCGTTTTGTTGGAATGCTATTGCTGGTTGACAATTTGCTGTTGAACACGTCAAACCAGTCGTTCATTGCTTTTATGAACTCTGCAGTCTCCTGCCCTTTGTAGGTTGGCAGATCAAGCTCGTGGCAGCGTCTAATTGCACTGGATGTTGAATTAGAGAACAACTGCGTAGCCAGCTTCACCTTTTGCCTTCCAGGCCCTTTGACGTTCAAGTGCTCCTCCGTGATTTTAAAAAGTATGGAGACATCTGAGGATGCCGTGTGCCTCATGCACTGCCATACAGTCTCCGGCGTGAGCAAGGGACCGTCTATGACTAGACCAGTATCTAGGAAATGGTTGCGAACAAGTTTTATTAAATGGGGGGCGTCTCCAAATACAAACACCTTCAAGTCGGCATCTGACGGATGTACAAACCAGCTATTCTCTGTAAAAAGTTAAACATTGAAGATATCATGTTTGTGAGTTTAGTGTATGTATGTAAATACCAGGTGTTATATTGAGATCCCTCCATAATTTGTAGTTTGTTGGTCCCATATCCGAAACTACTGCAGCAACAGGTTACCCAACATCGAAAAGTTTGACGATAATTTCGTTCAAAAGTTCCTTTGACACTGCAGTGTCACAGTCAAAGAACACGGGTGGTTTCCATGATCGCTTAATCCCTTGCGCCATGACAACCTATCGAACTCGTAAATAGATGCTACTGACATTTCATCAAACGACAAAATGCAGATTTTGTCTTCCTCTGAGAAATCAAGGGCGTTCCTCATCAACCGAAATATCGAATCCAAGGGGCCTGGCTTAATCTCAAATTCCTAAGCCCATCTGCGTATGGTCCTTTCGGAAGGGAAAGGCAAGCCTTTTCTTAGCAAATGCCTGTATGCTCGGGGGCCAGCAGCATGAAGACATATGCCCTTTGAAACGTCTTCATGCGTCCAAAAAAACTTGATGTTGATTTTCCAATCGCCTCACTTGCGTATCGGAAAAATAGTTCCGAGGGATTTCCGAAACTGCTCGAGGCTCTCAAGTTTGTTGGTGAGTCGCTTGTTTTCAGCCACAAGCTCACGAACACGACGTTTCAAATTCAGGTTTTCAATGCATATAGCTGCATTAATTGCATCATTTATTGCATCATTTCTAAATATTTCAGAAAATAAATACAAACGAAAATAAAATTTTGTCATCGATGCACTTACTCCTCAGCTTTTTGGATATCTTCATCCTTGCCTTTTGGCATCGCAGATCCAACAATCGCTTTCTATTTTTGTCGCCACCATAGTAAAAGTCATCTTCATTAAAATGTTGATCACAAATTTTACTATGCACGGAAAATTTCACACCAGAAGATTCAGACCACAATTTCCTTTTTTGTTCATTTTGTGGAACTTTTCTGAACGAAATGCTCCACACAAATTTTTGGCATATGACACAATATTGTTTGGGCATAATTGAAGTCGCTTCAATTGGTTTGCACTAAAATTAATTTAAAAAGAAAACAAAAATGTTGTTGCATATGTTTCCACTTTAAACATATGTACATTATTACACCATGGTGTGCAACAACGTAAGGCAAACAAAATATTACACCACGTGCAATTTTTCATTTCCTAAAAAATAGCAAAATGCCGACGGCAAACGAAAAACCGTCCGCAAAGAGACACTCGCACTACCTTCACACCAAACACTTGCGACTGAACAAACGAGAGAGCGCTATAGGAGAGTGGCCTCACCTTGTATAATTCCACCATGGGCACTGGTGCCTCATTTTAGCACTACAAGTGTCGGAGCATAATTTTGCATGTGTTAGTGTATGGGTATTCTTGTAGTGTATTTCATCATAATGGAAATATTGCATCAGCCTCTATTTGCGCTGTTATTGGTCGCCTGTATTTTGTAGTTTTGGGAATAACCGTTTTAGCGCGGCGCCAGCGTGCTGTCGCTGACGCCGAGTGTGGTTCGATGGTAAGCACATAGAAGAAGTGTGCGACACAAGGTTGTGCGTAGTACTTCAGTGCGATCGAAACTCACTGCGCTACCATTATGGCGAATAACGACGAATCTGCGACATATACATACTCACTTAAGAAGCGGTGGCGGTGTTACTAACACCGCATAATATGCGGTTGCGGTTATCCCAGCAGACAAAGAGCGGACACAATGCGGATGGATCCGAAAAATGTCCGATAAAGATATTAAAAACGGACGTAGAATCGGAGTTTCCGCAATAGGTTCGTTGAATGCTCAAAAACGGACACTAAAGCGGACAAAAATCGAAACTGTGACGTCCCTCGTAAAAGGTCCGAAAAAGTATTAATAACGGACACTGAAAAGTACAGTGGGCTTATCGGAAAAGGTTTGCCTAATTATCGAAACCTGACCCGAAAACGGACGCTAGAACGGACGAAAACTGGGATCCGTATAAGTGCCGCAAATGTCTCGCTAACGGACACTAAAACGGACGGCACGGGACAAAAATCTTGTTGCCACCGAATTTTCTAGAAATCGGTAAACGGTTCTTCTCCTTCCTTCTTTTGTCGCGTGCCTGTTTTTTATTATGCCGCTGCAAATGAGCGAGAGGCACATAGTCAAATATTAAAAATTAATGAGAGGGAAGATGTTCTTGCATAGTCTCTTTGGCCAACTCCTTGTTGTAATTGTTGTTTTTTTCTATTGAACCGCTACATTTGCAATGTTGCTTGTAGCTCAATTCTTTTGTTTTGTGGAATTTATAACGACGCGTCGCTTTTCGATTTTGACACACAAAGTGTGCAGACAGAGTGAAGTGAGTTTTGGTTTTTAGACTTTTATAGACAGTACTACCCATTTGGCCGTCAGCCGATTGGGTACACAGGGGGATCAACGGATGACTGTGTCATCTGCCCTAACTGTGTGCACCAACGGTAGTGCGACTATACTCTCCAAGTGAGGGCGGCCGGAAGCAGGTCCTCGGTCGAGTTCGATCGGGGATGCTGACCAATTGTAGTCGGGCGGACCTGGGCAGGTCTTTAACAGGCCCCCCCTCAAGTCAGGAGTGTGAAGCGACCCGTGCCCCCTGACTTTCGGTTCGCAGCTGAGGGGCTAATCCAGCTGTGTTTGAACGGAGCCTTCCCAGGGCCGGGCAACCCTGGGTCGTAAGATGCCTTGCCGCGGCTTTGGGGCGAAGCCGCGGTCGACCAACTTCAAAGCCCCAAACCCCCTCCGGCCCGCTGCGCTTGCCAGGACGAGCAAAGCGGGCGTTCATGAATAAGAAATGAAACCAACGCACCGAGCTTCGGAACTCCCGGGAGAGGATAAATCCCAAAAACTGTCGGAAGAGGACGAGGAGGAGCTGCTGAGGCCTAGTTGGGCCTTGGCGACTCACAAACTTACGGAGACCGACGTAGATGAGCTGCCGATGTCTAGTTGTGACATCCCGGCTCCGTCGAGACCCGAGGGGAGAGCTAGTAGCACTCCCCAATCCGACCACAAAGGTGGGGCTCAGCTGGGCACCACCGAAGAAAAAACTCAAGAGCAGCTAACACATCAGCAACGACGAGCGAGGGTCAAGAGAGCCCGCTTCATTCTCGGTAAGATTGCCAAGAACGAGGCTGAGGGCAAAAGTGACCCTCGAGATGCTGAGAGTAAGGCCCGATTCCTTGCGGAGATCGCGGAATTCGAGGCGCACAGCAAGGCAAACCCGGCGGCGCTCCAGCCCCCTAAGGCGAAGCGCAATCGCTCGCAAGAGGTAAGCGTGAGCGCGCCTAAAAGGGCGAAGGACCCACAGGGCAAGCCGAGAGCCACAAACTTCGTCAGTAAGGCGAAGAAGTTCAGCGAGGTGGCCAGAGACAGTCTGGCTATGGCTCTGGTGGACGAGCTCCACGACGACGGTCGTCTGCTGTCGGAGAAGTGGGAGGAGATAGAGGCCAAGTTGGCCGACATGGTAACTGACAGGTTGGTTGCCGTGCCGACCGGCCCTATCCCCTCCTTCGACTCCTCAGACGTGGTCAGGGGGCACCGGGTCATCAGGTGCGACGATGGGTTTTCAAGGACCTTCCTGGCGGAGTGTGTGGCTTCGATTAGCGACACCTGGGCTGGCCTTAAGATTAGGCTAGTCCACGCCAGGGAGATTCCGAGGAGACCCAGAGCCCGCATCTGGTTGCCGAAGGGGCAAACTGATCATGCTAGGGTGATCGCCTGTCTGAAGGCCCAGAATCCGGATGTCCACACAGAAGACTGGACCATCCTCAAGGCGGAAAAGGAGATGAAGTCGAGCCAGCCGTTCCTTCTTCTCATAAATCAACGCTGCCTGTCGCAGCTTGAAGCCAACGACCACAAGGTCCGGTACGGTATACGGAAGGCCAAGATTAAGGTCTTCCTTGCCGAACCGGACGAGATATTAGAGGAGGTCGATGACACCAACAGGTTGTTGGACGATATGGTCATCGACGACAAATCCCCGGACACAACCCCAACCAATCCCGATGTCGAAACTCGTGCAGATTAACCTGAAGCGCAGTACCCATGCTTCAGCAAATCTCACGATCCTTCTCAGTGAGAAGGATATCGACATCGGACTGATACAGGAGCCTTGGACCAGGAACGAGAAAGTTGCTGGCCTAAGGATCCCAGGATACACAGTACTGTGCACCAACTCGGTGGGTAGGTCGAGAGCATGCATAGTAATTAAGAATCACTTTAACGCTTTTCTCTGTTCCAATCTCAGCACACCAGATCTAGCAGTAGCTAGATTCGTGGCAGCGGATGGGAGCGGAGTTATCATCGCCTCTGCGTACATGGCCCACGACGATCCGGCCCCGCCTGAACCGGTCGTCAAGCTGCTGCAATGGGCCGAAGACACTAAGACGACCCTGGTGCAGGGATGCGACGCGAACGCGAGGCACTCGCTCTGGGGAAGCTCGGAAACGAATGAAAGAGGTGATTATTATTATTAGTCGTAAGGTTACGATTTGTAACAAGGGCAACACACCAACCTTCATATTCCCCAGTACGGAGGGTTTTCAGGGTTGGGAAGAGGTGTTAGATCTCACCCTTCAAATAGAATATGGCAAATATAAAGTCGAGAACTGGAGAGTGTCGACCCAACTCTCCTTTTCGGGCCACAGATACATCTTCTTTGACTTATCGGCATCGGTAAATAAGCCGATACCGAGTCGTAACCCCCGCAGGGCAGACTGGGACAAATTCGGCGAAATTGTCCACTCAAAAGTCAGCAACAGGAGGGTAAAGGTACAATCCTCCTCAAAGGCCCTCGACAAGGAAGTAGAGGACCTTACAAACATCCTTAACAACGCATTCAAAGAGACATGTAAAGTTTCATTCTCCAAGAAGCAGTATCCACCATGGTGGACCAAGGAACTGAGCGACCTCAGGAAGAGAGCGCGCAAACCCTTTAACACATGCTATGGAACCAAGAATGGGAACCATATAAGGAAGCACAGAAAGCATAAAAAAAGCAGTATATGAAGCCAAGAACGAATCTTGGAAGAGTTTCTGTGAATCACTAGAAGGCATAAAAGATACGGCAAGATTAAGCAAAATCCTTGCCAAGGGGCACACAAGCCCCACTCTTATCAACAGACCAGACGGCTCGGCCACAATGACAATAGAGGAGTCGCTAGAGCTACTAGTCGACACTCACTTCCCGGGGAACCTTCGAGAGAACTCGGCACCCGAGGAAGGCACAAATACACAGACAGACACACAAACGAAAGATATCATCACCACGGAGCGAATCCAGTGGGCAATAGAGTCTTTTGATAAATACAAAAGCCCGGGACCGGACGGCATAATACCGGCAATGCTACAAACTGCCAAGGGAAGCCTCTGTAGATGGCTTAAAGCCATATACAAGTCTTGTATAAGACTAAGGCACATCCCGCTAAGGTGGAGGGAAGCCAAAGTCATATTTATACCAAAGCCAGGCAGAAGGGGGCACATTCTAGCGAAGGAATATAGGCCGATAAGCCTAACATCCTTCGTCCTGAAGACCCTAGAAAGACTACTAGATGTTCACATCCGAGAAAGAATCGAGAGACACCACCTATCGGACGCGCAGCATGCGTACCGAAAAGTACGGTCAACAGAAACAGCACTACACGAAGTTGTAGGTCACGTCGAGAAGACACTACAATATAAGCAATACACGATGGCCGCCTTCCTCGACATCGAAGGTGCGTTCAATAACGTGAACGCCGACTCCATCCTGAGCTCCCTCACCTCGATGGGCATTGAGAGAGGCATCAGAGAATGGATCGGAGTTATGCTAACGAGTAGGACGATCACTGCCGAACTGAGTGGCACTCACCTCACACGGTCAGTGAAGAGAGGCACACCTCAGGGCGGCGTCCTATCGCCTCTACTTTGGCTCATAAACATGAATAACATATTGGAAGAGCTCAATATGGGCGGCGTCAAAGCAGTAGCATATGCAGATGACGTGGTGCTGCTAGTATCCGGACCCTACCCTGACGTTATTAGTGAGATAATGACAGGGGCGCTGAGTCGCTTAAACATATGGGCAAAGACCTGCGGATTAGGTATCAACCCAAATAAAACAGAACTTATGCTCTTCACTAGAAGGACTAAGATACCAGCATATAATATGCCCAGAATAGATGGCATAGAGCTAAAACTATCAGAGCAGGCTAAGTATCTCGGTGTGATACTAGACCCGAAGCTCTCGTGGAAAGGAAACATCACTGAAAGAGTGAGGAAGGCAAGTATTGCTTTCTACTCTTGCAGAAAAATGTTCGGAGATAAATGGGGTCTACACCAAAAGATAATAATATGGCTTTACACAGCGGTTGTTCGGCCAATTTTAACATACGGAGCCCTAGTATGGTGGCCAGCGCTAACTAGGGCTTACAACATCACAAAATTAACGAGGATACAGAGAGCAGCGTGTGCTGGCGTGACGGGGGCAATGCGCTCATGCCCCGCAGCAGCACTGAATGCTATCCTAGACATAATGCCGGTAGAACTGTTCGTAAAGAACATGGCCGCGCAGAGCGCAGTAAGACTGAAAGCAAGTAACTGCTGGAGGGAAAACGGCGCAGGCCACGGCAAGATATTGGAAGGAATCAAGTTAGAAGCAGAAGCACTAGTGGATTACATGACTACGGAGATGAACTTCGGAAATGCCTACACAACCACATTCCCAACAAGGGAAGACTGGAGAAGGGAGAGAGTAACCGGGGCAGAGGAGGTATCCCTCTACACCGATGGCTCTAAAATGAGCTGCGGCGTGGGGGCTGGGATCTTCGCTGAGCAATGGGGGATCGAGGAGTCCTTCACTCTCTCAGACTTAGCGACGGTCTTTCAGGCTGAGGTACTCGCCATAACGGAAGCAGCCAAGCTTTCGATACGGCGAGAACTTAGAGACACCAAAGTACGGTTTTACTCTGATAGCCAGGCGGCTATAAAATCCTTAACGGCCGTGAGAACAAACTCACGGATGGTGGCAGAATGTAAGAAGGCCCTTAATAGACTTGCAGAGAGAAACGAGGTACAAGTCACCTGGGTACCGGGTCATTGCGACATCCCAGGGAACGAGAAAGCGGACGAACTAGCCCGAGCAGGTTCGCAGGGGCAAGATACCAACGTACCGACACCGATCTCGTTGAACTCGGTCCAGACAAGGATCCATGACCATTTCAAACAGACAGCCAACAAGGAGTGGTCAAGTAAGAGCGAACATAAGAGATCAAAGAAATGTTGGCCGACATACGACAAGAATCGAACTAGAGAGCTGCTATCCAACAGCAAGCGGGATATCAGAAGATTCACAGCAGTCGCAACAGGTCATTGGGCGATCGGAACGCACGCAATGAAGATGGGGCTACCTTACAACGCTAGCTGTAGAAGCTGCAGAGAAATTACGGAACCAGAGACACCAGAGCATCTGCTCTGCTTTTGTCCGGCCCTAAATCACATCAGACTACGCCACTTCGGTACCTACCAGCTGGAGTCACTAGAAGGCATAGGAGAGCTGAAGGTCTCAGCGATCCTAGGCTTTCTCAGCGACTCAGGATGGTATTAAAGGGCAACTACGACCACAACATGAAAACAGAGGGAGTGGACCAAAAAGGAGCCCAGCTCTACTTAGAGGCTCCAGAAGGGAGCCTCACCACTACAACCTACCTACCTACCTACTACCCATATTTACATTCATACATATACATACATACATATTTAAGGGAACCCCTTAATTAATTAAGGGGTTATTACACTTACGTTAGTCAAAAAAATCGAAAATTTTTTTATTGCATTTTCTGAAAGTACATATCTTGGAGAATGTTTTCCCAAAAAATCATAAAATTCTGAGCATTAGAACCGGATTGGCAGCTATTTATAGCGCGCTATCTGCACTACGAGTCAACGTCGAATCATTCTTTACACGCGATTACCTCGAAACTGTTTTTTTGAAAAAGTGTGGTTGCGGTGACCACGATTACTAAAGAATCGTTAACTCGGTCAGTCTGAAATTTTGCAGGCTTATTAACAACAATATTAGCCAGTGCGTGAACGAAGGATTTTGAATTTGAAGCAAAACTGATGTAAAAACCAAAAATTTATATGTTAAAAACTCGTATTTGTTAGTAAAACGATCATAATTTTCGTAAAAAATTTTGTTTTGCTAAATCCTTCGTTCACGCACAGCGTATAGGTGTAAACTACATAAATTTTTTCTGTTTGTGTATTTCCGATGAGTAGATCCTTCGTTATCGTGGTCACCGCGGACGATATTGGGAAAATTGTGTGTTTGCATTATGGCCTACAGTAATTACAAATATAAATATTTTGTTTTAGAAAAATTCATGAAGAATCTCACAAAGTGTATAAATAAATATACATTGAGTGTTTTACGAAAAGTTGAGTTGTTATTCCACAAACAAAAAATCGAAAAAAGCCTATTTTTCCTCGCGCGCAAGTGTATATAAACCCTTAACAGAAAATGGACTACAACACCTTATTCAATACGGAGGGGGACACCCAGGAGTTGGCAACCATACAGCCGCCAGCTGAGGATAAAAAACATGCTGGTAAGGTATAATGCAAGTTGTTTGCAATAATAAAAATCGAACAATTTATTTTTTATTTTTTATACCCTGGCAGGGTATTATAATTTTAGTCAGAAGTTTGCAACGCAGTGAAGGAGACATTTCCGACCCTATAAAGTATATATATTCTTGATCAGCATCAACAGCCGAGTCGATCTAGCCATGTCCGTCTGTCAGTCTGTCTGTCTGTCCGTCCGTCTGTCCGTTTCTACGCAAACTAGTCCCTCAGTTTTGAAGCTATATGAATGAAACTTTGCAGATAGTCTTCTATATGCTCTCACTGCTATATATGTCGGAACGGCCCGGATCGGACGACGATATCATATAGCTGCCATAGGAACGATCGGAATTTTTTTAGAAAAAAAATTTTTAATATATTTTCATATAATCGGACCACTATATCATATAGCTGCCATATTAATATATATATCAATTCATTTAATTTGTTCGCAACATATTTCGTTAGCAACATTTTTCACTAGCAACATTTTTTGCTAAAAACATTCTGAGAAAGCGGAAAGTCAGAACATTTTTCTTCTTCTTCTTCTACTTACTGCAAGGGTATTTAAACTTTGGCATGCCGAAGGTAGCTTCATTTCTTGTTTAAACTAATATATTTCATTGAAAAGAGAAACTAACAGGATATATATTTATTTATAGGTCAACGATTTGTCTTTATGTGGGGAGAAATCGTACGAGAAATTCATCCGTCAATGTTGGCGGGATTTGCAAGGGTATTATAATTTTAGTCAGAAGTTTGCAACGCAGTGAAGGAGACATTTCCGACCCTATAAACTATATATATTCTTGATCAGCATCAACAGTTGAGTCGATCTAGCCATGTCCGTCTGTCCGTTTCTACGCAAACTAGTCCCTCAGTTTTGAAGCTATCTGAATGAAACTTTGCAGATAGTCTTCTATATGCTCTCACTGCTATATATGTCGGAACGGGCCGGATCGGACGACTATATCATATAGCTGCCATAGGAACGATCGGAATTTTTTTAGAAAAAAAATTTTAACTATGCCAATTTTCAATATATTTTCATATAATTTGAGATATGGCCATTTTATATTATTCCAGAATTTCGATTTTAATTTTATTCAAATCGGACCACTATATCATAAAGCTGCCATAGGAATATATATATCAATTCATTTAGTTTATTCGCAACATTTTTTTGGCTAGCAACATTTTTCGCTAGCAACATTTTTCGCCCGCAACATTTACCTTATGTCAGTACCCGAGAAAGCGGAAAGTCAGAAAATTTTTCTTCTTCTTCTTCTACTTACTGCAAGGGTATTTAAACTTCGGCATGCCGAAGTTAGCTTCCTTTCTTGCTTAATAATTATTTACTTATAATAATTTATATTCTTACAGTCGCTTTCAAGAATATGTTTGCTTTGGAGGACGCCGATTTCGACCATATAACTCAAAAATATTTCCAATATGCGCAGGACAGACTTACCAAAACTAACAATAAGAAAATAAAAACTATTATATAAATTAAAAATGATATATTATTATTATTATTAGTAAATATAATACAAATAAATAATAACAATTTAAAGTAAAATAAATCATTGTTTTCTATTTATATGTAAAAAAAGAAATTAGATTATTATTATTATCTGAAACGAATTTATTCGAACACTTTTATAATATTATAAAAGTATCTCAAAAGATACAAAATACGTCCCGTAAATAATATTAAAAAAGTATTGCGAATGATACAAATCCGTTTCGTAAATAATATTAAAAAAGTATCGCGAATGATACAAATCCGTTACGTAAATAATATTAGAAAAATATCGCAAAAGATATTTATTTATTTATTTATTAGAAAATATAGCAAGTGACTGCTATTGTAGGCCGTATCCTTACCTCAGCCGAAGTAAGGAGTGTTTTTTAACGATGTGCTCCGACTCACATCATGTGGGCAGAGGCAAGGATAGGTGTCTTAAAACATTTTGTGTATTTAAATCTAACGACAATTCAACATGTAACTAAAAGTATAACTCATTATAAAAAGAACATAAAACACGAAAAGGGTCATGCAACTCGAAGTTTGTTTTACACAAATCAAGAGCAATAGGACGAAAGTGACGAGAAGGTCTAACAGGGACTGAGAAATGCAATTGACTTAGAAGATAGGACGAACAAACATGACCATTAATTAATTTAAAAAGAAAGATCACTCCGTGGCAGGTCCGACGATCCTTCAGAGTGGAAAAACTGAGAAGACGCAGCCTGTCGATGTAAGATGGGAGGCGGCGATGTGGGTCCCAATGAAATCCCCGAAGAGCGAACAAAAGGAATTGCTTCTGGACCGATTCAATAAGGTCTTGATACTTCGCATATTGAGGTGACCAAACACACGAACAGTATTCCAGAATAGGACGAACAAGAGAGACACAAAAAAGTTTTGTGGTGTAAGGATCGTCAAACTCCTTAGACCAACGCTTGACAAAGGCAAAAACACCTTTAGCTTTCCCAACAATTATGCCAATGTGGTCGGAAAAATTCAAATTATGGGTAAAAAGAACTCCAAGATCGGTAACCGAATGGATGCGCTCAAGATCACTCAACCCTAAAGAATAACTTGCAGAGAAACAGTTTTTACGAAAAAATGACATAAATTTACATTTAGAGTTGTTAAGAAACAGCAAATTGTTAATGCACCAGGACTGCACGTTGTTTAGGTCAGATTGTAAAAGCCTATAAAAGTCAGGGTTTGTCAGTGGTAGCATAGTTTGACGTCATCAGCGTACATCATAACTTGGGAATGAAGAACGACATTGGGCAAGTCGTTAATAAAAATGCCAAACAGAAGTGGCCCAAGGTGACTTCCTTGCGGAACACCCGAAGTTACGCGGACGCAGTCTGAAAAAGAACCCTTGAAGGCTACTCTTTGAGTTCGGTTGGATAGGTAGGTGGCGATCCAATTAGTCAACAAGACAGGGAAACCCAAAAGCGTAAGTTTTTTCAGCAGCAGCTGGTGATTCACACAGTCAAAGGCTTTACTGAAGTCCGTAAAGACAACGTCAGTTTGGGTGTTATTTTTAAATGAGTTTCTAATAACAGTAATAAACTGCAAAAGGTTTGTGGAAGTTGACCTGTGTTTCATGAAGCCGTGCTGGTAGGGGGACATTATAGAGCGACATTGGTGCTGAAGTTGAGCAGTAATTAGAGATTCGAAAAGCTTAGGAATCGCACTAAGTTTTGCAATCCCTCTATAGTTTTCAATATTGGACTTGCTACCCTTTTTGTGAAGGGGAATTATAAAAGATTCCTTCCAACTATCGGGAAAAAATGAAAACTGAAGGGATATCTTAAATAATTTAGACAAAGGACTACATAATGCACTGGCACAATATCTCAAAACACAGCTAGGAACAAGATCAGGACCAGAAGAGAAGGATTTTTTTTTTTTTTTTTTTTAATTCGTTCTTTATTTATATGTGGTGGGGGTGGGGGTATATTACAAGTGGGAGGGGTAGCGTATGGCTAGAAATAGGGACGTAACCTTCGCGGTACGGCCGCAAAGCAATGCTTCGCGAAGGCATGGCCCCCATTAGCCTGCGGCGCCCATGATGCAGCTCCATCTCGCCGTGTTGAAGGCGTTGCGAACATCCAGAGTGACGACTAGGCAGTACTCTTTTGAGCCGCCTTTCCACCTCTTGCCGGCTATCGCTGAGGTTGCAATGTCTACCACCTTAGCGATGGCATCCACTGTCGATTTCGCCTTCCGGAAGCCGAACTGGGCCTCCGAGAGGTCGCCAGCCACTCTGATCGCCTCATCAAGGCGGGTGCCGATTAGGTGCTCCAGTACCTTCCCCGCGCCATCAATAAGGCAGATAGGCCTAAAAGATGACGGGTCGTCCGGCGGTTTTCCGGGTTTCGGCAGCAGTACTAGCCTCTGCGACTTCCATCTATGCGGGAAGGTGCCCTCGGCCAGGCAGCTGCTGAACACCTCCGCGAACAGATCGGGCTGAAGGGACAGAGCGAGCTTCAAGGCCCTATTGGGGATGTTGTCGGGGCCAGCGGCCTTCGACGCTCTTACTCTGGCCGCCGCCGTCCGTACCTCCAGCGCCGTTACCGGAGCGAATCCTAACAGGGAGTCTCCGGCATTGGGGAACGGTGGCACGTCCATCCTAGGGAACAGGTGGTCCACTATGCGCTTGGTGAACTCCGTCGCGAGCGGGGCAGGCTGACCCGAGCAGTTAATGCGCTTAACTACCGTTTTGTAGGCGCTCCCCCACGGGTCGTGGTCCGCCGAGTCGCAGAGTTCCAGGAAGCACTTTGATTTACTCGTCCGGATAGCGGCCTTGAGCGCTCTACGGCAGGCCTGGTACTCCCGCCTTTTGTCCAGGTGGGAGGGGGTGCCATACGATCGCTGGTAACGTCGTCTGGCACGGACGCAGTCACTCCGGGCATCGGCTATCGCCCGGTTCCACCAGAACACCGGCTCGTGATGGCGACTGTGAGGTCTCCTGACCTGTATGCAGCTGTCGCACACTGCCTTGAGCTGCCTCATGGCTTCCTCTGCCATCTGCGAAGCGCCCCCAGATACCTCCAGGCTCTCCATTCCGGTTGCAAACAGCTGGACATCCAAAGAGTCCGCCCTGTAGCTCGCCTGTTGCGGGTGGGACCGTGTAGCCAACGGCAGGCGGGTGGCCAAGGTCGTAAAGATGGCGGCATGATCGCTGGCTGTGTAAACCTCGCTGAGATCCCATAGGCACTGCGAGGCTTTTGAGCCGCTCACGAATGTGAGGTCGACCACTGAGCCGGCACCGGCCCGGGAGAACGTTCGTTGCCCCCCCGTGTTTAAAAGCGCAATGTCGAGCATCGCTATGGCTTCCAGCAGAGATCTACCTCTGGCGTTGGTGTATGTGCTGCCCCAGTCCACCGCCCAGGCATTAAAGTCGCCCGCAATCAGAACGGGAAACCTGCCCCTTGCATCGGTTGCCAAGCGATCCACACTGTCGCAGAAAGCTTCCAGTGAGAGGCTCGGAGCAAGGTAGACACTATATATCCACCAGCTGCCTACCTTCGCCCGGATAAACCCGTTTGAAGCGTACACCTCGGACAGTCGGGTGGCACCTACGCCGCACGTCCAAAGGGCGGCTTTCCCCGAGCTGTCGGCTACCCAGTTGGGGCTGTTCCCGATCTTGTATGGCTCGCTGAGCACTGCCAGGTCCACACCACACTCCCTCGTTGTCTGCGACAGCAGGTCTTGTGCCGCCGCGCAGTGGTTCAAGTTTAATTGAACCACCTTCATGCCTGCGCTGTAGGGGCCGCTCCGTCCGACGCCATCAGTGGGCAACTTCTTCAGGTTCTTGCTGACGCACCTAAAGCACCTCGCAGGGTTAGTGCACGTTGCTATTTTGTGCCCGGCTTATCCGCATTTAAAGCAGGACTTTCTTCTGTCCACTGAGCTCGTGCACCTGCTGGCGATATGGCCCACCTCCAAGCATTTAAAGCATTTCGGGCGCGAATCCAATTCCTTGATCGGGCACTTGCACCACCCGATCTTCACCTTGCCCAGCGATGTGAGCAGGATCGCCTTGCTGGTCGGCACCGAGACCGTCGCAGTCTGCGTCTTAAAGCGACCGACTCTGAAGCTCCTGACATTCACCAAGTTGCTCGGAAGTCCCGATTGCTCGGAGAGCGCTTCCGCGAGCTCCTCTCCGGAGGCTAGCTCGTCCAAATCGCGCACCACGAATAGCGACTGGGGTGTGGCTGCACGGATGGATATTCTGTCCCCCAACACACTGCCGATATCTTCCATGAGCTTCTCGGCATCATGGTCTTCTCCTGATAGCTCCAACAGCAGGTCCCCTTTGGCAGTCCTCCTGGTCGAAGTGACCTTCTCTGCTATAGCCCTCATCCTGGCGTCCTGTGAGCGAGTCACCAGGCACAGAATCTAGCCGTAGGAAGATTCCGCCGAGGGGCTGAGAATCAATGCGTCTCTTCTCTTCCGCCTGCGTCGGTCAGACTGTTTTCTCCGAGTTTCTCCGGCTGGGCCCTTCCGAGACGATGGCGCGTTTAAGGCATCTCTGGGGTTTCTCCCAGTCACGGGGCGCTGCGTCCCGGCTGCCACCCGTTCCTTACGCACGCCTGCACCAGTCACCGCTGCGTAGCTCGGCTTCGCGGGTTTGGCCCGGGGCATGGGAGACGTTTGGCTACTCTTCTCCGAAGAAGAGAAGGATAGCTTAAGTGATTTGAGTTGCTGAAAAACGTCGTTTTCGCTGATTGTGGGCAAAAAAAATACTGTCAGAGAGCGGAAGGGAGTATGGATATGGTGTGGTCGAGGCAGAACTAATAGATGTATAAGTAGTTTGGAAATATTTAGCGAATAAGTTCGCGATGTCATGCTCGTTCGAGGCGGACTCATTATGGAGGTGAAGACAGGATGGGAAAATGTGCGACTTTCGTTTTGAATTAACAAAAGCGTAGAACTGCTTGGGATTAGCCTGAAACTCAGTTCTACATCGATTTAGGTGGTTCTTATAACATTCAGAGTTGTGAGTCAGAAAGTCAGAGCGGGCTATTAAATATCTAGCCCGATCGACTTGCAGCCCGGTTCGTCTGAATTTTTTAAAAAGTCTGGACTTCACGTTTTTTAAATAGAAAAGTCGACGAGAAAACCAGGGAGGCTTATGCGAAATGTCAGGAGAGGGAAACGATGGAACAAACATGTCAAAACCGGAGATACTAAATACGTTCCGGAAATAATATTATAAAAGTTAATCATCTGTCAAGCTCAGTATCCAGCAAATAAAGTTGTCACGCAGCGCAAAAATGTTTATTCTTTTGAAGTGTGACCGATCTTTCTACTTGTAGTTCGGCATTTTTTGACGGCAATGATGCAGTCATACTTTGTTGACAACCGGCAAAATTTGAAACATTACTCACATTCATCTTTTTATGATTTGTTTTAGATTATTAATTGTCCCAAAGCTATTCACATGCGTTCCGGCGGCTGCGCCTGCCTTGGACTGCCCATAGTATATGTCTAAGGAACTCGGATGATTGTATATGGGCTCTTTTAGGCATGGGTGGGTGTTCCGTTCAGGGAGAAACATGATGAAACCATTGCCCATACCCGTGGAGGAGAAGCTGTCCTGTGCCAGTTGCATAACGGCATGCAAAAGTGGCCCATTTTCCCTTCGATAGTCCTGCATCCTTTTTTTACTTTTTCGTCCCAGGTCTTTTAATGCAAATTCATATAATTTCCCGCTTCCCAAAATATTGTATTTGCCCTTATCAAGTCAATTAGAACTGTATTCGCTTTTTTAATTCGACTTTTCCACGCATTTTTGTTCATGGCGGGATCCATAGTTTGAAATATGTGAAGGGCATAGCGAGAGGCAAACATTGGAGACAGAGCGTTTTATTAAAATTTTTATTCTTTTTCGCTACGCGTTATGGAAATACTAAAACTAAAAATCTCCTAAATCTTGCACCGTTTTAGTATTTTCAAACATGTACTGGATACCACCCTTTGAAACAGACCTAGGTGACAAGCTGTTTCAAACTATTTGCCTCTCGCTCTCTCTCACTGCTTTGCAACAGCTTTCTTCTCTCTGGATACCGTGCTTAAGTATCGTTCGCGGATCTGAAATCGGACGTTTTGTCCGCCTGAAGTCCGCAAAACAATCGTTTTTAAGGGGGGTTTCTACCTTGTGTGGTCGAAAAAATCGATTTTTTTTTTTTTTGCATTTTTGGATTGATATATGTTTCTAGAGTCCGCTCCCAAAATTTCAATTGGTTATCTTAAGAATTACGGAACCTACACCTTAAAACAGGGAGCACCTACACCTTAAAACAGGTACTGAAGCAAAACTTCAAACGCGTTTTACTCGAAACGACATTTTTTGACCTTGCGGAAGTGATCCAAGCCAGACGAGTTGAGCAATCGCCACGAAATTTTAAAGTATCGTGTATTAGAGACTTCTCCATGGCTGGTACCAAAATCTTTAAAAAATATTGAATATTTTTCATTTTATATAACAATTAATGTCGAAAAAAGTGCGTAAAAATCGAGTTTTTCATTTAAAATCGCATAAGTTTTTCAATTTTCATTCTTTTTTCGCAATTCTGGTACCAGCCATGCGCAAAAGTATACAAAGTAAGAATATATTTAATTTTTGTGTTTCAGATCCTTTGGGGCAGCAGCAGGACTTCCGTAAGCGAAAAAAGGGGTTCCATTGCTCAATGCCCCTTTCCCTCCCCTGTGCATATTTCCATTTGAAACTTTTTGTACTTAAACAATAAACTTGTAGATATACCTGAACAAAATTAGAAGTGTTTATCTTCAATACATTCCACGAAAAAAATTTTTTAAAAAGCACAATTTTTCGACCACACAAGGTAGAAACCCCCCTTAATATCATAAACGGAGTTTTTGTCTGCTGGGTTACTAACACCGCTGTGTCAGTGAGGAGGACACAGACAATACACAAAAATATGCGGTGGAAAAAGACACAATCAAAAATATACTCTGTCTCTTTCACGCGCGGAATTTTTGTCCATTTATTTATTATTTCTTTACTTAATCCATTAACATTAATTAACCCTTCTGTTAAATACGAACAAAACTAATTAACTCACTAAAAATTAATCATTGTGAAATAACATGGCACCAAAAATGTTTGTGTTGTTTTTGCACACACAAATGTGTATGCGGTGGTCGCTTGCACGAGTAAAAAGTCATCCAAGCAGTAGGTACCTACTTATATTGGCACCGCATAGAAGGAGTGCACAAAAGAAACGAGTAAAAAAACACCGCATCATTTTTTGATGCGGTGTTTTGTGACTCGAGTCTAAAAAATACTGCGTGTATGCGGTGTACTTGTAGTTGCTGTGGACTAATGCAGATCTCTGGTTCGAAAATCTTTACCACTCTCGACATGATGAACGGATTTTTTCACATGCCGATTGATAAAGATTCAAGGAAGTACACAGCACATAGACAGTATGAATTTACGCATGTTCCATTTGGCATCTCAAATTCCCCGGCTGTGTTTTGTCGTTATGTTTCAGCATGTTTTCGTTATGTTTTCAGTCTTGCGAGAACTCAATCAAAATCAGACAATCGTAGAATGCATGGACGAGAACGATGGAATTAAGGCTTTGGATAAGAGCGCATCGTCGAAGGCAGGTTTGCGAATTAAGCGGGAGAAAGCACAGATTTTGAAAATAAGAATCAATTTCTTAGGCTATACGATTGAGAATGGAACCATATCCCCAACTGACGAGACAATTAAAGCTGTCGTTAACATTCCAATCCCTCAAAGCAAGCAAGCTTTGAAGAGGTTCTTGAGTTTAACGTCATACATGCGAAGCTTTATCAAAGACTATGCCTTGGCAGCAAAACCTTTGAGTGACATGCTTCGAAAGGAAGGCAATCAGAAGAACGAAAGGAACATCGAGATGACTGAGTTGGGTATCGCTTCCTTCAACCACTTAAAACTATTGGTATCAGCACCAGTACTCAAACTGTTTGACCCTTTAGCTGTTACAGAAGTACACACAGATGCGAGTAAATACGGCTTTGGCTGCGTTTTGATGCAGAAGGACCCAGATGATCAGCAATTTCACCCAATTGAATTTATGAGCCGCAAAACAAACACTTGTGAGGAGAAGTACAGTTCCTATGAGCTCGAGGTTTTAGCCATTGTGAATGCATTGAAAAAATGGAGAGTGTACTTGTTGGGAAAGCTGTTTACAGTGGTCGCAGACTGCAACGCTTTTGCAATGACCATCAAAAAAGACGATCTGCTTCTTAGAGTTGCAAGATGGGCAATGTCATTGCAGGAATTCGAATTTAAAGGGGAGCACCGAGCCGGAACGAAGATGAGACACGTTGATGCACTCAGCCGTTTGTCGTGCTTTCTTATCGCGGATTATACAAAATCATGTTTGATCGAAGAACAGAACAGGGATAAAAGCTGTCAAAGTTATATTGGCAAGTAATAAGGAGCACGAAGATTTTTATATGAAAAATAATATCCTTTGTAAGGATCCTGTAAATGAGCTGATACTTGTTCCCGACTCGATGGTAGATGATATCATTGCTACAGCACACAGTGACCCTCTTCACTTCGAAATTAAAAAAACCAGAGACGTTTTGGAGAAGTCCTATTACATTCCATGAATTCTGCCGAAAGTAGACAGAGTTGTTAAAGCTTGTGTACAGTGCCTGTACACACTGTTAAGCGCCGATCGACAAGGCTCAAGAACCGCTCGGAACTTACCACATCGACCACTTTGGTCCACTTACCGATACAATGAAGAAGTATAACCACATATTAGCAGTCGTGAATGGATTTTCTAAATTTGTTTAGCTTTATCCAACAAAATCAACAGGAACAGATGAGGTTATAGAAAAACTCAAGAAGCAAGCATCAGTTTTTGGGAACCCTCGCAGAATTGTTACAGACACAGAAACCGCATTCACTTCAGGATCCTTCACTGAATATTGCAATCGCGAAGGCATTCAATTACTTCAGGCAACGGACATGTTGAACGAATACAGAAAATTGTCATCCCGATGCTCGCCAAAACCCCAGAAAGAAACTCAAGAACTCAAGAAGAAGCTCAAGAAACCCCAGTAAATTGGTATCGTAGACAGAGTTCAACAAATTATAAACAATACTCCACCTCGAACCACTAAGTATAGTCCATTTAAAATTTTGACAGGATTGATTATGAGACTTAAGCTGAATGATATAAAGGACCTACTAGACGACCTAGAACTAGAAGAATTGAACGATGAGAGGGAAGAGATTCGAAAGAAAGCACAGGAAAACATAGAGAAATTGCAGCAAGAGAATAGGAAAAACTTTAATGAGAAAAGAAAGATTGAAAATGAATATGAAGAAGGAGATTTGGTAGCCATTAAGAGAACTCAGTATGGAACAGGAATGAAAGTTCGGCCAAAATTATTCGGTCCGTACAAAATTAAAAAAAAAAACTAAACCGCGGTCGTTATGAAGTAATAACTGAAGGGAATCAAAAAGGTCCAAAAATAACAACGACTGCAGCTGAATTTATAAAAAAATTGAGTTCATTCAGGGGCGAATGAATATTCAGGATGGCCGATTGTGGAATTGGAGTAAGTCAGTATAATTTGGCAGCCTAGATGTATTGGGAGTGTACGCACTGCTTCTTATTCCACCAGAACCTCCAAGTATTTCATCAGCCAGATCCGAATAGCATTGCCAACAGTCTCTCTCTCCCATGGTGTCTCTTAAATAATATGTCGAAGTCAGACGCTGCAGAATTTTGAACGAGGTCAGTCGATGCGTCCATAGTGCGAGAGACGTAGTTTTTTCATTTTACTATAATACATAATTTAAAACCTTGTGAACCCAAATAAATAAACTTCACCCTCTACTGCGTGAGCATAGAAATATTGAAGAAACAAATTTTTTTTTATGTAAATATTGTTTTATTTTTAGTGAAAATAACATATATTTGGAAAATATTTTTTTTTGGGGCCATGGTAGGTAGGTATCAGTGGTGAGGTTACTGTTCGTAACCTCCAATTAGAGCTATGCTCCGTTTTGATCCACACCCTCGTTTTGGTTGTAGTGTCATTCAGGTAAGCTAGGATGGCACTCACTGTCTGCCTCCCCACTTCCCCTAATGACCCGAGTTGGCGGGCTCCGAAGTGACGCGCTCTAAGCTGGTTGAAAGCCGGGCAGTGACACAGTAGATGCTCCGGTGTCTCCTGCTCGTTTGGTTCCTTGCAGCTTCTGCAGTGTGGGTTATAGGGTAGGCCCATCTTACAGGCATGCGAGCCTATTGGCCAGTGGCCCGTAATGGCTGCCGTTACCCTTCTGATGTCCGTTTTACTCTTGGAGATCAGCTCTGCAGTCCGTCTCCTATTGTATTCAGGCCAGCACAGTTTCGATCTCCTGTGTTTTGCCTTCATCGACCATTCTTTGCTGGCTAGTACTTTGAAGTGGTACAGAGATACTTGAATTTCTGTTGTTGCAGCGATTTCTACTGACCCTTTTCTGGCCAGTTCGTCAGCTTTTTCGTTGCCGGGGATGTCATTGTGCCCGGGTACCCAGGCTATCTGCACCCTGTTGTGTTCCGCGAGTCTGTTTAGTGCCTCCTTACATTTGGCGACTAGTGTAGATGAAGTCCTTGCTGTTGCGAGAGATTTGATGGCCGCTTGGCTATCTGAGTATATCCTTACCTTGGTATTCTGGAGGTCTCGGCCCAGTGAAAGTTCAGCTGCTTTCAAAATCCCGAGGACCTCCGCCTGGAACACTGTTGCTGACCCTGGGAGGTGGAAGGACTCTTCTATCCCCCAGGTTTCGGCAAAGATTCCGGCCCCTACCCCGCCGCTCATTTTTGAGCCATCGGTGTAGAGTGATACCTCATCTGGCTCGGTGACACTCCCTCTTCTTCACTCTTCTCTTGTTGGGTATTTTGTAGTATATGCATTGCCGAACCGCATCTCGGTTGTTCAGGATCTTACAGTGCCCAGTGTGGTAGTTCTTCCAGCTCTGGCTTGCCTTCAGTTGTACCGATCTTTGGGCTGCTGTGTTCCTTATGAAATTTTCTATCGGTAATATGTTTAGAATGGCATTCAGCGCTGCTGCAGGGCACGATCTAAGTGCTCCCGTTGCACCTGCGCATGCCGATCTTTGTATCCTTGTAAGTTTCTGGATGTTGTATGCCCTAGTTAGTGCTGGCCCCCATACTAGTACTCCGTATGTGAGTATGGGTCTTACAACCGCTGTGTAGAGCCATATTATTGTCTTGGGGTTGATGCCCCAGTTTTTCCCGAACATCTTCCTACAGGAGTAGAATGCTATGCTTGCTTTCTTTACTCTTTCGTTGATGTTTTGTTTCCATGATAGCTTTGTATCCAGTATCACTCCTAGATACTTGGCTTGTTGTGACAGCTCTAGCTCTGTACCGTCTATCTTCGGTTTACTGAATCTGGGGATCTTTGTTCTCTTTGTAAAGAGCATAAGTTCCGTTTTGCTTGGGTTTATGCCCAACCCACAGGCTTTTGCCCATTGGTTGAGTTTTTTCAGCGCCCTTGTCATTAGTTCGCTGATGACGTCTGGGAATGGTCCTGAAGCGATTAGAACTACTTCGTCTGCGTATGCTACCACTTTAACTCCTTCGCTATTGAGTTCTCTCAATATGTCGTCCATGTTAATCAGCCACAGCAGTGGAGACAGAACTCCTCCCTGAGGTGTGCCCCTCTTCACGTATCTCGTGTGATGAGTGCCACTCAGTTCGGCTGTTATCCTTCTGCTCGTTAGCATTGCGCCGATCCATTTTCTGATGCCTGCTTCAACTCCAAGCCTGTTGAGGGAGCTCAGGATGGAATCTGCGTTTACGTTATTGAAGGCGCCTTCTATGTCTAGGAAGGTGGCCAATGTGTAGTTTTTGTAGACCAGTGCCTTTTCTATGTATCCCACAACTTCGTGTAGTGCTGTTTCAGTGGACTTACCTTTCCTGTATGCATGCTGTGCTTCGGAAAGGTTTTTCTCCGTTCTTTCTCTGATATGGATATCTAGTATCCGTTCCATTGTTTTTATGAGGAATGAGGGCAGGCTGATCGGCCTGTAATCCTTGGCTTGGATGTGTCCTCTTCTTCCTGGTTTTGGTATAAAGACTACTCTTGCTTCCTTCCACGGAAGTGGTATGTGTGCTGTTTTAATGCATGCTTGGAAGATTGCCTGCAGCCATCTCCCTGTGCATGATTTTGTTGCCTGCAGCATTGGTGGTATGATTCCGTCCGGTCCCGGACTCTTGTACTTGTCGAAGGAGCCTACCGCCCATTGGATTCTTTCCATGGTGACGATGTCTTCGACTCTTAGCTGTTGTTCCGCCTGTTGTCTTTCCACTGTACTCGTTTCCTCTTTCTGGTTACCTGGGAAGTGTGTGTCCAGCAGGATCTCCAGTGTCTCTTCTGCTGACGTACTTCCTGTACCGTCAGGTCTGTTTATGAGAGTGGGGCTTGTATTCCCCTTGGCTAGAATTTTGCTCAACCTAGCCGTGTCTTTGATTCCTTTGGGGGCATAGTTTGGGGGAAACAAAATGAAGCCATATATGGCTTCCTATGCATTTAGCGTATTTCAAAGTTTGCCATATATGGCTTTCTATGCAATCATGTGAAAGTTGGCAAAACAGTTTCTTTTCTCATTAAAACATAAAAATACATTGCATTTCTCGCAAAAGGTGTATGATCGGAAGGAACAATCGTTTTGGCAGAGTTGCCTATTATTTTTCCAAGTGGGAAAATGTCCAATTTTGTCCTCTCGAACAGAATTTAAAGGAAAATCTTGGTGCCTCATTCGCTTGCTGGTAGAAGGAGTACCTTCCCTGCTTGTAGTCGGCGATGCAGTTGGAGTCATCCCAGGACGCCCGCGCTTCTTTATTTTTCCTGCCTTGCACAGGTGCTCAGTTATAGAAAGCTTAAAGTCGAACAGTGGCATATATTGATCTGACTTACGACGGTATAAAATCCACGAATTAACCACGCACATATCAATCATGTGGAAAAATATTTTTTTATACCATTTTCTTGAACGCAATTGAATTCTATAAAGTCCCAGTAATGAATCAAGTAAATCAATGCCACCCATATGGTAATTGTACACATCAAATGCCTTAGGAGACTCGATTTCTATATACTTTTTGTCTTTCTTACTGTATCGTTTTTTTGTTGAAACAGGATTGCTTCCCACGAAAAGTAGAAAGAATGTTGACTACTTTATTGACAAACAAAGAGACGAGGCCAAGCTCAATTCCATCGATATTAGCTACTTTTTCGACCATGTTTCCAAGTCCTTTCTTTTTTAATTTCTTTTCAGTTGGCATCTTTGAATCAGGTACTCGATTAATCCTTACCGTACCCAAAGCTAGTATACCATTTGTCATAAGGTAAACCTGAAGGTTGGGACTATTGAAAAATAATTTGAAGTTTTTTCGTTTTGGTACGGTTGCCGATAGTCTTGTTACAACATTTTCGCTTACTCCCAAATTAGGTGCTTCTTCCGGATATGTATCACTTTGGGCTCCCGCAAAAATATCAAAATCGTAACTAAAACCTGATACTCCACTCAAAACAAAATTTTTGAAGCCCCATTTGTGAGGCTTTGCAGGATTAAATGATTTTAAGTGGTGCCGGCACTTCGTGGGAATAATTTGCTCATCAACCACCAAATGTTCCTCCTTAGGTACAAGCAACAATTGATTACGGATTTTGTCCAGTACCAGTCGAATCTTGAATAGCTTGTCAAACCCGGCTTCACCCGCCAACTTCATATCTTCATTATTGTTGAAGTGCAGAAAACGTTTTATAGTTTCCCATCTATTGCAAGTCATGGTGTTATATATGAATTCTTGCCCAATATTCTTATTCCAATATAGTCTTCAAGATGGTAACTTTACCAACGACATGTATATGACCATGCCTATAAATTGCTAGTAGAGATTGTTAAGCAGGTCGAAAATAACACAAAACAATGTTTGAAATTCTTCTAACACCCTCAAAATCTTGAGTTATGGTCAAAAAACCGTTTCTCGGCTCTTTTTCACTTTGAAAAATTCCTACTCGAAAAATTGTTGACCAATTTAAAAAACACTTGGAGTTTTTTATAGCTTAATAGTGTAGCTTACAGGAAAAAAATAACTTATTGTTTGTTTCGAATGGCCGTCAGCCGATTGGGTACACAGGGGGATCAACGGATGACTGTGTCATCTGCCGTAACTGTGTGCACCAACGGTAGTGCGACTATACTCTCCAAGTGAGGGCGGCCGGAAGCAGGTCCTCGGTCGAGTTCGATCGGGGATGCTGACCAATTGTAGTCGGGCGGACCTGGGCAGGTCTTTAACAGGCCCCCCCTCAAGTCAGGAGTGTGAAGCGACCCGTGCCCCCTGACTTTCGGTTCGCAGCTGAGGGGCTAATCCAGCTGTGTTTGAACGGAGCCTTCCCAGGGCCGGGCAACCCTGGGTCGTAAGATGCCTTGCCGCGGCTTTGGGGCGAAGCCGCGGTCGACCAACTTCAAAGCCCCAAACCCCCTCCGGCCCGCTGCGCTTGCCAGGACGAGCAAAGCGGGCGTTCATGAATAAGAAATGAAACCAACGCACCGAGCTTCGGAACTCCCGGGAGAGGATAAATCCCAAAAACTGTCGGAAGAGGACGAGGAGGAGCTGCTGAGGCCTAGTTGGGCCTTGGCGACTCACAAACTTACGGAGACCGACGTAGATGAGCTGCCGATGTCTAGTTGTGACATCCCGGCTCCGTCGAGACCCGAGGGGAGAGCTAGTAGCACTCCCCAATCCGACCACAAAGGTGGGGCTCAGCTGGGCACCACCGAAGAACTCAAGAGCAGCTAACACATCAGCAACGACGAGCGAGGGTCAAGAGAGCCCGCTTCATTCTCGGTAAGATTGCCAAGAACGAGGCTGAGGGCAAAAGTGACCCTCGAGATGCTGAGAGTAAGGCCCGATTCCTTGCGGAGATCGCGGAATTCGAGGCGCACAGCAAGGCAAACCCGGCGGCGCTCCAGCCCCCTAAGGCGAAGCGCAACCGCTCGCAAGAGGTGAGCGTGAGCGCGCCTAAAAGGGCGAAGGACCCACAGGGCAAGCCGAGAGCCACAAACTTCGTCAGTAAGGCGAAGAAGTTCAGCGAGGTGGCCAGAGACAGTCTGGCTATGGCTCTGGTGGACGAGCTCCACGACGACGGTCGTCTGCTGTCGGAGAAGTGGGAGGAGATAGAGGCCAAGTTGGCCGACATGGTAACTGACAGGTTGGTTGCCGTGCCGACCGGCCCTATCCCCTCCTTCGACTCCTCAGACGTGGTCAGGGGGCACCGGGTCATCAGGTGCGACGATGGGTTTTCAAGGACCTTCCTGGCGGAGTGTGTGGCTTCGATTAGCGACACCTGGGCTGGCCTTAAGATTAGGCTAGTCCACGTCAGGGAGATTCCGAGGAGACCCAGAGCCCGCATCTGGTTGCCGAAGGGGCAAACTGATCATGCTAGGGTGATCGCCTGTCTGAAGGCCCAGAATCCGGATGTCCACACAGAAGACTGGACCATCCTCAAGGCGGAAAAGGAGATGAAGTCGAGCCAGCCGTTCCTTCTTCTCATAAATCAACGCTGCCTGTCGCAGCTTGAAGCCAACGACCACAAGGTCCGGTACGGTATACGGAAGGCCAAGATTAAGGTCTTCCTTGCCGAACCGGACGAGATATTAGAGGAGGTCGATGACACCAACAGGTTGTTGGACGATATGGTCATCGACGACAAATCCCCGGACACAACCCCAACCAATCCCGATGTCGAAACTCGTGCAGATTAACCTGAAGCGCAGTACCCATGCTTCAGCAAATCTCACGATCCTTCTCAGTGAGAAGGATATCGACATCGGACTGATACAGGAGCCTTGGACCAGGAACGAGAAAGTTGCTGGCCTAAGGATCCCAGGATACAAGTACTGTGCACCAACTCGGTGGGTAGGTCGAGAGCATGCATAGTAATTAAGAATCATTTTAACGCTTTTCTCTGTTCCAATCTCAGCACACCAGATCTAGCAGTAGCTAGATTCGTGGCAGCGGATGGGAGCGGAGTTATCATCGCCTCTGCGTACATGGCCCACGACGATCCGGCCCCGCCTGAACTGGTCGTCAAGCTGCTGCAATGGGCCGAAGACACTAAGACGACCCTGGTGCTGGGATGCGACGCGAACGCGAGGCACTCGCTCTGGGGAAGCTCGGAAACGAATGAAAGAGGTGAGTTTCTTTTTTGACAATATTATTAGTCGTAAGGTTACGATTTGTAACAAGGGCAACACACCAACCTTCATATTCCCCAGTACGGAGGGTTTTCAGGGTTGGGAAGAGGTGTTAGATCTCACCCTTCAAATAGAATATGGCAAATATAAAGTCGAGAACTGGAGAGTGTCGACCCAACTCTCCTTTTCGGACCACAGATACATCTTCTTTGACTTATCGGCATCGGTAAATAAGCCGATACCGAGTCGTAACCCCCGCAGGACAAACTGGGACAAATTCGGCGAAATTGTCCACTCAAAGGTCAGCAACAGGAGGGTAAAGGTACAATCCTCCTCAAAGGCCCTCGACAAGGAAGTAGAGGACCTTACAAACATCCTTAACAACGCATTCAAAGAGACATGTAAAGTTTCATTCTCCAAGAAGCAGTATCCACCATGGTGGACCAAGGAACTGAGCGACCTCAGGAAGAGAGCGCGCAAAACCTTTAACACATGCTATGGAACCAAGAAATGGGAACCATATAAGGAAGCACAGAAAGCATAAAAAAAGCAGTATATGAAGCCAAGAACGAATCTTGGAAGAGTTTCTGTGAATCACTAGAAGGCATAAAAGATACGGCAAGATTAAGCAAAATCCTTGCCAAGGGGCACACAAGCCCCACTCTTATCAACAGACCAGACGGCTCGGCCACAATGACAATAGAGGAGTCGCTAGAGCTACTAGTCGACACTCACTTCCCGGGGAACCTTCGAGAGAACTCGGCACCCGAGGAAGGCACAAATACACAGACAGACACACAAACGAAAGATATCATCACCACGGAGCGAATCCAGTGGGCAATAGAGTCTTTTGATAAATACAAAAGCCCGGGCCCGGACGGCATAATACCGGCAATGCTACAAACTGCCAAAGGAAGCCTCTGTAGATGGCTTAAAGCCATATACAAGTCTTGTATAAGACTAAGGCACATCCCGCTAAGGTGGAGGGAAGCCAAAGTCATATTTATACCAAAGCCAGGCAGAAGGGGGCACATTCTAGCGAAGGACTATAGGCCGATAAGCCTAACATCCTTCGTCCTGAAGACCCTGGAAAGACTACTAGATGTTCACATCCGAGAAAGAATCGAGAGACACCACCTATCGGACGCGCAGCATGCGTACCGAAAAGGACGGTCAACAGAAACAGCACTACACGAAGTTGTAGGTCACGTCGAGAAGACACTACAATATAAGCAATACACGATGGCCGCCTTCCTAGACATCGAAGGTGCGTTCAATAACGTGAACGCCGACTCCATCCTGAGCTCCCTCACCTCGATGGGCATTGAGAGAGGCATCAGAGAATGGATCGGAGTTATGCTAACGAGTAGGACGATCACTGCCGAACTGAGTGGCACTCACCTCACACGGTCAGTGAAGAGAGGCACACCTCAGGGCGGTGTCCTATCGCCTCTACTTTGGCTCATAAACATGAACAACATATTGGAAGAGCTCAATATGGGTGGCGTCAAAGCAGTAGCCTACGCAGATGACGTGGTGCTGCTAGTATCCGGACCCTACCCTGACGTTATTAGTGAGATAATGACAGGGGCGCTGGGTCGTTTAAACATATGGGCAAAGACCTGCGGACTAGGTGTCAACCCAAATAAAACAGAACTTATGCTCTTCACTAGAAGGACTAAGATACCAGCATATAATATGCCCAGAATATATGGCATAGAGCTAAAACTATCAGAGCAGGCTAAGTATCTCGGTGTGATACTAGACCCGAAGCTCTCGTGGAAAGGAAACATTACTGAAAGAGTGAGAAAGGCAAGTATTGCTTTCTACTCTTGCAGGAAAATGTTCGGAGATAAATGGGGATTACACCCAAAGGTAATAATATGGCTTTACACAGCGGTTGTTCGGCCAATTTTAACATACGGAGCCCTGGTATGGTGGCCAGCGCTAACTAGGGCTTACAACATCACAAAATTAACGAGGATACAGAGAGCAGCGTGTGCTGGCGTGACGGGAGCCCTGCGATCATGCCCCGCAGCAGCACTGAATGCTATCCTAGACATAATGCCGGTAGAACTGTTCGTAAAGAACATGGCCGCACAGAGCGCAGTAAGACTGAAAGCAAGTAACTGCTGGAGGGATTACGGCGCAGGCCACGGCAAGATACTGGAAGGAATCAAGCTAGAAGCAAACGCACTAATGGACTACTTGACTACGGAGATGAACTTCGGAAATGCCTACACGACAACATTCCCAACAAGGGAAGATTGGAGAAGGGAGAGAGTAACCGGGGCAGAGGAGGTATCCCTCTACACCGATGGCTCTAAAATGAGCTGCGGCGTGGGGGCTGGGATCTTCGCTGAGCAATGGGGGATCGAGGAGTCCTTCACTCTCTCAAACTCAGCGACGGTTTTTCAGGCTGAGGTACTCGCCATAACGGAAGCAGCCAAGCTTTCGATACGGCGAGAACTTAGCGACACCAAAGTACGGTTTTACTCTGATAGCCAAGCGGCTATAAAATCCCTAGCGGCCGTGAGAACAAACTCACGAATGGTGGCAGAATGCAAGAAGGCCCTTAATAGACTTGCAGAGAGAAACGAGGTACAAGTCACCTGGGTACCGGGTCACTGCGACATCCCAGGGAACGAGAAAGCGGACGAATTAGCCCGAGTAGGTTCGCAAGGGCAAGATACCAACGTACGGACACCGATCTCGTTGAACTCGGTCCAGACAAGGATCCATGACCATTTCAAACAGACAGCCAACAAGGAGTGGTCAAGTAAGAGCGAACATAAGAGATCAAAGAAATGTTGGCCGACATACGACAAGAATCGTACTAGAGAGCTGCTATCCAACAGCAAGCGGGATATCAGAAGATTCACAGCAGTCGCAACAGGTCATTGGGCGATCGGAACGCACGCAATGAAGATGGGGCTACCTTACAACGCTAGCTGTAGAAGCTGCAGAGAAATTACGGAACCAGAGACACCAGAGCACCTGCTCTGCTTTTGTCCGGCCCTAAATCACATCAGACTACGCCACTTCGGTACCTACCAGCTGGAGTCATTAGACGGCATAGGAGAGCTGAAGGTCTCAGCGATCCTAGGCTTTCTCAGCGACTCAGGATGGTATTAAAGGGCAACTATGACCACAACATGAAAACAGAGGGAGTGGACCAAAAAGGAGCCCAGCTCTACTTGGAGGCTCCAGAAGGGAGCCTCACCACTACAACCTACCTACCTTGTTTCGAATGAGAAAGAAAAAATTTTTGCATCGAAATATGCATCTTGCACTTTTTTCCGTGTTTTTTCGACTTTGATGCCATTTTTTTTTAATCAAATCACCAATATTTCTCAATGATGCGCACCTAATGTTGTTGCCTAGTCAATTACGAATAAAACAAGACCAATTTCATGAAAAAATAACGAAAAGTAATGAAGTTATGACGATTTTTCCCCCTCAAAAAAAAAGTATTTTTTAGAGCGCTCTATAGTAACAATGTGTAAAAGGGAACGAATGAGGACAATGAAAGGGTAATTCAGAGTTTAAACAGCAAATTGACATTATGGAATATATTTTTATTAATATCATAGTTCTGTAAACGTATTTTTTCTCACTTTTCTATTTTTGTATATTCTAAATTTGCACCCAAAGTAGAAAAGTGAGAAAAAATATGTTTAAATAGTTCTTTAAATAATAATAAAATAAAATAAATAAAATAAAAAAATAATAAAAATATACAATATATATATATTAATAAAAAATTACAAAAAATAATGTAAACAAACTCGCTCTTTGCAAAACCACCACCATCTCATGCACTTGCGTGTGCAAGACAGAGAAAGAGATAACCCCTCTCTCTTTTTTGTGCACGGGAGTTAGTTTCTTGCGCTCATCAGTTTTGTTGTTGTTTTTTGGGATGCACCTGTTGCTAGCTGCCAAATAGATAACACACTGATAAGTAAATAACTTTTGTGTTTTTCACCCGATCTTTACCAGATTTTCGGTATTGATACATGTTCTACATATGCATGCCTATGCACAAAAAGAAAGCTCTATGGTAATATTTGTGGCTGCAAAACGTTTTTATTGATTTGCGGGGGAGTGGGAGGGAAATTTTTAAATCTGAAACAAACTTGTTCTGCGTGCAAAACATTCCGACCTACATACCGAATTTGGTGGCTCTAGCTCTTATAGTTGCTGAGATCTAGGCGTTCATACAAACGGACAGACAGACATGGCTATATCTATCGACTTGGCTGTTGATGCTGATCAAGAATATATATACTTTATGGGGTCGGAAATGCTTCCTTCTGCCTGTTACATACATTTGCACTAAATTAATATACCTTTGTACCTACGGTACATGGTATAAAAAATTATTGAAAGTGAGAAACCATATATGGCTCTGTATGCGGTAGAGGGTTAATTTGTGTTATCCCTACATAAATATCTCCTCCGAATTCAAAATGACCGCAAAGCTACCTACCAGTACAAAATTTGTAATTTAATAATACGTTCTTAAGGTTTTTGTACTGTTTTTATACCCTTGCAGGGTATTATAACTTTAGTCAGAAGTTTAGAAGTTTAGTCAGAAGAAGCATCGCAGTGAAGGAGACATTTCCGACCCTATAAAGTATATATATTCTTGATCAGCATCAACAGCCGAGTCGATGTAGCCATGTCCGTCTGTCCGTCCGTTTCTACGAAAACTAGTCCCTCAGTTGTGAAGCTATCTGAATGAAACTTTGCAGATAGTCTTCTATAAGCTCTCAATACTATATATGTCGGAACGGACGACTATACCATATAGCTGCCATAGGAACGATCGGAAAATTTTTAGGAAAAAAATTATAACTTAGGCAATTTTCAACATATTTTCATGAATTGGCCATTTCAGACATGGCCATTTTGTAATGTGCATCAAGTTAGCAGGGCAACTTTGGAAAATCAAAATTTTTTTTATGCCATAATTTGCCGTTAATTATCCGAAAATTATTCGTGAAAGAAAAAAATTTGCCGTTCAATTGTTATCCTTTGTTTTGATGTCCTGCTAAGTTGATATCAAGTTAGCAAGCAACTCCTGAAAACTTTAAGATTTCCAAATTTGTTTTTTTCAGAATTTGCAGTTAATTTGCCGTTAATTATTCGTGAAAAAAAAAATTTGTTGCTCAAGTTTTTAATATTATTTTTTAAAAACATAAAGTTGCTCTGCTAAGTTGATATCAAGTCAGGGCAACTTCTTAAAACTTCAATATTTTCAAAATCTTTTTTAGCCAGAATTTGCCGATAATTATCCGTTAATTATTCGTAAAAGAATTAAATTTTCCGCTCCTTTTTTAATATTTTTTGAAAACACAATGTTGCCCTGCTAACTTGATGCAAATCTTTTAGCTCGTCTTTATAATTAACCCTCTAATACCCAAGAGTGCCTCAAGGCACTCATTAGTTTTTTTTGCCGTAACAAAAAAAGTAATTAGTTTTTTATTATTTAAGTTATATTTTAAAGTAACTAAATAATGTATTTATAAATACCAAAAAGCTTCGATGGATTTCTAAAGCTCTTCGTGGAGTTTTTTGTAGAAAATAGAGGCCCTGTATATTTTCCATTTTAAACAATGCACGCTTGTATTTGTAAGAGATCGTAGCATAGATTTGTCCCTCTATAACGAAACAGTAATAAGAGGATATGTATAACCATTTTTGTCATTCTTTCAAATAAAATTCCGCAGCGAACACACGGTGTATTATTTCTTTCTTTTCGCGCCTGAAATTTAGTACTGTGCAACTATTTGCTTCAAAGTGTACAAATATATAAATTTTGCAAGCCGATTAACTTTAAACTTTTTTTGGTCTAAGGTATGTATATCAACTATTGAAATAAGCATTTGTTTTTATCAATATCAAGTACATGTGCATTTAAATAATGAAATACCAATGAGTGCCTCAAGGCACTCTTGGGGCTTAGAGTGTACTTTTTCAGTGTTGTAAATAGAAGGTAATTTACCAGTGCTTGGAATGTTTGCGACTTAAAACGATCTTTACTTACTACATTTTAAACATTGCAATTAAAAGACAACGAGAAATGGCAGAACTAATGCGTAACCGACATAAACTGTCAGATTTGACCGATGAGCAATCGCTCAATTTGTTTGATTCTGACGAATCAAGTGATTATGGAGACGACGAGCTTCACCAAGAAAACACCAAAAAGACCCCGATCACCTCTACCATCATTAGACCACACAAAATCATAAATTTCCCCTCTACCGGTGGATTTAACGGTTTCAGTAAGTCTCCATTCTAAAATGGTTACAAAATACATAATATAAGAAATATTATTTATATGTATACAGGTATTGAATCAATTAAAAAGGAGCCGAGCAAAATAATTTGGAAGCAACAGTCTCTGAAGTTGCATATCAATGACGTAGCCTTTCGAGGTAACTCATCATTGCCACCAGAAATAATTAACTTGGAAACTCCACTGCAATTAAGCGATACTTGAGTCTGCGAGATGAGAGCAAACGAATTAAAAAGGGCTGAAGCCGGTTACGACCATCGTTGTTCGCTTATCAAACACTGTACAAAAATTCCAGCATCATATAATATATTTCGACAACTTTTATACGTCCGTGTCTTTGTTGGTGTACCTTTGTGCTAAAGGTATATATAGCCTTGGTACAGTACGCCCTAATCGTATACCCAATTCAAAGCTGCCTTGTAATAATATTATCAAGGAAAAGCCTAGAGGATTTTCGACGGAATTTGTTAGCTCTTCCTATGGAGTCACTATAAGTAAAGTATTGTGGAAAGACAGCAGAGCCGTTCGATTGCTATCTACATACGTTGGTGTTCAGCCATTTGAAAGAGCAATCGAAAAACAGCTCGATATGATCGAAAATCTAAAAAACACGTAGAAATTGACTGCCCACAAATTATTAGAGAATACAACTCACACATGGGCGGTGTAGACTTGATGGATGGATTAATCGGCCGCTCCCACATTAAAGCCAAGACTAGAGATTCTGCGACACGTATTTTTACCCATTTGGTGGATATGGCTGCAACAAATGAATATATTTTTTACAGGCGTATATCAAATAATGAAAAAGAAAACCCTAAAAACGTTTTCAATCTTCCGGATTTCCGGAAAGCAATTGCTGCGGGCCTCGTAGGATTTTAGCAAAAGCCATTAGTGTGTCGTCCCAGGAGTGAAGCATCTCGATCTCCATCTCTTCATAGACTTGGGCAACAAAGTCCGTCCGTGTCGTCAAAGTTAAATCATCCTATAGCAGACTTGCGTTTGGATCTCCAGGATCATTTTCCTATTTGGCTAAGTCGAGATGGCGGGAAAAGATGGAAGAATTGCAAAACGTATCAAACCCAATGCATTTGCAAAAAATGCAATCTTCACCTTTGTTGCACTGCCAACAAGAATTGTTTTTTTGATTATCATAATAAAAATGATATTTTATAAGTGTAAGCACTTATAAAATATGAGTTTGATTTTTTCACTCTAAGCTCCAGGAGTGCCTTGAGGCACTCATTCATATTTTCTCACCTGGCAGGTAAACGGTCGGCGGAAAACTTTTTCTGATGCCATTTTTGAGCTCAGTGGGCAAAATTCATTTAAGAAAAATTATTTGGATATTTTTTATTTAGAATTGAAGAAAATAGCCTTAGAGGGTAAATAAAGGTAATTTTAGTACCTTTCGATTAAGTAGTCATACTATATGGTGTGATAAATAGTAGATTTTATACTCTAAAATTAATAATTTTTGAGGCAGTTTTCTCAATTTTTATCCAATTTCGAAAAAAACTTTTCATTTGTGTTCTCTGAAAATAATAATATGGTGCATATTTAATTTTTTAAAATAAAAAAAATTAATTTTAAAGAAAATTTTTTTTTTTTACCAATTTTTTATTATTTATGCACTTTTTGTTCAAAATAATCATTCAATTTTACATCATTTAATATTTTGGAAGAATAATTAATCATTATATATTCAGTTCAAATCATGAAGTGTCCTTACTAAGTCAGGAATTGAAAAACAAGCCGCCAATACAGGAAAAAATGTATGCCCGCCATATAATTTCGTACTGCGCAGCAGAATTGTAGCAGAATTTGCACGAAGCCGCGCGTTTTTTACGCTGAGTTGAAAGTATCTTTTGCCTTGGAAATTCGTACAGGCAGTTTCCGGCAGCCGATCTTTTTTGAATATGATAAAGAACATATTCAAGAACAAAACTTCATACGCCAAACCCAAAATGCACCAAAATGCCATTTTTGACATTCCATCAAAATTGAAGAATAGGTGAAAAATTAGTACTTCGGTAAAAAAGATTATAGTTTTAATCTACGTTGGTTTTACCGAGATTTGATGACCCTTTCGATAGAGACTATAACCATGTTACATAGTTTACCTAAAAATCGTGTAACTTCTAAAATACTGAACCGATTTGAATAATTTTTTGGATTCAACCCTTTTGGACTATTAACTGTCGAATGCAATAACTAATCTTACGATCCGTTGTCATCAAAAATGTGATTATTGTATAGTATCTGTATATTTTGCCCCATTGTGCGGCGTCAACAATTAAGCCACTGGCTATTGAAGGTGGTAACCTGTAGGCATATTGTCAATGATTTAAAACTATTTTTAACTGCGCACTTGAACTTCTTGCTGGTTTAAGCTTCCATAAACTTCACTGCACGCGGACAAAATATAAGTATTCCAATTTCGGTTCTGTCGACGCCGACGTCGACGTCGACACCGACGCCAATGTAATAGAAAAAACACCGAATAAAAAATCCGCACATACGGTTAAAGCATTTACTTTTTTTTTTTAGATAATTAATTTTATTTTTGCGCTGGTTATAAATGGTTATAAAGCGTAGGAATTAACAATAGAACAAACATAACAAGGAAACATAACAGGAAGGATAAAATAACAATTTAATTAATAATGGAATTTTGGCTACTGTTTGAGTACACGCTTACTTTGCCTCCATCTTGTCCAAATGTCTCCTGGATGACGCCTCCTCAGTCTTCGCCTGGTCGTCGGATTAGCCAATGCAGCCGCTAGGTGGTTGGTGTGGGCCTGAAGCCGATCATTATAGCGACTAGAATGTCGATTAATTTGATCTCTAAAGCTAGGTACTAACATAAACTACATTTTCTTAAAGCGACTTTAAGAAAGACCCTCGCTAAATTGCTATATATTTCGCTCGGGAACCAGTGTGACCAAATATCTTAAGGAAAAGGGGGTTAAGAAATGGGGTCATACTGACATGTACGCACAGCTCTTTTATATAAACAAACTTTATAACATTAAATTATAATGAACAGGAACGGATTCGATATTGGAATACTATTTATTGATCTATTCGCCATTAAATAGCTCAAGGCAAATAACAGGAGGCAGACGGATTTTTTTCTAATTTAAAATGTCTTTTGTGAATTAAATCCCATATAATAACCCTTATCATTACGGCTGTTATATAATTAACCTTTTCCTGGGCTCAATAAAAGCGCCCCATGCGAGCAATGTTCTTATTTTTTGAATTTCCCACCATATATAGCTTTCGAAATAAATAAATTTATATATTTTGAAAGCGAAACCACAGCTGTTTTGTTTCCTGATCTGGCAACGCTCTTACCCATTTCGCTAGCTAGATTTAGCTTATGTTAGTACCCGAGAAAGCGAGGTTTCAGAAAATTCTTCAGGACAACTTTGTGTTTTCAAAAAATAAAAAAAAATATTAAAAAAGGAGCGGAAAATTTAATTCTTTTACGAATAATTAACGGATAATATTCTGGCTAAAAAAGATGTTGAAAATATTGAAGTTTTAAGAAGTGGCCCTGCTAACTTTATATCAACTTAGCAGGTCAACTTTATGTTTTTAAAAAATAATATTAAAAACTTAAGCAACATTTTTTATTTTTTCACGAATAATTAACGGCAAATTAACTGCAAATTCTGAAAAAAAAAACAAATTTGGAAATCTTAAAGTTTTCAGGAGTTGCTTGCTAACTTGATATCAACTTAGCAGGACATCAAAACAAAGGATAACAATTGAACGGCAAATTTTTTTCTTTCACGAATAATTTTCGGATAATTAACGGCAAATTATGGCATAAACAAAATTTTGATTTTCCAAAGTTGACCTGCTAACTTGATGCACATCATCTGAAAGGTGTCACGAGTTTTCTTTGAATTCCTTGGTCACTGGTTCCCGATAGAGCTAGGGAAACTATCGATATTACAGGTATCGACTTTTTACCTTTCTGAGCCACTATCGATTGTTTTTTATCGCTATCGATGGTGCTGTGCTAAAACAAAAAGGGCAGATGCAATTTGTTACGGAACTGCTTGGGTTGGGCAATGCCGGGCTAGCTCAAGGATCCCAGGGCAGGTTTCGACCCGATGTCCTCAGTCCGCTTAATAAACAAATACCGATATTAATCGGACGTCTCAACACTACGCAAGTACAAAACTCACATCACTACAAAAAAAGGAAACAAACAAAATCTACGCAAAGATTGATCGGATTGGTGGCATTGCTGACGTCGCCACGACGCACCCACCCATCCTGTGATGCCTCCTGGATATATTGGAGCATCACCCATCTCCGGCGGACCGGAGCCTATTCCAGGAGTTCTTGCAACCGGTCCATCTCCCCCAGGTAAATGCTTTACTCGGCGTTCATATTCGTCTTTTTAATACTTTATAAATTTCAGAAATTCCTTACTTCTAAACATTCTGACCTTAACTTAAATGGCTACCGATCCTGTTCCCGGCGAGACCATCTTTGTTTTTGCTTTACTGGAAAAGTCGGCGGGGGAGAAGCGGCGGATTTACTCCTGATATCCTACCTAGTATCCCTGCTGGAGCTCCAAGAAAAATAAAAGGGGTGGGTTGTTGATCTTAATATTTAGTCCCGATTTTTTTAAAATAATTCTTTCCATTTTGCAGCACCTGTGTTGCACTAATCCTGGACACGGGATTTGGGGACGCGGAGAACAAGGAACGGAGACCACAGTAAACTGAACACAAAAATAATATGTGAAAATAAGGACTTATACTACAACAAATGCTTAATTTCTAGTTGCAGGAGGCTTCAAAGGGGTTTGCTTGGCCTGGCGGCTCACACAGACAGCGAGAGCCCGTGTGGAAACCGGTGGTGTACACAAGGGAGTCCCAAAGATAATCCTGGGAGACCGCGCCAGGTTCGCCCGCGTTCTTTTCCTTTCTCCTACTGCCTGTTCCCTGGCTGTCTTCGCTTCCCTATATGGGCTCGTTCCGTTGCCTGAATTCCGCCTTCGAGAAACCGTTCAATTTGGCGCTCAGGGCAACGATCGAGTTAAAGGGCAACATCCCTTTCTCTTAAAAAGAGCTGGCCGAGATCTAGGTGGCGCCACCGTTCCCCTTTTCCCGGTTCGCTCTTGAATTTCCTCACCACTAAACCTATCGCTCCCTATCCCTATATGCATAGATCCACTACAACAGTAAAAGGTAACTATACCTATTTGCACTAAGAATTAGGAGAAGCAATACAATTTTCTTTATTTCAACATAATCATTCTAATATGAGACTAACAGTAACTAAATTTTAATCTATTCCCGCCACATTTACAGAATCTGAGCGTATGTACATACAATCCATACATACATAGTTACATAGGTATGTAAGTTCAACAAGGTTGCACTTGTACTAACCCAGCATGCAAAACGTTTTATGAGTAAACACATAAATAAGAGCGTTTTCGGAGCCCTATCTGTGCGTTAAACACATAGGCTCATAAAAATATCTTTTTTCTGAGCGTTTCCTGAGTAAACACATAAAAATCAGCCAAATCAGTGCTTTAAAATAATAGGTTCTAACAAGAAAGAAAGCTAACTTCGGCATGCCGAAGTTTAAATACCCTTACAGTAAGTAAGTAAGACTTTTTCGTTTTCTCGGATACTGACTTATGTACATAAATGTTGCGAACGAGAATGTTGCGAACAAACTAAATGAATTTATATATATATTCCTATGGCAGCTATATGATATAGTGGCCCGATTTTGATCAAATTTAAACAGAAATTCTAAAATATTACAAAATGGCCATGTCTGAAATTTCATGAAAATATGATGAAAATTTGTTTTCCTAAAAATTTTCCGATCGTTCCTATGGCAGCTATATGATATAGTCGTCCGTTCCGACATATATAGTAGTGAGAGCATATAGAAGCATATGTGCAAAGTTTCATTCAGATAGCTTTAAAACTGAGGGACTAGTTTGCGTAGAAACGGACAGACGGACATGGTTAGATCGACTCGGCTGTTGATGACGATCAAGAATATATATACTTTATAGGGTCGGAAATGTCTCCTTCACTGCTTTGCAAACTTCTTACTAAAATTATAATACCCTGCAAGGGTATAACAAGAAATACATATATAAATTACATGTAAATAAGCCGAAATGACTATAATAATACTTTAAGAAATATTTAGCAATTAAGCTGCTACCAAGTATTCCTCGAAGGGGACTAAGGAAAAAAATTCTTATTCTTGGCATGGCGACACTTAGAGGTATTAATCAATTTAAATATTAACTGTATTTATTCTCTTTAGCTTTCCATAAAAAATTTTCGTTGGATAAAAAGCAAAACTTGCAAAATATGCTCAACCAAATTATTTTCTCCGGTCTGCTCACTAAAAAAACAGAAAAAAACGCAGCAGGCCCGCTCTAGCTCTGAGCAAAACACTTAATTTTGTTTTTATTGTGTTTTCTGGCTTGTGTTGATCGGGGAGAAAAAAATACGAAACTGTCAGACGAAGACACCCTGACACGAACTCTGACGACAACTGCTCAGTAACTAATGCTCAGTTACTGAGCAGTACGAGCCAAGTGGAAACAGAAAGTGTCTTTTTTGTTGTTGTGTACTTTATTATTGTACATAAATACATATATTCACAGAGCGTGGAAGGTGAAGCGAGGCAGGTTTATTATAACAAATTAAGTAAAACTACTAAATAATAACTTAAATTATGAATTTAATTATACTATTAATCAGGAATTTATGTGCTCAGGAGTCAAAGCAGTGCGTTTCTCATTTAATATAAAATTAAGGGCTGAGAAGGATCTTTCCACCGTCACCTGAGTTGCCGGTGTGGCTAACACCACTTGCGCCAGTTCACTCATTTGGGGTGACTTAAATTTCAACTTTTGAAAAAATTCTTGAATGTCACTATTAAGTGTTAGTCGACCATAAATAAGTATAAAATTATCAATATCCATATATATTTTGGATATTTTGTCCGGTACTCCACATCCTTTTACTTCAGGAACCTGAATGCCATCCAAGAATGAATCGAAGAACGATTTTTTCGTGACATCTATCTCAATCTTTGGATATCTCAATCATCGATAAAGGAGGATGCGGCTTCAGATTTTACCCTAACATTTTGCTAAATAAAAATATCAACAATTATTAATTGACTCCCAAGATTGATTTTTCTAGCCTGGTTGGTTTTTATGGATAAAAGGGCTTTATGCCTTCTCTTATGGAATGTTCTTTTTTCATTACATGTTCCATTATATTTCGTGATGTAATTGGAGACATTTGCAGGGCATTAAATATGGGGCTTACTATTTCTCAAAACTTTTAAATAAAACAACCGCTCAGCAAAAGACACTTTCAAATCGGAAAAGTGTCCCAAGTGAACAAATGTACGAAGTGAGCGACAATGCTATGCTCACTCGTTGAGCATAGAGCGAGCCGAGAAAAAACGAAGTTGAAATGTCATTTCGATTTTGTTTTCAATCGTGTCCCCGTGCGACAGCTCGTTTGCTGACAATTTGAAAAAAATGAGCATATTTTGGGAGCTCTGATAAAAAGCAATTTTCAACAATATGCAGCAAGTGGATTCAGACTAGAGGTGCAGAAACATCGATGTATGGAGACATCGATGTTTTCGATGTTTTCCCCCAAAACATCGATAAAACATCGATGTTTTAAAAATTTTTAAAATATTTTTTAATTAGTGAAATTTACTTTTAATGTTGTAATAAAAATTAAAAAAAAATGTATTCTTTCATGAACTTAAAATATTAATCAATTAACTTAAAAACGGAACCTTATGAACTTAAAAAACTAATAAATGAGATCCAGCTCTTATACATTATTCAAAAATTTATGATTTTCGTTAATAAGTTTATGAACAATGTCGGGGCTTAGACAAGTCCTGCGGTCAGAAATTATTTGCCCAGCTTTACTGAATGCTCTTTCTGACTCGCAGCTAGTGGCAGGCACACAGAGAAATTTATTAGCTACTTCTTTAAGGGGGTAAACCCACCTAGAAATTTCAAAATGTTCGATTTTTTTCTTATTTTATTTTCTTAAAGTTTGATATCTTAAGAATGTCTGGTCCAAGTTTCAAGTCGAAATTCGAAAAAATGACGAAGTTATGGCCGACAATGAATGCCTTCGTTACACGTGCGCTTACCCATTGACAAATTTTCAAACGAGAAACCATGTTTTTTAAAACGGTGCTCACGATATCTCGAAAACTAATAAACCGATTTCTGTGGCTATTCTATGCATAATTATCTGGTCTACTACGTAGGATTTTTTTTTAAGATTTTTAGTTTTTTTTTTATTAAGAAAATAAACATTTTTTTTTCTTAAAAATCGCAATTTTTAGTTCAAACGGCCGCCATTTCGCCAAAAATCAATATTTTCAAAAAATCCTACGTAGTAGACTAGAAGAGGATCTAAAGATCAATAATCTTTTTGTTTTTTTTTGATTTGGATAATTACCGATGAAGCAGGAGTGAGCACCGCGGAGGTCCTTCGATTTTCAGGACGTTGCGGAACAAAGAATATCTCGCAGTGTATTTAATATTTTTCAATAAAAAAGTTATAAAGTATTAGTTGAAATGTGTGCTTATCATTTTAAAAAAATTGGTTTGATTACTTTTATAGGTTGCCAGGAATAAATTTTACAAAAATGGCCTTTTTTTGCGTTTCTAGGTGGGTTTACCCCCTTAATGGGCGCCATACTGCTCGAAGACTACCGAAAGTATAATTAATTGATAACATATAATGAGAAAACAAGCACCACCAATCGAATCTTTTATTTCTGCAAAAAAATAACTAATTGAAAAACAAAAAATATCTGCTCGTTTAGGTACCTCTTCTTTCCTTTTTCTTTTGAAGTGACAACACAGAAACATCGATGGTCAAAAAAAAACATCGATGTTTTAGAAAATTTTAAAAACTGTAACAATATTATAAGTTCTTTATTAACGATCTTTCTCTCTCAAGTTCTCGATCCAAAGTCCCTTCTTCTTCCTCCTCGATAATTTTCATACATTCGATATATCGATAATACTATCGTTTGTTCTTAAAGCTGTTCAATTAATTCTATCGATCTTTTGTTATTTAGTATTTACATCTATATACAGTTTATATTCGGCCTACCGGACTTATGATCGACCTCGATCTACAATAGCAATGCTATGGTATGGTTTACACCGGTTGTCCAATGTTTCAATCTCGCTGGTTCTAATATAACCTTAAATGGTAATTGGGTTAATTGACAATCATCTACATCAACAATTTCATAACGGTCATTTTCAAATACTCTATTTACTTTATAAGGGCCGCGATACTTAGGTGCGAATTTCTCATTAACTCCAGGTGTTGTATCAATATTTCTTATAGCTACAAAATCTCCAACTTTATATTCCAGAGGGGCTTTATGTTTCTTCGCATAATATTGCTCATTCTTATATTGTGAGTGCTGTGTATTCCTATTAGCATTTAAACGGATACTATCTAAGTCTTTTTGCACTAAATTAAACTTGTGATCAATGTATTCTGATAATTCATCAACTATAGGGCCTTTTTGACTAACACCAAATAATAGAATACTAGGTGATTCCTGAGTACTACTATGAATAGAATTATTAATGGCAAACTCTACTTTATTTAATAACTTATACCAATCTGCCTGCTCTATTGGCTCAGATAATTTACCTAACATAGGTGTTAAGATTCTGTTTACTCTCTCTACTTGCCCATTGGCTTGAGGTGCGCCTGTAGCCACCTTGATATGCTCTATTTCACGTTCTTGAAGAAAGGTCGCAAACTCTAGGGAGGTAAAACAAGATCCTCGGTCAGAAATAATTCGTTTTGGACGGCTATAAAAGTCAAAATACCTACTAAGTGAATCTTTTGCTTCACGAGTACTAGTGCTATTTACTGGGAATAACTTAACAAATTTCGTAAATGAATCTATGACAAGGAGGTGTTTTCTTTTTGATTGTATGTTTGGTAACGGTCCTAAATGATCTATGTGTACAGCATCGAAAGGTATACACGGCTTTGGAATACTATGGAGTGTACGATTATGAATGGTTTTCGGAACTGAATGCAATATACACGGTAAACAATTTCTTATAAAATTTCCTACTTTACTACTCATGGCTGGGAACCAATAGTTTCTCTTTAAATCGTTTATACATTTATCAGCAGCTAGGTGACTTAGTTTTTCATGTGATAACCTAATTATTTGTTCTTCCATGCAACTCGGAGCATATAGACATAAGGATTCGTCACTATTCTTTTTATAAATAACGCCATCTACTAATTCAAATGAAGTGCAACTACCTTCCTCTACGGCTGTTCTGTCTAAGGGATCTTCACAAAGGTCATCAAGTGGCATGTTTCTCCTAGGTTCTGCATCTGCTAAATATGGTTTTATCTTTCCTACTCTACTCTCTACTCTAAATTCCCTACGGATTTAGCTATGGACTCTACGGTATTATCACTATATTCACTACTCATCAGGGGTTTCGCTAGGGACTCTATGGCGTTATCACTATTTTCTCTAAGTGCATCTAATACTTGAACTTGTCTACTCAACGCGTCAACATGAGGCATATTAACACCAGGTCTATGAACTATAGAATAATCACAATTTTCCAATTCCAATGACCATCTAGCTATCTTAGGATTTATGGCTTTCCTACTCAGTGTCTGCACTAAAGAATTACAATCTGTCACTATTTTAAAATGCCTAGGCTCTAAATAAACTCTAAATCGACGTAATACATTAATAATCGCTAGGGTTTCCAATTCAAAACTATGATACCTAGACTCAGCCGCGTTAGTTTTTCCTGAATAAAACAATACTGGATGCATCTTGCCATCATCTTGTCTCTGCATAAGGACAGCTCCAAAGCCATTCGAGCTAGCATCTGTGTGAAGTTCAGTCTCTCGATTTGTGTTAAAGATAACTAATACTGGAGGATTCGATAATACGGTTTTCAATGATTTAAAAGCTTCTAATTGTTCTTCACTAAGTGGAAATGGGCCTCCTTGTTTTAATAAATCCGTTAAAGATTTCGCAATTTTTGCAAAGGATAATACAAAACGCCTAAAATATGAGAAGAATCCTAGGCACGAGTGAAGGGTATTTAAATTTTGCGGTATAGGGAAATTTTTTAAAGCATCAAGGTGTGCTTCACTAGGTGTTATTCCACTACGGTTGATTTTATAGCCAAGGAACTCACACTCGGGTTTTAAAAATTCACATTTCTTTAGGTTAATCTCTAGGTTGTTCTCACTAATACGATCTAATAATTTCTTTAGGATTTCTAAATGTTCCTTTACAGTTTTGGTAGCTATTACTATATCATCCATATACACTACTATTTGCTTGTTCTGCACAAAGTCCACTAATACTTCTGTAATAAATCTTTAAAAAATAGCTGATCCATTTTTTAAGCCAAATGGCATTCTTAAATATTCATATTGCCCATGAGGTGTTACAAATGAGGTAAACGGTACACTCTGTGAATCTACGCCTATTTGGTGGAAGCCACTCTTAAAATCCATTATCGAAAAACAAATCTTTCCTTCTAAGTACTCTAAGCAATCTTCAATTAACGGTAATGGGAAATTATCTTTAACTATTCGCTTATTCAGTCCTCTATAATCAACGCATATTCTAAGTTCACCAGACTTATTTTTAATCAAAACTATGGGAGATGGGAGATACTTTTCCTAATAACATTTTTCTCAAGAAGATCATCAATTATTTCACCTACTTTCTCTTTTTCATAATATGACAAACGCCTAGGTGAGCAATGAAAGGGTGTAGAATCTGTAACTCTAATAGTCATCTGATATATAGGTGCTTTTTTATAATCTAAATTTTTGCTTAAATAATGTGTTTTTACTATTTCTCTACAATTTTCTTCAGCATCTTTTCCGAATTCATTTCCTACACTAATTAGTTCATCTAACTCTTCTTCAATATATCCTACATAGTTGCTTAAAAAATGTTTTATTTCTAACTGATTATTTTGGTGGTAACTATTTATATAATTTTGATTATTTATTTTTTGTTATTTGAATTATTTTTACTTAAATGACTAGAATTATTTATATTAGTTTCCTTATTGTAATGGGTTATATATTTACTGGTGAAAAGAGACGCACAAAATATGTTATTACTGTCTTTATGAATAGTTTTATTTGAAAAATTATATTCCGCATTTATCTGTTTCTTATGTACTAATTGGACTTCCATTATTTTAAGTGAATCTCGCCCTAGTAAAGTAAGTAATGGTAATAATGTATCTTCTACGACTAATAAACTAACTTTATAAACTTTTTCATGCAAATATACACAGCACTCAATTTCTGCAAAAATTTATATTTGTTGTCCACTTATTCCATGGTATTTACTTCTTTGAGATTTTAATCTAACATTATTTGGAACTAAAGATTTTTGAATAAAGCTTACTGGACTTCCTGTGTCAAATAGGCTTAAAACAGTAATACATCTCTCTTCACCATAAAGGAATCACAACTTAACAGATTGAACCGCCGCACAGTAGCGCATTAGATATTTTAGGGTTACAAAAATCATAACTCTTGAACCAGTTGAGATATTTTCATAATTCTTTTTTTATATGAAAGGTAATTTTAATACCTTTCGATTGAGTGGTCATACTATATGGTGTGATTAATAGTAGATTTTATACTTGAAAATTCATGTTTTTTGAGGCAGTTTTCTCAATTTTTATCCAATTTCGAACAATACATTTCGTTTGTTTTCTCTGAAAATGCTAATATGGTGCATATTTAATATTTTAAAAATAAAAAAAGAATACATTTTAAAGAAAAAAAAATTATTTTTTTTTTACCAAATTTTTGACTAATTTTCAATCATTTATGCACTTTTTGTTCAAAATAATCATTCAATTTTACATTATTTAATATTGTTGAAGAATAATTAATCACTATACATTCATTTCAAATCATTAAGTGTCCTTACAAAGTCAGGAATTGAAAAACAAGCCGCCAATACAGGAAAAAATGTATGCCCGCCATACAATTTCGTACTGCGCAGCGACAGCGCTCGTATCAGAATTTGCACGAAAGTGCGCATTTTTTACGCTGAGTTGAAAGTATCTTTTGCCTTGGAATTTCTTAGGGGCAGATTGGGGCAGCCGATCTTTTTTGAATATGATAAAGAACATATTCAGGAACAACACCTCATACGCCAAACCCATAAGCCGGCGTAAGTTCTATTTTTTATTTTCCATCAAAGTTGAAAAATAGGTGAAAATTAGTACTTCGGTAAAACAGGTATGCCTGCACGTGCAAAAAACTTTATAATTTCATTCTACCTTGGTTTTACCGAGATTTGATGACCCTTTCGATAGAGACCATAACCATGCCGGTCGGTTACATATTTTACCTAAAAATCGACCTCAAAGTCAGAATTTTTCTAAAAAACGACAAGCTTTTTTTGCAACCCAAAAGAGGTTCAACTTTGAACACGTGTAACTTCTAAAATACTGAACCGATTTGAATAATTTTTTGGATTCAACCCTTTTGAACTATTACCTGTCGAATGCAATAACAAATTTTACGATCCGTTGTCATCAAAAAGTTGATTATTGTATAGTATCTCTATCTTTTGCGCCATTGTGCGCCGCACAGTAGCGCATTAGATACTTTAGGGTTAAAGAAAAAAAATTTTTTTTTACCATTTTTTTGACTATTTTTCAATCATTTATGCACTTTTTGTTCAAAATAATCATTCAATTTTACATCATTTAATATTTTTGAAGAATAATTAATCATTATAAATTTATTTCAAATCATTAAGTGTCTTTACAAAGTCAGGAATTGAAAAACAAGCCGCCTATAAAGGAAACAAGAAAGGAAGCTAACTTCGGCATGCCGAAGTTTAAGTACCCTTGCAGTAAGTAGAAGAAGAAGAAGAAAAATGTTCTGACTTTCCGCTTTCTCGGGTACTGACATAAGGTAAATGTTGCGGGCGAAAAATGTTGCTGGCGAAAAATGTTGCTAGCCAAAAAAATGTTGCGAACAAACTAAATGAATTGATATATATATTCCTATGGCAGCTATATGATATAGTGTTCCGATTTGAATAAAATTAAAACCGAAATTCTGGAATAATATAAAATGGCCATATCTCAAATTATATATAAATATATTGAAAATTGGCATAGTTAAAATTTTTTCTGAAAAAATTCCGATCGTTCCTATGGCAGCTATATGATCCGATCCGATCCGGCCCGTTCCGACATATATAGCAGTGAGAGCATATAGAAGACTATCTGCAAAGTTTCATTCAGATAGCTTCAAAACTGAGGGGCTAGTTTGCGTAGAAACGGACAGACGGACATGGCTAGATCGACTCGGCTGTTGATGCTGATCAAGAATATATATACTTTATAGGGTCGGAAATGTCTCCTTCACTGCGTTGCAAACTTCTGACTAAAATTATAATACCCTGCCAGGGTATAAAAATGTATGCCCGCTATACAATTTCGTACTGCGCAGCGACTGTGCTTGTAGCAGAATTTGTATGAAGCCGCGCGTTTTTTACGCTGAGTTGAAAGTATCTTTTGCGTGGGAAATTCGGGGTGGGACGTCGGGGGACCCGATCTCTTTTGAATATGATAAAGAACATATTCAAGAACAACACCTCATACGCCAAACCCATCATCCCGTGTAGTCTCATTTTTGACATTCCATCAAAGTTGAAAAATAGTGAAAAATTAGTACTTCGGTAAAACATGTATGCCTGCGCGTGCAATACATATTATAATTTTATTCTACCTTGGTTTTACCAAGATTTGATGACCCTTTCGATAGAGACCATAACAATGCCGGTCGGTTAAATATTTTACATACAAATCGACTGCAAAGTCAGAATTTTTCTAAAAAACGCACTGCTTTTTTTGCAACCATTGTGAACCGCTGACAGTGGCAGCACGCACAAGGAAGAAAATTTGTTATTGCATTCGACAGGTAATAGTTCAAAAGGGTTGAATCCAAAAAATTATTCGAATCGGTTTAGTATTTTAGAAGTTACACGTGTTCAAAGTTGAACCTCTTTTGGGTTGCAAAAAAGGATGTCGTTTTTTAGAAAAATTCTGACTTTGCGGTCGATTTTTAGGTCAAATATGTAACCGACCGGCATGGTTATAGTCTCTATCGAAAGGGTTATCAAATCTCGGTAAAAACAAGGTAGAATGAAATTATAATATTTTTTGCACGTGCAGGCATACCTGTTTTACCGAAGTACTAATTTTCACCTATTTTTCAACTTTGATGGAATGTCAAAAATGAGACTACACGAGATGATGGGTTTGGCGTATGAGGTGTTGTTCTTGAATATGTTCTTTATCATATTCAAAAGAGATCGGGTCCCCCGACGTCCCACCCCGAATTTCCCACGCAAAAGATACTTTCAACTCAGCGTAAAAACGCGCGGCTTCATACAAATTCTGCTACAAGCACAGTCGCTGCGCAGTACGAAATTGTATAGCGGGCATACATTTTTATACCCTGGCAGGGTATTATAATTTTAGTCAGAAGTTTGCAACGCAGTGAAGGAGACATTTCCGACCCTATAAAGTATATATATTCTTGATCAGCATCAACAGCCGAGTCGATCTAGCCATGTCCGTCTGTCCGTTTCTACGCAAACTAGTCCCTCAGTTTTGAAGCTATCTGAATGAAACTTTGCAGATAGTCTTCTATATGCTCTCACTGCTATATATGTCGGAACGGGCCGGATCGGATCGGATCATATAGCTGCCATAGGAACGATCGGAATTTTTTCAGAAAAAAATTTTAACTATGCCAATTTTCAATATATTTATATATAATTTGAGATATGGCCATTTTATATTATTCCAGAATTTCGGTTTTAATTTTATTCAAATCGGAACACTATATCATATAGCTGCCATAGGAATATATATATCAATTCATTTAGTTTGTTCGCAACATTTTTTTGGCTAGCAACATTTTTCGCCCGCAACATTTACCTTATGTCAGTACCCGAGAAAGCGGAAAGTCAGAACATTTTTCTTCTTCTTCTTCTACTTACTGCAAGGGTACTTAAACTTCGGCATGCCGAAGTTAGCTTCCTTTCTTGTTTCCTTTATAGGCGGCTTGTTTTTCAATTCCTGACTTAGTAAGGACACTTAATGATTTGAAATGAATGTATATGATTAATTATTCTTCAAAAATATTAAATGATGTAAAATTGAATGATTATTTTGAAAAAAAGTGCATAAATTATTGAAAAGTTGTCAAAAATATGGTAAAAAAAAAAAAATTTTTTTTTCTTTAAAATGTATTGTTTTTTGTGTTTTTAAAACATTAAATACGCACCATATTAGCATTATCAGAGAAAACAAACCAAAAGAGTTTTTTGAAATTGGATAAAAATTGAGAAAACTGCCTCAAAAAACATTAATTTGCGAGTATAAAATCTACTATTTATCACACCATATAGTTTGACCACTTATTTTATAAAATTATATTATAAGGTATTAAAATTACTTTTCATATAAAAAAACAATTATGAAAATATCTCAACTGGTTCAAGAGTTATGATTTTTGCAACCCTAAAATATCTAATGCGCCACTGTGCGGTTACAGTTATTAACTGCTAATTTCATCAGAATCCTCGTGCACATTCTCGTTGCCACCGCCAATCATGCTAATTTCACTTCCAGGAATCATCACATTAGTTGGTTCTTCATCGGCCTCTATGGTTTTCACTAGGTTTGACGCTATGGTTTTATTTTTATTCTCGCCCATTACACTCCTAACGGCGTTGCGCAGTTGAACTATAGTCGCGTCTTCGCCGAAATAAACTTCTTTTGCTTTTAAAATGTCAATAACCTCGGTTTTTGATTTTTTAAGAATAACACTATATTCCATCTTAGTCTCTTGCTTTATTATGTTTTGGGATATACCCCACACTTGATTTTTTTAACAATATTATAAGTTCTTTATTAACGATCTTTCTCTCTCAAGTTCTCGATCCAAAGTCCCTTCTTCTTCCTCCACGTGATCGTGATTTTTCATACATTCGATATATCGATTATACTATCGTTTGTTCTTAAAGTTGAATAGCTTAATTCTATCGATACTTAGTTATTTAGTATTTACATTTATATACAGTTTACAAAACATCGATGCATCGATGTTTTCATCGATGTTTCTGCACCTCTAATTCAGACTGAAAGTGATAAAATATCGATAGTAGTATCGCATAATTATAATCAATATATTGCAAATATTATATATATTTATATATATATATATTTATACTTCTTGGTAACACTATTTTCTGTTCCCTTTTTCTGTTAAACTGTTAAACAACAAAACTGATCGGACGTGTTGAAAACAATAAGAGCTGGTCCAAGTGCAGTGCTAAATAAAATATATAAAATAAAACAGTATTCTAGTTTGGACACATCCTAGTGGTTAACCGTGTTATAGTTGGACTGGGCGGCGGGATCAACGAAATAATTGTGTATTTGCACACGAGCACGAGGAATTTCATATTTCTACAGAAATTTAATAGAAAGTGATAGGACTAAGTATCAAAGAAAATATATTAAATGTTAAATTAAGAATTATGTATAATATTTATATTTTATGTTTATGTATGAATTCATTGAGTTATGTTCACATTTATTACTATTATGGTCAAATATAAAATACATATGTAAATTCTATAAATAAACATTTTTTCAATAATTTGTACAAACCCAAAAGAGTCAAATAAGTATCTTTTTGGGGAGATTTAAGGGGGAAAGTAAGGGTCGTAGCCGAAAAAATTTTTATTTTTTTAATTTTTTTTTTGTGGAGAAATAAAACGGCGCACATAAAAATTGGTATCGTTTATATTTAGAGACAAGTTTGAAGAAAAGAAAACATGTTTCATAATTGAAATAAAAAAAATATTGAATGAGTTATGGAGTTTTTTCAAAACCATGTTTTTCAACTTGGCGTGCATGATTACAAAAAAAGTTGTTGACCGATTTTAAATAAAATCATAAATCTGTTTCTTTTAATATACATACATATATAATTTAAAAAATGGAATTCCTTTTTTACATATATAACAAACAATGATTTATTTAAGTTTAAGTTGTTGCTATTATTTATTTTTATTATATTTACTAATAATAACACATTTATAATTTATAGAATAGTTTTTATTTTCTTATTGTTAGTTTTTGTTATTCTGTCCTGCGCATATTGAAAATATTTTTGGGTAATGCGGTCGAAATCGGCGTCCTCCAACGCAAATTTATTCTTGAAAGCGACTGTAAGAATACAAATTATTATAATAATAATTATTAATTATTATTATTTATTATTATTAATAATTATTAAAAAAATATACGTTACGCAGAGGTATGCTCTGACGGATGACGTTATAAGCATCCCATGAATACATAATTTGACCTCAGTCCCACGCCAGGAGCATTGGCGCGCACCGTCATCCGCGAACAAATCCCGCCAACATTAATGGATGAATTTATCATAGGATTTCTCCCCACATAGAGACAAATCGTTGACCTGTAAATAATAGTAGTTTTTCTTTTCAATTAAATATATTATGTTAAATAAACTTACAAGTTTTTGAGAAAATATTGGAGTCTTTGAGTGTTTGCTCAAATATCTTCAATTCATCAATATTTTTAAAGGGCTCCAGCGGCATTATAAATTTAGGGGTTTTGTTTTCCCCACACACTTTGGCTTTGATAGAAGCCACTTCACTTCTTAACCCCATACCTTTTTTTTTCTAAAAATCTAAACAATTTTTTTTTGCTGAATCCTAAAGTACAACTCCTAAAGAACATTTTCCCAAATTTTCATAAAGATCCGAACAATAGTTCCATAGGAAAACAGTTTTTTGTGCCGCGGTTTGTCACACTCAACACACTTAACCTTGAACTTTAAATGCGATTATCTCGAAATCGTTTTTTTACAAAAGTGCCTTTGCCGGGACTACGATTCCACAAGAACTATTGGATCGATCTGCTTCATTTTTTTTAAATTGTTCGTAATGAATGTGCGGAGTTCGTAAACGATTCAGTTTTCATGAAAAAATTTAAATTTTTCAGATCAGAATTTTTGAATAAAATTTTACGAGCTCGAAAAATTAACTTTTTAAAAAAATCGTTACTGTTTACAGAAAAAACCATATATTCTTTTAAGTAATCGTTCACGAACTAGAAACAACTTTATACTAATGAAATTTTTTCTGTTTTTTGATCTCAGTTGATCTGCTGACCTTAAATCGTAATCACCGCGAGCCGCTTAAAAAAAAAATGGTTTTGGTATAATTCCGTGAATTATTTATATTTTTTTTAAGAACAATAGCTTGCTTTTTTCTTCAAAATATGTACAATCGTTAAATAATAACATGTGTGTAATAAAATGACTGCTACATATTAAAAAAAAAATCCAAAGTTTCCTCAATTTGTCCGCTGAAAAGGGTATATAACCCATAATGAAAATGGATGCATGTGTGTAATAAAATGAATGCTACATATGAAAAAAAAAAATCCAAAGTTTCCTCAATTTTTCCGCTGAAAAGGGTATATAACCCATAATGAAAATGGATGCCCTCTTACCCTAACTAGGGCAACTCGTAAGCAGACTACGTGCATATAATCATTGGGAAATTGAATAAATAGATCAATTGGGAGAATTTCCAATACTAGTTGGTTTTGTAAATTGTGATGTTCCGGCTGCAATCTATTTCTAAATTATCTCTTCGAGGAAAGTTCTCGGACAATTTGGAAATCATGCGTCATTTTTTGAGTGAACTTTTGAAATGAGGTAAACCGTCCACATTGACATTTAAGCTTATATTATTAGAAACATAGCTAAAATTAATACGAAAATCTGTTAGAGCGTCTTTAGGCCATAGTGTATGTACTCGCCAGGAGCCATAACTTGTTTAATAACTTCTTGAGGAGTCGACTTTAATGTCCGAAGATCATTTGGCAAGCAATTTTTTTGGACAAAAGTGACAGAACTTCATTGGCTGCGCACCTGCTTATATTATTGGCTGAAAACCACTGGGCTAAGCGCAAGTTAAAATCATCATCAACCTAAGAATCAACAGGAATCTTACAATCAACCGGAAATTCACAATTATCTTCGATATTTACAAAAATATCAGACGCTTCAACTTTTTCTTCTTTATTTTGTATTCCGGTATTTGCATTTCATTGAATTTTGGCATGCTTAACTTCAAGTAACGGCGACTTTTGCGTTTGAGCATTTTAAAAGAACAAGAAAAACGATAAAAAATTGTAAAAATGGACCTACTCCCCTTGCAAATAAGTCGCAGGAACCGTTGATGGTGGTTGAACTACAAAAAAATGTCTTCAGAATAAATAAAACACAACATTTTTGCATTCCTGTTGCCAAGCGCCTCAAACGAAGATTTGTCGGCTAATTTCCTTTTGTGGCGCTTGGCAGAGGGAATTTAATTATTTAGTCATATAGATATTAATAAGATAAATAGATAGATAGATAGATATTAATTAAATATTTACTGAATTGTATAAGGAATAATACATTTAAATTTAAAACTTACCGTTTGAAACACTCTTTGAAACTCACTAAATAAGAAAACTCGCGTCTGTACTCTTTGCCGGTCAAAATCGAAAAGCGACGCACAATGGACGGAAAGATACAGATACGTTGCAAAAATAAACTTTTTGATGACAACGGATCGTCGATTTTTAGGTATAATATGTAACCGAACGGCATGGTTATGGTCTCTATCGAAAGGGTCATCAAATCTGTTTTACCGAAGTACTAATTTTCACATTTTTTTCAACTTTAATGGAAAATCAAAAATGATACTACACGGGATGATGGGTTTGGCGTATGAGGTATTGTTCCTGAGGTATGAGGTATCAGGTATGAGGTATTGTTCCTGAGGTATGAGGTATGAGGTATGAGGTATTTGTTCTTTATCAAATTCAAACAAGAAAGGAAGCTAACTTCGTCAAGCCGAAGTTTAAATACCCTTGCAGTAAGTATTTAAAATGTGGTATATTTAAGGATTGCGGGTCTTTCGTGTGTTCTTAGATAATATAAATGTTAAGCGAAATATGTTGACAGTGAAAAATGTTGCTAGCAAGAAAGCTTTCAAAATACATTAATTGATATACACATTCCTATGGCAGCTATATGATATAGTAGTCCGATTTTGATAAAATTAAAACCGAAATTCTAGAATAATACACAAGGCCATATCTTAAATTATATGAAAATATTGAAAAAATTAGCAAACTTAAAATTTCCGATCGTTCCTATGGCAGCTATATGATATAGTTGTCCGATCCGGAACGTTCCGACTTATATAGTACTGAGAGCATATAGAAGACTATCTTCAAAGTTTCATTCGATCGTTCCTATGGCAGCTATATAATATAGTTGTCCGATCCGGAACGTTCCGACTTATATAGTAGTGAGAGCATATAGAAGACTATCTTCAAAGTTTCATTCAGATAGCTTCAAAACTGAGGGACTAGTTCGCGTAGAAAAGGACAGACAGACAGACGGACATGGCTAGATCACTCGGCTGTTGATGCTGATCAATAATATATATACTTTATAAGGTAGGGAATAGCTGCTTCTCTGCAACTACCATGCAAACTTCTGTCTAATAATTATAATATAATAAAAAGGTGACGAAACAAACTTGGTTTTTGAAAATGGTAGAATCTTAAATGTGAATATAGGAAAAGCCGAAATAAAAAAATATTTCTTGGTTCTCCTTAGTTATAACTAAAGAAGCCATGGTTCCACAGCTGACTACACATTTGCAGTGGGCTTGAAGAGGGAAGGGCTTAGATGAACATTATAGTGTAATATTATCTGTTTATTATCTGAATTCGATATGGATTTACTTAAAAACTAAATTATATTTTTATTTTCAAATTTTGAAAAGAAGTTTGATCTGCGCTCAAATGTTACTTTCTGAGATCGGTTTTTTTTCACAGAGTCGGACGAGGCTATATCGACTCTTCTGGTGATACTGATCAAGAATAAATACTTAATGGAGTTGAAAATGCCGTCATGCCCTATGGCTACCGAGTATTAAACTTCTTATTCCATTGAATCTGAAATGTAAAAACGTATCATTAAAGTTTTGACTTGTCGGCATAGAGAAATAGGGACAGTCCCATAGAGTAAAATTTCGTGTAAAGTTTCACTTACGCTTGTAATTTAAGATTTAACCAAGTGAATCTTGCAAAGTCAGCTTTAATTGTTTCAATAATTTTTATTTGGCTTCTATGGTACGTCTTATGGATAAACTATTTGTAAGTACAAATCTTTCTGTGTTCATTGCTTCGATTATTCGTCATTGCTAACAACTTAATGACATTATCGTTCTTAAGCGCTTGAATCTCTATTTGTCAGCAGAGGCGAAGCAATTAATGCACCATAATACTACTTTATATGCACTATATTATATAGAGAGGTTTCTATAAACAAAATTCTTCTCTAACTATTCAATTTGGGCAATAAATATTAAATACATATTAATATGTATATGCATGATACGTAATGTTATATACATACATAAGTATCTGAATGTTATAAATAATAATAATTTAACAATATCGTCTGCTACGCAAGTACACAAGGTTAGGGTCCATTACATATTTACAAATGAATGTTAACACGGAAGGAAGGAAGCACTAGTGCTGCTTCAAAGAAGTGGTTCCTAGAGCGCTCTGAACACAGGAAGCTGAAGTTCTGGCATAACGACAACTAAGCAATTGCCGAATTGCACAACTAATACGCATTGATTCAGCTATACATATGTATATGTTTCATGCCTAACAGCATTCCTTAGACGTTATACATACATAAGTAGGCATCGGTTATTTGCATGGAGTGCAACTATATCGGGTCGGTTCTTTTCCAAAGCTGTCTCTGGAGTCGGATCCGTCACACTGACTGGAATACGGGTAAGGACAACCGGTACTTGCGCATAGGATATGCAAGTTTTGGCCAGCTTCTTGTCTGCTACCGACGTTTATTTCGCTTTTGTTTCCGGCTCCGCTTCCCGTGAGCAACTGTTAGTCCAGGTTATGGGGTGGCGTACTGTTTGGACCGCCCAGTATGAACGATGTTGGGCTGTGTACCGAGATGCTTTCGAGGTCCAGACCACCGTCACCCTTCTCCATCATGCCGCTGCCGTCCTGCTTCATCATCATGCGGCGCCACTTGGCCCTAGCATTTTGAAACCAGACCTGCGAGAAACCGATAAATGCCGGTGAGCGACTGCAATTTGTTCTGCCGGCTGGCCCCACTCACCTGTAGGACTCTCTTTGGTAAACCTGTTTTCTGCGACAATTGCTTCAGATCCTTGGCATCGGGGTTGTGATTGATTGCAAAGTAGGACTTCATGGTGCGCAGCTGGTGATGCTTGAAGGATGTACGCATTCGTTTGGTGCGCGACGAGGAGCTCATGTGCGAACCGCGGCCGAAGTCCACGTATTCGGTGTTGAGATCTGCAATCAATTCAAAGGCTCTTGTAAGTCTTGCTGCTTTTACTGCACCTTCGGAGTTTTACGATTTAGGCACATAAAAACTGGTGCTTCAGTTTCAATGGCGCCAATATCCAGCTTGAGTCCCGATTCCAGAACCGCTGAACACACTGGCCATAAAGGCCCGAACTACACGCTGGCCATTTTTATGATCGCCAGTTGCGTCGCGAAAGTACTGGGAATTTACAACCTACCTATATTGGCGGTGAACGCCTCGATGTCCTTGGGCTTGCGTTTGCGAGGCCTGCCCTTCTGACGCGCCGGCTGTGGCAGGCCGGTGATGACGTGGGACGCGGGCACGAAAATGCCTGTAGGAACAATACTCCGACTGGGGTCCGAGTGCGGGCTCGAGGAGTCGTTGTGCGGCGACCCAAACTGGGCGCTGTAAGGATAGGTGGCGCTCATGCTGGAAGATGCGGCATCGCCCTCCCTCGCTATACTGTAGTGGGTCCTACAAGCAATGACTGTTAGTGATGGACTCGAAAGAATCGGATTTTTTTTGAGGCTTACCTGCAGTATATAAGGGAATCGATAATGCCGTACTGGTCGCCCTTTGTGAGGGGCGTGTGACAGACGGTGCAGCAGAAGCAGTTGACGTGAAAGACCAGGTTTCGGGCGCGCATCACTAACTCGGTGGAGCTGATCGAGGCCAGGCAGCGGGAGCAGCGGCGAGTACCAAAAAAACTGCAAATGGAAATAATGATTGTCTTTTATCAATCGGTGCATAGATGCCCGAAATCCAAGCAAGCTTAATCATTTGGTGCGGAGGAGTAAAGAAATTAAGCTGAACTCATGCCGTGCTTTGTGTCGGGCTTCCCACAGAAATCACTAATCACATGTTTGGCAGAAAGCTACCATCTACTGTCAGTCGGCCCTGTCGATAATCACGAATCTGACGGACCATAACCTGCCCGCACAATCCCCAACCTAGCGGCCAGTAAACGCCTACTCATCATGGGCATAGTCATCCTACGATGAAGACCGTCTGCACATTTATGGCTCGAATTCAATCAGAGTGTTGTTTAAGCTGGGGAACTCGAAGCCTGTAAGGGTATACTCGATTTGCTAAAATGAGTGTAGTCAGAAGACAAAAAAATACAATACAAAAAAAAAAACTTGGCTATCCACAAAAGGGAACGATTTAGCTCAAAATCGGGTTTTTTATCAAATTGTTGATCTTTAATGTAATATAATGTAATATAATATATACCTATAAATAATATAATTTAATTTTGTTGGGAAAGATAATCCCAAAAATGTAAGGAAATTGCGGGCGACACAGACAGAAATAATTTGTTCAAAAACCAATTCCAAAATTTCAGCCAAAGAGGAACGAAAATTTTAATGTCAATGTTGTATATTTATTGTTATTTCTAAAGAATTTATTTTTATTGACTTCAAAATATCCGACATTTTATCTATTATTGAGAGAGAGATGCACTCTGAATAAGTAATTCACTTTTAACTTGATGCACAAAACTTTGGGTACCGGGTATATCGCAGTCGATTGTAGCTTTCATACTTGTTATTTTCGGAAATGACAGATCAAAGATTACCAGCATCGTTCCGTAATCACTGGGGAGTCCACCGGTTTCGTGCCAAAAACGAACCAGCCAAAAGCAGCTTGGGGAAAGTGCGCCAGACCTTATTCCTGGCTGCCGGGAGACGGACGAGGACCAACATCAAATGCGCGGGACACGCGATTTCTTTGACATTAATCAAAATAATTGGCGCATACTTCAGTTTCAGCCTCTCTCAACAGACTAATTCTCACATTGCAAAGTGCTAGGGTGGAATTGGGCAAAAATAAACAGCCTTAATGGGCAGCCGGCTGACACCGAGGCAATTTTCATTTCAAATGACTTTTATAATATTTATAGGGAGCGCACTGTTAGAGGCTTTTCCATCCCATCACTACCCCCTCGCCTTTCCCGATCGCGTTCCAGATCGGCTCTGGATCTGTGTTGTCATTTTGTTGAAAATATTTTGAAAGTGACGTCGAGATTTTCGTCACATCGCCATTTCGCACATCTTGTCGGTACACGAAACGCGGTTTCTGCGGCTTTCGCCCGATCTCTCGCTCGGGTTCCGTCTGCACTCAAGCCCTAAGCAAAAGTGCCCTTGTACGTACATATATGTATGCACATATATATGTATATGTATGCACATACATATGAATATATCTTGGCTGCTTTGCGGGACGTAAGTCCCATAAATAATATTAAACATGCAGAAGAAGCGGTCGCAGCTACCAACTCATAAAATTACTACAGACCGCTGTTTCGGCGGAGTTGAGTTCGTTCCGCCCCTTCCACTTCCACCGCCGTGTCACGCCCCTTATCTGCTCGAAGAGCGGGGGAGAGAGCGCGAGAAAAATGAATTATGATTATTGCCATGTAAAAGAGCAGGCGAAATGTCAAAGTGACAACGTCTAATATATGAGAATGTTCTCAAGCGCTCGAAATCTGATACTCTTACATACATTCTGGTGGCTCCGGTCCCCGTTCCCTGGTTCCCGTTCCCGTCCTCTTTAAGTTTATCTTCCTGTCGTGCTCCGAATCAAATTTGCACCATTCTCCTTGACGTCTCCTAAAGTTTCTTCTTGTATACTCTTGCCTATGATAACGTACTCTGTACTCTTTGTATAACGTCTGCTAACATTTTCAGAAGCTACCCATGTGAAAGATACCGGGTTCATTTTTGAAATGCTATTAAATCTATGCCAGGAACCATTTTCTTAAGAATTTGATTATGGCAACCAAGCTGAAAAACTATTAATTATTATATATTAATATATTTGTGCCCAGTAGCCATTAAGCACAAGGGTATTATGACTTCCTGCCGATTGGAATGTTTTTGGTTGCAGAATGGGTTATCTACGAACCCGCAAAGTGTTTGTACATATTCTGGACCAGCAACACCATACGACTCAATTTAGCCATATCTGCTCTTCTGTCCTTGTTACGCAGAAGATCTATAAGATCTAAAGAAGCTAAACCATAGAAGCGATCAGTAATTTCATCGTAAGCTCAGAGTTTTAATAAATTAACATTTTACAGATTTCATCAAATGTTCATCAATGATTTATATAGTATATAGAGTCGAATATATCCCCTTCACCTGTGACTACATAATCTGCTGCCTAAGAAAATATTATATCAAAAACAATAAATTAATGTACCTGTTTAGGGAATGATTTAACTTTATTTATTGACGGATGAAGCTTTTGAAATTTTAGTACGGATTTGTTATTGTTAATGTTTATACCTTTAGCTGCTGCCGATCTCATTCCTCAGAAGCCATTCAACCCCAACTGGTAGCTTTATTTGTCCGCCTCACCTTTGGGAGGCGCTACACACCTTAAAGGGCGTCTCTTGTCCTAGTGTAGGCTCAGGTGTATTCAGATTACCCGATACCCTGGTCCTCGGCCTGTTCTCGCATTTTATGTACACAGAAAAAATCGATTGAGGACTTACTGAATGTGATTGTGATTAAAAGAAACAAAAATCCTAAATAACTTTTTTTAGTAGTTAAATAAAAACCAACTAATAGGCAGAGGAAACATAAGTTGTACATTATTTTGACTAAAGCTTCCTAACATGTTGTTTTTAAAGGTTCACTCCTTTATCATAATAAAACTATACTGATCAAAAAATTGACCTTACATTCACGTTTACACTTAAATAGTTTTTTCTGCATTTTAGGTTTTAAAAGGCTACAGAAGACAAGTAAAAGCAATAAAAATATTTATTTTGTGTACTATTGAACCCCATTTTTACCAAAATACATATTAAAAAGTACTGGAAATACTGTTTAACATAAAATTCAATTTAACAAAACTCATGTGAAATCAATAAAACTATATATAAAGAAAGCTAATGCAATTATACCATGAAAAAAACTTTGTTCAAGAAAGTGAGCTTGGTAACACCTTAATTTTAATTTTTACAAAGAAAACTTAATAAAATATATCAGATTTTGATTATCATGAACAAAAAAGCGCATAAATAAAATGAAACAATGCTGTGTCAATATGATTCTATGATCCTATTCCTATGGGTTTATATACTATTTATATACTATTTGAAGCTGAGAGAATTTGTTGCGTAGATTTGTACTTGGGCGTGGACTTTAATCACTATTTGGCTAAAATAAAACATCCATTGCCCTGCGCTACATAGTACATACATTTAAGAACAGTTTTAGCACACGAGAATTCCAGCAATTTTACAGGTAATAGCAATTAGTTCGTTTCCGAGTATACAAAACCTTTCTGGTAGCAGACAATATTTTTCTGTGTAGTTCCAGATCAACACTTAAAAGTCAAGTTTTCTCTAAGATCTAGCAAATAGATTAAACAACTGCAGCGCTCTGATATGCTTTCAAATCGTGGCTAAGTGCTGCGCCGCTTCGCCACTCACCGCCACTTGCCGACCATCGATAGGCCCGAGACTGAAGTCCCGTCTAAAGCTCCGGAGTGCGGCAGCTCTGTTTATAAGGCGGAAGAGCTGCCCTACACACGTTGAAGTGTAAACCGACGTGCGGCCCGGCTGGACGCTGCGATAATGCCGCGAACATATGTACATATGTATATGTAAAAGGGAGAAGGGGAACTGAGCTCGGGAACGTGAACGGGGCGGCCACGTTTTGTAACGTGAGAGCGATGAGGTTCCAAGAGCCACCCGCTGTGCCCAGCTCTTCAGATTACACACGTATAAGTATACCAGAAACAACAAGAGCGGATTTCCCAGACGGTCCGCCGGAACAGCGTCATCCTTCCCCTTCTACCACCCCATTAGCAGCGATGGCAACAATTTTGCTGCTGGGCACCGTGAGAGCGCTTCGAGTAGTCCTGGCCCCTAATCCTAACCCCATCCCTCTTCTTCTGCTCGCCGAACCGATGACGACGTCCCGGGGCGATAATTCGATTCTAGGTCCTCGGCTGGCGTCTGCCTAAACGTATACAATAATTATTTGCATTTAAGTTTCGTGTGTTTGGTTTTGTTATGACTAGAGTTGCAAGCGTTCTAGGTCAAGAATTGATCGAAAAAAGCGCATGTTTTTTGGTGTTAAATCAGCTGAAAAATTAGTTGTGTCTCCCTGCTGGATTCCTTCTTCCGGAGCTATCCCTCTTCCGAAGCTGATGTGCGGTGTGGTCACAACAATGTGGCTTTAACCGCAGCCACTCAGAGAGCGAGCCACTCTTTGGAGTTACATTAACCATCGCATTTGCATTTCTAAGCGTTTCTTAATAGGACTCTTCCGGTTCCAAGAAACGCACGGTCAAGCCCATGACCATATACAGTGAAATTGTGTCTATAATTTTATAGCCAAGCTGATTAGATTACCAACCTATTGTTAGTCTGTTTTTTGTGGAACGCCCTTACTACTCCCAGACATAATATGTCATACTGGAATGGCGCTTTTGCGCATAAATTCGCCGTTAAATGATATCTTAAGATGCCTATTAAACATTTTTATTATGGCGATGCCCCTGAGTTTATATGCTCTTCTTTCCAACACAAGTGCCCGGGAATTCAGGCGGCAGTAGAAAGGTTAAGTTGTGACGATGGGCAGTCAAGCGAGCGACGGCGATGCAAGACTCACGAGAAACCTGCCACAGTGGCTGCGACTCGCACTTCGATGTCCAAACATGCATACAACTCGCTCAAACTATATATAAAAATATGTTTATTGATGGTGAAAGGATTTATAGTTGTTTTCTCTAACTGAAATTATGAGGGTCTATATTTTTAATTGACAAAATTAAAGCGAAATAATAAAACAAACCCATTTTAAACTTGACCATTCCCAAGCTATGTATTAATGGAAATGTATGAAAGATTTATATATATTATAAATATATATGGATATGGATATTCATATTTCAAAAAATTAAATAGCAATAAGCTAAATAATTAACATTAAGCTATATTACGTAGTGGTCCGATTCAAATAAGATTTAAAATGGTACAAATTTATTTTATTTTAAGTTATAAGTTACTGATCTCGTATACGGTGATACCTAAAGACTTACACCCGAAAGATAAGGATTGATGACTTATTTTGCCCATTGTAACTATTTGTGGCGCTACACGAAATCACTGACAAGTGACCATAAAAAATTAACGCTGTTCTCAGCCTTTTTGTCTGCGAAAATAGTGTGATCGTTGGTTGTTTCTTCCAACCACATCATCAAAACCCATATCTGCCCATCTCTTGATGGGATTCCAGGCTATGGGTGACTTCCACTCATTTCTCTAAGGGCGGCGACTAGAACATAAGCCCAAACGAAAGATAGAATCGTTTGTAGATTTCAATTTTATCACGCAGAGGTTTCAGCTGAATGTAAGCTCTTCTTGCACTCCATTTATTTAATGAATTCTTTCTTATGCTTTTCCACGTGAAGGGTGATATGCCACTGCTGTCTGCAAGGCAGAGAAATTATTTTATTGCATAACAGACGGTTTTAGAGGGGCCATAAATTTGGTGCTCGAGTCTCCTGCTTTTGCTCGCGCTGGCCACAATTAAATAGTCTCGCTTGAGAGCCTGTTGAAACTGTAAGCATTTTATGTCAATTTTTTTTTTGTTTCTTCCACTTGTGTACTTTTCAGGTCACTGTAACTAAATCCCACTGCAAGAATGGTGTATTAAGACATTTTCTCGGCCTATGTGCCGAGGTGATATCATAACATATCTTGAAGGTACAATCCTGCCCAGAATTTTACGACACCTCGAAAATATTAGTTTCGACCCTCGAAGGTTGGTGGGGAAGCATACTATTGTAAAATAAAATCAAGTATACAGAATGAAAGCTTTATCAATTCTGCTTAAATTGAGATATTTTTATCTCTGATTGCATCTTGCGTTTTCAAGCAGCAGTAAATTAATCACAAATGCCCGTTTTTCGAAATTCCTGCAACTGTATCAAAATTATACGAAACATTTCGATTATTTCGGATTATTCGGTTTCAAAATTTTTTGTTATATTTTTGTTAATAATTTAATCAATTTGCTTTAAAATGCAACATGCTAGTTTGTTATCCGACGGGGAAAGGGGAAGAATAAATGCCTCCAACGATGTTGGGTTTAATGTAAGCCAAATATCGTAGAAAATTGGTCTAAAACATTGTGTTATCAGAAAATTTTTGTAAAATCCGGTTGTATACGGTGTGCATTGAAGCTGTGGAAGAAAACCAAGTTGTCCCACAGCGATAAAAATTACATTATCGCGAAAAGCTAGCAATTCGTTTGCTTCGTGCTCCACACATGCGACAAGTTGCAGTAAGCCTGTGTCACGAATGACTGTTTGGCGGACGCTGCAATCATCGGAGTGCACTGTGAGAGGAGTCTTAAAGAAGGCTTCGTTCTTAAAACCACACCACAAAACTGCACGGCTTCAATTTGTTGAAAATACCTTTGTTTGTTGAAAATAACTTCGAGAGAAGCTGGGCCTCGGTAGTCAATTTTGGCTCTATTTTCATTTTACATCTTTGGTTAATAGTTTTCATTTAGATGATTTTTTCTGGTAAAAAAAATTTCATGTGGACGGCACAGATGGATTTCGACACTATTGTAGGGATTTACGAAAGGATCCACTTATGTTCTCTAAGCGGAATTTTGGAGGCGGATCCGCAATGGTTTGGGGAGCGTTCCCTTCCTATGGAATGCTTGATTTGGCTCTAACAAGCTCACGAATGAATAGTAGAGAGTATATAGCAGTATTGGAGGAGCGTCCTCTGCTATGTTTGGAGCAAAATGGGGAAACAAATCATGTTTTTATGCAAGATAATGCATCAATACACCGGAGCAGAGAGACCCAGCGCTTTTGATACAGTTGAAGGTGTGTCGAAAATCGGGCTTTTGTGCTTCTTTTACTACTGATTGTAACAAAAGATGCAATCAGAGCTAAGAAGATCTCATTTTAAGCAGAATTGATAAAGCTTTCATTCTGCATACTTGATTTTTTGTACTATGCTTCTCCAACGACCTACGAGCGGCTAAACTAAAATTTTTGTGGTGTCGTTTAATTCTGGGCAGGAGTGTATAATAAATCAGAGCCAACCGAATATAATGTGCGATCCCTCTCATGTACTAAGTAATTCCTTTTCAACATTTTAAAAAACAATACGTAGTGTAACGGACTCCTAAATTTGATTAAAAACGGATGAAATATAATAATCAGATCGGCATGGGATTACCCAATAAAATTCTTCTATCTGCATCCATCTAATGTACTTTTCAGAGAGTTTCAAGCTGGACCTGACTTTAAACTTGGTGCACACAGCCTTGGGTACCGGGTAGCTCAAAGGCGAGCCCTTTTCACTGCTGCTGCTTAGTTGTTTGTTTCCAGTTTATGAGGAGGACCATAAAATAGAAATTACGACACTGCCTCCCGGCCCGAAAAACAGTATACTACTGCCAGTGGAGCTGCTGCAGCTGATGCTGCTGCAGCCGTCTTATCTGTTCTGCGCCATCAGCAAAACATAATCACGATAGATAAGCCCAGACAGCCAGGATGAAACAGTGACCATTGGTTGACCGTGAGTTAAGGTACGCCGTCCCACAGGTTTGTCCACAAAATATGCAGAAACAAGGTGACAGTGACACTCTTCACTCCACGCGTCATCAAAACCAGCCTAGGCAGTCGGGTGCACTGCACAGTCCTAAAACGTCAGACTTTAGTTGGCGTTAAAATTCATCAACTGCATCAGAAGCTTAAGGGGGTATTCTAGTGTAGAAATTTGAAAAAATTATGTTGATTTATTTGATATTTTCAAAGCTTAACCTTTCAAAAATGTGTCCTCAAAAGGTTGAGTCGAAATTTTAAATATTTTTTCTAGAGATATAGCTATTTTAGTGAAACGTCTTCAATACTGGCTCGACTGGAACATTAAACTTTAAACTCGTTTTGCAGACAGAAAGACAGAAAGCATGCAAAGCACAGAATGCATTTTAATTATTTAAAAACTACATTTTTGATATATCCGCCTTGGAGCGGAAAAGTACTCTGGTCAGCTTGTATATAGAAATACTGATGATCGAATAGTGAGTACCCTGCAAGTGTACCTATATTTATTTTAAGTCCAGCTGACAATTATGAAGAGTATTGATATTATGACACCAATAGACACAAAGTCAGTCCTACAAAAACAAAATAATCATTTAAATACATGCTAAGTATAAATCGTGTAAATACTGCTGAGTTCAAGAAACAATTAAATAAGCATTGATATTTATTCCAAATAAAAGAACTTCTTACAAAGACCTGCTTACCGCATTTGATATAAACAAGCTGTTACATAGCAACTGTTACATGTAATTTAAGCGATGCATAGACTTTTGGGAAAGTCTGTCGCAAGCATCTTCTCACTTGTGTGCCATATCTTATGTATACGTGTCGTAACGCGCTGTTGGTGTTTTTCAGTTTTGACAAAATATGACTTTATTTCATTAGAAGCGCCTACTCGCGTTCAATGAAGCTTCAATTCGCCCGGAGAGCGGAGAACGCGATAGATTTACATCCAGTTAACGGTGCAGATGACATAAATTCACCGCTCCTGGCCCCGACGGATACCGCGGACCCGCTGTCATATTTGACATTTGCAGTATAAATCAACAGAAAATATGGGGGAATGGTGCAGGGGAGGGTCGCGACCGCGGGATTCGAAGTGATTGATAATGCCCAGCAGCGAGAGCAGCATCGTCAAAGGCCGCCGGAATGAAGCGAAATGAAACATTACGGCGGAATGGATTGTGTATGACATGACAGGGCGGCGGCTCCCGTCCCCATCCCGTCGCCGTCTCCACTCTCCGTCTCCCCGAATTATACTACGACTTCCCGAGTGTGTGAGTGCCAGCGGAGCGCGGCGGTCGCGGTGGTGGATTCGGGGGATCAGCCCCATGAAACCCCTACATTGCAGGGAGCGCGACCCCAGATCCCGGCAGACACTTGCAGACTCGGGCTTCGACTGCGCCTCACAAACCGATGGCCGGCGGTGATGCCGCGTACATTGAAATATGGAGCGGCAATAAATGTCACAAGATTCATTAGAGAGGAAATACAAGTGACGAGCGTGACTTGCACTGGGTGTACGTTACGGCATGCCGAGGGTTCTGCCAAGACTGGTGACGTACAGCGGAGTTGCCGCAGAACAGGTGTTGCCTACGACGTCCTCACCGCCCTTCGCCTGACCGGGTGCCCAATTCCCAGACAGAAAAGTTCGCAGACAAATTAGTGGTGTCCCACAATTAAAGAAAATTTAAGAGGCCCACAACCTTCGTGGGTGTGCTACAACCTGGTGTAATTATAACGTGTTTTAGTAGCTCGCGTGATCGCTTCGGTTCGTGAAATCGGACTGCTGCATCTTGCGGCGGCTGTGTGCGCTCCTGCCGAACAAACCTGGGCAAGAAGTGTCAACGCCGGCAGAGCGTTCGACCTTCAACCTCATAAAGATCGACCTAGGCTAGAGTGCGTTGGCTGGGCCGAGGGGTGAACGGACGTCCTCCAGAAAGTGGGGGGAAGCAGGCAGCATAACACACGCAGGGCCACTCAGCCGGCGGACGAGAGTATGAGCTACCGCTGGTGCCTCCGTCGCGGTCTGCTTCTTTTTGCATTCGAATTCGCGATCGCGTTCGCACAGTGATGCAAAACAATGATGGGCACGGATCTTAGGGGAGCCGCTTGCATAAATACTTCAGTCGCGTGTTTGGAAATCATTTTCTACTCAATGTCTTGGCATGCTGTTGCGGCTTTATCTGATTCATCGGCCCATGTGTCCCACCATCCGGCGACTGGCTTCTAACCATAGATTCTGTCACTGCGCCCGCGTTCCCTCGCATGGTGGAACATATTTCCTCAATAGCTGCTGCTCTGATCCGGATTCGGATTCGGCTTCGGTCTCGGCCTCGGCTTGGCGACTTACCTATAATAATCGTTTTTGCAATAAATGTTGCCATCACGTGAGTAGCATGAGGATTCCCGTTCCAACGGCTGCTGACAAGCGTAGCACTGCAAGCAGCTGGCGTGCCAACGTTTTTCCACAGCGGAGAGGTAGAAGCGATCCTGCAGGAAGGTCAAAGAATTTTATTAAATAACATAAATATATTCATCCGGACGATTAGGGGCTATATATATATTTCCCAGTGAAGAAATGAGAAATAATTTAAATGTATATCTTGTATACTGCAAAATCACTCAAAGTTTGCTTATGTTTTTTGAAGGAACTTAACTTTTGTACACTATTCATATTGTTTTCATTCGAGTTTGCAGATTCAAACAAGAGTGGGTAATAAAAATAGACTCGAATATAACTCGTTCATATTAAACTAATTTGATTAATCAAAATAAAACTAGATGTGAACTAAAGGAGTAGATTTTGAGTCGCCTTGCTGATTGAGAAATGACTCTTACACATGCAAAAGTGTGATTCCTTAAAGTAAACATTACAAAAAAGAAGGAAACCGAAAATTGATCATGGTTTTTATTTGAAAAATGACTTCTTTTATTCGGTTCCGTGAACCGTGAGGTCCAACTCCGATTTAATGCAATCGATGCTTAAAAATGTGAGAATGGTAAATGGATTTATTATTTACAATATATATCTTTATTAAATTAAAATTTCTGAATATATTAGTAGGTCAATCAGGATTCTGATCCCTTAGATTTTAATTTGTGTATGACCCGAAAATTCGTATAAAAGTCGAGTCGATTATTTCTTTCCGACGGAACAGTTAAAAGTGCAAATGTGTTAATATGATAGAAGTGTCGAAACAGACTCAAATGTGGTTACTAAGTTTTTGAAATGAAAAAGATCTTTCTAATGTAAATTTTGACCTAATCGTGACCTTAACATTGTGGGTAGATTTCGTTCATAAGTAATGTTTTTCAGCACATTTCTATCTGTTCCTGCTTTGACAAGTATTTATAAGACAGAAATACCGTTTTCATTTTAGACAAATCTGACCGCTTACGTATGAATGATCGGAAAAAGTGCAAGCATGGGCCTAAATTCCTTGATTTTAAATTAAACATTAATTCGAATTCATTTTCAGACAATAATTTAAATTGGAAATCTTGATTATAGAATATCTATTGAATATACATATATTTAATTTAAATTATAGCCTAGCCAGAAAATCGGCGGGTTTTGCCATGAGCTTGAATTCTGATTTTGAATGCTGATCTTTCTGTTACATAGATTTCCTTCTAACACCCTTTGGGGACACGGTTTATACACTCCAAAGTCCGATTTTTTCGATATATTATATTATATTTAGGCTCAAAATCAGGTACCTTATTCAGAAAACCTACCTGTATTTTCCGCCCACAGCCGGCGCAGTCATCGAGGTTGCGTACTATTTTGCTATCGTTGGTGGACTCGGGGCTACTGGGTGGTCCGTACGGTTCCGTTTTGAATGATATGCCCGACGTCGTCTCGTCGCTGACTTCCGTGCAGTCCGTCCGGCTGCGGCTGATCGAGAACTTGGCCGTAGAGTCCTCGATGGTGGCGCGATCAGCGGTCTCATAGCTGCAGGAACCAATATTTCGAGGTGAAGTTCGCAGTTGGGTGCCATAGGGGCGAAATGGTTTCTTACCTTCTGAATGACTCGGTTGCGTATGCATTGCTAAATGGCTTTGTACTGTGATCACAAATATCCGGACACGAGGACGAGGAGCACGTGCGGAACAATGGATGATTATTATTTGCACCTGCAGCACTGCCACATTGATTGCTCCCTTGATGTGCTACAGGTGGTGTTGGACTTTTCTCCCTTGCGCCGGGCCCAAGAAATCTTGCGCTCTGCTGCTGCAAATTTTAAGAAAATAAGCATTATTGGTTGAAAAAAATAATGGAAACCAGGACTGAGACATTCGCAGCGGTACCTCACTAAGCTTTGAAATACTTGGTAGTTGGTAAAGCAGCGGCTGTCTTATAAATGTCTTCAATGACGATGGCGGCAAATACTAAAGCAGAGCCAAGGTTTGTTTTAAATTAGAGCAGAGTGTTTCAGACTTTTTCCGAGAAAACGATGCGCGACATTTGCGAAACACCAACATATGAGGAAGAGCCGGCGGCTATACCAGGCAGGGCCATGCCATCCCATCTCGCATAATTTCATATGTGAACTTAATTTACAAGGAAACACAACATAGGGCAAGTACATATGCTCCTACCAAGGGAGTGCAGGGCACATACGTCGTGTTGCACTTGGCCAAGCGGAAGATTCCAGACTTCGAGAAGCCCACGTCCAACTTTCCGCCTCATCTCACCTCTTATCGCCTCGCCCGGCCCCTCCAATCTTCACCGCTCCAGTTTACTTATTTTTGATTAATTAGTTAAAAATAGATGACAACTGCCAGCTTTGTCTGCTTTGAGAGTGTTAGAAGGATGACAGGTTTCCTTGCTCAACAACATACTTTCCGTATTCGGTAAACTTTTTTCAAGACATTTTTTTGAACATTTTATTGGGTCTGACCTGAAACAAGTTTTTACCTTCAGGGGAACATGGGGCAGAAGACAAATGCTATAAATGTATTACTGTCTTGCCCTCTTTGGATTGAAAATGTTGTTTCTTAGTTTCTTCATATCGATTTGTTGCGTAAATAGCACAAAAAAACACTATTTATTTAAAAAAAATAAATAAATAAATAATAATAAAAACAACACTTCACTATATTATTCTCTTTCATTATTAACCTTATTCGTCACGATTTGTCAACTTATGATTCTTACGTTTTTCTCCGAATGAAAAGAAAAAAAAAACAACATATATACATATGTATGTATGTATATATCTTTTTTTCATTTTTCTATTTAATTATACATAATTACAGTTAACGTTTTTTCTTGGCTCAAAATAAAACTTTATTCTTTTTCGAATGGTCTAACAGAATTTCCGCCTAATGTATTGCTTACATAATTTCATAGTCGATTTATTACATACATATTCTACATATTACATTCAAACGGTAATCACTTGGATTACATATGTATGTACATAATTCCTACTTTTTTCATATGTATGTATGCCATTATACATACATACATACATACATAGGTAAAGAGTGATTTCCGACACTAAAAAATGTACATACATAGTACATATTTTCTCAATAAGCATCAACAGTCGAGTTCATCTACATAGCCATATACGTATGTTTCTACGCACACAAGTATCTCAGTTTTTGAGCTTTCTAAAACATGCATTTTATCTTATTTATATTATTATTATTAGAATATTATTATATAACTCGGAAAGGGCTAGATAGAAACACTATGTCATAAAGCCGCTAGGATATAGTTAATAATATAGATATAATTTATTGTTATAAAGTTTTAAACTTATTAATATCGAATACCTATATAATTTAGTGGCCACAAGAGCGATCGGACAATTTATAGATGTTTTAAATATAAATGCTTTATATTTTTATCTCAGAATCCTTTTTCTATCTAATTGCATTTAATTTGGCAAACCAAAAATAGCTTGCTTTCCTTTGTTTGGTTACCAATTTGTCCGTTTATTACCGTATTATCTTAGTAGTAAATAACGTATATACAACGCTTTTTCGTGTAAAATAAAAAAAGTTAAAATCAAATTGAAATCAGAAATGAAACTATTTTTGGAAAGCCGAAGTTTGTATACCGTTGATTAGATTGCATAGATTGCCTTTAAACTTACTGAAGGTGCATAATTGTTCTACCCACTATCCATAAAGCTAGCCAACCAACAATAAATGTAACAGGCAGAAGGAGGAATCTCCGATTTCATATTCATAGGAAGGCAGTTCAACTCAGCTTTTGCTGCTGATCAGTATACTTTATAGGGTCGAGTATGTCTCCTTCTCTGTATTGCAACTTCTGATTAGAATTAGTATACCAAACGGTACAACCAAAGTTTTAAATCAAGACACGATTTAAGTAACAGCGCCTGGGTACCTACTTTTTACTCTTTTGCCAATAACTATCGAGTTCTTAAAAAATCGCACCCAGTGCCGCAGTTTCAGTATTTTTGCCCTACTCAGTAAGCAGATCAGCAAATAAAAAAAAAAAAAACTGGATCACAATTAAAAAAATGTCATAAAAATTTCAATAAATGTAGTTCATATAAATATATGTATAACTTACAAAAATACAAAAAAATTGTATTTAGGGTTTGCGTTTGCGTAGAATAGAACAAAATAGAATAAACCTTATAAATAATATTATGGCGATCATACTTCTGGACTATGCATCGATAGCTTTAGCTCGGCATACAAAGGCATATTTAAAATTGCCAAAACGTTGTTTCAGAAGTAGGTTCATTATGATAATGAAAAACTTTATTCTGTAGGTTAGTGGATGTAAGGAATGAGCAGTGAATGAGTAATCTTAAAATTTACGCAGGAAAAGATAAGCGGTAGTATGTATGTATATTGATTTCCGTCGACAAGGATTCGTGCCAAGCACGGAATAAATTCAGTAATAATCCACTCAAACTATAACTTAAATTCTGTTGGATGCTGGTTTTAAGCTCACGTAAGAGAGTTGTATTGCACCTAATTATTCTGAAAAAAAAATAAAATATTTGACTTACATAAGCGCGTTGTACGATTGCTTGCCTATTTCTCTGACCTTCATTAAATTGTTGGTTAACATATTCAAAAATAGGTTTAAAGAGTTCAAGATTATTTCGTTATTTATAATTCGAATTCGCCCAAGCTTTAAAATATAAAACTATATTAAAGATTGAAACATGAATCATTACTACCTAAAAAAGCGAATACTTATCAAATGTTCTCATATTTCAATAAAACTCCAGCAGAAATCCATTTACTCAATATCTATAAATTTATTTACTTTTTATTTGGTTTTTGTGATCTGTATAGGTGGAGAATACCCATCGAAACATTTAATCAAATCCAATCTGCAGATTCCTAAATATTTGTTACGCTCCATTTGATCCACTAAATGAAACTCCAATTCAAAAATTTACAATTTGTCAATTTCAACTTAAAATCAAGAAAGAAAGCTAACTTCGGCAAGCCGAAGTTTGAATATCCTTGCAGCTTACAATCCCTCAGTTTTGAAGATATCTTTGAAGCTATGAAACTTTGCACATAGTTTGCAACGCAGTGAAGGAGACATTTCCGACCCTATAAAGTATATATATTCTAGATCAGCATCAACAGCCGAGTCGATCTAGCCATGTCCGTCTGTCCGTTTCTACGCAAACTAGTCCCTCAGTTTTGAAGCTATCTGAATGAAACTTTGCACATATGTTTCTATATGCTCTCACTACTATATATGTCGGAACGGGACGGATCGGACGACTATATCATATAGCTGCCATAGGAACAATCGGAAATTTTTGAGAAAAAAAAGTTTAACTTAGGCAACTTTCAACATATTTTCATGAAATTTCAGACATGGCCAGTTTGTATTATTTTAGAATTTCGATTTTAATTTGATAAAAATCGGACCACTATATCATATAGCTGCCATAGGAATCTATATATATAAAATGCTTTGTCCTCACTGACTCACTGACTGACTGATATATCACAGCCATGACCAAACCATATGTCTTAGAGAATTTAAGTTTTTTTTTAAATCAGAAAAAAAAATTTCCAGATTCGTATGGGTATTTTAATTTTCTAATTCCACCTGCAACCTATTTTAAAAAATAAAAAACATAAATTTAAATTGCATTAAATGCAAGCTCGCTAAGCAAGCATTAAAACGTTCTCAAAATTTTTCAATATTTACTGCTTAAATAATTTGTAAGAAAAAAAAGCGAAGTCGATTTTCCCTTACTAGAAGAAAGAATCAACTGAAAGATGCACAAGCCAAATACAGGTTAATGCACCCAGAAAAATACCGAACTGCAGCAGCTAAATATCAGGCCAGTAATCCTGAAGTGCACCAACCTGCAGTAGCTAAATATCAGGCCAGTAATCCTGAAGTGCACCAACCTGCAGTAGCTAAATATCAGGCCAGCAATCCTGAAGTGCACCAAGCTGCAGTAGCTAAATATCAGGCCAGTAATCCTGAAGTGAATCAAGCTGCATCCGATCAAAGCGAGGATGCAATAGCGGGCCCTCTAGTATGTATATATATAAATTCATTTAGTTTGTTCGCAACATTTTCGTTCGCAATATTATCGTTCGCAACATTTTTTTCGCAACATTTTGTTTCGCAACATTTTTCGCTGGCAACATTTATGTCAGTACCCGAGAAAACGAAAAGTCTTACTTACTTACTGCAAGGGTATTTAAACTCCGGCATGCCGAAGTTAGCTTTCTTTCTTGTTTTTACCAATTTTCAATTGTTTATGCACTTCTTGTTCAAAGTAATAATTCAATTTTAAATAATTTAATATTTTTGAAGAATAATTAATCATTATACATCCAATTGAAATCATTAAGTGTCCTTACAAAGTCAGGAATTGAAAAACAAACAGGAAAAAATGTATGCCCGCCATACAATTTCGTACTGCACAGCAGACTTGTAGCAGAATTTGCACTACTATAAAGTATATATATTCTTGATCAGCATCAACAGCCGAGTCGATCTAGCCATGTCCGTCTGTCCGTTTCTACGCAAACTAGTCCCTCAGTTTTTAAGCTATCTGAAGGAAACTTTGCAGATAGTCATCTATATGCTCTCACTACTACGAAACGGGCCGGATCAGACAACTATATCATATATAACGATCGGAAATTTTTGAAAAAAAAAAAATTATAACTTTGCCAATTTTCATCATATTTTCATATAATTTGAGATAGGGCCATTTTGTATTATTTTAGAATTCATTTTATCAAAATCGGACTAGTATGTCTTATAGCTGCCATAGGAATATCTATATCAATTAATTTATTTTGAAAGCTTTGTTGCTAGCAACGAAAGACCCGCAATCCTTAAATATACCACATTTTAAATACTTACTGCAAGGGTATTTAAACTTCGGCTTGCCGAAGTTAGTTTTCTTTCTTGTTAGAAAAATAACTTACTCTGCAGGTTTTCAACATTCTATTTTATATAATGATCGGTAAATGTAGAGAAAAGTGTAACTGTAAACTTTAAATATATTATGTTTAGATAATATAATATAAATATATTTGAAATTATAAATATTACATATTTCAACACTGGGATATAGTTATATTATTATTAATTTCAAATAAACGTGGGAATTTGATCAAAATTTGATTTTTAGGGATTTTTAGAGATCTAATTACAAATTTCAAGGGTATGTATATGTATAAACTTTCTAGTTACATACATAATTGATCATTTTGTATGCATATTCTACAAATACATACTTTATATGTACATGTACACATGTATGTAAGTTTTAGGCAATTCTGGAGAATCAGCAAGTTGTATGAGAACTCTCATCTGACTAATTTTTTTTCTTATTCTCATTTCGGTTTTTAATCAATTTAATCAATTACAATGCATCAGAATATTCGTAAATATCATTTAAACTTTTAACGATGTTTTTCTCAAAACTGTACTTTGAAATTAGGAGAATATAATTTCTCGAAAAGGTCCTTCATTCGTATTTTCCAGTAAATTTGAAATCTCAGATATGTATTTTAAACAAATTTGTAAAATAAAAAAGCGCAGATGTCTCGAAGTATGTAGTTGACATTATGCTAAAATACGGCAAACTAATATTTGTTCTTTCAATTTCCCGATCCGCATTCTGGCTATATGTTAGAATGATCCGATTTGGACAGGTCCGACTTATACAGAGAATAGAAATAAGACTTTATGCGAAGTTTCACTCAGAAAGCTCCAAAGTAAGGGACTAGTTTTCTTGGAAAAGGTCAGACGGGCGAACATAAGGACATACAAATTTTAAACAATATTTTGTAAGAAAATTATACATTACTTAAACGAGATTCGTTACCACAATTATATATTTACCTTTACCTTTAGTAGCTTTTTCAAAAAACATAAATGGTGAACCCAATTCTTTTAGGCCTCCAACTATACTACATATGTAATTGTATTTACATTGCACTGTATGTATGTAAATATAAAATTTGTCTTAACTGCACTTCGTAAAGGAAAAAGAAATATGTAGTTCAGATATTTCTATACCCTTGCAGGGTATTATAATTTTAGTCAGAAGTTTGCAACGCAGTGAAGGAGACATTTCCGACCCTATAAAGTATATATATTCATCATATTGATCAGCATCAACAGCCGAGTTGATCTAGCTATGTCCGTCTGTCTGTCTGTCCGTCCGTTTCTACGCAAACTAGTCCCTCAGTTTTGAAGCTATCTGAATGAAACTTTGCAGATATGCTCTCACTATAATATATATAATATAATATCCTATAATTTAAACAGAACTGGAAAATGCAGTGAAGATTTTTAATATGTACATATATTTCAGGATAATCTTCTTCAGTTTTTTTTGGGAAAAAGCTCGCCAAAGGCGATGATTGTGATTTTAAAATGGGGGATTATGATTATGATTTTAGAAATTTAAGCGGCAGTGATAACTTAAAGAATGAAATTCACAAAACCTAGTTGTTTTTTTTTATAATCACAAAAAAATCGAGATATACTTAGTAATCATGAATTTAAAATTTGTTTTAAAGTTTCCTTTCAATCTCATAGCTATAACATTAAAATAAAAATAATGTCAAATTAGATATTTTTAAAATAAACCAATACATCTCAATATATTTACTTACTTACTATTTTTAAAAATCTCGATTTTATTTTAATTTAAAACTTCATCAGACATAACTCTTTAATAACCCATTTGTTCCATATTTATTTAAATATTTATAGCTTGGGGATACGTGGTAAAATTGAAAACTAAAAGTTTACTAAAGGTAGCTGAACATTGATTGCAGCATTAGAATAATGGTAAAAATAATGGAGACCTTAGAGATTAGTTATATTTGCAATGAAAGGCTCCAGCTCAGTTTTTTTTTTTTTTTTAGCGGTTTTACCTATTCTAGAAAACTATTCAAATATCAGAAAGGCCAAATTCGTAGGGTTTCAGAAGACCGCAAACTTGAATTCTCAAACTCAAAGAGTCTGTTGTTATATTTCAAGTAATAATGGCATACCCCTAGGTCTCTAAGATCTAAGATAGGAGAAGAATATTCCTTGAAGAGAAAGAAGTAAAGGAGAAAGGAGTTTGTTAGGTACAGGAAAATACATCATCCAAACTTGTAAAACACTAAAAAACTGAGAATCGAATATGATCCGTGCTATTAATATTAAAATCATGCCGCTTCGACAAATATCAACAACAGCAGCACAATATAACAACAATTATTACTGATCAAAACTGATAGAAATGTTATTAAACCGGAACGCACAAGGGGATTTCTTATCGTCCCAGTGTGTTTTCTCTGCCAGGGGCTTCTGCTTCACCGAGCTGTCTGTCGAGCTTGCCGGGGTGGGGATCTTTCGAACTAGCTTTTGGTCTGGCACTGATAACTCCCAGTAACCCGGGCGCAAAGCGAGATAAGTCCTAAATTGTTGAGGGCCTTGTGCCGAAGTCGCTTGAGCTGTTCGATTGAGTTCGGCCTGAGGCTTCATAAATTTGTCATTGCTATCGCGGCTACAACGGATCTGAGGAGTAAGAGTACTTACCCAATGCATCACAGGGCGCTCCTCGGTGCAGACGCCCATGTGCGTCTTTTGGAATGACGCGAGGTCTATTTCCAAGGATGATTTCCGTCGGAGGTGGTATGTTTGTTTTTATTATGTCTAGGTTCCTTGCACTGTGCGTTAAATACCTCCTTGCAAAGGTTGTGCTCCTGAGTCAGCCGTCGGAATTCCTCCGTCGTTAGATTTCAACTGCCGAGAATTTGGAACAACACTTGACACCGACCACGGTTGTGCTATTTGGCTTGCCAAAAGATTGTATATATTCCGATCTACGGCCGGTTTGAATGGCAAGAATCACTTTGGTGTCGTCAACTCGAAGACTAAAAATCATGCGCTTGGAAACTTTTTGAATTATTTTCATAAATACGTATTTTAGTGACTCTAAATAAATTTTCGTTTCAGCGTAAAGGTAACTTGAGGAACATTTGGGTCACACACGAGCACGCACAAAACACTCAAATGACTCGCGGCAGGTAGTATAATTATGCGAAAGTCATAGGCTTCCAGACTGAGAGCTCATCTGGGGACGGTGACGGTGACAACGAGTAGCGGCCAGGGACTGGGACACCGGTTGCAAGGAGTTCCAAATTAATTTATGACATTCATTTACGAGACAGCGGCAGAATGGCACTCCAGATCCGAATTGAGTGGTCGTGGCCTGCTCTTGTCGGACCGCTTGGCTGGCTTGGGGTCTCGACGGACCTTCCCGAGATGCGTACTACTGATAAATCATTAGAGAGGCGGATGCGGGGATCGGCGTTTGGTCTTCGGCTTCTTCGCTGCGTAGTTTATGGCTGGGCGTTTGATCCCCGGTTTTATTTCAAGTCTGTCTTTTTCGCCAGGTCCGCTCCTCGTCGCTCGTTATTGCCGTCGTGATAGCTCAATAAGCAGGGTGCTCGTACTGCGCCCGTTGGCAATAATCAGAGCCGTAATCCGCGGGGCGTGGTCTAGACTTCCCCAGCTTGGCTCAGATTCCAGATCCCGCGAAATCCCGACCTGCTGACACTTCTCCTGCCGCCGTAAAGCGTTATGCCACGAACTATGATCCGACCTGAATTCGAACTCGATCTCGATATCCAATTTCAGTCCGCGACCGATCGTACAGAGGCGCGAGGACGACCACTCGGCGCAACTGCGTAACTGGGAATGCTGGGTAGCAGTCGAGCGCAGCGCCGGCAACCGAAAAACTCAACCTCCCGCTGTGTGGCGTGGCTGTTTGTGTGAGTGTGCAGTGCTGTGCGCGCGCCTGAGCGAGGGAGTGTGCTTGTGTGAGTGTACCGAGCCTGTGTTGCCGGCCCGCTCGCACTCACGCTGTGCGACGTCACTCTCTCCGTGGCAAATGGCGGTGCTCTCAGTGGATATGTCAGTATGTCGCACTCACTCTGACGCACTGCAGCTTGCTCCAGAGGGCGTGGTGTGTTGTCACCCCAACCTGTGCGTACATCCCATTGCACAGCCGGGGGGAGCTCGGGGGCTCGAGGCCCTGGTGCTGGCTGCCAAACATGAATAATGCAACGATAGCAGTCTGCGAAGGCAGAAGCGGCATTTAAACGGAGATGGCTCTCGGCCTGGACCAGGGAGCCGGAGTCCGTGACAGAAATATTGCCTCCGCGAAAGATGTTCGCTTGCCTCCCACACCCAACCGTCGGCTCACCGAGCACCCTGCACCCCACACTCACCCACCAGCGGCAGTCACTGCTGTTTATTCTATTCTGGTTGTTAATATTGTCGCAGGAGCTGCTCCTGGTCGGGTCGCTTTGGGATCTGTGCGGCACCACCTTTCTCGCTGTTACACGCCAAGAGCTTTAAGAAAGTCGAGCAGGTCTTATTTATTTTGATTTTGCTGAGCTCCTTTTTGCCCCACCCATTGAGTACTTATTTTTGTCTTCTTGGTCTTAAAGTTGTTTCTGGCTGCTGTCGTTGTTGTTGCAGCTTTGGAAGCTTATGAAAAACCCCGATAAAGTCGACGACTGATGGGGTGGGTTGTGGGTGATATAGTTGGGCCTTGCCCTTTTTCCCTTTTCTTCAAGTATATTTGCGTTGTCAGCTGTTTTGAAATTCAGTTTTTTATACCATTAGCAGGGAAGAGGGTATTCGTACATATGTATTTACATACATATATACATACATATGTTTATACATACAAGAACAGGGAGGAAGAACGCTTCTTACTTCCGTTCCCAGAAGTTCATGAATATACGAATTGTGAATATATATTTTGATCCATATGTATAAAGAGTCCAATCGGCTTAGTATTCCTTACAAATATGTAACAATTGTCCGTCTTGAAGTTACAATACAAACTAAAAAGACAAAAACTAACTTTTTGAACTTTTAGGTTAAATTACCTCAACAATTTTAAGTTTAAGGGGGTAGTGTCAAAGTTTGAAAAAAATCATTTTTTTATTTGATATTTTTAAAGCTTAACCTTTCAAAAATGTGTCCTCAAAAGTATAAGTCAAAATTTAAAATATTTCCAGAGATATAGCTATTTTAGTGACATGTCTTCAATACTGGCTCGGCTGGAACTTTAAACTTTAATTGGAATTAACCAATTGTAATCAAATGAAAAGAAGAACTAGGGGTATTATATTATATAAAACATTTATACTATACATATATTACAAAAAATCGGTTTTAACGTTTACCCATTAACTACATTTACATTTTTACATTTACAGTTTTGTATTACCTTCGACTTTTTACGATCGTATGTCAGCTTTATAACATAATCATCCGATTTTCATTTCAATTTTAATTTATAATATAATCATCCGATTTTCATTAAATTAAAATTGAAATGAAAAAATGGCTACATCTCTGATCGGATAAAAATATGTTGAAAAACATCGAAATCAAAATTCTTGTTACATAAATTTCTTTAAAATTCCTATGGCATGTATCAAATTATATAAAAATATTTTGAAAACCTTAACTAGTTCTCTAATATTTTTTTCAAAATTTTCCGATCTCTCCTATTTTAGTCAGATTTTGATCAAATTAAATCCAAAATTCTAGAATAATATAAAATGGCCATATCTCAAATTTTGAAAACTGGCTAAGTTATAATGTTTTTCCCAAAAAGTTTCCGATCGTCCTATGGCAGCTATATGATATAGTTGTCCGATCCGGCCTGTTACGACTTATATAGCAGTGAAAGCATATAGAAGACTATCTGAAAAGTTTCATTCAGATAGCTTCAAAACTGAGTGACTTGTTTGCGTATAATCAAATATTCGGACGGACAGACGGATGTTGATGCTGATCAAGAATATATGTACATACACTTTCACTTTCACTGCATTGCAAACTTCTGACTAAAATCATATTACCCTATAAGGGTATAAAATAAGAAAATTTTGTTTAAAGGTCCCTAAATAAATTTGCCTATAAATGGAGCCCTTAAAAGAGGTCTTGTCTTGTTTTAACGGTTTATACATTAATAATTTAAACTGCTTATACGAGGGTAGTCCGATAAGTACTTAGCCTCACCGCTTTATAGCGCCAGTATCGCAAGAGTAATTTTTTATCGTGAAGTACATTTTCTTAGTAATTTCAGCCGGATCGGACTGGTAGTTTTGTTTTAACCGCGTATGAAATCGAGTGTCCGAGGTTTTTAGAAAAATGAAAAAAGAGCAATATCGGTCGGTGATTCGATTCTTGTTTCTGGAAGGGAAATCGCGCAAGGAAATCGCGTATGGTGACTCTTCTCCTTCGATGGCGACCATCAAAAATTTGTATAACGAGATTCAACGTGGTCGCATGTTGGTTTTTGATTAGCCACGTCCGGGTGCCTTGAAAACGGCTACCACGGAGGAAAACGTTACAAAAATCCACGATCTCGTATTGGCAGACTGCCGATTGAAGGTACGAGAGATAGCTGACGTGTTTCATGTCCTGCATTAAAGTTTGGGCATGAGAAAGCTGTCGGCGCGATGGGTGCCGCGGTTGCTCACTCCGGACAACAAACGCAACCGTGAGACTACTTCAGAGCAGTGTTTGACGCTGTTTAAACGAAATCCGAAAGAGTTTTTTCGCCGTTTCGTGACAGTCGACGAAATATTGATTCACTGGTACACACCAGAGACCAAGGAACAGTCAAAACAGTGGACTTCACCCGGCGAACGTGCTCCGAAGAAGGCGAAGGCTGTTCCATCGGCCGGAAAGGTGATGGCCACAGATTTCTGTGATTCACAAGGTGTGACTATCCATATCGACTACCTGGAGAAGGGAAAAAGGATAACAGGGCAGTTCTACGCCGAAATATTGGGCCGATTCGACACCAAATTAAAGAAAAAACGGGCCCATTTGGGAAAGAAAAAAGTGCTCTTCCGCCCTCACCAACGCCAAATTGGTCGAATTGGGCTACGAACTGCTTCCCCATCGACCGTATTCTCCAGATTTGGCCCCGTGCGATACTTTCTGTTTCCAAACTTGAACAAGAAAGGAAGATAACTTCGGCATGCCGAAGTTTAAATACCCTTGCAAGATTGCTTAAGTTATAATTTCTTTCATACAAATTTTCCGATCGTTCCTATGGCAGCTATATGATATAGTCGTCCGATCCGGCCAGTTCCGACATATATAGTAGTGAGAGTATATAGAAGCATATGTGCGAAGTTTCATTCAGATAGCTTCAAAACTGAGGGACTAGTTTGCGTAGAAACGGACGGACAGACAGACAGACAGACGGACATGGCTAGATCGACTCGGCTGTTGATGCTGATCAAGAATATATATACTTTATAGGGTCGGAAATGTCTCCTTCACTGCGTTGCAAACTTCTGACTAAAATTATAATACCCTGCAAGGGTATAAAAAGTCACTCGCCGGACAGAAATTTCAGCCGAATGAGGAGATCATCGCCGGCACGGAAGCGCATTTTGCAGACCTCGAGAACATTTTTTTTTCAGACTGGTTAAAAAAATTGGAGCATTGCTGGGTCAAGTGTATCGAGCTAAAAGGGGACTATGTTGAAAAATAAATCATCACTTTTCCAAAATTTTGGTTTTTCTGTTGTAGGCTAAGTACTTACCTGACCACCATCGTAGGAGAGGAATATTTATTTTAAGACTACAAAATATTTAGGTTCGGCTACTCGTGGTTTTACAAGTTAATATAAATGGGCAGGTTTCTGCAAATAAAGTAATTCTTACACCGAATTATATAGAAGCCTTTCACAATTTCAAAAGCAATGGTGTTCCCGCTCTCATGCTTAGCTCGTCTGCCTTTCATCGCACCCGGATTGGAAAATACACGCTCTTTGGCTTTCAGGCAATGATGCTAGGCAACGAATTGAAAAATCCAAGCTCAGAAAATGGTGAAAAATTTTCTGTCTATTTAACTTTCATGATGGTCTCCTGGGGTGGTTTGTCGGTGTCTGGGTTGTACTATGGGTGGGCATGGGGGACGTTCCACTTGCCAGCTCCCACATAAAGAAACATAAAAACCTTATCTCTTTGAAAGTCGGCAGAAACATAACGTAAGCAGTGCTCCGCCTCTTTTTATAGGATCTGTACATACAACCTACTACCTCAAAACACACACCCCTCAATGGCATGATTGTCAAAGTTTACGTTTTACTTCTAGTGCGGTGTTCTGAAGCAGCTTTGTGTTGCAGCCGGAGGGGATCGGGGTGCGTGGTGGGGAAACGTTACCGGGAGGGAAACTGTGCCCTACAATGCAACCTTTTGGTACTGAAAAGTATACAGAAGAGCTACAAAAGCTATGGCGGCGGCATCGCTGACGAGGTGCTTTGCTTCTTGGGAAGAGGCAGAACCGCAGTGACGTAAATACGAAAATCCGATATTACGTTTCCATTCGTCGGGACAGCCAAGGGTGTGTGCGTGCGAAGCGGGTGTAAGGTTGTTTGCTTGTTACACAAGTACTGCGCTTTGGCACTGCACTCAAAATACGAAGGATGCGATGGGTTGGACGCTGCAAGAACAACTGTGCACGCAAACCACAGTCCTCGATTTGAATCCTTTTACAAAAAATCACCACAAACCGAAATCCCACCGAACGAAGCGATTCTGAACAAAAAGTTGAAATGGCAAATTCAACGCAAAAGACAGGTAAAGCACCGTGTGTGAGTGCTTGTTCGTTTGTATATTCGACGGTGAATAAGGACGAATTCGAAGGAAAAATTATGCAGGTTAGGTATAACGAGGCAGCATTATACATTTCTTTAAGGATCCCTATGCCACCGAATCGGGGAACAAAGACTTAACTTATTCCTTTTTTAGTAATAATCATAATTTAACAAGAATGGCAGCTAACTTCGGGAAGTCGAGTTTTAAAAATCTTGCTATTCGACCAAATGAAAATACCTTTTAGGGCAAATAAAAAACATTTAAAAGAAGAGTTTATGTACTTATAAATATGAAGGCCCTTCTAATGCACACTGGTCCCAATGCCCAAAATTGTTGCATAAATTAGAAAAATAAAGCCACAGATCTGAAACTTGGTACACTGTATAGTTATTATATATGCAAGGTCAAATGGATCGCAAATTTTGGATCGATCGGACCACGCCCTCCTTACCGCCCCATAGAAGCCTATGTCCTTTAGAACAAAAAAGTATATAAATAAAATGAAAATTAATATATATGTATGTAAATTCGGCAATTATATTACATAAATTTAAATTAAATATTATCTAATTTTTTTATACAATAATAAAATATTTAACCCCTCATCCCCCTCTGCCCCCCTTCTGAACTGGTAACTACTTAAAGATTCAGAAAAAAACAAAATTAATTTCATTTATATATTCAGTTGAGAAAATAATACATACATATTTATTTATGTTTTTCATTTATATAATTAATTATTAAATTATTAATTTTCAGCATCTAAATGAAAAGCATAAGTATCGAAAAATTCAAATATGTCCAAGTCACCTTCATCAGAGTCATCTGTATTAGCATAACTGTCGAAAAAATTAACATCTGGTGTTCTTAATAGACGAATTACTTCTACTGAAAACATTTTATTCTTTTTGATATGCAGTTGTCTTTCTTTAATAATAGTCAGATGCTTCAAATTTTACTAGAAAACGTCTGGCAAGAAAACGTTTATGGTGGGCCTTAAACTTCGCAACTATTCGAGTGCATTTATTTAAGCCAACAGTAACATAGGCCACAAAATTCTTGATTTTCTTTTTTAATTTGTCTTCTATGTTTCTTTTTTTTAATTTTCCGATTCGTTTCTGCAGAACAAAGTTATAAAGGCTTCCGGTTTTACGTTCATTTGCCAGCCAAAACTCCAGCATTTCAGCATGGCTGATGTCATGTAGTCTAAGAAAAAGTTGATTTTTAGAAAAAGTAGCAAAAAGTAGCAAAAAAGATTAATATCATGAGATTATAAATATATTGAAGAATTAAACTGTGTTAATAGTTACAACAATCCACAACAATCCAACATACTTTTTTTCCACGAAACACGACAAATATTAGGTTAGAATTGCTAAAAAGATGACTTCACAAAAAGACATATTAACAGAGATATATCACAAAAATCAAACATAGCATTAAAACACTTATATTTTACATACCTCCACCGTTATTTTGCATTTTAGATTTTGTAAATCAGTATAGTGTAACTTATGTAATTGTATTTTGAAGTGAGCTTTTGTTTGGCTTGTTACAAATATCAAGTTTATCGATAAATGATTTGCTGACTTTCAGGGCTACCCAAAATACCAGGGCTACAATTTCAGTTGTGAAATTGTTATTTTTAAATGCACTATACATTATTCTATAGAAATAAAATAATAAAATTTCATAACTTTAAAAAAAAAAAAATGATTTCTTGCAAAAATTTTGGGCATTGGGACCAGTGTGTAATGGAAGCAAATTCGACTGTGATACATTTTAAATCATAATTTTAAAATCGTAAAATTCCTACATCTCAGATAATACTATCGGGCGTTTTCTGATTTCCACTTTCCCAAATTTCACTTCCAAAATATTCCCACTGATTCATATTTCCCTCTGTTAAGTTTCTGTTAACTTCCGAGCAAAAACAGTCGGACACTTTTCGACTGCCATTTGGCCGAGGAATTTAGATCCGAATGACCAGAAATTAATTATTTTAAAATATAATGCGATTATGAAAATGATTTAGGGACATTACTGCATAACTGAATTAGCTAAGGGTAGTATACTTGATTTATAAATAATTCTTTTGTAGTTGCACTCTGAATCGGTTCGATTCTAAGCTTTCGCAAATTCTAAATCCGCCGCCCCTGTTCTAAATTCCGAGTGGAAAAGTCGAAACTGACAGGGACAGTATAAGTGTTGCGAGAGTACCAAAAAACATATGGAATATGCCTCATATCATCCTCGACCTCGGACGCCGTTTTCTGAGTTGCATTTTGAGAAACTCCACACCACTGCTAACAGAACAACTGGCAGGCATACGCAAAAAAATGAAAAAACATTTACAAATTTATTTAATTAACTGTATAAATCCAAAGATGGATGACTTCTTAATCTCCTTTATGGAGAAAAATCCAGAGATTGACAGGGTCACAGAAATTTTGAATCGTAGAGCCTTGACGGGCAAATAATCTGACATCTGCTTGAGTTTTCCAATACTTCTTGTCGACCAGTGCTAGACACTGCCCCTAAAAACACATGTCAAATAATAAAAATCAAATTTTTACGAACAAGAATGCGTGTACCATTGATTTTATGCAATGAATCAGTGCCCCATTAACGTCTTTAAGTTAGAAAATAGAGCGGACCAAAAGTTAGCCCCTACTTCACAAAACTCTGTTAAAACAAACTATGTACATCGATATTTTGTTGACTAACGAGAAAGGAAGCTAGCTTCGGCACACCGAAGTTTGTATACCCTTGCAGTTTAGAAACTGATTAAACTTGATCAAATGATTAGAAAAACGAACAGAAATTTGTAAATCATTTATAGTATCTGAGTTCATGAATGTAAGTTTACGTGTAATCCAAATTCATGTACGTATATAGCTTCCGTATGGAAGCTATATGGAAGCATTATTTCTGATTGCAGAAATGGCTCGGCCAAATTTAAAAACAATCAGAAACTGCGTGCAAGATATCTGATCACCAAATCAGGTAGCGCTAGATTTTATAGTTTTTAATAGAAATACGTACAAAATTACATTAAGAAACTTTATGAGGTCAGAGAAGGTAGGCCCTAAACTATGGATAAACTATTTTGGTTTATATTTAACTTACATATGTCCTAACGCCGTCACCAAGTTATTTTTTATCCATCCCTCTCGCAATCGCACTTTCTCTCGAATTCGCCGAAGATGTTTAGTGGATTCTTAAACCATGGTTTTAAACTGCAGCAATCCAAATCGTAATTTTTCATATTTATACCCTTACAGGGTATTATAATTTTAGTCAGAAGTTTGCAACGCAGTAAAGGAGACATTTCCGACCCTATAAAGTATATATTTTTGATCAGCATCAACAGCGGAGTCGATCTAACCATGTCCGTCTGTCTATCCGTTTGTCTGTCTGTCCGTCCGTTTGTAAGCAAACTAGTCCCTCAGTTTGGATCTCAATGAAACTTTGCAGATATACTCTCACTACTATGTATATATGTCGGAACGGGCCGGATCGGACGACTATATCATATAGCTGCCATAGGAACGTTTAAGAACTTTATGGAACAAAAATTGTTTATTTCGCTGTTTTTCAACATATTTTTATCTGCTCAAAGATGTAGCCATTTTGTATTATTTCACAATTTCGTTTTTATTTTATGCAAATTGGATGATTATTTCATTTAGCTGTATACATAAATGTAGAAGAAAATACAAAACTGTGAATGTAAAATTGTAACTGTGAAACTGTACACACCGAAGTTAGCTTCTTTTTTGTTGTTTTTTTTGGCGGGGGGGGCCCAATTATATTAAAAAAATTGATTTTTATTTAGTTTTTTTTTTGCGAACTTATTTCTTTGGTGGAGTTATTTAGCAGAGGCGTTTTTATACACAACCACCGATATCCAAATCGAATTAATCTATTGAACTGCACCCTGGAATATTACTAGGGTGGTGCGATAAGTACTTAGCCTCCAAAGGAAAAACCAAAATTTTGGAAAAGTTATGATTTATTTTTCAACACAGCGATGCTCCATCGCGCCGACAGCTTTAGCATGCCCAAAATTTAATGCAGGCATGAAACACGTCAGCTATCTCTCGTACCTTCAATCGGCAGTCTGCCAATACGAGATCGTGGATTTTTGTAACGTTTTCCTCCGTGGTAGCCGTTTTCGAGGCACCCGGACGTGGCTCATCAAAAACCCATGTGCGACCACGTTGAATCTCGTTATACAAATTTTTCATGGTCGCCATCGAAGGAGGAGTCAACAAACGCTCTTTGATTTCATTGCGCGATTAAAAAATTACTCTTGCGATACTTGCGCCATAAGGCGGTGAGGCTAAGTACTAATCGGACTGCCCTCGTATATAGTACATAGGGATTGCATATATTGGAATTTCGAAGTTAGCTTACCTAATTTATATTAATTTAATCCAAACTTTAAAATTAAATTTATTGTGAGGGATCTTGATCTGCAAGAAACAGAGACGAATACTGTTCACGCTGATGGACAGACTGATATGGCTTAGTTGACTTTACTGTTTCAGGTCGGAGGAGGCTCCTTGTGACTGTACATATGTACATTGTCGGTTACCTCCAGGTATAAAAATCTTCGCAATCGTGTGCCGAGCTTGTTCCGAATTTTCTAAACGCGTAGCGTGCGTGCACCCGCCTTTGGTTTCACGATTCCCTTGCGTCGTTCCGCCTGACCACGTCCTTTTGCGTGTAAAATATCTGAAGTGATTTGTAAACAAATTAAAGCCGTGCACGTGTCAGTCCCGTTAAGCCGTGACCCTTATGCTACCTTATGCATTATGTAGACTCCTTTACAACGGTCATTTGTAGGGCGAGTCGTGTTCATACGAGATGGTGGTTACATCTTGACCCCTGAGGGGCCTTCAAGTTTCAACTTAAACTTATATGTGAATACATAATCCGCAAAAGTTCGGTGTTTTTGAATATATGCGGGCATGGCTAGATCGACTTTGCTGATGCTGCTGATCAAGGATATATTTTACTTAATAGGATTTTAAATTAAGCTTTCACTGTGTTGAAAATCTGTTTTTTTGACTTAAACCAAATGAAATTGATAGGACTAATAGCATTGATTTAAATTAAAACTTGTAATCAAAGTGCCAACACAAAGGAAAAAATATTTACGGATAACAGTTCTTTATTATTTAACAAATGTATTATGTATTATGTTATTAGTCAAAAGTTTGCAACGCAGTGAAGGATACATTTTCAACCCTATAAAGTATGTATATTTGTATATATATTCTTGATCAGGATCCACGGCCGAGTCGATCAAGCCATGTCCGTCTGTTTGTTTCTACGACAACTAGTTCCTCAGTTTTAAAGCTATCTGAATGAAACTATACAGGTAGTCTTCTATTTGGCTTCACTAATACATAAGTCGAAGCGCGCCGGATCATACCACTATATCATATAGTTGTATAGTTTCGCTGTTTTTATACCATGTACCGTAGGTACAAAGGTATATTAATTTCGTGCAAATGTATGTAATAGGCAGAAGGAAGCATTTCCGACCCCTTAAAGTATATATATTCTTGATCAGCATCAACAGCCAAATCGATATAGCCATGTCTGTCTGTCCGTCTGTCCGTCTGTATGAACGCCTAGATCTCAGCAACTATAAGAGCTAGAGCCACCAAATTCGGTATGTAGGTCGGAATGTGTTGCACGCAGATCAAGTTTGTTTCAGATTTAAAAATTTCCCTCCCACTCCCCCGCAAATCAATAAAAACGTTTTGCAGCCACAAATATTACCACAGATCTTTCTTTTTGTGCATAGGCATGCATATGTAGAACATGTATCAATACCGAAAATCTGGTAAAGATCGGGTGAAAAACACAAAAGTTATTTACTTATCAGTGTGTTATCTATTTGGCAGCTAGCAACAGGTGCATCCCAAAAAACAACAACAAAACTGATGAGCGCAAGAAACTAACTCCCGTGCGCAAAAAAGAGAGAGGGGTTATCTCTATCTCTGTCTTGCACACGCAAGTGCATGAGATGGTGGTGGTTTTGCAAAGAGCGAGTTTGTTTACATTTCTCTAATAGGCAAAAGTCGCGATCAGCTGACTTTTACAGATTTTATTTATAATCGGAAGCTAATTCGAGCGGCGATATATTTTGGTACATGGTATATAACAGTCGTTCACGAACGACTGTAGCTTTCTTACTTGTTCAACATATTTTTATCTGCTCAGAACTGTAGCCATTTTGTATTATTTCAGAATTTCGTTTTTATTTTATACAAATTGGATGATTATATCATATAGCTGTCACAAAACTGTGAATGTAAAATTTTAGTTCTAAAACTGTAAATGTAGTTTAATAGTAGGTAATCGTTAAAACCGAACTTTGGTATGTATAAATGTTTTATATAATTCTTGTTAGTTTTTCTTTTAATTTGATCAAATTTGGTTAATTCATAAAGATCCAATTGTAAGCTGCAAGGGTACACAAACATCGGCGTCTTTCTTATTTAGTTTTTTTTTTTTTATTAATTTCAAAAACTTGGTCACTTTAGTTACTGATAATATAGTAATATAATTATCAAGAAAAGATGGAATATCAATATTTTCTCTACCGGAAGCCGTTTTTTTCTTCAAATAATTTTTGTCTGTATTCTAATTCTATTCTATTTTTAGATTTCATTAGGGTGCTATATTTATCGACATTTTCTAAAAATAGTGAATAAAATTTCGCCCTATGTGGCTTACCCTGGGATGCCAAGTACTCTAGTAGACTTCTATTATTAACCTAGCTTACAACCTTACAACCGCCTCTTTGAAAGTATAGATGGCATTGAGTGTCTTCCTAAGCTTGAAATTGTATTGCTAGTTGAATTAGCTAGTAATGTTGCATGAAATAAAAACCAAACTTTCCTCGAAGGCGATCGCGCCGTTCGTCAAGACGGGATACAAATAATACGATCAAATAGTTAATATACAATTTATTTATCTTTGTACAAATCTTTTAACACTGCTGCATAAAATAGGTTTATAGCTGTTGCTTATTCAGAAATGGAGAAGAAATTACCACCTATTACCCCTATGGAAATGATCAAAGTATTTTACACCTAATACCGATACTACTCTAATCTAAAGAGCAAACATATGGTGGATCGTAAGTACGCCGCAGATTAGGAGCTGCCGAATTGTGGATTTGCCGGGGTAACCCAGCTACAGGCAAATACGCCGTGTTGGCGTTGCACCTACGCAAGCCGCATACAAAGGGTCGGGAAAGACGCCATTGGCAAACACAGCTAGTTGCAGCCAGAAAACCTCTCACTTACGCCCTAGACTCCTGCCCCGGCCATGCTGCTTCTGTAATGTGCATATAATTAAGGCAAACAACGGGGATCGACTTATGTGTCGGACTGATTAGCAGATCGGTCTTAAATGCCTTTTATGAATTTATAAGCGACTGAGGTCAACGCTGCGCAGGAAACGCCTAAGTTGGTAAAATTTCCCAAAATAGTTCCCAGAATGTGTCAGAGTCACCTTGATACAGTCCTGGCTCGATTTCGACTCTAGTCCCACTCCCAGGCCTGCCAGAGGCCTGAGGAATTTTTACGCAGAACAATGTCAACATATCGCTTCCGTTTGCCAGCAAATATTTCACAGTAATAATATTGCTCCGAAACTGGGCCAGCTAGCGACGATGAAATGATTAAAATTACCACTTAATTGGGTCGGCCCAAAAACGCGATAGCCACCTCGAGCTGGACATACGATGGGTTCCTGCCTTGTATTCCTGTGGGATCCAGATAAGCATCTAATTTATAGCTACGTGTTTTTTGTTTTCAGTCCACAGGTAGCGGACCGGACCCGATCTCAAGTCCTGTTTCACACTGTCCCTCTCCAGTGATGGAGTCAAATATTTTTGTATTTAATAAACGGGCTACCGAATTTCGCATTTCCTGCCAGGTCGTTCGGTTTGGGGTCTGCTCGCCTATAATTTGCCCGGCAATTTGGCTAACACATCAATATCATTACGATGCCCAGCCTTTTTCAGTAGCCGATCCATCCGTAATTTGTGAAACGCAGGGGCATGCTTACGTGATGGCATTTCACGACGACGAAAGGGACTATTAAACCCCATAAAGTTTGGAATAGGAAATGGTCCAACAGAACCAAAGATAAACCGGCAATGATCGTGCAGAATTACGGATCGAACAATCAATGGATATGTTCACGGTTTTATTTAACGCTGACGCATGCAAAGGCTGAGACACAATAAGATGTTACACAAAGGCCCAAGCTTACGCAGTGGCCGGAGGTGGCACTGAAACTGGTTTCGGAGCCCAAGACCAGTAGCCAGCGGAAGAGGCCCAGCTCCACCTTGTCTACAAAGTAACTTAATTTACCCTAAGAAAGTGTAGTGCAATTGTTGCCCGCCATGGGTTGACATGCGCATGACGTGGGCACAATTAATATTTCTATTGCTAACGAATTCTTACGGGCCGCTCACATACATCGACTCATAAGGCATTGTTGCCCCGGCCAAACTGCTGGGAATCGGTATTGTGCCCGTCTTTATTCACACTTTCTTTTGGACTGGGTCGCCGGCCTTCATTTTTTATTATGATTTACTTTTCTCTGAGCCCGCTTTATCGCCGTAATCATAACAAAGTTGAGCGACAAATACAAATATGGGGCCAACAATGAGAGCGAGAGTTCGCCCTGCCGGCAGCTGTTCAGCTCCCATCCAGCTAGAAAGTGACTACTCAAAACGTGATGTCACCCTGCCCTATACCCCTTCGATCGGAAGCACTCTTAAAAACCCACTAATTACAGATGTTTGCACACAAGCAGAGGGCCCAGTGGCCGAGCTTCCGATGCAGATTGCTATCCCCTGCCGCTGTGGCGCTCATTGAGACATCAAACACAACTTGACGAAAAGCGAGTATGACGTTTATTTAATTCGGAGTAATGATTTCATCGCGCGCCGTGTAATCGATAAGCATCTGCAGCGGGTGCACAGGGGCGCATTCGGTCCGCGGACAGGGCGAGCACTTGAGATAATCGCCTTAGGGTTGTTTTGGCAGCGGGTGCTACCAGGAGACTGCTACCAGGCGGTCCCGCGCACCATAAACGATCCTGTAATTTTCGTTAGGCGTGCGCTCGCAAGTGTCCTTTGTGAGGGCACCCAAGCAGCAGGAGCGGGAGCATGACCGGGACAAAGGCCATTGTTGTTCATGTCGATTATTATCGCGGCAATGAGCAAAACTATTGCCGACACATGTATCCGTTTATTTGTCATGACTTTTTCCCTTATCGACCGACCCTCGAGCAGTAGCAGTCTTGAGCACCCTTGTAGGCTGAAGCTATTGCTTCCACCCTTCCCACGGAAAGCTCTGACATATTGTCTGCTAATCAGTTCCGCCGCAAAAGGTTCTGATGAAATCCGTTAGTTCTCCCTTAGGAATAACGCAGCCTAAACGAGCAATCACTGCGGAGACACACCGCATAATTTTAATTAGGGTTGTTAGGGTTGTTAGGTCTCAACGCTCTACTGTAAACTCACAATCTAGGAATGTGATTTCATGCCATAGGCGGAGGCCTCGGCACACTTTTTGAGTGCTTTATCGTCATCATAATTCTATTCGAAGTTGAATTCCCAAAGGACCTGCGGAAGGGCATCCCCGTTCGCATCCCTGAGCACGTAATGAAGCAAATCAAGTGTTGACCACTTTATTAATCCTATGTGAAATTTGTAAACAAAGCTACTCCTTGATTCTTTTTGTGGCGGGACTGACATCTTTATAAATGAATAGTGATATGTAAAGTTAGTTCTACCTCTCCATCCTGCCAAGTCCAGCCGACGTGAGCCGCAATCATTTTTATGAAATCACAGGAGAAATATGACCAAGCCTTGGGGACACATAAGGGCAGTTGTTGGTGATTTTGATGCCGCGTTCTCGGATCTGGTGTCATGAGAATAAGAGTCAATCGCATATACATACACGAACATCGTTTTTTACAACCCAACATATTTTCACAAATTAGGTCCCAAGGGATCAAATTATTAAAACACAAGAAAAAAGGCTACTCCTGGGGTCAGAAGCTGAAAATACCCTGCGTATTATTGTTATTATTATTATAGTTCTGCTGAGAAATATTATTTCCTTGACACACAATCACTCAAAAAAAAAACAAAAAAAATAGACCGACATTATTAATAAAATAGATACTAAATTAAACCCTCGACCAACATAAAAGAAAGCTCACTTCTGAAAGCCGAAATTAAAAATTTGGCGCAATAGCTTTTTTTATGATGTAGTCGACCGATTTTGGATAATAAGAAGAACAACAACAAAGGAAGCTAACTTCGGCACGCCGATGTTTTTATACCCCTGCAGCTTACAATTTATCTTTATATTTTAATCAAATTTAATTAAATGAAAAGAAAAAATAACAGGTTTTATTTATAACATGTATGTATGTATACATACCGTACATACAGAAATTCTGAATTCATTTAAAATGGCAACTTCTCTGGCCAGATAAAAATATGTTGAAAAACAGCAAAAAACAAAATTTTGAACAATAAATTTCTTGAACTTTCCTAAGGCACCTTATATGATATAGGGGTCCGATTTGTATAAATCTAAAATAAAAATTCTAGAACAATATAAAATGGTCATGTCTCAAATTATTTGAAAATATATTAAAAACTGGCTAAGTTATAATATTTTTCCTGAAAATTTTCCGATCCCCCAATAGAAATTATATGATATAGTTTTTCAATACGACCCGTTCCACCTTATATATAAATAACAGCATATGGAAGACTATCTGAAAAGTCTAGTCATAGCTTAAAAACTGAGGGACTAGTTTGCGTAGAAACGGGCGGACGGACAGACGAATGTGTTCTTCACTGATTTTAGTCATATAATAAAAATGACTTTAGAATGTCAGTATTAATACTTGTAAACTAAAAATAAAAAATCGTACAGGGAAAATTTTGCAGGTTAATCCAACCATATGTACTGTAGAAATCGTTGTTTAAATTTATTATGATCGAAATAATAAACAACGTTATATTATTTAATTGCTCTAAAGTAATTTCAACTAGAAGACTGGAGCTGAAATGTCTGGAAATATAGAAATATACCATACAAGCTTTAAGATCATGCTATTGTTACATATATATCGGAAAAGCATTCGAAAATAATATTGGTATGTAACTTTGGTAATATCATATTTCATTACGTTTCATTTCATCTATACATATCATTTAAAGTTTTTCCTTTTATTATTGTACCTACTATTAAGACGCTATTAAAATACTTTTCGATATTCACTTTATTTTCTCGTTGTTGGAGTGTACTATCACTAGTCTTAATTCCAAGTAGTTGTTAATATATTTCGGCAATTTTACCATGGCCAAACAAAAGAAGAATTATAACTCAATTTTCCATTGAGTTGTCTTTATTTTGCATGACTAAACGCCGGCTTTTGATCGATTTGACATAAATTTCGCCTATTTTTGTAATTACCATTATTTTATATATGTACATATATTGTAGACAATTTATAAAAAAAATTGTGCATGCTTTTAAAAACAAGAACTAAACTAAAATACAGAATTTAGATTTTTTCACAATTTCGTTCGAATTTTGGCAAACCCCTGCAGGGTACTATAATTTTAGTCAGAAGTTTGCAACGCAGTGAAGGAGACCCTATAAAGCCCAACAGCGTCTGTCGGTCTCTCCGTTTCTAAGCAAACTAGTCCCACAGTTTTGAAGCTATCTGAATGAAACTTTGAACATATGCTTATATATGCCCACACTACTATATATGTCGGAACGGGCCGAATCCGACGACTATAGGAACATAGGAACGTTTGGAAAATTTTTAGGAAAAAAATTATAACTTAGGCAATTTTCAACATATTTTCATGAAATGGCCATTTTGTAATACTTTAGAATTTAGGTTTTAATTTGATCAAAATCGGACCACTATATCATATAGCTGCCATAGGAATATATATATATAAATTCATTTAGTTTGTTCGCAATATTTTCGTTCGCAACATTTTAGTTCGCAACATTTATGTCAGTATCCGAGAAAACAAAAAAGTCTTATTTACTTACTGGAAGGGTTTTTAAACTTCGGCATGCCGAAGTTAGCTTTCTTTCTTGTTTTTTGTAAATTATTCAACCGGAATCTTCTAAAAACTTCAGAAATTCATTCTTCTGGTGCGAATAAGACATGTGTAAATAATGATAACTTCCACGCATCTATTATTTTACTTCTGCCACTGTATAGTTGGTATCGGAGTGATCCGTAATCTTATCTTACTCTTTTTTGCGTTTATATCTGTCCCGTTTCTTAAGCACTTATAAGTTACCAGTTCAGCTTACAATAGTACTTTGCGAAGTCAACATTTAGTCAACAAATACCTTTGCAAATATATACTTATATTGTTTTTTTGTGGAGTGGGTAAATATTCTCAATTAAACAAAGTTATTGGCACTGAGAATTGTATCATTAAAAAAGAACATGTTTTGAGTTTCGAGTGACCTGGGAATGATACTGGTTGAAGAGTCGGGTAGCACCCCGGCGAGTGCTGTGGCATTTTTGATTACCAACTGGTGTCAAATGACACGGCCTGCGTGCTTTAATCCGTGGAAATACCTGCGGCGATGTTGGCAACCCGACCCCTTCCCACTAAACCCAGACAAGGCTATTATCCGGTCACATGCTGGGCCCTAAGGGTGGCGTGTTCGGTGCAGAACGGAGACCCAGCTCGACTTGTGCGAAAATTTGTAAAAGTCAAAATCTATCTTTTCAGCAAACAAAAGCTTTGGCCGAGATTTCAGGTCGAGTCGAGGGCGTCCCAAGCCCAGCGGGTGGCTCACAGGGATGGTCGGAGGGTGAATAGTAAAGCCAACTCGCGCTGTCTCAAATACAGGATAGCCCAGCAGACGTCGATGCCTCTCGTGACGGTCGTCCTGACATGTTCGACCGAAGGTGCGGAAGCTCGAGCCGGAGTCTGTGTACTCGTGTATGCGGAGTTCTCGCCCCTTGATTATGTAAAATCCCGTGCACGTGCTGAAAGCAAAGATTTTTCCAAAGCGAACAAGCCGCACGTGTTCCCAGACCGACGCATGCTTTCCCATCCACCAGCCCACCGGCTCGATCATTAAGAGGGCTCGCACAGAAGCTCGGCGGGGAGTTTGTTTGCCGTGCCCGTGTGTCGTTTATTCTATTACACAAGTTTATTACGACAATCCGACATAAGAAACGTGTGCCCGTCAAGTCAAAGAAATCTCTCCCACTCCGATTACCACTTCTGCCGCGCCTCCCGTTTCCGCCCACAGTAACATCGCAGTCCTGTTGCCAGCAAGCGAATTTTTCTATTAGGCAGTCATTAGAGCATAAGGAGCAAACCAAGCCGAGCAGCGGGAACGAGTGGAGCTGCAGCCTCGAATCCGACGAATACGAGTACTTGGGTCGTGGCGCTCTATGTTCGTCGTACGATGTGCGGCACTACACTATACATATGGTTGGCTGAGTGCTGGCTTAGCCCTGCTCGCTGGTTTTCCGTGTCGCCGTGTCGAAAGTGTGTAATAAAGCGAAACGCTCCCGCAAATTGAGCCACGCTACTTGAACCCTCAATTATGTGGCTATTGCTGCCGCTGCTTCTGCCACGCTTCCCTCGCGACTATCCGCGCCAGGACTCTGGCTCTGATTCGACTTGGCTTTGTGGACCAGTGCTACATATGTCCGCATTTGCTCACGGCTTTGGATGTCGATTGCACGCTATAATTGGAGTATCGTCTTTGCGTTGCCAGGTGCTTATCATTGCTCTGTTTGGCAGCTGATTAAATTAAAATAAATCATTTAAAAATGCGTCTGCACTTACTGCACCCTTTCGCAGAGCATTGATGATAGGGGCAGGACAGCTTAGTCGCATTTATTGTAGGTCACAGTGACCCCTGCGAGCCTGGAAACATAAATGGTAGATTTCACGATTGCCGATTGTGTACACTGCCAACAAGTACGACTCGTTAATGCTATTTGTATCTATAGAACCTCAGCTGACAGCAAGGGGATAATCCAACAACCAAACAACTGCCTGGCCGGTCCAGACTACATATTCCCATTCCGCAACAAATAAATTGGCTGGGAGATTTTGAGAACTGAGATTTTGAGAGTTAATTTGGATGGGATGAGGATGATTTGAGAATGTGCACCTGATTTCTAAGACTTCGAAAAATTCGGTTTTAAAGATTTCTTATCGTCCTATATCTACCGTTTTACAGTTACAGTTACAGTTTTACAGTTACAATTTTCTGTCCGTTAAAGAATTTTTTTTTAAGTTTTAATTAATTTGACCAAAAGTAGTTTTGCTATTGACTCGTCCGCAATGTTGCATCTTTGGAACGTAAGCATAATTTAGAGTGACGTAAACTCTCTTTCTACGCTCACCTACGATATTTACTGATTGACACAGCAGACCTTTTTTATCTGCAAGCTATTACCTTGCCAGAATAATTATAAAAGAATGGTATTGTGGGGCATAGCTACATATGTCCTCGCGACATATGTATCTCCTCCCAGTACATTTTCGTGTAGGAGCTATGCCGCTTTTATTTCGGAGGAGATATGTCGTTTTGAAAGCGTCATATCTCCTCTCCTCTCCGAGACATATCTCCTCCGAACTCAAAAAACTTCGGGAGGAGATATGTCGTTTTGAAAACGCTCGTTTTAATTTCGGATGAGATAAGTCGCGAGGACTTATGTCGTTACCCCTATTGTGGGGTAGCTCTGCGGTTCCTTTACAAGAATATAAAATTAGAATGCTAAATAGTCTTACACGGATATATAATAAGATAAATAATATTTAACAGTTTTTTTCTTCTCAATAATTATTTTTATTTTTTTTATTACTTGATGATAATAAAGAAAAAACATAAACTTATTAGATTTTTATATTTTTTAAAAGAAAAGTAATTATTATATTCGGTCCCTGGTATAGGTAATGAATGGTCACCTTACTTTGTATAGTATAATAAATATATAATATGTATATAAAATTCTCTATCGCCGTGTCCGACACAAAACTCCTCCGAAACGGCTCGACCGATTCTCATGAAATTTTATATGCAGATTCAGTAGGTCTGAGAATATGCTTACATCTATTTTTCGCACCGCTAAGTGATAAGGGTAGTCCGTAATACAGATTTAGTCGCTGCCTGCCGGCTGTCAGATTAGAAATTTGGAATTTAAGGATGTGATGCCAAGAAATTTACGTCAAGTTTTGTGTTTTAAACACCCAAATAATATTTTGGTGGCAGTGCTGAGGCATCTCGGAATTATTTTTCTTGGTTTTTGGAAAGGAAGACGTTTCAGAATGAGGCAATTGCGTCATGAACAATCAGAAGATACACGAGCCGATTGCAATGAAGCAAGAAGACTAGAACATCCACAATCACGCAGGTTTACAGTCAATAGACAAAGAACAAATGACCAACACCTCCTACAGGTACATCGATCATTTACATTGAATTCATTCGTGCGTCTTGCATTCCGGTATGAGCCAGATATTGAATATTATGCTCATTCAATAATTATAATTGGTGCTATGGACAAGGAATGCACACATTGTCATGCCTTCAAATTCAAAAATGAACCAGCAGGGTTGTGTTGCGCGTCTGGGAAGGTGCAACTACCTGATCTTGAAACGCACCCAGAACCATTGAATGCTTTACTTATCGGAACGGATTAAGATTCTAACATATTCCGTAAATCAATAAGGACATTCAATTCAAGCTTTCCAATGACATCGTTTGGAGCAACACAAATAGTTAGAAATAATAATGAAAATGGTCAACAATACAATTATACATTCAAAATCAGAGGCCAAGTTTATCATAAAATGGGATCATTGCTGCCAATGAATCAATAAAAAAAATAATAATAATCTGCGTATTATTATAATATCAATCTAGAACTATATACAATAAAAAGAGGGGCGAGACAAAGTTCGCTGTTTTAGTTTTAGTTTTCTGCAAATCGGATTATTATATCATATATCTGCCATAGGAACGATCGTTAAATGTAGTAGAGAAAAATGCAATTCTGTGTATTATATGTAAAACTATTACTGTAAATCAGTAAATGTAATATGTAGAGGAACATATTTATATTTATTTATTTAAATTGTATGATATGTATAAATTATTTATATAATTAATGTTAGTTTTTCTTTTAATTTAATTAAATTTGGTTGATTCATAATGATCCAATCGCCAAAAATACTTCCAGTGGAGATATCACTATGAAATTTACAGTAAATCTAGAAAAATATATTAAATATATTGTGTAACAAGAAAGGAAGCTAACTTCGGCATGCCGAAGTTTAAATACCCTGGCATTAAGTAGAAGAAGAAGAAGAAACATTTTCTGACTTTCCGCTTTCTCAGAATGTTGCTAGCAAAAAATGTTGCTAGCGAAAAATGTTGCTAACGAAATACATATGTTGCGAACAAATTAAATTAATTGATACATATATCATGGCAGCTATATGATATAGTGGTCCGATTTGAATAAAATTAAAATCGAAATTCCGGAATAATACAAAATGGCCATGTATCAAATTATATGAAAATATATTGAAAATTGGCATAGTAAAAATTTTTTTTCTCAAAAATTTCCGATCGTTCCTATGGCAGCTATATGATATAGTCGTCCGATCCAGCCCGTTCCGACATATATAGTAGTGAGAGCATATAGAAGACTATCTGCAAAGTTTCATTCAGATAGCTTAAAAACTGAGGGACTAGTTTGCGTAGAAACGGACAGACGGACAGACGGACAGACGGACAGACAGACAGACGGACAGACGGACAGACGGACATGGCTAGATCGACTCGGCTGTTGATGCTGATCAAGAATATATATACTTTATAGGGTCGGAAATGTCTCCTTCACTGCGTTGCAAACTTCTGACTAAAATTATAATACCCTGCCAGGGTATAAAAAGTAGACAAATCGGACGACTATATAATATACATAGCTGCCATATGAACGATCGAAAGTATTTAAAAAAAAAAATTATAACTTAACCAGTTTTTAACATATTTTCATTTACACTGGTGACCAAAAAATTAAGTACACAATTACATATGTATGTGTTTTTTTTTCAAGTCTCATACAATTTTTTTTTAATACACCTAAGAAAAAGGTTTATTTAAAAATTTGTATTAGACTTGAAACGAACTCGTTTACTCTTTTTTTTTGCCACCAGTGTAAGTGGATTTGAATGTGCGTTATTTCTTAGTTTCGGTTACTCGGTTACTTTTATATATACAGAAAGGTATAAAATATTAAAATAAAATAAAGAAACTCACTAAACTATAATATTGTGAAAATCGCAAGAAAGAATTTCCCAATTGTTCCAATGACAATTAAATGATATAATCGTCCGATCCGGCTGTTCCTGAATATATAATACCAGCAATAGAAAGAAGCCTATTTCAAAGCTTCATTCAGATAGCTCAACCTTAAAGACTAGTTTGCATAAAATCGACAGACTGACTGCCAGACGGAAATGGCTAGATCAACACAGCTGTGGATGCTAGTCAAAAATTTAAATAATTTTAAGGTTCGAAAATAACTTCTTGACTGCATTGCAAACTTTTGGTAGCAACTATAAAACCATGGGTAGAATATGCATCTGAAAGTACTCTTAGAGACCTACATTTTGTGGGTTCAAAGTTTATCTTTACCTCTCTTGCCTTCGGAGTATTCAGCTTTTACAGTCGGTCGGTAACGTTACTTTTTTTGGAAGTGACTTCTGAGGTTAGTGCACAAATGCTTTATTATTAGTGAATGTAGCTGCACATATTTTTGATTATAAGCATTTCTTGAAAGATAAGGAATGAAAGAGAAGATATTACTATCTGATTAGCCGAAAAATGTATTTTTTCGTGCCTTTACGAGCCTAAAACCAAATTCGGTAACGTTACACAAAAAGTCGGTAACGTTACACGTACGAAATTCTCCGAAATTTTGACGAAAATAAAGCAAAAAAAACACTCAAATATTATTAATAAGTTTAAATAAGCAAAAATATATTAAGCTTTATTTAGTTTTTTGGTTTTCAGCTGCTTAAATAGTCACTTTGAGTGGCTTAATAGTCATATTTCTTAAATATGTTTTGAGGTTTCAGAAGTCACTAATTTTCCTTTCAATACTTGAATTTGATGGGCAGATGAAATACCAGAAATGTTCTTCGCACCGGCAAACACAGCAACTGAGTAAAACTCATTGTTGATTTGGTGAAATTCTACATCTGTGACTTCTTCGTGTGCTTCAATTCGTTTGAGACAAATACACATTTCTTTGTGTGACATTAGTGTTTCCCGATGCTATGGAATATATTCTAACAGAATATCATAGCAATAGCGGTAAATTAAAAAAAAAAATTTTTTTTGCTTGGTTTCGTTTAACGTACCCTTGACCATATGATTTAAACTTTTTTGTAAAATCTGAAGACTAAAGCTGCCATAGAAACGGCTGAAAACTGTTTTGGATAGTAATATGCAAAATCAAGTTACTTGGTAAGAATTCAAAATTTTGTCATAAAATCTGAAATGTAGTTAGTTGCTACCTTTTTAAAGTAATGCTTGAATCGAAATCGAATCGAATTGAATCGAAATACTCCATCATATATAGTTGATACAGATCAGTAAATTTATATAGCCTTGGAAAATCAGAAATATTTCAATAACTTATGTTTAGTGAAGTTCTGCTGTTTTTCGCGGCAGTCCTCATCAAAAACATAGCTCATGATAAAAGCTTTGGGCGTACCATTTCAAATTTCTTAACCCAAACAATTTGATTTTTTAGTTTTAACTTACGCCTAACCACGTATACTTTACTCATTTAATTTAATCCATTCTACTGTAGGAGAATAAATAATAACCGTCGACAGTGATGCTGATGATGGGAACGTTTTCACCATATTTGATAGCTTATGAAGGTTTTCGGATATTTTGCTTCATACGGATATTCCTCCCTCTGCCCACTAAGTAAATATATACGTATAGGTATGTATGTACATTTTCCGCTGGCACTAAGTTATACTAAACTTGCACCCTACGGCCGTAAGAATCGATACAAAATAAAATCCGTAAATTGTAAAAAGAATTTAGCAAGTCCTTCGGTAGCTTTCAAAAGTTTTCCAAGCAAGCTAAGCGCAATACCACGAAGTTACCTTAGCTCTTCATACTTATTCATTGATTTTTTACGCTCTTCGTTTTGTACATTGTAAACATAGCCCCTAGCACCGCGCCTTTGAGACATCGGAAGGTACTGCTAGAGGTGATGGAGTCAGAGCAACGAAGCCGCAGCCGAAGTCTGAAAAATGGCTGCCAAGCCGAAGACGAGTCATTTAGACAAGTTCCCCTGAGAGTGAGCCCGGAAAATACTGTGTCCTGCTTGAGAAAAATGCCGCCCTCCCGCCCTACTTCGTCACTTTCGACGCCGCTGTTTGTGTCGTGTCGCTGCGCAATAGCGAAACATAAACAGCAACATCAAATGGGGAGCGAGGCAGCAGCACGGTTAGGCCACGCTGTGTTTGCAGAACTTTCGTGGCCGTCGCAGTCACCACGCCCCATTATGCGATTGGTCCTTGCGGCAAGGAGCAAAGAATAAGGATAAGAATTTGCGTGTGAAAAAATGATCGAAATATGAGTCTCGGCGTGCGACAAATTTGGCAGGGATGTAAATGGAGTATTGTGTCTAGAAAAGGGACTATGGGTCACACCACGGCCAGGATGTCACCGCTTTACAAGCAGGCCGATACAGAAATCGGATGGTAAAAAAAAAACAAGACTGCGCTTCGGGTTTAAGAAGTAATTAATGCAAAAAGCGTAGGTCCTTCGCGCTTTTGTTAAGAAGGCGCCAGTTCCCTCCCTACATACTGGACGTCATTTTTTCGACAGCAGTGTCAGTTGTGAAAAACATGCGACCTCTGAATCCACACCCTCCCAATCGAGTGAGTTATTCAATCAGCGAATGTTATTTTTTTAGAAGTCTACTTTTCAATTCTTAGAAATCGGGCACAAAAGTTTGGCTCTGGGATATAATTTTATGCATCGCGTTGGGAGGTTAGTCCTAAGCTCGGGTTAATTTTATTTAAATTACTTTCATTTTGAAATTAGCGAAGAATATGCTAAAAAATATTATAATATTACAGGTCAAAATTGTGAAAACTAAAAGGTTCTTTGCTTTTTGCAATAATTTTATTATTAGTAACATTAACCAACAAGTAGGAAATCTAAAATAGAGTATGACCAACTGTCAGGCACCCTGGGTAAAATTCAATAGAAATTATGCAGAACTTTAACATCACGAAACTTCAATGTCTCTTTTATAGTTCTAAAACTTTCCGTTCGCTTTTACTCAAAAACTACAGAACTACAAAATATTCTATAACAATTTGTATACCCTTGCAGGGTATTATAATTTTGACAACAAGTTTGAAACGCAGTGAAGGTGTTATTTGCGACCCTACATATATAGTGTACATATTCTTGATTGGCATTAACAGCCTTGTCGATCTAGCCATGTCCGTCTGTCTGTTTGTCCGTTATAATGCAAACTAATCTCATAGTTTTGAGTGAAACTTTGAAGACATCTTCTCTCTATTTTCATTAGTCGTACGACTATATCATTGAGCTGCCATAAGAATAACACAGTGCAACACATAAAAAAATAACCGATGTACACTATGTTCCTGTGATAGTACACCAAAAAATAAGAGATACGTGTCTTTCCGTTTTTAACCTACACGTGCCACTTTTTTTTTAACGTATCTAGAAGTTCTTCGCCAATATGCGATTTTTTCGGGTAAATTATCATTTTATCAGGCTCATATTTTGCAAACTCAGGAGCAAAGTTGTAACTCTTGTCAAGGCCAACAAAATATATATGGGGCGAACGCCCCACACAATTTTGTTTTCCTTCTTATATTTTTTTTTCGGTTTATTACTTGAAAATATTCGATACGTATTTTTTTATTTCAATCTGATACTTGGAATTTTCGAGAAATAATTTTCTAAAGTTTCCCGTTTTTAAAAAAGATACTTTTTTCAACCGCATATACTGAGAAAACAAATGAAGATACAACAATTTGTCCAAGACATGAAACGTGCGCCCTTTCCTTAGCTTTCCAATAAGTTAAACTAAAAAAAAAAATTTTTTTTTAGAAAAAAAATTTAACTTTGCCAATTTTCAATATATTTTCATATAATTTGAGATATGGCCATTTTATATTATTCCAGAATTTCGATTTTAATTTTATTCAAATCGGACCACTACATCATATAGCTGCCATAGGAATTTATATATCAATTCATTTAGTTTGTTCGCAACATTTTTTTGGCTAGCAAAATTTTTTGCTAGCAACATTTTTCGCCCGCAACATTTACCTTATGTCAGTACCCGAGAAAGCGGAAAGTCAGAACATTTTTCTTCTTCTTCTTCTACTTACTGCAAGGGTATTTAAACTTCGGCATGCCGAAGTTAGCTTCCTTTCTTGTTTCCTATCATTTCCCATCAATTTTAACTGATTTCGTATCTTTTTAAGGCTCCGACCACTCGAGCGGTGATTCAAAAATTCACTACTCCCAAAGTATTAATTTCTCCAGGAAATTTTCGCAGGATTTAAACAAGCCTTAAGGCTACCTTTTAAAAATAAAAAATTAAAAAAAAATTAGGTCCAAATTTGAATTTTTTAATTTTTTGTTAAATTTTATTTTTTTTTTCATTAAAAAAATTTTTTTTTTTTTAGTTTAACTTATTGGAAAGCTAAGGAAAGGGCGCACGTTTCATGTCTTGGACAAATTGTTGTATCTTCATTAGTTTTCTCAGTATATGCGGTTGAAAAAAGTATCTTTTTTAAAAACGGGAAACTATCGAAAATTATTTCTCGAAAATTCCAAGTATCAGATTGAAATAAAAAAATACGTATCAAATATTTTCAAGTAATAAACCGAAAAAAAAAAATATAAGAAGGAAAACAAAATTTTGGTGCCAAATTTTGCGTGGAACGCCCCATATACAAGAAATCGAAAAAAAATCCATACGTGCTTCAATTCATTTTTTCATTTATATAAGTATGTTCTGGCAAAATAAATTTTTCTTCGCTAAAATAGGCATTTCATAGTTTTTTTTTCATGCAAAGCGCCAAAAATGGTGATTCTTCGCATCAAAAAGGGGAACATCAGAATTCATTTTAGAGGTATGGTTCTTTGGGCAAAGTTGCTTATTTTGATCCCCAGAACGCGAATTTCCGTGACGCATATGCGATTTTTTTGCCTCCATACAAATCGACCCGCCCTAATGTATATATTTTCTTATTTTAATGACGAACAGCTAGCATCACGTTAGACACTTCTAATGAAGATTGGCTAATGCTAATCAATACATCTACAAACAAGTAAGAAAGCAGTCGTGAACGACTGAATATATACCATATACCAAAATATATCGCCGCTCGAATTAGCTCCCGATTATAAATAAAATCGATAACCAGGGAACCCCACAGCTGATCAGCTGATCGCGACTTTTGCCTATTAGAGAAATGTAAACAAACTCGCTCTTTGCAAAACCACCACCATCTCATGCACTTGCGTGTGCAAGACAGAGAAAGAGATAACCCCTCTCTCTTTTTTGCGCACGGGAGTAGTTTCTTGCGCTCATCAGTTTTGTTGTTGTTTTGCTAGCTGCCAAATAGATAACACACTGATAAGTAAATCCCTTTTGTGTTTTTCAGCCGATCTTTACCAGATTTTCGGTATTGATACATGTTCTACATATGCATGCCTATGCACAAAAAGAAAGCTCTATGGTAATATTTGTGGCTGAAATTCTTAAATCTGAAATAAACTTGATCTGCGTGCAAAAGATTCCGACCTACATACCGAATTTGGTGGCTCTAGCTCTTATAGTTGCTGAGATCTAGGCGTTCATACAGACGGACAGACGGACAGACGGACAGACGGACAGACGGACAGACAGACATGGCTATATCGATTTGGCTGTTGATGCTGATCAAGAATATATATACTTTATGGGGTCGGAAATGCTTCCTTCTGCCTGTTACATACATTTGCACGAAATTAATATACCTTTGTACCTACGGTACATGGTATAAAAATAAAAGACACCAATTTAATCTAATGAATAAATTTGTATTTTTAAAGTATATAAGGCGGGTCATTAGAGGTACGGTATCACAATACGATTTGCTTTTCTCTAGTGTATAGAAATTATTTGCTGAAACTCAACTGCGTAGAAGCTTTAACAATAAAGAAAATTAATATGTTTTCGTCACCAACCTTAAAGTAGACATACGACAAGTCTAGGACAATATTCTAGGAAAATATTCTCTGGTGACCTAGGAATGCGCCGTTGCTAGTAATACGCTTGCAGGGTATTATCATTTTAGTCAGTCGCAGTGATGATTTTTGATCAGCACCAACAGCCGAGTCGATATAGCCTTGTCCGTGTGTGCGTTTCTACGAAAACTTAATCTGACCCTGAATCTGATCTTTGCGATAGTCTTCTGACTATTCGCATTAGTATATAAGTAGGTACGGGCCAGATCGTACTACTTTATCATAGCTGCTATAGGAACGATCAGAATATGTAGAGGAAATATTGTATATATTAACTGTAAGTAAACTATGTGTGAAATACTTATTTCTTATTCGCTACAATAGCTCATATCTTATATATAAAATTCTGTTGTCACGGTTTTGTAAGAAAACTCCTCCGAAACTACTTGACCTATTTGGATGAAATTTTGAGGGGATATTCTGTAGGCCTGAGAATCGGCTAACATCTATTTTTCGTACCCCTAACCGATAAGGGTAGTCCGCAATACAGCTTTAGTCGCTGCCTGCTGACTGTAAGATTAGAAATTTTGAATCTATGGATGTGGTAGCCATGAAATTTACGTCAAGTTTTGTATTTTGAAATACCCAAATAATATTTATGTGGCAGTGCTGTGGCAATTCGGTATTATTTTTTTGGTTTTTGGTAAGGAAGAGGTTTCTGTGGCCGACCTGTGAGTTTCTTTTGAAAAGTAGATTCATGATTTAAAGTGATTCAATTAGTTATATTTAAATGTGTTTTTTAAAGAAAACAAGAAAGGAAGCTAACTTCGGTATACCGAAGTTTAAATACCTTGCAGTAAGTAGAAGAATAAGAAGAAAAATGTTCTGACTTTCCGCTTTCTCGGAATGTTGCTAGCAAAAAATGTTGCTAGCGAAAAATGTTGCTAACGAAATACATATGTTGCGAACAAATTAAATTAACTGTATATATATTCCTATGGCAGCTATATGATATAGTCGTCCGATCCGGCCCGTTCCGGCATATATAGTAGTGAGAGCATATAGAAGACTATCTGCGAAGTTTCATTTAGATAGCTTCAAAACTGAGGGACTAGTTTGCGTAGAAACGGACGGACAGACGGACAGACAGACGGACAGACAGACGGACAGACAGACGGACAGACGGACATGGCTAGATCGACTCGGCTGTTGATGCTGATCAAGAATATATATACTTTATAGGGTCGGAAATGTCTCCTTCACTGCGTTGCAAACTTCTGACTAAAATTATAATACCCTGCCAGGGTATAAAAATGCCAACAAAACGCAAAGGGGCTAATTTGAGCCGAACCTCAAGTAATTCTAGAATATTTCGATGCAGAAGAGACGAAAGAACAGAGGAACAGATCCAGCGTGCGTCTTGCATTCCGGTATGAGCCCGATATTGAATATTTTTTCATTCAAAAGTTATAATATGTGCTATGGACAAGGAATGACCGCATTGTCATGCTCTCAAATTCACAAATGAATAAGCCGGGATGTGTTGCGCGTCTGGGAAGGTGCAACTACCTGATATTGAAGATAGAATTCAATTGAATTGAATTATCTGCGTATTATTATCACTCTAGAACTATATAAATCTACAATAAGGGGCGAGACAAAGTTCGCCTGGGCCGCTAGTGAACTATATAAAGATGCTTTCAACTGGTTGTTGCATAATTTTCAATTTATAAATACTACTTTCCTACTCTATGAGAACGAATATGAAGTGGTACATCGCAGTTTGAAGCCTAACTGATCATATAAAGAGAAAGCAGGCGAGCCAGATCCTTACATTAAATAAAACGATGATTGTCAGACTAAATTGAGTTTTGGTAGAATTTAAAGATTTTTTTGTATTAAGATTTTTTTTGTATTTTTGTACTTTTAGAGTAAGTACTTCAGTAAACCGTGCTGGTGCAATTTGCCCTGTAATTAAGAACACAAAAAAAAAACATTAGAAAAAACGACCTCAATTTGAGAAAGATAGAAAAGTTAATTATTATGATGCATGAAATTCATGGAAAAATTTGTTTTTTAAAACAATTTTTCTGAAATATAAAGAAATATTTTCATGAGTGTAATAACTATGCATAGATCGCTACCAATTTTAAATATCGTCGTACTTCTTAGATTTAATTATCTTTATACTGAAATTACGTCTTTTTAATCTTAAAATAATTCGATTATCTAGGAATGTAAAAGTTCATACAGTCACAGTTAAAAAAAAAATAATTTGCAATGTTAATTTAATATACCGCCGATAAATTATAGGGTTTAAAAGGCGAGACGTTAACCTGGTCTGACTGCTTGTCAAGGAAATTGTTGGCCCGCTAGCGGCGCACAACGGACGGAAAGATACAGATACGTTGCAAAAATCAACTTTTTGATGACAACGGATCGTAAAATTTGTTATTGCATTCGACAGGTAATAGTTCAAAAGGGTTGAATCCAAAAAATTATTCAAATCGGTTCAGTAGTTTAGAAGTTACACGTGTTCAAAGTTGAACCTTTTTTGGGTTGCAAAAAAAGTTTGTCGTTTTTGAGAAAAATTCTGACTTTGAGGTCGATTTTTAGGTAAAATATGTAACCGACCGGTATGGTTATGGTCTCTATCGAAAGGGTCATCGAATCTCAGTAAAACCAAGGTAAAATAAAATTATAATATATTTTGCACGTGCAGGCATACCTGTTTTACCGAAGTACTCATTTTTCACCTATTTTTCAACTTTGATGGAAAATAAAAAATAGAACTTACACCTACTTATGGGTTTGGCGTATGAGGTGTTGTTCCTGAATATGTTCTTTATCATATTCAAAAAAGATCGGCTGCCCCAAACTGCCACCCCGAATTTCCAAGGCAAAAGATACTTTCAACTCAGCGTAAAAAACGCGCGGTTTCATACAAATTCTGGTACAAGCGCAGTCGCTGCGCAGTACGAAATTGAATGGCGGGCGTACATTTTTTCCTGTATTGGCGGCTTGTTTTTCAATTCCTGACTTTGTAAGGACACTTAATGATTTGAAATGAATGTATAATGAATAACTATTCTTCAGAAATATTAAATAATGTAAAATTGAATGATTATTTTGAACAAAAACTGCATAAATGATTAAAAATTGGTCAAAAATTTGGTCAGCAAAAAAATATAATTTTTTTTTTCTTTAAAATGTATTCTTTTTTTGTTTTTAAAATATTAAATATGCACCATATTAGCATTTTCAGAGAAAACAAACGAAAAGTATTGTTCGAAATTGGATAAAAATTGAGAAAACAGCCTCAAAAAACATTAATTTTCGAGTATAAAATCGACTATTAATCACACCATATAGTATGACCACTCATTCGAAAGGTACTAATAGTACCTTTTATTTAAAAAAAAAATTATAAAAATATCTCAACTGGTTCAAGAGTAATGATTTTTGCAAAATATCTTTCCGCCCATTGTGCGGCGGTGGGTCTCAGGACACTCGCAGAAAATATGCACTTACAAATCCTTTTAACTCAATTTGGGAAACATCCTGAACTTACAACTTACCGATTTTACTTCCACCCTACTCACCGTCTTGTTTCGTTGGGTTTATCTTTAAAGGAGGAGTATAGTATTAACGTTTTCATTTTAATTATTCAAGGACATCGATCATGTTGGGCTTAAGCTAGGAATTGACATTTTTCCCGAGTGTTGGAGGGTAATCACGCCGATGAATAAAACGCGAGACAATACGGAAAACAATCTTATCGACATACAAATTCATTTACGTTTCGTTGCGTTTTACACAGGTGTCAACGTTGCATGATAACAAAACGAAATGAAATTACGACAAATTTCGGGCTGCCCAGGCGACGCGCACGCACACACCTACAGTGGGGCATCTAAAAGTGCACTCCCTTTGGTACTTCATTGGAAACTCACGTTTGGCAAAAATATCAACCTTAAATGAATTTATCGCCCAAGTTGATATCAAGTGTATATTTTAGGTCGAATTGACTGCCTGGTAAACTCTTTTATCTTCACCTTACCTTGTAAGACTTAAATAGCTCGACCCTCAAGGCCTTTCAAGAGCAGGGCAGGACTGCCTAAGGTGCATCCAAATGTCAACTCCTCTGATTTAAATTAATTAGAATACTAAAGTAGCGTTTTTGTAATACATTTTGCGAATAAGTGCGCATGCCTGTGACCTTGAGTCATTAGTCGGTGCAGTCCGACGTATTTGTATCCGGTAAGTGTTCTACATACCAACATGCCTCCGACCCGGTCCGCTGAGACGCGTGTGTGTGCAGCAAATGCGAGTAATTAACAATTAAAATTTTCATGAGAATTAGGCCTGCCTGTGTCCGTCTCGCTCTGTCCCTTGCTGTCTGTAGCCCCTCTTTACCGCCGCCCCCCTCCTGTCCTATGCTAAGTGCCTAATGGCGCCTCACTTGCAAAAGTCTGCTGAAAAGCCCGCCCAACATGGAGTTAGCCAAACGTTTGTGGTTCAACGAACTTTGGGATCGATATGTGTACTACTCGTGTGTGTGTGCAATTTAAAATGGCTGCGGTGCCCGCAGTCGATTTGTTGATGGAAAAGTGAAATGGAAATGCAGGAAAATATCGCAAAGGCAGAGGCCAAGTCTACGCAAAATAAAATGTAAAAAAGCTCGATGGCATGGTAAAGGTTATGAATAAAAGATTTGCAACTAGGAAAATAAATAAAAACTAAGCCGGGTGAAAAACAAAGGAATTGGAAATTCGGTGGCATCTTCAGCTGGGCACACATTCTCAGCTTAAACGCAATCGCACAGCTAATATGGGCTCCGACTTGCTAGAACGTGAGGGGGGAATGGGAACTCGAATCGAGCTGGTATCTGTATCCGAATTTGTGTCCTCATCTGTGCCTGTGGGCTGTGGTGGGGCAAACAATGGTTGGATGTTGATGCTAACGCTGCCTCCAATGCTGCTGATGCTTACGCTTTGCCGACAGAGGCTGGGCCGTCGGCGGCACCAACAGCCAATGCTTGGCCAACTCTTGCGATCCATGACGATGCCACCAACCCCCATCACCTGCAATCACACACACACACACTCGCAGCTGAGCGCACAGGCGCATTGCGAAAGAAATGGCGGCTTATGACCTGCGTCGTGGCTTCCTTTTTTGCTGCTGCCGATGAGAAGTATCTCTATCGCGGCAAACACATAACTCATGACGTTCGGGATATAAGCAGAGCCAGATGCTGTCAAACGCACCAAAAGCTGAGTTTTTGCAGTCAGCTAGGAAAAAACACATAAATAAATAAAAACAATACTTGGCTTTGATATGGACGTGGACGCGGACATAACGCGTACCTGGACGTCTCGCAACAGCAGTCGGTCGGAAGTCGATGGCTTCGGTGGGTTCCCTGGACACGGGCACTTGCCACAGCTCGGTTGTGTCCCAAAGGTTGTGCCGCCACTGGTACAATCTTCTAAAATGTGCGGACATGTGTCCAGTCTAGGTATACGACGCCCTGCAGTTGCCAGTTAAACGTACTGATTGTGGTATGTGTATTGCATGGGCGTGGAGTGCCTGAGGAGGCAGAGTGCAAAATTATTCTAGATTATTCAATGCTGTAGAATATTGAGTCTGTATCTTATGGATTTAAAGTGATGGTCGCAGAGATAAATTTTTAATGGTCTGTTTTGAAAATGTACAATCTATATTTATACCCTGGCAGGGTATTATAATTTAGTCAGAAGTTTGCAACGCAGTGAAGGAGACATTTCTGATCAGCATCAACAGCCGAGTCGATCTAGCCATGTCCGTCTGTCTGTCCGTCTGTCTGTCTGTCCGTCCGTTTCTACGCAAACTAGTCCCTCAGTTTTGAAGCTATCTGAATGAAACTTTGCAGATATGTATGCTCTCACTACTATATATGTCGGAACAGGCCGGATCTGACGACTATATCATATAGCTGTCATAGAAACGATATTTTACGGGGCTGGAGATGCCTCATTCAGTTTTGCACATGCATTCTTGGTTGACAGTAAGTTATAACAGTCTTGTACTTTACGGCGATGCAAATACTCAATGCAGGTCTATTTATCCTGTACCTCCTTTTTGGCCTTTGATTTAACATAAAAAATAATACATTTAAAAAATTTTTATTGCTTTTTACTTTATTAAAATTTAGTTCATTTAGATACGTTAAAGTTATTTTCGTGAATAATATATACATTTTATCGGATGCATGAGAGCCAAAGGTTGTGTTCCTGCCCCAAGTTTCACAGGAATTGGAATTGAAACATTGAACAATTTAATACGTAGACGACAATGCCCCTGAGTAACGACAACAACAGCAAAAACCTTTATAAGCCGCCATAGAAATGCCCATTGTAGTTGTCTGCTCCTCGATTTGTTTGGTATTCGAAATGTTAACTGACATCCAGGCAGCTTCTCCAGCAGCAGCAGAAACAACTACAACAATGGCGTTGACTTGCGCCATCCACGTCCACATCAAAGCAGCAACATGAATCCTACGCAAAAGCAGCCCATATCCCGAGCCTGGCGAAATACCAGCATTCGGGACACGGCGGCGGCGCGGGATGGAGCAGAGGAGGCTCCTCTCTTGATCTTGGAGGCAACGTACCAATTGGATGCCGTAAACGTAGCAGTGCCCACAGAAGAGATATTAAATGTATTGATAAGCCAGCAGGAGCCATGGGCTGACACAGCCACAAGCGGTGGCATTGGCAGTGGTATTTGAGACCAGAGCTGGCTGCGATTCCACTGAAATTCAGAAACCAGCAAAACATCGGGCCATGTGGTAGCCGCTCTGACGTTTGGTGGCCATTATGTTCAGGCTCCTTGGGGATCCAACGCAGTAAGCAACGCAGGCTACACATGCAACGACTGCGGCGGCCCCGTCGATGGTGGATTGACGATGGTCGCTGTTCAGGTAGATAAATTCGTAGCACATCCAAAAGGTCCACGGCTCCTCGGATCTGGAGCTGGAGCGGGAGCTAAAGTTGGTGGGATAAACGAAGGGTCCATAGTGGACTGGGCCATTGTCCCCCGTCCGCACTGTTCGTCAGCGAGGCTTCGACATGTTTGAGTGCCGACTTTTCAATTCAGCTGCGTTGTGGCCAACGTTTCTGTGCATTTTATATTGTTTTGTTTTCCTGCTTATCCAGCGCTTTCAACGCCTTCCGATCAATGCTGGTCAGTCCTTGGTACACGAACTAGAGCCGCAGCACACAGCAGCATAATTCATGTTTCAGGCCTTCTTCGAAGGGCAGACAAATCAAAATGGTAGTTGCGGCTAAAGCTCTGCAATTTTAAGCTGACTGGCTGTACGGCATAATCAATGGTTGCCTTTCGTAATTGATTTTGGTCGGAATTGCAGCAAATTACCGGACTCTACCGAAATGGATAGCTTCATTTGAATATGTGGCATATCGATAGTTTGTGGGGTGATAGAACCCGATTTCTGGAAGATTACCCTCTGCAACCACCGATTTTCAGAACATTTGCGAATGGGCGTATTGGGTTGTGTTTTTATTTGCATGTTTGCTCATTATTTCAACAGCTCAGTTCCGCTGGCCGCACTTATATTTACACAGTTCTCGAGCGAAAGGAAGTCCTTTGGTGTACTCGGGGGTGCAACATTTTCACACTGCAAGAACAGGGTCATATCGGAGCTCAGCACATATGATTGCACCTGCAGCCGCAGCAGTCTAACAATTCTCACATCTTTCGAATGGACCGCGCCGGCCCTCAGACATAAAGCTAAGCACAAAAAATGCAGATTCAGTCTTCGACAGCACCGGTCGAAGACGAATTGGAATAGTTGTTTGATTGGAATTTCGACCCAATTAGGACATTTTTCAATAAGCAACAACCAATATTGGCTGCTCCTGCTGTGTCTTTTTCTTTTGAAAAATGCAAAACTTTTGTCGGCGAAGAATACATATACAACTACATCTGAGTATAAAAAACTATTTTGATATGTATTCGGTAAGAAAATTAATTAAGAATGTCAGCAAAACACTATATACATAGGCGTTAAATATAACTATTTTTTAAAAGAAGGATTGGTTTTTATACCCTTGCAGGGTATTATTAATTTAGTCCGAATTTTGCAACGCAGTAAAAGAGGCATTTCCGACCCTATAAAGTATATATTGATCACCATCAACAGCCGAGTCGATCTAGCCATGACCGCCTGTCCGTCTGTGCGTCCGTCCGTTTCTACGCAAACTTAATTTGATTAAATTTGGTTGATTCATAATGATCAAATTCTAAGCTGCAAGAGTATAGTTGATACATATATATAGGTATATTAGGAGAGAAACGAATCATTAATGTATACAATTTGAATTCGTATTAAATGTAAAAATTTGTTTTTTTTAATGATTTTGAAAAACTTTCAAGCGTCCACTTTTCTTTGCCTAAATGTAGTTTTTTAAAGGTAATCAAAAACAGAAAAGGAAGCTAGATTCGGTACACTACAGGTTGTATACCCTTTCAGTTTACAATTGGTCATAATGAATTAATCATAATTTATCTAATGAAAAGAAAAACTAACAGAATTTATGTAAAATATTTATATATATAATATCATGTATGTATGTATATGGATTAGTAATCCGATTTTCATGAAATTAAAATTGAAATTCTAGAATTATTTAAAATTGTCTTAAATGTCTTAAATTGGATAAAAATATGTTAAGAACTGGCCAAGTATATTTTTTCCTACAAAATTTCCGATTGTTCCTATGGCAACTGTATGATATAGTTGTCCGATCCGTCCCATTCCGGCTTATATATTAGTGAGAACATATAGAATATCTGCAAAGTTTCATCCTGATACCTTCATGGACAAGGCTAAATCAACTCGGCTGTTAAAGCTGATCAAGTTTATAGGTTCCGTTATAACTTTTGACTTCTAACTAAACTTTTAATAGTTTGCAAGGGTAAAACAAGCGATTTTGGTATCGATGTATTGGCAATAGAGGGACTATTAAACTCTATCTTAAGATTACAAAAAAAAACCGATTGCATTTCTGAAATGAATTCAAATAAATTTTGTTCAATGTAGTTTGATTCGATTTAAAACTAAAATATGTCGAAAGTTGCAGTAATAACGTACATGTTTATATTCTTGAAGACAGATAAATATCAAAAGAAAGCAATGGAATATTATTATTGAAACTATAACTAGGGTCTGACAAAGTTATTATACACCCTTTTCATCCTTCGAATGAAAACTACAAAAATCGTGATCTGAATTTAAATTACAAAATTTCGATTCGAAAATATATTAATTTTGGCAGAGTTGTTGGCTGGAACATAGTGAAATCGTTGGGGCTCCAAGCGACTATTAACCTGTAATTATGAATATTATGGGCGGATTAATAACGCCGGAATAACGCATACTAATTCTACCCAAAAGTTTGTAAATAAAATTAAAGGCAGTTGTATTTTTTTGTGATGGCCAAATTAAACTCCTAACACGCGGTTTAATACTTTTTGCATCCTACTGAGGCAAATGCGAGTGCTCCAGTCAGGTAGAAAGTGGTAAATTATAATTGCACAATTACCATATTCTAATAATAATACTGATAGATCAGAAAGGTTCCTCACAATTTCTAATATTGTTTTAATTGCTGTATTTTTTATTGCAAGATAAATTTTCTAGAGGTCCAAGTCAGCAACATATTTATCAAGACACTGCTATTGTGCCACTTTGACGGCCATTTTTATACCCTTGCAGGGTATTATATTATATATATTATATATATATTATATATATCAGAAGTTTGCAACGCAGTGAGGGAGGCATTTCCGACCCTATAAAGTATATACATATATTCTTGATCAGCATCAACAGTCGCACAGTGGCGCATTAGATAGTTTTGGGTTGCAAAAATCATAACTCTTGAACCAGTTGAGGTATTTTCATAATTTTTTTTTTAAATGAAAAATAGTACCTTTCGATTGAGTGGTCATACTATATGGTGTGATTAATAGTAGATTTTATACTCGAAAATTAATGTTTTTTGAGGCAGTTTCCTCAACTTTTATCCAATTCCGAAAAAGATTTTTCGTTTATTTTCTCTGAAAATGCTAATATGGTGCATATTTAATGTTTTAAGAACGGATACATTTTAAAGAACAAAATATTCTTTTTTTGGTGACCAAATTTTTGACCAATTTTTAATAATTTATGCACTTTTTATTCAAAATAATCATTTAATTTGACATCATTTAATATTTTTGAAGAATAATTAATCATTATACTTCATTTCAAATCATTAAGTGTCCTTACAAAGTCAGGAATTGAAAAACAAGCCGCCAATACAGGAAAAAATGTATGCCCGCCATACAATTTCGTACTGCGCAGCGACTGCGCTTGTAGCAGAATTTGTATGAAGCCGCCCGTTTTTTACGCTGAGTTGAAAGTATCTTTTGCCTTGGAATTCCTTGGGGCAGATTGGGACAGCCGATCTTTTTGAATATGATAAAGAACATATTCAATAACAACACCTCATATGCCAAACACAAAATACACCAAAATAACATTTTTGACATTCCATCAAAGTTGAAAAATAGGTGAAAAATTAGTACTTCGGTAAAACAGGTATGCCAGCACGTGCAAAAAATATTATAATTTTATTCTACCTTGGTTTTACCGAGATTTGATGACCCTTTCGATAGAGACCATAACCATGCCGGTCGGTTACATATTTTACCTAAAAATCGACCGCAAAGTAAAAATTTTTCTAAAAAACTACATGATTTTTTTGCAACCCAAAAGAGGTTCAACTTTGAACACGTGTAACTTCTAAAATACTAAACCGATTTAAATAATTTTTTGGATTCAACTCTTTTGAACTATTACCTGTCGAATGCAATAACAAATTTTACGATCCGTTGTCATCAAAAAGTTGATTTTTGCAACCTATCTGTATCTTTTGCGCCATTGTGCGTCGTGGGCTGTTGATGAATCGTTGATGACATTAGGGTTGCCGAATATTTTTAAAATATCGTATCGATGATATTTTTGATATTAAAAAAATATCAATTTGATATTGATATATATCATTTTAAAATCTCGATATATCAGATATTTCCGATATTTTTAAATTTTCCTTTAATTCTACCAAAAATGTGTCCCGTCCCACGGTAAAAAGATGTATGTACATATATTTGTAAATAACAAATTAAATTTTTTTAAATTTAATTTTAATCATATTAGTTTAATCTAATTAATATTAATAAGATCAAAATAAAGCATTAATTACACAAAATAAGAATGTTTTCAATTTCATGTTAAACTTAGTTAAATGCTTAATTTAATTAATATTCAAATACTTGGATTTTAAAGATTTTAAAAATACACCCAGCTCTAGTAGATTAAAACATATACCGATGGTTTGCATATTGAATCTTCGATTCAGAAAAAATTATTTTTTTCGTTAAAAGTATTAAAAAACCACCAAAAGCCTTCCAAAACAAAAATAGAATTTTTGTTAAAATTGAATTTAAATAATAAGCCGACATATCAGCGAGTGGGTTTAATGTTCCCCGGCTACAAAACATCAAACACGAAGAAAAAATATTGTTTTCAGCAAGATAATAATTAAAATTATATATATTTATGTATTTGAATAAGTTTTTAATAATAAAAAAAGCTATTAAAGTATAAAATGTACAGAAAAAAGCTAAAAGCGCCGTAAAGTTCAAATTTTAAAGTCGGTAAAGGCGACCCTAGTTCGACAAAGCAGTGTAAATCCCAATCAGAAGTGCTTTGTCCAACTAGGGTCGCCTTTGCCGACTTATTGGAAAATCTGGCAACGCAGTGACAGCACTGCTTAGTTTGCGGCAACTTTCGAAATTTTACGAAAATGTAGAAGAAATTTTTAAATTGCTTAAAATAACAATCTAAGAGAGGAATCATTTTTAAAAGAAATAATTGCACAAAAGTATTGTATAATATAAAATAGTTATTTTTTTATTTTTAAGAAAGAAAGAACAATGTTCTTACAAGGAAAAGTTATTATTAGTAATTAAACAATTAAATTGCATTCAAACGCAGATTTTTAAAAATTATATGTTTGAAGGAGATATAAATCTTAAATATTTTCCCTTTTTTTTATAACTACTGCCTTGTCCCTCAGCAATTCTTTCTCCTTGATTTTAGCTTCGAGAGCCTTTCAGATTTTAAAGACTGGTGGTCGTTTTCATAGCATCGTTGATATCGTCATACATATATGGACATCTTTTCTTTTGCCAGAATCAAGTCATTTTCCGATCAGCAATGAAATTATCTGTAAATGTAAATGAATTAATTTCAAAAATGTATTTTTTTTTAAATTTTAATTTTAATTTATTTTTAATTTGATTTATTATTATTTTTATTTTATTATTATTCTTAAGTACTTAATAAATATATTTTTAATGTTTTAATTAATTGTGTTTTAAGTGAAGGAGGCATTTAGGCAATTTTTAACATATTTTCATAAAATTTCAGATATGGCCATTTTGTAATTTTTTAGAATTTCGGTTTTAATTTGAGCAAAATCGGACCACTATATCATATAGCTTCCATAGGAATATGTATACATATATATAAAGTTAGCTTCCTATCTTGTTTTTTCTTTATATTTATATATATGTATGTATTTTTTTTATAAGGCTATAAGTTAAATAAACTAAAAGCCTTTAAAGCTGTAAATATAGAACAAATCTTTAAGCCATTGCCCAGGCCATAGTAAAAAAAAAACAGTGAAAAAGTGCGAGAAAAGAGAATCAGACCATTTTGCGGTGCGCACACAGTTACGTTCAATTTTTGAACTCTCGAACTGACACTTTAACTGACTTTTCCTGCAGCGCCACCTACGTATGTCTGTTTTTATAGCAGGCAGCTTGTGTTTGTGACAATAAGTTTGGGAACCTCGATAAAACGAATGAAGAGTTCAGTACAAAACTATTGATGGTTTAATAACAAGCGATTAATAGCCAAATATCCGCTCGTCTGTCATCCCTAATGGCACGTACTTGTTTATTTATTTTTTTGTAAGACAGCTAATTTAACTAAGATCAAATCAGAATCAGTCGGCTGTCTGTGATGATATTTGTTTTCCTCCAAACAAATATTAGGCTTAAATAAGTAATAGAAAGGATTGAAGACATAAGAATAGAATTTGATTTGAATTAAATGCGCGCGCGCGCCAATGATCGTGCGTGACGGGTCACACTGGCCCGAAATAGATCGGCCACACTAATGCAGCCAAATCCGCTTGGATATGCTGGCACACTAGCCCCGCCGAACCGCTATATAAAGCGCACCACAGCCCTACAGAGCTCATTCAGTTTCGGCCGGCGATCGACAAAGGTTCACCTAACCAGGACCACCGGAGAGGAGTGCAGCAGAGCCATAGGAAACGGGTAACTAACTAATCACAGTAGCCTTTGCGTATTACGTCTGGATTTAGTAGACCAGACCTGCCTCTAAACTCTTCTCACTAATTAGTAGACCTGACCCAAGAACGATAGAATACAAGATTGCGCAAAGACGAAGCGAAAAATTTTTCGTTCTGCGCATCTACGTCACAAAGTACTGGTACCAATAAAATTGTTGTTGTGCCTATTTCCTTATAAGGCAATATCCAGTACTTTGTGACGTCACAAACGCTAGGCTCGAATAACGGACCTGCGCATTGCGCAATCTTGTATTCTATCGTTCTTGGACCTGACCGGCCTCTAAACTCTTCTCAAAAATTAGTAGACCTGACCGGCCTCTAACACTCTTCTCATATATAGTAGACCAGACCGGCCTCTAAACACTCTTCCCAGTTCTTAGGACCTCAGAACGAGCCGATGGAAGGGTCGCATTCGTCACTAGATCACGACGTTACCCGGCGACGAGAAATGAAACTATCAGTAATTTGTACCTATTAAGTCAATAAACAGAAAGATAATTTGTACCGAATTAGCTAGCGTTCTACTCTGGGACCGGGTCGGAATCTCTTCCAGCAACCACACCTGAACCAAATATAAATTCCTGAGACGAATCCTGGCCATCCCTGAGCCACCCGAGCAATGAGAGATCGTCACACACTGAATTAAAGTCCAGCCAAAGTTCTTATTAAATAATGAATACCTGTCAAGGGTATTTAGCTAATTTATTAACTAAATTGCATGAGTAGTAGAGTAAATGCTAATTAATTTTATGATTTAGTGCAGCTGCACTCGCCGAGTATTAAAATGAAAAACAATAATGGAGAAACACATTTAAAGCTGAATTGTAACTAAAGTATAATAGTTAGATGGCCCATAAATACGGCTGACTTAAGGCACTCATAATGCGGGTAATTTGAATTATGTATAAACACCCGTCGATGAAGCACATTAGTGACTACTCTTCCATTACAAAAGGTACCATTTCTGAAAAATAAATATCAAAGAATATTAATGATATAAAATTAAAAATAAAAATATAATTTGATTACCTTCCACATTAAAAACTTCCTCATTTAGAACTTCCGCTTTGTGGGAATTTTTTTTAAATTCCCACTCCCCACGCAGATTGTGGACGCAGTGTAGATGAATTTTTAAATTTTTTTTAGCCCTGCCCTTAAAGCGGCAATTCGCGCATTTGTATTTCTCTGATCCACATATGTGTTTGTCGAACATAATTGTAGTATGGCACACTAGCCAGCAATACGAGTAGTGCTTCCCTATTCTTCGTCGATTCTGAAAAATAAATTTAAATATATAAATAAATATAAATAAAAAAATAAATAAATAATTAACAAATTAAACTTACTTCAGGGGTGTCGCTGGGGCAGGGGGCTGAAGGGGAGGGGGCTGCTTCACAGCTGGCACGGCTGAGATATCCCTGATCTCAGTGATATCACAGATCCCAGAATCTTCAGCGTTGCTGTCCTCCTCCGGCAAATTGAATTCATTATAGCTGGTGTCCTCCGGCAATTTGAATTTATTATTGCTGGTCTTCTCCGACAAATTGAATTCATTATTGCTGGTCTTCTCCGGCACATTACCGTGCTCTCGAAAACTCGCATTGCGATTTCGAATTGTTTTTCCGTAGAAAACATCCCGACGACACAAATCATTTTCCAGCACAATGGCCATTTACTGTAAATATGGAAGGAAGTAATTACGATGAGCAAAAAGGGCCAAAACGAAATTCAAATATTTGCGTGCCCGCCTCTGTATGTGTGTGCATCGACTATATTAATTCTTTCCAAAGAGCAGCAGTTAAGCGTGTAAGTCGCGAGCTTGGGAGCGACACGAGAGAAAATCATTAGCTTGCATTTTGAGCCGTTTAGGTTAAATATGTTTATGCGGCATCATGTTTGGAAGTTATTGAGATCTGTTTGTAAATTTAACTGGCAGGAAGCGTCCTTATATTGCACGCAAAGTTTGACGTCGTCCGCGACATAAGTACTCTGGAGTTAGTCAGAACTGCCCAAAGTTGATAAATAATGTAAACAACAGGGGACCCAAATGGCTCCTTTGCGGGACGCCAGAAGTAACCCTGAGAACATTAGACAAAGAATTTTTAAAGAGGACCTTTTGCGTTCTGCCAATCAGATAACTTGAGATCCAACTAAGAAGATCAACCGGAAATCCCATTAGATCGAGTTTCGGAACAAGAAGAGAATGGTTAACAGAGTCAAATGCTTTACTGAAATCAGTATAGATTACGTCTGTCTAAAAGCCCTTATGGAAGCCCTTAATTAAGAAGGAAGTGAACTCTAAAAGATTGGTTGTCGTTGATCTAAAATCCATGCTGACATGGAGAAATAATTGATCTGCACAGGTGCTGCAAATGTAGAGTAATGATTTTCTCGAAAAGTTTTGGAATGGCCGACAACTTAGAGATTCCTCTATAGTTGCTGGCATCCGATTTGCTACCTTTTTTGTGGAGAGGAATAACAAATGATTCCTTCCAAATAAGGGGAAAGTGGGAGGTTTCTAGGGAAAAGGTTAACAATTTTAGAAGGGGATTGCTCAGGGCGTCGGCACAATACCTAAGCACACAGCCAGGTATACCGTCGGGACCTGGCGAATAAATGGGCTTAACGCGATGAAGATCTGAAAGAATAGTGCTTTCGTCTAAAGTAGGACTGAAAATAAAGCTCGATTTGGGCATGATGTAGGAATAAGTCTGATTACAGTCAGTTGAAGTTGAGTAAGTGGTTTGAAAAAACTGCGCAAACAGATCGGCAATAGCCCGATCATTTTTTACGTTTGTTTTTTCAAAAGAAAGCGAGGAAGGATGCGTAATTGGCTTACGTTTAGTGTTAACAAAATTATAAAACTGTTTTGGGTCCTGAGAGATCTGGACCCTACAACGAGTCAAATAATTTTTGTAACACTGCGCGTTCAACACGGTAAATCTTGACCGAGCAGATAAATAAAGGGATAGGGCAGAGTTAGAACCGGTATATTAATATTTAGTATACAGCCAAGATTTTTTGTTTTTAAGATGACTCAACTCTTTAGTAAACCAAGGAGGCTTATTCGATGTTGATGGATAGTATAACGGAACACATTCAGTAAAAAAGGAATTTATGGCAGTGTAAAAAATATCCACGGCTACTGACATGTCAGTGCACATGTATAAATCGGACCAATTAAAATCTGATATAAAGTTATTCAGCCGTTTGATGTCCGTTTTGCGAAAACCGTTTGGATAGCGGAAAGATGGTTCCAATAAATAGGAAGTTCGGACAAAGGAGGAATATAGGAACAGGTAATGAAAATAGAGCTACCAATGACTGTTAGCTTTACACAGAGGAATTCAACATCGAACTCCTCGAAAGTTATTAATTCCGACGCGAGAGTGGAGTCAACCGCTATGAGGACACCACCCCCACGTCTGATAGGCCAATCCAGCCAATATATCGTGAACACAGCTGGGAAAACTTCGGAGCTCAGAATCTCCGACTTTAACCAGGTTTCTGTGAACACAATAACCTGGGATGCAAACGAGAGACTATCAGAATACAATTTGGGAAGCTTACTACGTAGGCCTCTTGCATTCTGATAGGAGATAGAGTGGGAATTGATTAGTTTTTTGAAGTGGATATCGTAGAGGGCGCAGTGGTCTGGTCGGGCCTGGGAAGACTTATTCCTTTTCTTTTTCTTTGCTTCAAACTCTTTGACGATAACATTTTCTGGCCAGAATTTGGTACAACATATAGTGTCAAAAAGTTCGTTTGGAACATTTGTTTTAAAAGATGAAATGTCCCTGGCATAGGAAAATTTGAATTTTTCCACATTAATTTTTATTTTATCGGCTCTTGTTTTGCCTTGGATAAAGGCGATGACATTTTCCGATGTCTGACCAGGGAAGAGCCGAGAAACAAATATGTGTTTCGTAGGTGGAATTACTACAAGGGCTTTCGGCGATGCAGACTGTTCATCTGCATTGCCCATATCGGCCGGTAGTCCGGACATGAGATCCTGGGCAGATAAAATAGCGGGGCTCTGAGGGGTCAATATTTGAGACCCCCCAGGGGACAAAACGGATATCATCGGGGAAACGGTCACTCCCGCAATACATTCGGATGCCGAATCTTTCTTGCCACTCGATCTCAGAACTCTTTGACTTAATTCTGAGGTGGAGGGCTGTGTCGAGAGAGGCTGCTGTTTGGAGTCCGCCGCTGGTTCTAGTTTCTAATCCGCACACCCTAAGCTAGTTTTAAGCCTTCCTCTGTTTAGTACTAATTTCCATATGAATCAATAAAGACCTCAAACGCACGTCGCGTAATACCCCGAAAGTTCTTCCGTTTTTTATTTATCGAGTGTACAGGTTGAAGCCATCCCCCTGCGAACATATTATATAAAAAATATATTATGAAAAATATGATAACTTTTTTTTCGAATAAACATTTTTAATCATGTACAGTCTTTAGTTACAATTTGTCAATAAGTTGACTCTGCGGGGTACAGAAAAAAAACTGGGGTTCCAAAACTGTTTGCGTGTCCACCTTAACATCGTGATGAATCTTGAGCGAGGCTAGACCATTTAGCCGGTCTTCAGACATTGTCGACGTTTTGAGACGACGTAATGTTGAAAAAGAACGTTCATTAGCTGTTGTTACCGGCAAAACTGCCAAAATGCGAAGAATTTAAAGGACATTTAGAAACGCGTCTTTATTACAAATATAGAGTGCTTCAATTGAATTTCTGACGTTGTGTCCGGCAATGTATTTACGCCAAAGTTCAACTTCGTCGATCCAGATGTTAGGGTAATCGTCATGCAAGATTGCAGAATATGGTTGAAATAGCTGGGTGCAAGAATCTTTATATACATTTTTCAGTTTGTTGGGGAAGAGGCAAGAAAAATTTGATAGAATCTTGCGCTGATTCAAAAATCGATCTTCCAGATGAGTCAAAAATAAATCAATGTATGGTATGTAGACTGCAATGCGGAAGTAATCCTCAACTGACTTGGTTTGTACATTGGAACGTTGAGTCTGTTTTGACGGGAGCCTCGGCTTCCGCAATTCGATTTCGTATTTTTTCCCAATTTCACTCACAGTACGTTTTCTCTTCTGTCAATCAAAACCTGCTTTGCAGCATCAGCCAATTCAATAGCTTCGACAAGATCCTGGTTTCAGTTTGTAGTACTCGACTCAGAGACAGAGTCACAGATTGTTCCGAACCCAAAATATGCACGGAAATCTGGAATTCAAATGTTGATAATATAATAGTCAAATATGGACTATTTTGTCAAATGTTTGTATGTGTTTTTGACTTTACCTGAAAATTTGCTGTCTTTATAGCTGAAAGAAGTTGGAAAGCTCCAGATGAAGTCGTTGGGTCCTTCCAGGTGGTCGAAATCACTGCTGGTTGCAAATGCAAATAAGTTGCAACAGACTCGTGTTGTTCTGTCCATCTGGTTTTGCAAAACTTTTTTAATTTTCTCGAGCGACTTTCACTTCTTCGTTTTCGTTGATCGCATCTTGGAGAGCGTTTTGGCGTTTAGGGTACACAAAGAAGGTATGCAAATTTTCTAGAGTTCCGAGACTGTTTCTGATGGCTGTAGTATTGCATGCAGAGCTGACTGCCAAATTGAAGGTATAAGCAGCACAAAGAGAGACTCATCCACTAGCGCTTTACTGTCAAACAGCTTGTGCTCCATGAAATTCTCCGCTAACCGCTCTCGCCCTATCATAACCTTGTCCGAAGAAGTACTTGCAATTAAGCCCGGAAGATTGAACTTTGTTCAACTCCTCCAATGCCCGGTGTGTCATCTCCAAGAAACGAAAAACCCATCGTATTGTTTACTCGATCAACAATGTGACACATGATCAGATCCTGACAAATATTAATTAATTCGTTCTGGATTCGATTGCTTATGTACATAGATTGCTAATAATTGCTGGTCCCATTCTTTAGTCTCTTCTGTGCTGGTCTTTAAAGCATTTAGTAATGTTTTGTTCATTCTTTCAGCTTGCCCGTTAGCCCTAGGTGTCCTGACTGCCGTTTTGATATGCTGAATACCATCCTCCTTTATACAATTCTCAAATTCCTTTGACGTAAATGCTGTTCCACGATCCGAGATTATGCGACCCGGCTGACTAAATAATACAAACAACTGCTGAACTGCTTTAATTACTGGTGTTGTCTTCGTCGTTCGTGTTGCTGCCAAAAACGTATATTTAGTGAAAGCGCATACAATATCCAAAATGTGAAGATTTCCACATTTGCTCTTTGGAAAGGGGCCTATATGATCCATATTTATTGTACGGAATGGTATAGCTATCGTGTCGTATACATGCAGTGTCCCTTCAGGTTTCCCTCCTTGTACTTTGTTTACTCTGGGCACGAAGATATGTACGACTTCACATAATTCCTCATGCGTGGGAACCAAAAGTTCCGTTGAATTGTCTTATCCGTGCCGTAATGTCGTATGTCCTCGTGGTTTACCTTTGTTATACGCCAGCGGATTGCTTGGGGTACAACTAGTTTGTTGCCATTGGCCGTTTTGCGTAAAAGCCTGTTCGCTTCAATAACGTAGTCTTCTTTTACTTGGCTCCCTTGTGAGCTCTTCTCCATAGTCTTAAGTGCTTCAAATATCTTTGCCAGTGTTGGGTCTTAGCTTTGCATCGCATACACCCAATCTTCGTCGGTTGGCACAATCGCTATATATTGTCTGCTACTGTGTGAGATATTTATCCGTGTGGCGGCGCTGGTTGTATGTTCATGCCATCCACGTGTGGCATATCTGCTCCTGGCCGATGTTTAAAAGTTAAACTGTTGTAGTTTGAGCCACCATCTAGCTATTGGTGGTTGTAGCTCTGTTGATTCCTTCAGCGACGCCACCGCGTTGCAATCTGTCACCACCAGAAAAGGAGATCCCTGTAAATATATCCGGAATCTAACTAGTGTCTCCGTAATAGCATAGCTGGAGTATCTGCTCTCTGCTTCGCTGCATAGCCGGCTATAATAAAATACAGGCTTCGTTCTGTCATCTTCTCTTTAAAAAATAATTCCTGCTATTCCCAGCTTACTGGCGTCAGTGTGTACTTCGTGATATTTCGTGGGGTCATATAGAGTCAACACCGGCTTCGATGTTAAGGCTTCTTCGTCGTTGAAATGCCTGTTCCTGATCTTCTCCCCAAATAAACTCCACATCCTTCTTTAGTAATTTGCTTAATAGATAAGCAATCATACTGTAATTCCCAGGAATCTGCGTACTTCTGTATCATTACATGGCCTCTGATATTCGTTGATGCAGTCTGTTTTCTCATTGCCTGGCTGAATCCCGTTGGCTGTGATCACATGACCCAAAAAGGTCACCTTCGTTTTTATGAAAGCGCATTTGGATGGACGCAACATTAAGCCCGCCAACTTTACAGCCTCCAGAAATTCCTTTAGTATCATTAGTCCTTTTTCCACCGTCTTAGATGCAATTATAACTTCGTCTACATAATTGATCATCTTCCTTTGGTGTTTCAGCTCTCGTATGATCTCCGTAATGTAGTAGCCCTAAGCATATATTTATTGTACATACACACACACTTTTATAGTAGCCCTAAGCATTTCTGCCCTTCAGTACCAGTCCCCGGCTTTTCCCCGGAGATTCCCCGCGCCAATTCCCCGCTCCATTTCGCAGGCAATTTCGAAATTTCGAACTCGATTCCCCGGGGAACACCGGGGAAAACTCGCGGGGAATCTCCGTGCAATCTCCGGGGAAACACCGGGGAAAACGTGCGGGGAATCTCCGTGGAAAACCCGGTGAAACCCCGTGGAAAACCTATAGAAAATTCCCGAAAAATATCCTCCTAGTAAAAATCCGGAGTAATTTATTTTTGTATTTAGTATTTATTTATAAAATGTTATACATTTTTGGTTAGCTTAACTTCTTTATTCCTAAATGCGTGTGACGGGTCTTCTCTGCCGGCGGGTGTCCCTTTACCAGACTAATGCTATCTGTAAATAAACTATATAAATGTTAAAATCAAATTGAACACTGAATTATTTTACACAAATATACATACGTACCGTTCATATAGGCGTGACCATGTTCAAGATCAAATCTGCAAATTTATTTATTAATGAAACACAAATAACTTTACTTACCTCCTTGTAATATTTCACTATTACGCAACTTTAAATAATACGCAAAACACTTCTGAATGCAGCAACAGTCAACTCTAAATGCAAAGAGAATTAGGAGAAGCGAGAGAAAACCGAAGATCGAAAATCCTGCCTCGTGTCAGGGTATGCACGACCAAATCAATGCCTTTTAATTTCCCCTACATAAGGCAGAATAACAAATATCAACATTTTGCCTTTGCCCAAAGAAAATGTTTAATAAATATGCTAAAATACCATTCGACTAAATAGATAATAATTAATTAAACAAGAACTTAGATTTATTAATATTACAACTTATTTTAAAAAGGGTATTCTGACGTCGACCCAAAACAAATTTGTTTTCGACAGAGATTTTCTTATTTCCCTTTCGATCATTTCCCTCTCTCTCTAATATCCGAACTGTCGAAAACCGCTGGTCCGAGTCAGTTCGAAAACAAAAACAAATATACAGTCCGAACTTCGTGAGAGATCGGCAATAGCCGAACGCAGGTCGATTTTTGTTGCGCCTACTTCGTTTCGAACTTCGCTAAACGGAGCCCATGTAATTTGTTTTTGTTTTTCGAGCATGCCGCGTGGAAAACCCGGGGACGGGGAATTCTGGTACTGCATGGTGTTTTGTACATACACACACACATTTATAGTAGCCCTAAGCAACCCTGTGATATATTTGTATAGATACACACAAACGATCGAACAAACGAGAGAGTAAAAAGAGAAGTAAAATAAATGAGAGTCAGTCTTGCGAGTGATCTCGAACCAAACGACATATTTTACTCTGCTACAGTAATGACTTCTTGGAAGACCATAGGTGCGTTTACCAGACCAAAGGCATGACGTTCGTCTGGTGCTATAAATGCCGTTAAATGCTTGCTTTTCTTGTCCATCCGGACCTGGTAATAACCGGAAGTCATATCCAGCGTCGTGAAGTATACGTTTCCGGAAAGCTTTGCCAATTGCTCCTCTACAATCGGCATCATATATCGCTTCTTTATAGTGACTGCCAAAATTGCTGATGCTGCCTGCGTTGACTTGACATAAGTCGCCAATTATCGTGTTCATCATCTCTCTTTGGGCAAACGGCACTTGATATCGCCGCCCCAAAATGGCTTTCGTAGTGGATATTTCTATATCCATCGTTGTCGTTTTGCACCTGGGAATATTTGACAAATCTTCGGCAACCGCTACCAGTGTCGATGAATGCTTCAAACTTTTGGCCTCCAATAAGAACTGTTTTCATTATTGGCGGATACTCCTTGTGCTGCGATTCATCCACTTGAGCCACCGTTGATGATGTTTTCACATTGCAATCCTTTTTATTATGCCCAATTTTAGAGAATTTGGAACACCGTTCCTTTCGCTGTGGCTCTGGGCATTTTGCCGCGAAGTGCCCGAAATTACTGCAATTATAACATTTTATTGCATTTATCTTTCCATCAGCATCTTTGTTTTGCTTTTCATTAGTCGTTGCTGCATTATAATGTTGTTGATGCTCCTTTAGCAGCTCTGAACAAGTGTGTATGTTCATCGCTAATAACGCTTTCGTGAGTTCCTTTGAACTAAGCCCGTTGATAAAATATGAGCTTATTGATGGCTCATCAATACTTGCACGCCGTCCAATAGCTAACATAGCGTATTTGATTAGTGACTCGCTATTGCGTCGCTTGCGACGCATCAATCTCTGTGCACATCATCCGATATGATAGATCCCTTTATTGGATCATACTCAGGCAGAATTCCAATCATTTCTTTGATGCTTGTGAAACCTTGACCTTGAGCTTCTAGCTGTGGCCATGAGAGCACATTTTCCCATTGCATCCCGTTTGGCATGTGTGTCTCGATCCATCCAGCGTCTCGCCTTGTGCACGTACGCGTGCCTGGTTCCTCAGTACCTTGTCCTTGACCTCCTTGCTGCAAACATGCCGTTTGGACCATTGTTGCCAAGTTTGCTACCATCTCCTTAAGGTCGTTGATTTGGGCTTGAAAGCATGTACTTGCGTTTTGTTCCAAAATTTCGTAGTCGTCAGTATCCATTTTATCACTTTCTAGTTGCGTCATTAATTCGTTGATCTTTGCCGTTTTGTTTCCTTTGACTTGGATATAATGAGCCCTCAAGATCACGTCCAAATCCGCAATCTTTAAATCTCTTAACTTTACACGCATTTTCGAGAGCCTTTGCTTGTGCATGTCTGCACTCGTTGCCGCTCTTAACCACTCTCCTCGCAACGTCTGTCGCTAAGTCGGTTTACGTTTCACTATCTCGTTGTTCCTCTTTTCCTTTTATACAAGTACCCTTTGTGGCTTCGTATGTATACGTTTTTTTCCCCGTTCTCGTTGTTTTCTGCTCTTTTCCTTTCGATCAACCGTTTACGATTCTTCGCCGTTTGCAATTCCTCGCCGTTTGTGGATCTACCTCGGTTTCTCTTGTGCTTTTATACATGTACCCTTTGTGGCTTCATATGTATACCTTTTCCGTTGCTTATTGCTCTTATCCTTCAGATCAACCTTTGCAATTCCTCGCCAATTGTCAATCTCCTTGGTTTCTCCTGTACAACCGTTTTGCAATTTCGTGCCGTTTTGTTGTACCTCTCTTTTACACTCGTTGACCATTTTGCTTTTACATACCGCTTTGTCAAACTTCGTTTTTCTTTTCTTTAATTTACACTTTCCACTTAGAAATGAATTTGCATCCCACTTCTGAATTGTCAGGTTGAACTTCTTGTTTATTTCTTTATTAATAATTAGTATTAACTGAGTATATATGTATGTCCAAGTACAATATTAATATATATCCACCGTTCGCGCAGCGAGCACACGTCCGCACTCACTTGCCTCTCCGAAGCAACTCCCCTCTCTACTGCTCTTCATCTTGACAACTGCATTTCTATCGTTAAAGTAATTCAATTAACCTGAATTATTTATAAACAACATTTATGACCGTCCTTTAAATTAATTAATGAATTCTTTTATATTTTATAAGGATTTTTACCTGGCTGCTTATTTTCACCAACAGTTGGCAACCTTCGAGATTACTTTCGGCGACTTACTTATTTGGGCAGAAATCGAAATTTCGTGTTGCCGACTGTAAAATTTGGTTTGTTCAATTTGAGGTGGGGTCATAAATATACTTTTTTATAAAATAACTACGTGCCAGAATGATATTGTGGTGGTGTGTAATAAACATCAATAGACCACTAAGTAACCTTTACATATTTTCCCCTTAGTACATAAGATATTATTTGATAGAGAAAAATGCATTTACTTTTCATTTCGGCTAGACAAAGGTGCCCGTGCCCGTTTTACAAAACGAAAAAAATTTTACGATTTCGAAAACCGAAGCACTGCTGATAATATCGAAATATACTTTTTTTCCAATATTAATTGCTGCCCATATTTTAAAATGATGGCACTGAAAAAACAAATTCTGACAATTAAGCCTTTTGACGGGGAAAAGTATTCGGTGTAGAAGCTTAGAATCAGAGCCCTATTCGCAGAATTGGATGTCTTAAAAATAATTGACGAAGATATTCCGCATGAAGTTGTCGATTCCTGGAAAAGGCAGAGCGTTATGCCAAAATCACTCTATTAGAATATCTTGGTGATTCTTTTCATAATTTCGCAAAGAGCGACAACCCAGCGCGCAGATTCTTAGGAATTAAGTCGTCATATACCATACGAGCGAAAGAGTCTCGCGTCACAGTTAGCATAATGGTATGGGGTTGCATATCATCCAAGGGCGTTGGAGAGCTTTGGATGAGAACCGTGACGAAATTAGGCTTTTTTGCCCCTCAAAACCCGAATAAACTTCAATACAAGCTGTACAAGGACAACGAACCCAAACATAAATCGCTTCTGTGCAAGGCCTGGCTGCTATAGAGGAAAGTGGCTAAATGGGCTCCAACAAATAAGAACGCATTAATTAAAGCCATACAAGAGGAATGAAAAAAAATACCCGAGTATTATGATATAAAAAAGTGAATAAATTCAATGCCGCGACGTATAAGTGCTTTAGTGGATCCAGATGTACTCCACACCAAATACTAACGCTCTAGGTGTTATAGTTTTTAAGTTATTACAAAGTTATTACAAAACTTACATAAAGGGTATACGAATATTTATAAATAGTGCCCGTTTTGGTATACAAATCAATCAACGTGAAATTAAGTCTTTGGCCGATCGTCAATTAAAACCGTTTGAGTGTATACGTGATTTCAAGAACGATTCCATAGAATAATATAATAAATTTAAAATGAATTTTTCTTTTGGAACTATTTAATATATCATTATACTATTATGTATATTAATCATAATTTTCTACGTCCAAATGCATAGAAAATGAATCATCGTGATATGAATCCGAGTCGCTATCATCGCTTCCCAAAAAATTTGCATTATTGGTGTGTTCTATATGTGGTTCATCTAAAAGATTGATGACTTCTTTCCGCAAAGTGATTTTTTTATTTTGAGACGACCTTTTGTTTATATTTAGGCTTGAAAGTAAAGGATCCGATGAATCCATGGATCGATGAAATACGTCCGTTAAAGTGTTAACACGAGAACTTTGTCTCGAATATGATCGTCTATCGCGCTTGTAGAATTTATTACGTGCTTAGATGCGTTCTCTCCAAAGCAACCGATAGGTAAAACCGAGGATGCTACATATTATCTGCGGACCGTGAATCAAAACTTTGTGGACTGTTGCTGACATCAGATACCATTTATAGTGATCCATATACATTGATACAGTTCGTTGGCAGAATTATTTGAATTTAGAAATACTTATACGAAATTCACAAGATATATGTAGCTACTAAAATAATATAAAAGCTGTGCAAAATATCGTAATTTAATCCTAATATTGACGAAAGTTGCCTTGTGCTTTTAAATGCTCTGCTTGCGGTGTTTCCGTCATTCGTATTTCCACTTCCGTTTTGTTTTGGCTTGTTATCATGTCTTTTTCTTCTTTATCCCTTGTTTGTCACTTTTGCAATTGAAGTTTGTATGAGATTTTAAGTACAAACTCGAAAAATCTGATCCATGCGTGCAGAGGACTGATGCCATAATTTAGATTTTCAAATTTAGCCTTAAAGTTGGATATTTCGGTGGTTTTCATAAAATCCTTTGGACTGGCTCCACAGATAGGACATACCTGGCAAGATTTTGTTCCAGTTATTATATTTAACACCTTTCCGTCAATTAATGTGAGATGAAGGGAAAAAGTGGCAGCTATTTTTCTATCGATTGAAAAATTGTAAGTAAAATCTGTGTGGTTTTGTATTTGAGACTTTGAAAATTTGACTTTTCCGCCAAAATAAGTTCTTTGGTTTCTTTAGCGAATTAATTTTTTAGGGGTCTGCAAAATCTTACTGATTGTGGGCTTTTATTTATCCATAACGGTGTCTCTAAATCATCTGTTCATTTTAATGGAATAAGGCTGGTAACGAAAATTGAGTCATCTTTGAGATAGGATTCGTCTTCTAAGTATCTATGATTGTATATACTCTGCCCTGTAGTACCGTCAAATCCATAGCTTACGATCAATTTGACAACTGTTATATTTTCATGCCTCTTAAATACCTCCTCTTGCATAAGAATAATTCGACTGGCCGTATGATTCAGCAAATTTTGGAGAGATAAAAGCAGTATCTCCCATTTTTTCCTTTTTGGCTGAAATTGATGTTGCATGGACAAGAAGACTTGTATTATTTTCTTCAATATTAGCCAGATCCGTTGCCATTTTTCTTTTAAGCCGTGTTCCTGTATCACTGTAGGAGAGTAGTGGTCGTCCCATTTGACAGTCTGAAGCGACTTGGTTGTTGTTTTGTTCCACGACAGAGAGCTGCTCATATAGAATTAGCAGTCGACCTTTCCACGGATGCCTTTATTCTATGCTTGCGAAATTTTATTAATCGTAGAGGCACACCTGTAATGATTGGAAGCGATAATGGTTGCACCTTCATCGGAACAACAAAGGAGCTCAAGAACAACAAGGATTTATTGGATCGAGACGCCATCGAAAATGAAGCCGTTCAGAAGGGAATTAAACGGATTTTCAACTGCCCTTTACAGCCGAATGCCGGAGGATGTTGGGAAAGGCTAATAGGAATAATAAAAAGATTATTAAGTAAAACGTTGTACAGTATCAACCCACGACTCGAGACACTCCAATCCTTACTAATTGAGGCTGAAAACATTATAAACTCACGCCCTCTTACTGAATTGCAAATCACTCATGAAGACGAAGAACCCTTAACACCAAATCATTTTTTAATCAGTTGTACAAATTCGACCCAGACGCCACAGTCGACTGCCCAAAATATATGTATGTCTAAGAAAGCAGTGGAAAATTGCCCAATCTCTTAAGGACCGAATTTGGAAAGGATGGATAGTGAAAACCTTTCACAACTGGTTCATGGTAGAACCATTTAGAAAATGGCACCAGATCAGTACCCCGCATAAAATTGACGATCTGGTACTCATAATTGACGCCACCTTACCAAGAAGAACATGGAGGAGAGGACGAATAATCAAAGTCTTCACTGGAAAGGATCAACAAGTACGTTCAGCCGAGGTGAGAACCGTGGATACTATTCTTCACCGACCAGCATCGAAGTTAATACGTCTCCAATTGTATGGTGAATCTTAGGACGATTCACGATTGGGGCAGGGTGTAAGAATTTGAAACAGTATAATGTCAAATTTGAATTCGATAATGTCAGAACAATATTTGATATCGATAGGTTAGGTAATCTTGAATTTAGTATTTTTCTAAGTTGTATTTTGAAATTGTAAACGCCTGAGCACTCTAAGAAAGAGTCGAAGTGAAGTAAGACGCGCCAGAAAACACAAAATTGAAACGAGTGAAATAAATTGAAAATAACAGAAATAATTTAATGCCTTTATCAAATCCTAACATATATATACATATATAAATAAAATGGGAAATAAATAAAAAAAACAAATTTCAACAAATACCAAATAAACTAAAAAAAAACAAGGGGGAAAGCTAACTTCGGCATGCCGATGTTTAAATACCCTTGCAGTAATTAAGACTTTTTCGTTTTCTCGGGAACTGACATAAATTTTGGGAGGCGAAAAATGTTGCGAACGAAAATGTTGCGAACAAAAATGTTGCAAACGAAAATGTTGCGAACAAATCTAATGAATTTATATATATACTAGAGGGCCCGCTATTGCATCCTCGCTTTGATCGAATGCAGATCCACACTTAAAATTTCGTATTAAATTAACAATATCGTAATTAAAAAATGTTAAAAGGTTAATAATAAATATTACTATTTTAATTATTCCTCTTTTCCACACCAAAAAAGAGGTAGAGGTTTCGACGCATTTTTTTTTATAGGTATAGTCCATAGTTATAGATTACGATTGTTGTAATATCTTTTTATACACTACATTCTTGCATTTGTGATCAGGTGCCAAAATTATTAAGTTCTTAGCTAAACCAACTCTTGAACAGGCTACATAAAGCTGTCCATGGTCTAGCCCAGCCATTTTTGAAGTTTGTCCTTGTGCCTTGTTTATTGTCATGGCAAAACAGACTTTAATAGGAAATTGAATTCTTTTAAATTGAAATGGTATATTGTTTGGTATAAGAGGTATTCTTGATATAAAAACGACTTCCCCTTTACCACAGCCCGAAAATATTATGGCTTCAACTAAATTTTTAGGCAAAGCTTTAACTTGCAATCTTGTGCCATTGCATAATTTGGGTGGAGATAGGTTTCTCAACAACATTATAGGTGCACCAACCTTTAAAGTTAGGTTATGCTGCGGAAGACCTGGTAGATTCAGCTTATTCAGAAATTCAATAGGATAATGAACAGCATCTTCCTCATCAGTGACCTTATCGATAGATTTATATGTCATTTCCTCAGCATGAAACTCATTTAAAAGCAAAGCATTCATAGAAACGGCTCTATCATTTCTTGGGGTTAAAATTGCTCGTTCACAAAACCAATCTAATGATTTATGGGAGATATTGGTAATATCAGGAAATATTTGTGATGTTAGTTTCTGTATACACTTGACAATAGTCCCTCAATGTGGAGGAATTGTAATTTTATCCTCAATTGTTGGATATGTTCCATTTCCTATATTCAGTAAAGTTTGAGCAAAAACTTTAGCTGTTGTGTCGCCTCTTAGATGTACACGCATATTTTTTGAAAGTTTTAGCGTTTTGATAAGAGGCCACAAAAATGAAGATTTTAAACAGGCATTTATTTCATCGGCACTTGTTCCATTTGGAACTACCGGGAGAGTTTGACGAAAATCTCCTGCCAAAAAAACTGTAATGCCTCCCATTAAAAGATCATTATCGCGTATATATTTTAAAGTTCTATTTAAGGCTTCATAACCGCTTTTATGTGTCATAGTACACTCATCCCAAACAATGAGCTTGCAGTCCCTAAGTACTATTGCTGTATTTGACTGTTTGGAAATGGAACAGTGTGGATTTTCTAAACGTGTTAAATCTAATGGAAGCTTAAATGCCGAATGAGCTGTTCGACCACCTGTTAGCAGTGTTGCAGCAATTCCAGATGAAGCAACAGCTAAAGCAATTTGGCGCTTTCCTCTAATATTTGCCAAAAACAAATTGAACAGAAATGTTTTTCCTGTACCACCAGGTGCATCTAAGAAAAATATTTCCCCATTTGCAGCTTCAATGCTGTCCAAAATTTTTTGATATACTTCATATTGCTGGAAATTTTTTTTTCTGATTTTTTAAAAAAAACTTCAAGTCTCCAAGACATGTGGTTTGGCCATGGCTGTGATATATCAGTCAGTCAGTGAGGAAAAAGCATTTTATATATATAGATTTCTATGACAAATATATGATATAGTGGTCTGATTTTGATCAAACTAAAATCGAAATTCTAAAATATTACAAAATGTCTGAAATTTCATGAAAATATGTTGAAAATTGCCGAAGTTATAATTTTTTTTATAAAAAAATTTTCCGATCGTTCCTATGGCAGTTATATAATATAGTCGGCCGATCCGGCCCGTTCCGACATATATAGTAGTGAGAGCATATAGAAGCATACATATGTGCTAAGTTTTATTCAGATAGCTTCAAAACTGAGGGATTAGTTTCAGTAGAAACGGACAGACGGACATGGCTAGATCGACTCGGCTGTTGATGCTGATCAAGAATATATATACTTTATAGGGCGGAGATGTCTCCTTCACTGCGTTGCAAACTTCTGACTAAAATTATAATACCCTGCAAGGGTATAAAAATAAAGTTAAAAAAAAATGGTTCAAGCCTTTGGTGGCTCCCGTTGCCGTCCCTCGGGAGGGTTGTCGGTCCTCTCGACGACTGATGTGGAGCGGAAAAATTAATTAATAGATTTGTTTACTTCTTCAATAAATAATTTCTCTGACTAGGAGCCATATATATGTATAACAATTATCTTCGCCAAACCATGTGCCAGTTAAAAAAATATATGCCAGCCAGAAAAAAAAATTGGGCCAGCCTGAAAACTGTGCCAACCTCTGGGTCTGTTCGACTTCTACCAAAAACATTGCTATAGATCCTCCTGAAGTCCCTGTCCTATCCCTGACCACTCATCTCTTGGGTTCTCCGATCCGGCTCCCCAGGTCTTCACTTTCTCCTCGTCTGGATCACAGGCTCCACTTTTTAATTTAAAATCTTTTTGTCTTTGGCGAGCGTTTTTTTTATCTTTGGCGGATGATTTTCCCGTTTTTTTTTTATAAACTCTGGTTTTTTTCAAAAACCTCGTAAAAATTTGAATTTCGAATTTCTTCTCCTTTCGAATCAACGGAGGAAACGAAGGTCAAGAACACGCGATTCGAACTCCGTTAGGTTCGCTATCAGAGATCTGCAACGGGTATGATCGAATCATCTCGATCACCATGCAAAAATGTTCGCTCAATTCAACTCACTTCGCTTTGCCGAGATATGATCGTTAATGATCGTTTGCGTGTTCGTGCATCAGATCGGATCGCTTCGGAACGATCAAAACGATCATTTTGAGCTTCGTGAATGAGTAAAGAGAATTATCGTAGCACGGATAGACCGCGCAGTACTCGAGTTGATCGTTCAGAAATGAGCACTGTTTATAAACTAATTAAAATAATTTTAAATATTATTATCTTTTATTGTAATAACAAATACAATTTATTTATTACAAATTAAATTAACAAAATTAAAATGATCAGTTTTTCGTAGTTAAACGAAATTAAAATTCATGCCTTCATTTACATCTGTTCGGATGGCTTCAACCTGTACACTCGATAAATAAAACACGGAAGAAAACTTTGGGGGTATTACGCGACGTGCGTCTTTATTTGTGTAATGGAAATTTGGTACTAAACAGAAGAAGGCTTAAAACAAGTTTGGGGTGAGCGGATTAGAAGCTCTTTGCCCGAAAGTGCAGTGGAAGAGGGAGAGAGAGAGCGAGTGTACGGGATCACACTGCCTCCGGATAATAAACGCCCTTCTGCCGTGAACAACATCCAACGCCAAAAATTGCAAACAACTCACTAGAAATACGCAAACCAATCGAACGAAAAGTTCGGTTAAGGGGTTACACCACTGTAAACCACAAAAAAAGGCATATTTTCGAAATTTGTGTAGGTAAACACAATGGAGTTATTGAAATTCTGTAAAAAGTATTTTATAATATCAATATTAAACTACAAAAAAACATACATTTCAAGTAATTAAAAAAAAATGGTGACTCCGAATCAGTTCTGCGGTGGCATGTGTTTTCTCAGATGGGTCCACGGCCGGAAACGTATCTTCTACAATTTTTGATCTAGAACCAATAACCAAACATTTTCTGAATCCATATTGATGTCCCCAGGGAACTACTTAGGGGTTTTTTTTAAATAAATTTTTCGTAAAATGACGACAGTTAAAAAAAAAATGCACAATTTGACCATGAAATTCATCACATTTTTATTTAAAAAAAAAAACTATTCACTTTTCCAAAAAACCCCTACGTCTTTCCCTTTCAAACGTACTGTAAAAATTTGGAATCGATCGGTAAAGATTTGTTCGAGTTATGTTTCCGGCCAGCTCAAAAAAAATGGTTTTGAGATATGTAAACGCGTTTTAAATTTTCGGTGGCTGTAAAATCGTGTGTAAAATCATGGGAGGTCCTGCGGCAGAACTCGAAATTCAGGTATGTACAAATTTTTCCTGCACTTCATCTTTTAGTATATCATTCTTAAGACCCTAGATGACCTTTAGCAATACAAAAATTGTTCGATTTTTTAAAAATTCTACAGTGGTGTAACCCCTTAAACGAGCACGATCCGATCAGAAATGAACCAAAATATACGGTCAAATGCAATCATGCATATGGCTTCGTACGATCACAAACGATCAACTCGGTGCTTATGGTGAGCGGTTCTTGGTGAGCGGTTCTTCTCCAGGTTGCTCTTGGCCTTCCTACCCTCCTGCTTCCTTGGGGGTTCCAGTCCAGTGCCATCCTCACTATGCTACTAGGGTTTCTTCTGAGAGCGTGCCCTATCCACATCCATTTTTTCTTCCTTATTTGGATGTGTATCGGGGACTCGCCTGTAGCGCGCCACAGTTCTGTGTTGGCTATTCTGTTTGGCCAGAATACCCCACATATGACTCACTTCCGTATAGCAGTATGGATTTCACACACGCATTGTAGATCCTGAGCTTTGTTCGTCTCCTGATTTGTCGGTTTCTCCATATGCGGTATAGTATCCCAAATGCTGAGCGGGCTTTGCCAAGACGGCTGGAGACATCATCATCCACTCCACCACTGTTGGATATGATGGTGCCAAGGTATGGGAAACTGCTTCTATATTTATTTACTGTTTATTTTTTGTAGATGACATAGTCAGACTGAGTCATCTGAGCAACCTACATATACAGATCCTCACAATACATATACATATATTGTTTATTTGAATATAAATTCAACGAGGAATGCTCAAAAACGGACGCTAAAACGGACAAAAATCGGAACTGTGGCGTCCCTCGAAAAAAGTCCGAAAAGGTATTGTTAACGGACACTGAAACGTACAGTGGGCGGGAAAATGGCAGACTTACCGCAAGAGGTTTGCCTAATTATCGAAACCTGACCCGAAAACGGACGCTAGAACGGACGAAAACTGGGATCCGTATAAGCCGCTGCAAATGAGCGAGAGGCATGAGAGAGAAGATGTTCTTGCATCGTCTCTTTGGCGAACGTCTTCGACGCCTCGTTGTTTTTTTTTTTTTTTTTTTTTTTTTTATGCTTTGCTTTTATTTATTGAATCTTCTCATTTATGAGACTAACAATAAGTGTATCAAATCTTATACTATAACCTAACTAGGAGTCATGAAGACTGAGACAGTGGCCCTGACAAGTTATGGCTGGGTTGGAAGGTCTGTACGTTGCAGGCGGGTTCGGCTGGAGACCCGAGTCAAGACCCTTGCTAGAGGATTTGGGTGGACAGAGAGTTTTTCATTGTAGGACGCTTTTTGCCTGTCTATTTCATCTTTTACTGCGAGAATGCCGACGTCCTTGTGGATGTTTTGGTTACGAATATACCATGGTGCCCCAGTGATAGTTCGCAGGATCTTTGATTGGGCTCGCTGTATGATGATGTCTATGTTGGTTCTGCTCGCGTTCCCCCACAGCTGGGAGCCATACGTCCAGATTGGCTTAAGAGTGGAGTTGTAGAGCAGAACCTTGTAGTCCAGACACAAGGGCGATCGTGAGTTTATAATCCAGTGGAGGCTGCTGGCTTTCAGTTTTAGGTGCAGTTTCTTGCATTCGATTTGTCTACGCCATGTTAGACGTCTGTCGAGGTGGATGCCGAGATACGTTACTTCATTAACTTGGGTGATCTGCGTGCTATTCATACAGAGCGGAGGGCAAGTTTGTCTGTTAAGGGTAAACGTTGTGTTTACACTTTTGTTCGTTTATTTTGATACGCCAGTCAGATAGCCACTTTTCGACTACCACGAGGTGGTTGGCGAGTTGGGTTGTTGCACGGTCTGGGCATCTGGAGCGGCTAAGGATCGCAGTGTCGTCGGCGAAGGTGGATGTTGTTAGTCGGTCGCTCGTGGAAATATCTGCTGCGATGTTACATCTTACTGCGAAGGCTTTATTGTAGAGGTAGGATTCAAGGAGTTTATGAGTGTACCCGGGCAAGTGTGTTTTAATTTTATGCATGAGACCTTTGAGCCAGACGCGGTCGAATGCTTGAGATACGTCGAGGAATATCGCGCTGCAATATTCCCTATGTTCGAAGGCTGTGCGAATTTCTGATGTTATTTTGTTTACTTGCTCTATAGTTCCGTGTTTTTCTCTGAAGCCAAATTGATGGGCTGGGATAATGTTGTGGGCTCCCATATATGGTATTATGCGCGTTAGAAGGTATTTTCCGAATAATTTTGACAGGCATGATAATAAACTTATTAGTCTGTAAAATGACGGAATCGTGTGATCTTTTCCGGGCTTCGGTATCATTATAATAATTGATTTTTTCCATTTCCTTGGATAGTAGCCGAGACTTATGATTCCATTGAAGAGTTTACAGATGACCTCAATAGCACAGTACGGAAGTTCCATTATCATTTTTGTAGTTATTAGGTCACCGCCTGGAGCCTTTTTTGGTTTTAGCTCCCTGATGACTTTTGTGATCTCGTTCGGCTGAAATGTAGTTGGTGTGGATTCAGTTTCGAGGTGGATTTGCGGAGGAACATAATCATTAGCTGCGGGGTTCGGCTGGAAGACGCCTCTGAGATGTAAGGCAAATGATTCGGCTCTATCTTTGTCGCTGCGGGCCCAGCACCCTGTGGAATTCCTTATAGGGGTGACGCACAGTGGCCGATTCGGGGAATCTAGCGGAAGATTTGGCAAAATACGAATTTTGGAAAACCGCCAAAATTTGATTTCCCGCCGATAACTAAATATTTTGTCTACACAAAAATACTATTTTTAGTATTTTAATCGGTATATTTAAACAGCTGTGAGCTTTCAAAGTGACCATATGTTTTCGCTGCAATAACAAAAAGCTTTTCCCACGTTTTTTGATGTTATTTACATTGCTGCGAAAAAACACAAGTTTATACTTTTGTCAATATTTTTTTTGGTTTTCATAATAAATCAGGTATGTATTTTAAGAAAAACAACTGTTTTGTGATCTGTGTATAAGTGTTGTATTTGTAAATCGCGTTTGAAAGTAGTAACCGTAAAAAAACCCTTTTTGTGAGTTATTTTTAGCTTCTGTGGAAGAATTGTTTATGTTATCCGTGGTAGTCCGTGATAATTTAACATTTATTTAAAAATATGGATCGTCTACTGTGTAAATTGACCAAATTTAGCTGCGTCGAGCTGCGTCGAAGAATAATATTTGTTGTTGCAGCAATCATGTCGGTATGCAGAAACGCCCTTTTCCCAGCATGGCACGCAGAAAATGATTCTTCGCAAAAACATTCGGCAGTGGTCGACTTCGTATTTGCCAATATTATCAAAAAGTCTAAATGTAGTAAGCTACAAATAAGTAAAATGGATGCTGCGGTAAAAGTATTGTGCAATAAGTTTGCTGTACGATGGGCAGAGACCAGCAGGAATATTCACCGATTTAAGGAGAAATACGCTGATTGGTTACAGAAAGATATTCTTCTTGTTGACGAATACGACCCGGAGGGTTTAGATCAACAGGTGAAAGATTTTCCTATATTGCACCCAAAACATCAACTCGTGAAAGTGACAGAACTTGTCAAAAATAACTCTTGCGCTGAACTTATGCGAGCATCAAGCGCAAGTCTATACAAAGCTGGAAAGCGAAGTGCTTCCGACATAGTGGGTATTGTGAGCGCGGATCCTGATGTATCCAAAAAATTAGAAAAGAGCCTGGAGGTAGATCAACAGCAGCTACCTATAAAATATTCTCCAGAGGAAGTGTTAGCTTTGTATATAGATGGTAATCTTACCAAAAGATCATACAAGTTAATGCAAAGTGGAGCTAAAATTCGCAAAGCCAACATTTATCCCACCTATGATGCGTTGGGTTCTGCCAAAAGAATGTGCTATCCAAGTTCAATTCAAACACAAGAACTTTGTGCAGAAGTTCCGCTACAGGCAATGTTGGATCACACTTTAGCGAGAATTGTTGAGACACACACCGATTTATTTGATAAATGCTTGTTTGAAGACGGAGAATACAAGACTTTGACCCTTTATTCTAAATGGGGCTGCGATGGAAGCTCTGGGCATTCAACGTATCGACAAAGTTTTGGGGACTTAAACCAGAAAATGGTAGATGAATCTATATTTGCTATCTGCATTGTGCCACTACAATTGCAATTGGGAAGCTGCATAGTGTGGAAAAACCCACGACCATCATCAACTCGGTATTGCAGGCCGCTCAAATTAATGTTTGCAAAGGAGACAAAAGATTTGGTTGAGACCGAAATTGAAAAAATGGAAGCTCAAAAAAATCAGCTTGTACCAACACAATTAAGTGCCTTTCAGGTAAAGCACGAAGTGCAACTGACGATGATAGATGGAAAAGTTTTTAACGTCATTGCTAATACTTCATCACAAATATGCGGCATTTGTAAGGCCACGCCCAAAATAATGAACGACTTGGCTGCCATTGCTAGCTTGCCTATTAAGGGGGACTTATTGCAATACGGTTTATCCACCTTGCATGCTTGGATCCGTTGTTTTGAGTGCATTTTACACATAAGCTATCGGCTTCCAATTAAAAAATGGCAAGTCAGAGACTTGGACAAACCTATAGTTAGTCAAAGGAAAACATTAATTCAAGATAAGTTCTGGAGTGAAATGGCGTTGTTGGTGGATATTCCTATGCAAGGTTCCGGCAACACAAATTGTGGCAATACCGCTAGAAGATTTTTTGAAAATTTTAAATTGTCTGCCAAAATTACCGAAGTCAGCGAAGAACTCATAAAAGACTTGGTGTCATCCTTCGCTCTATGGCCTCCGGATATGCAATTAATACTGGAGCATTTCGAGAATATACTCTACAAACAGCTCAGTTTTTTATAAAAACATATCCATGGTATAATATGCCTTGCTCAATGCACAAAATATTACTGCACGGAGCTGATATTATTGAAGTTGTACCACTTCCCATTGGTATGATGTCGGAGGAAGCTTTAGAATGCAAAAATAAAGACTTGCGCAGATATCGGCTGAATCACACTCGAAAAACCTCACGGTTACACACAATGGAGGATCTCATGAACTCGTTATTAGTTTCCTCGGATCCACTGATAACAAACTTATGCAAAAACTTTTCCAAAAAACCTGCCAAAGAAACATTTTTTGACACTGACGTCAAAAATCTCTTTCTAGGTTATGTTGAGGATGACGAAAAATCGGAATCGGATTGGAGCACCGACTCCGAATAATTTTTTTTTAATTTACCTAATAAAGATTTTAAAAAAATTAAAAAAAAATTTTTTTTTATTCAAATTAAAAACAAAAAAAATTTTATTTTTAAAAATAAAAAAAAAATTTAAAAAAAAAAAAAATTTTTTAATGCGCATTGAGGCAAGTATTAAAACAAAAAAAAAAATTTAAAAAGTCTTTTATTTTTCGAGTTATTTATGATCTTCCGCTAGATTCCCTAAATCGGCCACTGTGTGACGGTTTGAATTGGAGAGCTTAGATTTGGGTGAGCCCTCCACAAGGGATGCTTTGTACTAGTTGGCGAGAGTTTTCCAATATATTTAAGTTGTTCATTTTCAGCTTCTTGCTTCAGGGCCCGGTTTAGATTGCGGGTGGCTTCAGTAAGACGTTGCTTTGAGCATGGCGATCTGCTGGTTTGCCACGCTCGTCGCAGACGCCTCTTTTCCTGAACCAGCTGTTCGATTTGCCGGTTGGTTTTGAACTTCTTAAATTCCCCATATTTCCGTATAGGGGTTGAGATCCTGGCTGCTGTGACGAGTACCTCTTCCAGGGCGGAGGAGGAGCAGTCGATGTCCGCTTCGATATTTAGTTGGGGAGTTAGCTCAATGTGGGAACTCGCATACTTTCTGTATTTCATCCAGTTAGTGTTGTGCGACGTCAGCCTGTAGGGGTGGTGCGCAATTTCTGGGCTTTGAAGAAGGCTTATCATCAAAGGCGAGTGGTCAGATGAGAGATCCGGTAGTGCTATGGCGCTTATTAGATTGCGTGGGATGTTTTTTGTCACCGCGAAATCAATTAGATTTGGGATCTTTTTTGGGTCTGCAGGCCAATATGTGGGGCTACCAGGAGAAACGTCGTCCAGTTTATTGCTCACCTTTATAAGTGCATTATACAGTTGCCTTCCCTTGGGAGTCACGAGGCGTGATCCCCAGTGCGTGTGTTTGGCGTTGTAGTCTCCTGCGGCTATGAAGCGATCCCCCAGAGTGTTGTAGAAGTCCATGAATTGACCTTCAGAGATATTAAATCGAGGTGGGCAGTAGACAGCGGCAATGCAAAGGTTTCCGTTTCCTGAGTTCACTTTTATGGACGTGGCTTGCAGGAAATTTGTTGCAAACCTTTGATGAAAGTGGTGTTTGATGCGTTCTCTGATTAAGATGCCCGTTCCGCCGTGTGCCTTGCCATCCGGATGATCTGTGCGGTAAAAGGTATAACCTCTTATATGGAAGTTATATCTCCCTGTGAGGTGCGTTTCAACCAGCAGCATGGCGTCGATGTGATTTACGTTTAGGAATTGAATTATTTCAAGTTTATGCCGTGAAATGCCGTTGGTATTCCACATGGATATACGTAGGTTAGTCATTTATTATTTGGACTGTTGTGCTACAAGCAACTGAATTACCATGTTCTGGTTCTGAACAAGCGTTTGCATGGTTGTTTTCATGAATGACATAAGTTCCATCATACTTTGTTGCATGGTGAACATCATAGATTCCAATTTGTTTTGCGGCTGCCCTGGAACCTGCTGGGCATTTTCTGAGTAAGGCTGGGGTGGATTTTCCATTCCTGTTCTTAGTGCTTCGGCGTAGGAGATTCCCTTGGTTGTATTTAGCTGCCCAAATGATGATCTGGCTGCTTTGGCGAAAAATACGACTGGCGTATGTACTCTTTGAGTTGTAATACACATTTTTCGTATGTTGTTGGTGCGTTGCTGTCGCTCGTCGCATGCCACTCTTCAGCTCCGTGTAGACCGCACAGCCTCTGTAGTTTGCCGTATGGTTTCCTCCACAGTTGCCACATTTTTTCATTTGGGGGTCTTCTTTGTTTGCGGGGCAGTTTACGGAGTTGTGGAAGTCTCCGCAGACTACGCAGACCGTCCGAAGTGTGCAGTATGTCTTGGTGTGTCCATACTCTTGGCAGTTTGTGCATTGAACAGGTCCGTTGCGTTTGTGGGGTTCTTCCACGGTGATTCTTCGATGCAGTAAGAGCTGCAGCTTGTAGATCGGGTGCACTTCGTTTTTCTTTAAGGTTTTGCTATCTGGTTCAAGCTCGACCTTGAAAAGTGGTTGTGGTTTTTTGTTTCTGTTAACAACATTGCTAACATTTTTGGCACAGAAGTCCCTGGCCTTAAGGGCTTCTTGAATTTCAGAGGTGGTGACGTCAGGTTCTATACCTTTTAGCACAACTTGCAGTCCCTTGCTGCTTTTTAGTTGATAGGTGTAAAAGTTCTTTTTTGTGTCTTCCAAGTACTTAGACACAGCTCGGAAGTGTTCTTCGGCCTTCGTTTGAACCTTTGTTTCGTGTATGTTCCCTTTAATAAGCGGAACAACATGGAAATTCTCGTCCCCGACCAACGCAACAATTTTGTTGACGCCTCGTTGTAATTGTTGTTTTTTTTCTAATGAATCGCTTCATTTGCAATGTTGCTTGTAGCTCAACTCTTTTGTTTTGTGGAATTTATAACGACGCGTCGCTTTTCGATTTTGACCGGCAAAAAGTTCAGACGCGAGTTTTCTTATTTAGTGAGTTTTAAATCTTTCTTTCTATCTTATTAATATCTATATGACTAAATAATTAAATTCCCTCTGCCAAGCGCCACAAAAGGAAATTAGTCGACATAAATCTTCGTTTGAGGCGTTTGGCAACAGGAAAATCTCCTGCCAAAAGAACTGTAATGCCTCCCATTAAAAGATCATTTTTCGCGAATATATTTTAAAGTTCTATTTAAGGCTTCATAACCGCTTTTATGTGTCATAGTACACTCATCCCAAACAATGAGCTTGCAGTCCCTAAGTACTATTGCTGTATTTGACTGTTTGTTGTGTTAAATCTAATGGAAGCTTAAATGCCGAATGAGCTGTTCGACCACCTGTTAGCAGTGTTGCAGCAATTCCAGATGAAGCAACAGCTAAAGCAATTTGGCGCTTTCCTCTAATATTTGCCAAAAACAAATTGAACAGAAATGTTTTTCCTGTACCACCAGGTGCATCTAAGAAAAATATTTCCCCATTTGCAGCTTCAATGCTGTCCAAAATTTTTTGATATACTTCATATTGCTGGAAATTTTTTTTTCTGATTTTTTAAAAAAAACTTCAAGTCTCCAAGACATGTGGTTTGGCCATGGCTGTGATATATCAGTCAGTCAGTGAGGAAAAAGCATTTTATATATATAGATTTCTATGACAAATATATGATATAGTGGTCTGATTTTGATCAAACTAAAATCGAAATTCTAAAATATTACAAAATGTCTGAAATTTCATGAAAATATGTTGAAAATTGCCGAAGTTATAATTTTTTGTATAAAAAAATTTTCCGATCGTTCCTATGGCAGTTATATAATATAGTCGGCCGATCCGGCCCGTTCCGAAATATATAGTAGTGAGAGCATATAGAAGCATACATATGTGCTTAGTTTCATTCAGATAGCTTCAAAACTGAGGGATTAGTTTCAGTAGAAACGGACAGACGGACATGGCTAGATCGACTCGGCTGTTGATGCTGATCAAGAATATATATACTTTATAGGGCGGAGATGTCTCCTTCACTGCGTTGCAAACTTCTGACTAAAATTATAATACCCTGCAAGGGTATAAAAATAAAGTTAAAAAAAAATGGTTCAAGCCTTTGGTGGCTCCCGTTGCCGTCCCTCGGGAGGGTTGTCGGTCCTCTCGACGACTGATGTGGAGCGGAAAAATTAATTAATAGATTTGTTTACTTCTTCAATAAATAATTTCTCTGACTAGGAGCCATATATATGTATAACAATTATCTTCGCCAATCCATGCCAGTTAAAAAAATATATGCCAGCCAGAAAAAAAAATTGGGCCAGCCTAAAAACTGTGCCAACCGAAACAGAAAATTTTCGAAAAAAATGTTCGTGACCCAGAAACTCCCCAAAAATGTAGCCCGCAAAAATATGCGCCAGGCCCGGAACTTGGCCTGACGTTTTCTCTGGGTCTGGTCGACTTCTACCAAAAACATTGCTATAGATCCCCCTGAAGTCCCTGTCCTATCCCTGACCACTCATCTCTTGGGTTCTCCGATCCGGCTCCCCAGGTCTTCACTTTCTCCTCGTCTGGATCACAGGCTCCACTTTTTAATTTAAAATCTTTTTTGTCTTTGGCGAGCGTTTTTTTGTCTTTGGCGGATGATTTTCCCGTTTTTTTTTATAAACTCTGGTTTTTTTCAAAAACCTCGTAAAAATTTGAATTTTGAATTTCTTCTCCTTTCGAATCAACACGCGATTCGAACTCCGTTAGGTTCGCTACCAGAGATCTGCAACGGGTATGATCGAATCATCTCGATCACCATGCAAAAATGTTCGCTCAATTCAACTCACTTCGCTTTGCCGAAATATGATCGTTTGCGTGTTCGTGCATCAGATCGGATCGCTTCGGAACGATCAAAACGATCATTTTGAGCTTCGTGAATGAGTAAAGAGAATTATCGTAGCACGGATAGACCGCGTAGTACTCGAGTTGATCGTTCAGAAATGAGCACTGTTTATAAACTAATTAAAATAATTTTAAATATTATTATCTTTTATTGTAATAACAAATACAATTTATTTATTACAAATTAAATTAACAAAATTAAAATGATCAGTTTTTCGTAGTTAAACGAAATTAAAATTCATGCCTTCATTTACATCTGTTCGGATGGCTTCAACCTGTACACTCGATAAATAAAACACGGAAGAAAACTTTGGGGTATTACGCGACGTGCGTCTTTATTTGTGTAATGGAAATTTGGTACTAAACAGAAGAAGGCTTAAAACAAGTTTGGGGTGAGCGGATTAGAAGCTCTTTGCCCGAAAGTGCAGTGGAAGAGGGAGAGAGAGAGCGAGTGTACGGGATCACACTGCCTCCGGATAATAAACGCCCTTCTGCCGTGAACAACATCCAACGCCAAAAATTGCAAACAACTCACTAGAAATACGCAAACCAATCGAACGAAAAGTTCGGTTAAGGGGTTACACCGCTGTAAACCACAAAAAAAGGCATATTTTCGAAATTTGTGTAGGTAAACACAATGGAGTTATTGAAATTCTGTAAAAAGTATTTTATAATATCAATATTAAACTACAAAAAAACATACATTTCAAGTAATTAAAAAAAAATGGTGACTCCGAATCAGTTCTGCGGTGGCATGTGTTTTCTCAGATGGGTCCACGGCCGGAAACGTATCTTCTACAATTTTTGATCTAGAACCAATAACCAAACATTTTCTGAATCCATATTGATGTCCCCAGGGAACTACTTAGGGGTTTTTTTAAAATAAATTTTTCGTAAAATGACGACAGTTAAAAAAAAAATGCACAATTTGACCATGAAATTCATCACATTTTTATTTAAAAAAAAAAAACTATTCACTTTTCCAAAAAACCCCTACGTCTTTCCCTTTCAAACGTACTGTAAAAATTTGGAATCGATCGGTAAAGATTTGTTCGAGTTATGTTTCCGGCCAGCTCAAAAAAAGTGGTTTTGAGATATGTAAACGCGTTTTAAATTTTCGGTGGCTGTAAAATCGTGTGTAAAATCATGAGAGGTCCTGCGGCAGAACTCGAAATTCAGGTATGTACAAATTTTTCCTGCACTTCATCTTTTAGTATATCATTCTTAAGACCCTAGATGACCTTTAGCAATACAAAAATGTTTCGATTTTTTAAAAATTCTACAGTGGTGTAACCCCTTAAACGAGCACGATCCGATCAGAAATGAACCAAAATATACGGTCAAATGCAATCATGCATATGGCTTCGTACGATCACAAACGATCAACTCGGTGCTTATGAACGATCGCGATCGATCATGCGCAAGTAGACCAACGTTCGTTACGATCAGATACACTCTATACAAGCATATGCCCAACGATCACTCCAATCAGCTGATCTGAACGAGCCGATCATATACGATCCGAGTAAATTATCGGGTACTACCCGATAACTTTTTACTCGTTGCAGATCTCTGGTTCGCTATTCGATGATCGAACCCGAATTCGAATAATTTTAGAACTGGCTGTGCTGCCCATCACCAACCTATCGATATCCGACACCTATAGTTTGGAACTGCACCTAATTTGGCTAACTATCGATATAGGTTGCCCCCGTCAATCGATCCGACAGACACAACAACATGTATAAATAAGCGCGCTTTTGCATAAGTGCTTCACACACAAAGCGTATATGCCGTGGTTTATCCAACCATTTACAATTGTTGAAGACAAGTGGTTTCAAAATTTTGTTAGAATCATCGACCCGGACTATGTTTTGCCTTGTCGAAAAACCTTATGCAATGTTGAGCTGGTTAACTTGTTTAAGGGGTTAATACACTTGCGTTAGTCAAAAAAATCGACAATTTTTTATTTCATTTTCTGAAAGTACATAACTTGGAGAATATTTTCCCCAAAAATCATACAATTCTGAGCATTAGAACCAGATTGACAGCTATTGATAGCGCGTTATCTGCAACTACGAGTCAACGGCGAATCATGCTTCACGAGCGATTATCTCGAAACTGTTTTTTTTAGTAAAACGATCATAATTTTCGTATTATTTTGCAAAATCCTTCGTTCACACACAGGCTAATATTGTTGTTAATAAGCCTGCAAAATTTCAGACTGACCGAGTTAACGGTTCTTTAGTACACTTTTTGAAAAAAATAGTAACTACTAATATAAATATTTTCTTTTGAAAAATTCATGAAGCATCTCACGATGTGTATAAATAAATATACATTCAGTGTTTTAAGAAAAGTTGTGTTGTTATTCAAAAAAAAAATCGTAAAAAAGCATATTTTTCCTCGCGCGCAAGTGAATATAACCCCTTAACAATATTAAAGAGAATTTGAAGGCTATTTTAAACCAAGTTAAATATTGTGCAATCACAACAGATAGTTGGTCCTCACGTGCTAATGAGTACATACTACTTTACAGTGACTTGTCACTTCGTGCACATGAAGGAACTTAAACGTGCTGTCCTGTCGACCCAAAAACTTCAAAGCGAGGTTGAACACAAAAGTGACAATATTTCATAAACATTAGCTGCTGTTCTTAAAGAATGGGACATATTTGACAAAGTGACAGCTGTAGTAACTGATAATGTATGGGTGATGCTAAAGGCATGCAAACTAATGCAAAAGCGTAATGTCCCTTGTTTTGTCCATAAGCTCAACTTAAATAGTGCAGGACTCTATTGAGATGGATGTTATAAGCAAAGTAATAAGAAGGTGTAAAGGCATTGTTACATATTTCAAAAGTAGTTGCATTGCCTACGCAAAGCTTAAAATTGCACAAAACACTGAGAATCCATTGTCTCTTAAACAGGAGACACCAACACGCTGGAATATTAAAATATTACAATTTATTAAAATATTTAAAAAAATATTAAAAGAGTCTCTATTTAAAACCTTACTTTCGGTAGTCAATGCGCAACTCCCTCTTACGGTAGAAAAAGTATTGCTGTTGAACGATCTTGTCCAACTTTTGAATGCCTTTAAAGAGGCGACCTTAGGGGCATCCTCGATCCAGAAGGTCACTGCTTCACTAATTTTGCCTATAACGTACAATCTGTACCATCAAATAAACAGATTGAAAAATGTATTGCAAACTGACGAAGCTGCTGAGGTGTGCGCACAGATACTGAAAAGGATTCAAGAAAAACTCTTTCCGTACCAGAACAGGACAGTGCCGCTACTGCCAACTTTTTTAGATCCTCGGTTCAAAAAAGATGCTTTTATGATACAACCCCAAAATCAAAACGAGTTGACTGCCATTATGTAATGAGGCGAATATTGCAATGAGGCAATATTTTGAAAATAACCATTCAAGTGTGGATGTCTGCCCTATCGAATACTGGATGGTAAGTATTATTTTTTTAATAAACATAAAACCATTAATAAATAAATAATCAATAAAAGGGCTTTTCTTAAGCCGAAGAATGTAAATTACTTTTGTTTCCAGAAAAATTCTTTGATCTCCAAGTCAAATAAATGATCTCCTCAGGTAGTTTAACTAAACTTACTAAAACCTGTTATAAATGTTTAAAAAATATTTTTGAAAAAATGTAATATTATTATAACTACATATTAATTTTTTTGTTCCTCATATGCATATAACTAGCGGGCCAGGCGAACTTTGTCTCGCCCCTAATTGTTTTCTTGTATAGTTCTAGAGTGATAATAAACGCATATAATTAAATTTACTATGATATTTTTTTTATTTAATTCTAGCTTCAATATCAGGTAGTTGCACCTTCCCAGAAGCGCAACACATCCCGGCTGGTTCATTTGTGAATTTGACAGCATGACAATGCGGGCATTCTTTGCTCATAGCACCAATTATAAGTTTTGAATGAAAATAATATTCAATATCTGGCTCATACCGGAATGCAAAACGCACGAATGAATCCATTGTAATTGCTCGATGTACCTGTAGGCGGTGTTGTTCTAGTCTTTTTGCTTCATTGCAGGTATTTAAAAACACAAAACTTGACATGAATTTCGTGGCTACTACATCCATAGATTCCAAATTTCTAATCTGACAGTTATTACTCATTATTACATTACAGTATTTACTCATTATTAAAAATTTAAAAAACTGGAAATTGATTTTTCTTTTAATAATTTGTCAGGCCCGTGCGCAGGAATCATCCAAGGCAGGGTTTTAACCACAAATTTCGAATATAATATCGAATTACATTTTTTTTCAATATTAATTACTGCCCATATTTTGAAATGTTGGCACTGAAAAACCAAATTCTGACAATTAAGTATGAATTGTCAAGGGGTTATGTGTATTTTCATGTAATAAGTGATATGAAAAACAGTGGGTAATATTTTCTTTTTTCAATTTTGTCTTTACTTCTATATACATATTTTTTTTTTTGTTTAATTCCTCTTATTCCTCTCGGGAACTTAAGGCTTCTACGAGAGCCTTCCATCTAACTCTATTTTGAGCTGTCTGTTTTGCATTTTCCCATGTGCTGTTTATTTGGGCTTGTTCTTGGTGAGCGGTTCTTCTCCAGGTTGCTCTTGGCCTTCCTACCCTCCTGCTTCCTTGGGGGTTCCAGTCCAGTGCCATCCTCACTATGCTACTAGGGTTTCTTCTGAGAGCGTGCCCTATCCACATTCATTTTTTCTTCCTTATTTGGATGTGTATCGGGGACTCGCCTGTAGCGCGCCACAGTTCTGTGTTGGCTATTCTGTTTGGCCAGAATACCCCACATATGACTCACTTCCGTATAGCAGTATGGATTTCACACACGCATTGTAGATCCTGAGCTTTGTTCGTCTCCTGATTTGTCGGTCTCTCCATATGCGGTATAGTATCCCAAATGCTGAGCGGGCTTTGCCAAGGCTGGAGACATCATCATCCACTCCACCACTGTTGGATATGATGGTGCCAAGGTATGGGAAACTGCTTCTATATTTATTTACTGTTTATTTTTTGTAGATGACATAGTCAGACTGAGTCATCTGAGCAACCTACATATACAGATCCTCACAATACATATACATATATTGTTTATTTGAATATAAATTCCTCGTTGAATGCTCAAAAACGGACGCTAAAACGGACAAAAATCGGAACTGTGGCGTCCCTCGAAAAAAGTCCGAAAAGGTATTGTTAACGGACACTGAAACGTACAGTGGGCGGGAAAATGGCAGACTTACCGTAAGAGGTTTGCCTAATTATCGAAACCTGACCCGAAAACGGACGCTAGAACGGACGAAAACTGGGATCCGTATAAGCCGCTGCAAATGAGCGAGAGGCATGAGAGAGAAGATGTTCTTCCATCGTCTCTTTGGCGAACGTCTTCGACGCCTCGTTGTAATTGTTGTTTTTTTTCTAATGAATCGCTTCATTTGCAATGTTGCTTGTAGCTCAACTCTTTTGTTTTGTGGAATTTATAACGACGCGTCGCTTTTCGATTTTGACCGGCAAAAAGTTCAGACGCGAGTTTTCTTATTTAGTGAGTTTCAAATCTTTCTTTCTATCTTATTAATATCTATATGACTAAATAATTAAATTCCCTCTGCCAAGCGCCACAAAAGTAAATTAGTCGACATAAATCTTCGTTTGAGGCGTTTGGCAACAGGAATGCAAAAATGTTCTTGTGTTTTATTTATTCTGAAGACATTTTTTTGTAGTTCAACCAACATCAACGGTTCCTGCGACTTATTTGCAAGGGGAGTAGTTCCATTTTTAAAATTTTTTACCGTTTTTCTTGTTCTTTTAAAATGCCCACACGCAAAAGTCGCCGTTACTTGAAGTTAAGCATGCCAAAATTCAATGAAATGCAAATACAGGAATAGAAAATAAAGAAGAAAAAGTTGAAGCGTCTGATATTTTTGTAAATATCAAAGATAATTATAATTGTGAGTTTCCGGTTGATTGTAAGATTCCTGTTGATTCTAAGGTTGATGATGATTTTAACTTGCGCTTAGCCCAGTGGTTTTCAGCCAATAATATAAGCAGGTGCGCAGCCAATGAACTTCCGTCACTTTTGTCCAAAAAAATTCCCTGCTTGCCAAATGATCTTCGGACATTAAAGTCGACTCCTCAAGAAGTTATTAATCGAGTTATGGCTCCTGGCGAGTACATACACTATGGCCTAAAGACACTCTAACAGATTTTCGTATTAATTTTAGTCAATGTGGACGGTTTGATTGAATGCACGTAGTCTGCTTAGGAGTCATGATATCTCTACTAATGACCCTAGTTAGGGTAAAAAGGCATCCATTTTCATTAAGTCGAGACTTAATATCTTCATTAAATGCAAGGCTAATTTCATTAAAGCCCTTTTTTCCAGTAGAGTTTAATAGAAAGCCTCGTTCGCTTGATGATCTCGAACGATTTAATGCAATAGAATTTCGCACATTTGTCTTGTATACTCGACCTGTTGTATTAAAAGATATTTTAGATTCTGTTCAATACAACCATTTTTTACTGTTCAGTTTGGGAATTCGAATTCTTCTTGACAGTGAGTACTGTATTTCGCAAAATGAACTTGCCTCTACGTTGCTAAATAATTTTGTAAAAGAAATGCCGGAACGATATATGCCTTCCATGGTAACTTTTAACTACCACTGTCTCACACATTAAACAAACAATGCTTAGTATTTGGCTCTTTGCAGACAATAAGTGCATTTCCCTTCGAAAACTTTCTTGGACCGGATCATGTCATTGAACAATACAAGATATACAATCGAATTGTTGAGCGCAGTAATTTAAATGTTATTGTCAAGGAAAAAAAGTTTAATAGTGGTCCCAATAAACTTTCTTTCAATCATTTAAATTTTAATTTAAGATATGCATATAGTTTTTGTTATATTAAGAAAAACGGCGTCTATAAAATCTTTAAAATATTTTCTTTTAATGAAAACAGCTTTCAAAGCCATTAAATTGTTGACCTAGAGTCATTCTACACCTATCCGATTAGTTCTAGTCGTGTAGGCATTTTTTCTTCAGCGAGCCTTAATGTCGACTCTCAACCTTGATAGCATAAAATAAAAGAAATATCAGGAAAAATGATGCATTTTATAGACAGTACTACCCATATTTACATTCCCTTAATTAATTAACAGAAAATGGACTACAACAATTTAGGTTAGGTTAGGTTAGGTTAGGTCGGAAGGCCCTCACAGGGCCACGCATAGGCCAATATGGCCCTTAGCTGTCCGACAGATTGTTCTGAATGGACCTAGAGTGTGTTTACGCGATTTTCGAAATCATTAAGGATCGAGGTGTTTTTCGCGAAGGCAAGTAATTCGCCTGGCTTCTTCCTGGAGGCATCTTCTAGCGATGCCAGAACCGGAGCGCCTAGGTATTTTATTCTTGCCCTTGTTAGGGCCGGACATTTGCAAATGAGATGCTCCAAGGTTTCAGTTGCCTCGGATTCATCACATTTCCGGCATTTGGCGTTTTCGGTGATGCCCAGCTTGACTGCATGTGCCGCAGCTAGGCAGTGACCAGTGAGAATTCCCACTAGCAGTCTGCAATCTTTCCTAGGAAGATGCAGCACGTAGTGACTAAGTTTTGCGTTGCGCTCTTTGCACATGATTTTTGATATTTTGCAGGTTGTGGAATTACTCCTCCACCTGCTGTTGGCTCGTATGTCGGCCCGTCTCTCTAGCTCGCTTTGGAGCGTCCTTAGGGAGACCGGAACGTTTTCTATTCTTTCACTTCGCAGTCCTACGCCTTCCTTTGCAAGTTCATCGGCCGTCTCGTTGCCATCGATGCCCTGGTGGCTGGGAACCCAGTAGATCCGCACTGACGTAGTCGTGCTGAGGATATCTAGTGCCTCCCTGCTTGCCAGTACATTTTTGGAACTGACTGCCGACGATTGCATGGATCTTATCGCCGATTGACTGTCTACGAACAAATTGACCGCTCCATATGGGCGGTCTATGCTCAGCGCAAGCTCTGCCGCTTTCCCTATGGCGAATACTTCCGCCTGGAAGATGCTGATTGGCTTGGTAGCTTATACGACAGCCTCATTTCAGGGTCTGTACAGTATATGCCCGCTCCAACTCCTCCTTCCATCTTGGAGCCGTCGGTGTATATGTTGAGGTGTTGAGCATGGTCCTGGCCTGTTTTCCAGTCGTCTGGTCCCATGAATGTAGTTGTTTTTACATCCGGGCACGTTCTGGTGACCATGTAGTCAGATATGCTGCTCATGTCTCGACCAATTGAACTATGCCCGAATCCCTGTAGGGACATATTTCCTGATGCGACTAGGCGTTGTGCCGCCTCTCCTGCAATCAGTTGCGCGTGGATGTCTAGGGGATCAACTCCTATTATAGTTTCGAGTGCTTTTGTGGGGGTTGATCTCAGCGCCCCTGTTATGCAGAGCAGTGCCTGCCGCTGAGTCCTCTCCATGAGCTTGTTATACGTCTTCTTTTCCATGGCCTGCCACCACACTAAGACTCCATACATCAGAGTTGGACGCACCACCGAGAGTAAATCCAGTGAATTAGAGCGGGTGAGATGTGCTGCTAAGCATCTTCTTGGATGCATATAGCGCTATGGTGGCCTTTTTTACCCTCTCTAATACATTGGGCTTCCATGCCAGCTTGCTGTCTAGTACAATTCCGAGGTACTTGACTTGTGTTTTCGGGGTTAGCCTGGTAGAGTTAATTTTCGGGGGACCCATAGCGGAACCTTGTATCTCTTGGTGAAGAGAATGAGGTCCATCTTGTCCGCGTTGATACTGAGTCCTACCTTCTTCGCCCACTCACATATCTCCCTGAGTGTTGATTCCATAATCGAGCTGAGGGTCGATGGGCAGACTCCCGTGATAATTATGCTTATGTCGTCAGCATAAGCTGTTATCTTTGGGGCCTTCCTCTCGAATCTCTTGATCAGGTCGTACACCACCAGATTCCACAGAAGAGGCGACAGGACCCCGCCTTGCGGCGTGCCCCTGTGTGCTCCTTTCACCGTGGAGGCGGTGCCCCAATCGGATTGTACCCGCCTACAGCTTAGTAGATTTCTTATCCACATACTGATGGCGGGGGTCGTGTTGGCCGTTTCTAGGCGGTCCATTATAGCGTCTGTGGTCACGTTGTTGAATGCTCCGGATATATCCACAAACACTCCTAGAGCATATTCTTTGTTATACAGGGCTCTCTCAATGGTGGCTACTAACGAGTGTAGTGCCGTCTCCACTGATTTCCCTTTCGTGTAAGCGTGCTGGTTGGATGACAGCAGTCGTCCTACATCGTTTCTGATGTATGTGTCCAGCAGCTTTTCTAGCGTCTTGAGTAAAAATGAGGTGAGACTAATCGGCCTGTAATCCTTCGGACTCACGTGACTGCACTTCCCTGCTTTTGGCAGGAAGACAATTCGAGAATTCCTCCATTGGATAGGGACATAGCCCGTGCTTAAGCAGGCTGAGAATATAGCGTAGAACCATGGGGTGATCACTTCTTTGGTCACCTGTAGCATGGCTGGGAATATTCCATCTAGTCCTGGTGCTCTAATTCCCGCGAAGGAATCTATAGCCCATTGGATTCTTCTAGAGGATATTAGGTTTGTTGGGAGACTCTCTTCTCCAAGTGCGAGCTCCTGATGCTTGCTAGCATCGGATATCTCAGTGCATCCTGGGAAGTGAGCATGCATTAGTGCTGTTAGGGCCTCCTCGCTGCCCTCAGTCCACTGTCCGTCGTCGCGTTGGAGCTGACTCTGTATGGTGGGTTGCTTTGATAGCAACTTCCGGAGTCTAGCCGTTTCTGGGGCCGTCTCGATATTGGAGCAGAAGTTTTCCACGAGCTTCTTTGTGCCCTGCGTATTTCCTTCTTGTAATCCCTAAGTAGGAATTTGTATTCCTCATCTATCAAATCCTCTTTCGCCTTTTGGCGATTTTGAAGAATTCTCTGAGGTTTGGCTTGGTGGCTTGGTCCTCTTTCTAGCTTTAGAGATAGGGCATGCTGCGCGTTGCGCATCTAGTAATTCCTTGGAGAGGGTCTCTAGGGACTTTTCTATGTCTTCAGCGGATTTTACTAGGCCCGGGCCAGTCGCGAGTCGTGTTGAGATTGTCTTCCTAAACTTTCCCCAGTTAGTGTTCCGAGGGTTCCTAAAGACGGTTGGTTTGGGAGAGTGGTCGAAATCGTATTGGAATTGTATGTACTTATGATCTGAGAAGGATGGTCTCTCGAGGACTCTCCATTCTGATATCATTGTACATTGTCCCTTTGTGAGTGTTAAGTCTAGCACGTTCGAGGAGGTGGGACCTACGAAGATATGCTCCTCCCCCACGTTCGCTATACATATGTTAGTGGATAGTAAAAAGTCTAGGAGTGACTCACCCCTGTCGTTTATGTCGGGGCTTCCCCACACGCAGTGATGTGCGTTGGCGTCCGCACCCATGAGCAGTTGCTGGTCATTCGGGCTGGCTTCCACCAGGCTCCTGAGTTCCTCGGGTGGGGCTGATCTATCGTGGGCCATGTAGCAGGAAGCTGCCAGGAGGCGCTTCTTCTTGCTTTCAAGCATCACCACAGTCAGGTCATCCGTGCTGTAACGAGACATAAGGTTAGCGTGGAGACCCTTCCGTACGAGTACGGCGGTTCTGTTCCTGCTTACCGTTGGTGCGTAGAACACATGGTGTGCTGAGGACTTCAGTCCGGCAATGGAATTGCCCGAGGCAACCCACGGCTCCTGGACCAAAGCGATGTCGACGGACCCTTGCTCCATGGCAATCAGGAGTTCCGCCGACGCGATTTTGCTTTTATGGAGGTTGAGCTGCAGTACCCTTAGGGTCATGGGTACCTGGGTCAGCTCGGGACGGGTTGACTATGACTGTCAGGTCACCGTCCTCCTCCTCCTCATCTGAGACGTCGAGCGTCATTTCCTGGGCGGCGTCGACGATGGAGTCCAGACCAAGGTCCTTTTCCACCTCGCCTGCCTGCAGGGTGTGCGCATCCTTGTCCCCCGGGTGGCGCTTTTTGAGGCGCAGGTAAACGCTACCCATGCCCCACGCCATCTTCCCGTATCTGGGGTACAGGATGTCCTCCGCCGCTTTGTTGATCTGGAGTACTGCGCACTGGCCCCCCTCTTTGGGTGTCGGGGTCGCAATGTGCAGCACCTTCCAGTCTGCGGTGGGAATATCGGGGTTTTGGCGCTGTAGCAGCTTCAGCGCCCGGTCACCTTGGATGGCGATGGGGAAGAGTACCTTCGCCTTCGGTATGGATGGGATTAGCTCCCTGTCCACCACCTCCAGTTTGGCCCCCTCCCACAACGCCTCCATCTGGCTAACCGTTTGCGTCAGCCACTTCCGAGTCGGGTCGTCCATGCACTTCAGGATTTTTACCCCGTTCAGCCACCCTGCACCATCGAAAGTGGGCATGGGGCCAAGGGAGTCATCCTCCATCCGTGCAAACAGCGCTTCGACGAGCCTCGTGTGCACCGTCTTCCACCGTTCTTCGGACATCTTTCCATTTTCGTCACTGCGGTCAATGAGTGCCACGATCAGACGTCGTTTGGTCACCTCACTAACCTTCTGTGCCCTCTGAGGCTTCTTCGCTTTAGGTGGAGGGCCTACCTGCTTGGGCCCGCGTTGCCGCTTGCTCGCCGGAGCGTCTTTAGTGGCGCTCTCGGCAGAGCGTTGCCTTTTGCTGGCAAGCATCTCCTCCACTTTGTTGGCGAATCCGCCCGTAGAGGACATGTGGGGGATGTTGGCGTAGTATAACCTGCCCTCTTCAATCTTCTGCTCGGCCCAGGCTAGCTTTGCCTTCTCCTCTTGGGAGAGGTCAGCTTTGGCCCGAAGCCGGCTTCCGATTCCGAGGGCAGCCTTATACTGCGCCTTCGCCTTCCTCCCCTCGCTAGACCGTTTCGGCCCGTCCCTGCGCGGGGAGCTGGTGCCTGGTTCTGGCGAGCGGAGTAGGATCTCCTCCTCCTCAAGTGTGAGCTGCGCGCTCTCCAGGCCCGTGTCTGTATCGACGGCGGCACCTGAGCGGCATAGTTTGCTCTGCGTTTGTTTCTTGGCAGTAGCAGTACAACTGGCACGACCTGCTCCCGTCATGCTAGAGGTGTGACCGCTGGCGACACGCAGAGAGGATTGCTCCCCTCCGTGCCCGCCGGTGGTAGCAGTCACGCCTTCCACCGACGTTTGGGCTGATATCCCAGCCCGGGCTGAAACGTTTTTCTCGTCCATTGCAGAGTAAACTGGTTAGTTTTCCGGGGAACCACCCACTTGCGTTTTATGCCTAACCGCCAGGCACCTCCACCCATGGCAAATGATTCATTTCCTCCGGCTTTTCCAGCAGAAGGAATTGAACCGTTGCCTTAGCTAGACACTGTATTACCGCGGACGGAGCAAGCAGCAGTGCATTATCCGTCCGGGATAATACAGTGCCCATTGCCCAGCCGGCGCCCTCTTGGAGGGTTCAGATGGAGGATTTTCGCCAATTTATTCAACACGAATTTATTTATTTATTCTTTAAGAAGTGAAGTGACTTCTATCAAAGCCAAGGTGTGCAGGGAAAACAAAACCCCCAAACTTATAATGCCGCTGGAGCCCTTTAAAAATATTGATGAATTGAAGATATTTGAGCAAACACTCAAAGACTCCAATATTTTCTCAATACTTGAAAGTTTATTTAACATAATATATTTGATTGAAAAGAAAAACTAAAAATATATAATTTTTTTTATAGGTCAACGATTTGTCTCTATATGGACAGAATAACAAAAACTAAAAATAAGAAAATAAAAACTATTCTATAAATTATAAATGTGTTATTATTAGTAAATATAATAAAAATAAATAATAACACCAATTTAAACTAAAATAAATCATTGTTTTTTATATATGTGTCGGAGAAGGAAATGTTATTTTGAAATGAGTGCCTAATCGATAGTTATCTGCCTAAGAGACTAATCGATAGGACGTTTGATTGTGAGGTCTTGATATATGTACATTAAGATCGAGTGTGGCCCTGGTAGAAGCGTGGTTGTGTTTCTAAGGCGGAAATTAAGAATAAGCACACAAGCACCGGAAACAATATTCGAGAGATACCAAAGGGACTCGCTACACAATCAAACGAAAAACAGACAGCGCTCCGTCATCAGAAGTGGGATAGTACTTTCGTTTACTAAACATGGAAGACCAACTGCGCATCTTGATGGAGCACCAAAGCCAAAGTTTCCTGGCAAAAACACTGCAAGCGTCGTTACGAGAACCGGCACAAATTGGCGTCGTCACATTGCCAAAATTATACGCCGACATTCCAGGCGCTGACGGTACTCAATGGTGTGCTATATAGAACTATAGAAAATCAGTGTTACAAAGAAAAAATGTCTTTTTTATACCCTGGCAGGGTATTATAATTATAGTCAGACGTTTGCAACGCAGTGAAGGAGACATTTCCGACACTATAAAGTATATATTCTTGATCAGCATCAACAGCCGAGTCGATCTAGCCATGTCCGTCTGTCCGTCCGTCCGTTTCTACGCAAACTAGTCCCTCAGTTTTGAAGCTATCTGAAATTTTGCACATATGCTTCTATATGGTCTCACTACTATATATGTTGGAACGGTACGGACGACTATATCATATAGCTGCCATAGGAACGATCGGAAAATTTTTAGGAAAAAAATTGTAACTTATATAACATATTTTCTTAAATTTCAGACATGTAATATTTTAGAATTTCGGTTTTAATTTGATCAAAATCGGACCATAGGAATAAATATATAAATTAATTTAGTTTGTTCGCAACATTTTCGTTCGCAACATTTTTGTTCGCAACATTTATGTCAGTACCCGAGAAAACGAAAATGTCTTACTTACTTACTGCAAGGGTATTTAAACTTCGGCATGCCGAAGTTAGCTTACTTTTTTATTTGAGATAATTTACGAGTCAAAAATGGTCTAAAAATCATTTTTTTTTACGCCGTAGTCTATCCTGTGCAGTTTTTTATGCTCTTTGAATTAAGGGCTGGATGAAGAAAATTGGTCAACTTTTTTTGTAATCATGTACGGCACGTTGAAAACATGGTTTTGAAAAAACTCCATAACTCATTCAATTTTTTTTTTTTTTTCATAATATGAAACATGTTTTCTTTTCTTCAAACTTGCCTCTAAATATAAACGATACCAATTTTTATGTGTGCCTTTTTATTTCTCCACAAAAAAAATTTTTTTTTTAACTTTTTTCGGCAAGTAACCCTTACTTCACCCTTTAACTAAATCATTGGAAGGAAGCGCATCCCAAAGGCTTTCTGAAGTGTTCTATGCAGGTGTGACTTGGACGGAATTTAAGCAGTTATTTCAACAACGCTATGCAAATACTGAAACGCCAGCCGCCATGTTTTTGAAGCTATTAAATAGTAGGCCCGGCAACAGTGAATGCCTTGCAATATATGCTAGCCGCATGGTGACTTCGCTCGTTAACAAATTGAAGGGCTTGGATGCTGAGAGGATTGCTGTGTCCGTGGTTTTGGGACATTTGGCCAACTTTGATCGCCGAGTGCAAAGAATTGCCTACACTGCCGAGATCAAGAATAGACGTGACCTACAGGCTGAGTTACAGGTCTTCACTTTTGACAAGCGCACACATAATTTTGGAAATGAGGAGTTTGCGTCACTTATGTGCCATCTGTTAAGATGGGGCACAAAATGATTGACCAATCATTTTTAATTCTGGAGCAGAGTGCTCTTTGGTTAAAGAGAGTTTTGCAGAGAAGCTAAGCGGTAAAAAAGTAAATAACGTAGTAAGCTTGAAAGGTATCGGACATGCAAATGTTTGTAGTACAATGCAGATTGAAAACAATATTATTTTTAATGGAAACAGTTTAAATGTAACAATTCATGTTGTACCCGATGATTGTATGTCAAATAATATTGTGTTGGGACGAGAATGGCTAGCTCATGGATACGCTGCAGTAGTATCATGTAAAGGATTAGAAACAATTAAGGATGAAACAAAAACTTTTAATACGTGCTCTAAATTTATAGATAACTCATTTGATGTAATAGAAAGCAATGTATATGGTGAAGATAAGAACAAAATAATAACATTGTTAAAATCCTACTCAGATTCTTTTATACAGGGAACGCCTCAGACTCGCGTCAATTCTGGTGAAATGATAATTCGATTGATCGATGAGACTAAAACAGTACAGAGTAGACCATATACATAGATTGAGTCCTAGCCAGCGAGATGTGGTTCGAAACAAAATTTAAGAATTATTAGATTGCAAAGTTATCAGACCAAGTAGCTCCCCCTTTGCGAGCCCTGTTTTATTGGTGAAGAAGAAGAATGGATCAGCTAGGCTTTGTGTGGATTATAGAGAACTAAATTCAAATACAATTTCTGACGAGTTTCCGTTGCCTTTAATATCTGATCAGATAGCCAGGTTGCGCGGTGCAAAGTTCTTTACCTGCTTGGACATGGCAAGTGGATATTATCAAGTTCCTATGCATCCGAACTCTGTCGAGTATACGGCATTCGTTACCCCTGATGGACAGTATGAGTTTCTGTCGATGCCATTTGGACTCAAGAATGCACCGTCAGTTTTTCAAAGAGCAGTCATAAAGGCATTGGGTGAGCTCGCTTATTCGTACGTCATTATGTATATGGATTTCATAATGATAGTAGCTCCAACCAAGGAATCGGCACTTGAGAGATTAAAGATTGTTTTGGATATTTTATCAACGGCAGGATTTTCATTTAAGGTTGAAAAATGTTTTTTTTTTATTTATTTATTAGAAAAAATATAGCAAGTGACTGCTATTGTAGGGCCGTATCCTTACCTCAGCCGAAGTAAGGAGTGTTTTTTAACGATGTGTTCCGACTCGCATCATATGGGCCGAGGCAAGGATAGGTGTCTTAAAACATTATGTGTATTTAAATCTAACGACAATTCAACATGTAACAAAAAGTATAACTCATTATAAAAAGAACATAAAACACGAAAAGGGTCATGCAACTCGAAGTTTGTTTTACAAAAATCGAGAGCGATAGGACGAAAGTGACGAGAAGGTCTAACAGGGACTGAGAAATGCAATTGACTTAGAAGATAGGACGAACAAACATGACCATTAATTAATTTAAATAGAAAAATCACTCCGTGGCAGGTCCGACGATCCTTCAGAGTGGGAAGACTGAGAAGGCGCAGCCTGTCGATGTAAGACGGGAGGCGGCGATGTGGGTCCCAATGAAATCCCCGAAGAGCGAACAAAAGGAATTGTTTCTGAACCGATTCAATAAGGACTTGATACTTCGCATATTGAGGTGACCTAACACACGAACAGTATTCCAGAATAGGACGAACAAGAGAGACATAAAGAGTTTTGTGGTGTAAGGATCGTCAAACTCCTTAGACCAACGCTTGACAAAGGCAAAAACACCCTTAGCTTTCCCAACAATTATGCCAATGTGGTCTGAAAAATTCAAATTATGGGTAAAAAGAACTCCAAGATCAGTAACCGAATGTATGCGCTCAAGATCACTCATCCCTAAAGAATAACCTGCAGAGAAACAGTTTTTACGAAAAAATGACATACATTTACATTTAGAGTTGTTAAGAAACAGCAAATTGTTAATGCACCAGGACTGCACGTTGTTTAGGTCAGATTGTAACAGCATATAAGAGTCAGGGTTTGTCCGTGGCAAGCATAGTTTGACGTCATCAGCGTACATCATAACTTGGGAATGAAGAACGGCATTGGGCAAGTCGTTAATAAAAATGCCAAACAGAAGTGGCCCAAGATGACTCCCTTGCGGAACACCCGAAGTTACGCGGACGCAGTCTGAAAAAGAACCCTTGAAGGCTACTCTTTGAGTTCGGTTGGATAGGTAGGTGGCGATCCAATTAGTCAACAAGACAGGGAAACCCAAAAGCGTAAGTTTTTTCAGCAGCAGCTGGTGATTCACACAGTCAAAGGCTTTACTGAAGCCTTTGGTTCCTAATAACAGTACTAAACTCCAGAAGGTTTGTGGAAGTTGACCTGTGTTTCATGAAGCCATGCTGGTAGGGGGACATTATAGAGCGACATTGGTGCTGAAGTTGAGCAGTAATTAGAGATTCGAAAAGCTTAGGAATCGCACTAAGTTTTGCAATCCCTCTATAGTTTTCAATATTGGACTTGCTACCCTTTTTGTGAAGGGGAATTATAAAAGATTCCTTCCAACTATCGGGAAAAAATGAAAGCTGAAGGGATATCTTAAATAATTTAGACAAAGGACTACATAATGCACTGGCACAATATCTCAAAACACAGCTAGGAACAAGGTCAGGACCAGAAGAGAAGGATAGCTTAAGTGATTTGAGTTGCTGAAAAACGTCATTTTCGCTGATTGTGGGCAAAAAAATACTGTCAGAGTGCGGAAGGGAGTATGGATATAGTGTGGTCGAGTCAGAACTAATAGTTGTATAAGTAGTTTGGAAAAATTTAGCGAATAAGTTCTGTAACGGCCTGCCGCGGCAGTTTAAAATAACCGCCAATAAATATCGATAATGGTATAGAATCTGGTAATGGTGTTGCCAGCTAATATTGTTACCGGTATCTGGTAATATGACCTATATAGATATATAGATATCGATAGAGTTATCGATAGCCAGTGTTGTAAATCGTGGCTCCTGTCACTGTTTACGTGCCACGAAGTTCCGCCGGCCATTTGCCGATCTCGGCCTATTCTTTTCTTGGCGAGCTGAAATACAGACGTGTGAATCTCCGAAAGCCAAAGCTGAAGGAGTCAACAACGCCTCGTGGTCTGGTGTGGAGTCACCGGTTGCTTTGCCTGTGCGTGCAGCAGGGTAGTGGAAGGAAGCGATAGCAGTTAACTCGGTGAGAGTCTCTCGGTTGCTAGTCAAATGGCAAAGTGACAAAATTTGCTTGGCCAATTGGAATTAATGGAATTTATTCTCAGGTTTTGGGGGAGGCTTCTCTGCCATCAACGTCGCCCGAGGGCGTCTGCTAAGTCAGCGGTGCTGTCGGATCGAGCGCGTGAGAATTATATTCAAAGCCAAAAGTAATAAATTACTTGGCTAGTTTCAGAAGTGAGGTTAATGTTGAATCTGTTTGCAGGTTGTTAAAGGGAGGCATTTCTGCCAATATTCTCGACATTGTGCCACTGGAGCGTGGTTGTGGCCGCGCAAGGCAGTGAATTTATTGTGTTTTGAGGAGAAATCTGGTCGAGACGCTCTGCATCGGGCGCTCGGCGAGAGAGTCCCTGAGGGGTGCTCCTGCGGACGCCACCCCTGCAGGAAGACCAGAAGACTTTTACGGAGTTCCAAGAGGAGCACCATAGGATATTAACGCGCGTCTAGAAGGCTCGGCATGAGCAATTAAATTCGTGTCCAGGAGGATCATCATGGAATACTAAATTTGTGACCAGTTTGTTCTTGACTCCGAGTCGTCTCCTCGCGAGATCCCCAACGCACCGTTAGGAGTTTCTAGTGCGGATGTGCCTCGGTGAACTGTAGCAGGGATTGTGTAAAGAGGAACCGCAGTTCCAGGGCCGTTTTAACCTCGTGAGGCTTTCTGCGCCAGCCATTAGTGAGACCCAATGCCTTCGCCATAGAGCCGCGTGTGCGCCTATGCCAAGCGACCAGGAGATTCCTGTTAACCGCCTTTCCGTCCGCTAGCCTCTTGTAGGTCAAGAAATTCATTCAGCCGTTGGATGTTTCATCCAGAAAAGACAGTTTCCTCAAACCGTATACCTCCGATAATTCGATAATGTAAATACCCATGCGTCTTTGAGACAAGCTGAGAAGGCTTTCCTTGTCGGTCAGCAGCGCTGTGCCTAATTAGTGAGACTTGATAAATTGGTCGCCAGGACACCAACGAATGGACCTGCAGCCAGTCCTTATTTGAATGCATATGTATATATATCTCCTAAAATTGATTAAGTTTATATTTTAGTTAATATCTTTTAAGTTATCCTTTCAAAGGAAAAATCTTTAATTGCGTAGGTCAAGGCAAGAGCTTCAACCACATGGCTAATAAGAGAGTTGTTAGGGAAATTATTTTTTTGGGTGCATTCCCGTGCTGAGCAAAAGGCTCGCGTGATCTCTCATTTCTTTCAGATTATACCACCGGAAGATCGATCTTCGTCGTTGGATAAGAAACAGTGAGTTTTAAAACCAAAGTAAGAATTAGCCGACGTCTCTTAAAGATGACTTGCCTCGACTAACGTAACGTACTCTAATGAAAATTGAAATAATTGTTGTTTAACGTAGTGAATTAAAAGAATTTAAATTTTGAATACGACAAAAGTCGACCACTTTAATATAATGAATTTTAGTAAACTATAATGTGGCGAGTGCCTTTAATAATAAGAAGCTAACCTTGAAGAAAACTATAGCCCGATTGTCTAAATTCTAGTTCTTTAATTCTATTAATTGCCGGAGGACAATGTTCCATTCCTTCCTTATTCTAAGTATTATTGGTGAGCTTGTCGCCACGGTAGTTATACAATCCGAATAAATCATGGATGTTTAAATTTGAAGTAAACTGAACTCGGCTGATGTATTCGTGTGCGTAGAGATTTTCAAAAGGGGTCACCAGAGCCTAGCTCTAAGGGCGTGATCACAGGATGGGAGGGCACAACGCGACCCGGATAACAGCCGTGGGTTCGCATTCCTGAATTTCTCGCCACCTTTCCTATTTCTTAAACTGTTTTCGCGAATCGTCTGTTCTCTTCTTCCGGTTTAGTATTGCTCATTCTATTGTCGCAGCACGCTCAATTTTCGAACTATTTAATAATAAAGGGTAGCAGTGCTTGAATCGGTGCAGGCAAGAACAACACCCCCCCAAGCCGACGAGCAAGGCCGGATCCTATAGCGTGCCCCCGCAAGTATCGATTCTAGGAGTCTTAGCACAGCACCCGTCGTTACACGTTACAGTAATAATTATTTATTAATTAAATAGTAAGTGGCGCCCAAACTAGTGTGGCCTTTCGAGTACAGTAGACACTCGATAAGACTCATCGATAGACAGATTCGAAAATCTTTTCTATACCTTTCTTAAAATTTAAACTTTTTCTCAAAAAAATCTCCAAACGGTTGGAAACCAAGAAGGCATAACTTCAGCTTGCTTCTTGGGCCCCGTTTATCAGGGCCGCGAGGGAAAAGAATCTCAGTCGGAGGAAATACAGAAAGCACCAATCCCAGGAAGGTTTTCTGGCCTTTTTCTGAACTAGCACCTTGTTGCCTTAACTTCACTGTCGAAATTAAAATATTCTCTAGTAACTCAAGCGTTGGAACATAGAGATGCAAGTCAACCCAAAAGACTGCGCTATCCACGACTGACCAACAAAAGGTTTTAATTTCTTTTCATCTCAGAGGGGTAAATTTTGTTTTCCTCAAGAAGAATTGGAACACTAGAGGGTTAGTTTTCGAACAGCCCGTAGTCCGTTCAAAAATGTTGGAAGGAAATCTTGCTCTCTCCCTAATTAGATTTTTCAAATCCTGAAATGGAAAATTAGGAAGTCTACTTTTGCATTCTATAATCTTTATTTGTTTTAAGAGAAATTCAGTAATAATAAAGCCTACGCCGCGGAAACATCAAGCATAGAGTTCAGTTTAAACACCTATTACGTAAAGCAAGTTAGAAAGTTGTTACGAATTCAGTTCGTGTATTATTTTATTCAGATATATATCGTATATGTTAATTCTCTTTAAATCGGCAAGATGGGGTTAGACCGATCTCCAGACAGAGCTTCGGTGGAAGTCCCGAAGAGTGTTTGTGCAATATGCAAACTTGAAATCGAGGAAATAGAAGAGAAATTCGAAACTGTGTGCAAACACGTGTTTCACAGAAGGTGCATCGAGGCACATTTTAGGAAGAGCGATTGCTGCCCAGTATGTCAAGCCAGTTGCAGACCAGGAGCAGAGTCAAAAGGTGCACAAACTCGGTCGAAATCTAAAAGTCGTCCGACTGATAGTAGTATCTCTACAGACGACATTCCTAGTTACTCAGGGAATTCCCGGAGCGCCAACAGCGATCCGACCGCCGCAGTTACAGCGATGACACTCGTCGCGATGGAGCGAAGGATGCTCGCTGCTTTGTCAAAGAAAATGTCCGAATCTATACAATCAGCAGTGGCTGAATGCGTTCAAAGAACGATGTCAACTCTGTCCAACGTCGATAACAATGAGGAAGAAAGGTTTACTTCTCCACCGTTAGGGGAAGAAAGGGGCGAAACGCGTAGGGTTGGCGAACAGTTTTCAAGTGCACACCCGAATAGGCCAAATGTAGCTTCACCGTTTTCACAAAGAAGTTCAGCGATAGACAATGGAGTGAGACCAGACAAGGTCGTACACATCCTGAACGGGTGGAAGATCAAGTACAACGGATCTGGGATGTCAATAGACGATTTCATTTATAGAGTTGAATCTTTGACTCATCAAACACTAGAAGGGAATTTTGCTCTTTTATGCAGGAATGCTAGTGTATTATTCGAAGGTAAAGCCAATGTATACTACTGGCGATATCACAAGTCAGTAACTGAGGTTCGATGGGACAGCTTGTGCTCAGCCCTTCGGTTACAATTTCGCGAAAAGCGGGATGATGTGGACATTGAGGAGCAAATCCGAAACAGGAAGCAAAAGCCCAATGAATCCTTTGATAGCTTCTATGACAGCGTGAACGTTTTATTGGATCAATTAGAAATACCGTTTCCCACACGAAAGATTGTTAGGATTCTCAAGACCAATCTGCGTCCCGAGATACGTCACGAGATATTGAATGTCGAGGTTTCAACTGTTCAAGATTTGAGGGAAGTTTGTCGCAGACGCGAAGCCTTTCTTGAAGACGTGAAACAGTCGCATGGTTATGTGAAAGGATCTCCGTTCAGACGAGAGGTTTCGGAATTATTCGATGAGTCCAGCTCGCAAAACGGCTCAGAGCTGGAAGTTGAGCTAGAGATCGACGCACTTTCCTTGGTGTGTTGGAACTGTCGAAAGGACGGGCATCGATATCAAGATTGCCTTTCCGAGAAACGAGTTTTCTGTTATGGCTGTGGAGCTTCAAATACTTACAAGCCAAACTGTAAGAACTGTCAAAAAAACTCGAAATTCGGCATTCCGAAGTCGCCATACAAACTGAAGACTCCGAATGCCGCGCGTCACCAGTCTACAATGACAGACTAAGAGGGGAAGAGTCATCATCCACCTCTAATTTATTCCCGGACGTACAAGACAATAGTGAAATTTCGCTATTACATAGAAAGGGTAAAGAGTTCTTAAGGAGATCCTATCCTGAAAAGGGATATGGGCCCGAACCAGTAATAGAAAGGAGAAAGCCTAGAAGTTCAAAAAGAATTAAGTCGTTTTGGCAAAAGTTAAGAATTGCAGATTAGGGCTTCAACGCATATGTTCGGTTCCTGTAGAAAGTAAGGATCCGCGACTTTTTCTGCCTGTTAGATTATTGGACCGAGTAGAGTACGGTTTATTGGACTCCGGAGCTTCAATGAGTTGCTTGGGAGGAAAATTAGCCAATGAGTTCCTGAAGGGAGACACTACCTATCGGCAGCTGGATGTTAGAGTCACCACCGCCGATGGAACGCCTCAACGGTTAGTAGGCACGGCAAGGGTGGAGGTAGAATACGATACAGTCAAGAAAGTATTAGAAGTGTACATTGTGCCTTCGTTAACGCAAGATCTAATCTTAGGCATTGATTTTTGGAGGTTGTATGATTTGTTGCCTAGCAGATTGCGAGTAGCAGAGCTAGAGCTCCAAAGATTGAGTCAAGAGGGTAACGACATTGATGTGGACCAACATGACTTGTCCGTTGAGGAGAAAGCGAAATTGACGAACGTAGTCAATTGTTTCCCTTCGTTCAAGGAAGAAGGACTGGGGAAAACTAACCTGATTTCGCATTCAATCGAAGTAGGACGGGTCAAACCAATCAAACAGCGTCATTTTCCGGTTTCTCCCGCTGTGGAGAAAGTAATGTATACAGAGATAGATAGAATGTTACAGTTAGGAGTCATTGAAGAATCAGAGAGCGCATGGTCATCTCCTATAGTTCTCGTGACTAAGCCTGGGAAGGTAAGGATCTGTCTAGATTGTCGGAAAGTCAATAGCTTTACCGAAAAGGACGCTTACCCTCTGCCCCAGATTAGCGGCATATTAAGCCGACTGCCAAAGGCAGAATATATAACAAGCATCGATCTAAAAGACGCTTATTGGCAGGTGCCATTGGACGTTCAATCTCGCGATAAAACGGCGTTTACAGTGCCTGGAAGGCCGCTTTATCAATTCACAGTTATGCCTTTTGGTCTGTGTAATGCTACGAGTACCATGTCACGGTTAATGGACAAAGTAGTCCCTGCTCACCTTAGGAACGAAGTATTCATATACCTAGACGATCTCTTAGTGGTCTCAGCTAACTTCCTCAGGCACTTGGAAGTGCTGAGAGAAATCGCCGTTCACCTCAAACGTGCGGGATTGACTATAAACGTTGGAAAGAGTCACTTCTGCATGAAACGAGTGAAATATTTAGGCCATATCATCGGTGATGGTGGAATCAGAACTGATCCCGATAAAGTGAAAGCCATTACAGACTTTCCAGTACCCAGGACTCTTCGTGCTTTACGTAGTTTCATGGGATTGTGCGGGTGGTATCGAAAATTCGTACCAAATTTCGCTTCACTAGCTGCTCCGTTGACGGACCTCATGACCACAAAACGGAAGTTCTCTTTATCTCCAGAGGCGTTGAAGGCCTTCGAGTCGTTAAAACGTTGTCTCTGTGAATCTCCCGTCCTGTGTAGTCCAGACTTCACAAAGCCGTTCGCTATCCATTGTGATGCGAGCAAGACAGGAGTGGGAGCTGTCCTGGTGCAAGTGTCAGCGGAAGGTGATGAGCGGCCGATAGTGTTCATTTCGAAGAAATTGAATCGCGCCCAGCGCAATTACACGGTAACCGAACAAGAGTGTTTGGCAGCGGTGGTTGCGGTAAAGAACTTTAGAGCCTATGTGGAGGGTCACGAGTTCACAATTGTTACAGATCACGCCTCTTTGCGTTGGCTCATGTCGAATCAAGATCTTAATTCTCGTTTAGCGAGATGGTCGATAGCATTAGGGAAGCACAAGTTCGAAATTAAACATCGTCAAGGTCGCCTTAATGTCGTGCCAGACTCGTTATCTCGTGTGAATGAAGATGAAGTGGCAGCGGTGGATTTACAACGAGAATTGCTGTTAGATTTGAGTTCGGAGCATTTTAAGTCTGGTTCGTACAAAGATCTAGCGGAGAATATCTCTGCAAATGTGGAAAATTTTCCTGATTTGAAAGTCGAAGACGGATACGTGTACCGAAAAGCCGAACACTTAACGGGAGAACAAGTGCATGACGAGTATGCTTGGAAATTATGGTTACCAACGGAGTTGATTCCGGAAGCACTTTTCCAGGCTCACAACAGCCCTTTGGCATGTCATGGAGGAATCCATAAAACGGTGGAGCGGTTAAGAAGGTATTATTTTTGGCCTCGGTTAGTGTCAGACGTAAAAGCTCATGTCAATGCATGTGAGACCTGCAAAACGACGAAGCCACCGAATCATGTTTTACGACCACCTTTGGGAAAGGCTCCGGAAACCTTGAGGTTTTTCCAACGCCTTTACATCGACTTTTTGGGTCCTTACCCACGTTCTAAGGGTGGAAATGTAGGCATTTTCATTGTCCTTGATCATTGCTCAAAATTCGTATTTCTAAAACCTGTTAAGAGGATAAATGCGAGTGTAGTGGTTAGATATCTCGAAGAAGAGCTTTTCATGACGTATGGAGTTCCCGAAACTATTGTTTCTGACAATGGATCGCAGTTCCGGTCAGAGACGTTCCGCAAGTTGATGGAGACTTACAGAATTTCACACACGTTGACGGCTGTGCATTCTCCGCAAGCCAATGCGTCGGAACGTGTGAATCGTTCCGTAATAGCTGGGATTCGAGCGTATTTACGCCCTGATCAGAAAGACTGGGACGAGCACCTCAGTAAAATATGTTGTGCGTTGCGAGCTTCTCATCATTCTAGTATAGGAACCAGCCCATACTACATGGCCTTTGGGCAACATATGGTAACGTCTGGGTCTACATATTCGTTATTGAGAAAGTTAAACTTGTTAGACGATCGATCCTTGTTGTATGACAGGCAAGATTCTTTTGACATAGTGCGGGAGAAGGCTACCAGAGAGATGCAAAGGACTCACGACGTTAACGAAAAGCGATATAACTTACGCTCTCGAGAAGTTACCTTCGCGGAAGGACAGGAAGTGTTTCGCCGTAATTTCAAGCAAAGCTGCTTCCAATCTGGCTATAACGCTAAGTTAGGACCAATGTTTGTGAAAGCTCGAGTGAGAAAGAAGGTTGGTAGTTCTTACTATGAATTAGAAGACATGCAAGGCCGTCTCTTAGGGAACTTTCACGCCAAGGACATTCGTCAGTAATGCCGCTTCAGGGTCATCAGTCTAGGGTACTTGCATGAAATACCCTAGTCTGATTTTCGTGGGGGGCTTTGTAACGGCCTGCCGCGGCAGTTTAAAATAACCGCCAATAAATATCGATAATGGTATAGAATCTGGTAATGGTGTTGCCAGCTAATATTGTTACCGGTATCTGGTAATATGACCTATATAGATATATAGATATCGATAGAGTTATCGATAGCCAGTGTTGTAAATCGTGGCTCCTGTCACTGTTTACGTGCCACGAAGTTCCGCCGGCCATTTGCCGATCTCGGCCTATTCTTTTCTTGGCGAGCTGAAATACAGACGTGTGAATCTCCGAAAGCCAAAGCTGAAGGAGTCAACAACGCCTCGTGGTCTGGTGTGGAGTCACCGGTTGCTTTGCCTGTGCGTGCAGCAGGGTAGTGGAAGGAAGCGATAGCAGTTAACTCGGTGAGAGTCTCTCGGTTGCTAGTCAAATGGCAAAGTGACAAAATTTGCTTGGCCAATTGGAATTAATGGAATTTATTCTCAGGTTTTGGGGGAGGCTTCTCTGCCATCAACGTCGCCCGAGGGCGTCTGCTAAGTCAGCGGTGCTGTCGGATCGAGCGCGTGAGAATTATATTCAAAGCCAAAAGTAATAAATTACTTGGCTAGTTTCAGAAGTGAGGTTAATGTTGAATCTGTTTGCAGGTTGTTAAAGGGAGGCATTTCTGCCAATATTCTCGACATTGTGCCACTGGAGCGTGGTTGTGGCCGCGCAAGGCAGTGAATTTATTGTGTTTTGAGGAGAAATCTGGTCGAGACGCTCTGCATCGGGCGCTCGGCGAGAGAGTCCCTGAGGGGTGCTCCTGCGGACGCCACCCCTGCAGGAAGACCAGAAGACTTTTACGGAGTTCCAAGAGGAGCACCATAGGATATTAACGCGCGTCTAGAAGGCTCGGCATGAGCAATTAAATTCGTGTCCAGGAGGATCATCATGGAATACTAAATTTGTGACCAGTTTGTTCTTGACTCCGAGTCGTCTCCTCGCGAGATCCCCAACGCACCGTTAGGAGTTTCTAGTGCGGATGTGCCTCGGTGAACTGTAGCAGGGATTGTGTAAAGAGGAACCGCAGTTCCAGGGCCGTTTTAACCTCGTGAGGCTTTCTGCGCCAGCCATTAGTGAGACCCAATGCCTTCGCCATAGAGCCGCGTGTGCGCCTATGCCAAGCGACCAGGAGATTCCTGTTAACCGCCTTTCCGTCCGCTAGCCTCTTGTAGGTCAAGAAATTCATTCAGCCGTTGGATGTTTCATCCAGAAAAGACAGTTTCCTCAAACCGTATACCTCCGATAATTCGATAATGTAAATACCCATGCGTCTTTGAGACAAGCTGAGAAGGCTTTCCTTGTCGGTCAGCAGCGCTGTGCCTAATTAGTGAGACTTGATAAATTGGTCGCCAGGACACCAACGAATGGACCTGCAGCCAGTCCTTATTTGAATGCATATGTATATATATCTCCTAAAATTGATTAAGTTTATATTTTAGTTAATATCTTTTAAGTTATCCTTTCAAAGGAAAAATCTTTAATTGCGTAGGTCAAGGCAAGAGCTTCAACCACATGGCTAATAAGAGAGTTGTTAGGGAAATTATTTTTTTGGGTGCATTCCCGTGCTGAGCAAAAGGCTCGCGTGATCTCTCATTTCTTTCAGATTATACCACCGGAAGATCGATCTTCGTCGTTGGATAAGAAATTGAACAGTGAGTTTTAAAACCAAAGTAAGAATTAGCCGACGTCTCTTAAAGATGACTTGCCTCGACTAACGTAACGTACTCTAATGAAAATTGAAATAATTGTTGTTTAACGTAGTGAATTAAAAGAATTTAAATTTTGAATACGACAAAAGTCGACCACTTTAATATAATGAATTTTAGTAAACTATAATGTGGCGAGTGCCTTTAATAATAAGAAGCTAACCTTGAAGAAAACTATAGCCCGATTGTCTAAATTCTAGTTCTTTAATTCTATTAATTGCCGGAGGACAATGTTCCATTCCTTCCTTATTCTAAGTATTATTGGTGAGCTTGTCGCCACGGTAGTTATACAATCCGAATAAATCATGGATGTTTAAATTTGAAGTAAACTGAACTCGGCTGATGTATTCGTGTGCGTAGAGATTTTCAAAAGGGGTCACCAGAGCCTAGCTCTAAGGGCGTGATCACAGGATGGGAGGGCACAACGCGACCCGGATAACAGCCGTGGGTTCGCATTCCTGAATTTCTCGCCACCTTTCCTATTTCTTAAACTGTTTTCGCGAATCGTCTGTTCTCTTCTTCCGGTTTAGTATTGCTCATTCTATTGTCGCAGCACGCTCAATTTTCGAACTATTTAATAATAAAGGGTAGCAGTGCTTGAATCGGTGCAGGCAAGAACAACACCCCCCCAAGCCGACGAGCAAGGCCGGATCCTATAGCGTGCCCCCGCAAGTATCGATTCTAGGAGTCTTAGCACAGCACCCGTCGTTACACGTTACAGTTCGCAATGTCATGCTCGTTCGAGGCGGACTCATTATGGAGGTGAAGACAGGATGGGAAAATGTGCGACTTTCGTTTTGAATTAACAAAAGCGTAGAACTGCTTGGGATTAGCCTGAAACTCAGTTCTACATCGATTCAGGTGGTTCATGTAACATTCAGAGTTGTGAGTCAGAAAGTCAGAGCGGGCTATTAAATATCTAGCACGATCGACTTGCAGCCCGGTTCGTCTGAATTTTTTAAAAAGTCTGGACTTCACGTTTTTTAAATAGGAAAGTCGACGAGAAAACCAGGGAGGCTTATGGGAAATGTCAGGAGAGGGAAACGATGGAACAAACATGTCAAAACCGGAGTAAAGTGTGTCATAAAAGCGCTTAACCATATGCAAGGGATCGTCAGTGGAGTCAAGAAAAGTCCAGTCGATTGATGATAAATAAGAGATCATGTCAGTGAAATTAGCTTTACGAAAGCAGCGAAAAGAGGCTGGCTCAGCTAAAGGACACGGCAGTAGTGGAGTCGAGGCTTCTAGAATTAACTCCAATGTGGGATGATAAGCATCTTCAGGGCTGGAGAGAGGATCGATTCTAGAGACGTAAGCATTGGCAAACTCCGACGAAAAAATTAAGTCTAGGACTTTGTCTCCACAGTTCTTAATAAAATTTAATTGTCCCAATGAAAGGTCGATAAGGCCATGAATAAGATCGTGAGGTGCAGTGGGAACTAGAAAATTCGAGTCAGGAGAGGGCACCCAAGATATGAAAGGCAGGTTGAAATCACCCATAACAATGAGGTGATCATTAATGCCGATGGACGAGTGTATATTTTGGATTAGCATTAAATGCTGCAAATATATATCACTGTCAGACCGGGGTGGGATGTACGAGCATGTGACATAAACAAAATAATCGTGAACACGGATGCGAACTGCAACAAACTCTAAATTACAATTTATGTCAGTTATCGGAAGCAAGTTTGAAATAAGATTAGACTTAACAGCGATAAGAACACCACCACCGATACGCATAAGACGATCACGTCTTGAACGACATAGTTTCCTGCAAATAATTCACTATCAGAGACAGAGGAGTTGAGCCACGTTTCAGTAAAGGCAATAACATTGGCATCAAAGGAGACACTGTTGACGTGTAGTTTACTAAGTTTGCCTAGTAAGCTGCGAACATTCTGGTAGTGTAGGATAAAGGAGTCTTTTAGTTTTTTGGAGTTCTAGCCAAGGGAGTCCGTGGCAAGCGAGCCCGAGGGTCACTCTTGTTAACAAATTCATGAACAATTGCGTGTTCAGGCCATACGGAAGTATCAAGAACTCTAGGAAATAGTACATCAGAAATTCCAATTTTAAAAAAAGATATATCACGTCTTTGCTTAAAACTGAATTTAGTGACAGTAAATTCGGTAACAGAAACATTCAACTTGTTGCTCAAATGGGTCCTTACATCGACCTCAGAGGCCCCTGGATTGAGGCAGGAAACAAAGATTAGCTTCTTAGGAGCAACGCCAGCTAAAGAGGCTGGTCTTCGTTGGGCAACTCCAGAAATTGTAGAAACTTGGGGTGCTCGGCTGGTGATTGGTAGCGCTAAAGTTGAGACCGCCGGAGGCACTCCAGGATGGGCATCCAAGTCCAACGACGCGCAGTCAGCGGCAGCCGACGTGGATGGTTGATCGGCGTTGACGGGATGTAGATCCAAAGGCACGTCGAAGTTGGCTGGTTGCAGACCCAAAACCATGTCGTCACTATTCCCGCCAGATATGGGGAAAGAACAGCCACTTCACCTGGGCCGTTGACCACGGCCGCGGTGTTATCAGCGGGCTTAGATCGAGGGCTAAACCGCATAAGGGGGCTCGCAGGGTCTGGAACAAATAGGAAGCTGTTAGTAAGGTTGCTCATTTGTTGATTTGCGGAGTCACTTAGCAGCTTAAGTGATTTAAAGTGCTGCTCCGCCTTCTGGAAACTGCTGGATAAGTCCCTGAAACCGGCAGCCAAGGACTGAAACTCGAGGTGAGTTTGCCTCATAAAAGCTCTCATGTCCGATTTGATATGCAGGCAGCTCGGGCAGGTCCAATCCAATCCAGAATTGCTCCGTATGCGATCAGCAATACGCGGGCCAATTTGTCCAAGATCGGCGCATGCAGGGTGGGCGATATTGTCGCAGAGCCAACAATAAACAGTGGCCTGCCGCGCGGTAATTGCACCGCCGCTCGGACACGGATTGATGCAACAGGTTGCCATTATTTTAAAATAATTTGCACAGGAGCAGTCAAAAAAATAAAATTTAACAAATATCGCGGCGAAGGAACCGATCAAAACAAAAAGACCGAAAAGCGCGAGAATAAAAGCATTTTCTGAGCGCAGAGAAGTAATAAGTTTGTGTGATTGATTTCGCGTATGCAAAACACTTGCACAACTACAAACACTAGGCGATGCAGCGATAAGCGGTAAACACAGAGCGCAAGAACAGAAAGGCAGAGCAATCTGATGAAATGTAAAACCAAATTAGTTTTACGTAAATAAAGTCACTGTCTTTGTTTAAACTGAACCAGCTGTTTATGGATAATAAATATCACAGAAACGCTGACAACTTGCCAAAAATTTGGGCTGAGTTGAATAAATGTTCACTATGAAAACTTTGAAAAAGGAAGAGCGGTAGAAAAACACGTCCGACACAAAGCTCGTATTCGTATAAACTTTCTTTCTAAGGACTTCTGTCCAATATTTAGGATTCGAAGTACGAGCAGGGGAGATTAGTCCAAAACTCGCAAAGTAGAATCTTTGAATTCCTTGCCACCTCCTAGGTCAGTAACAACATTGAGACAGTTCATTGGGTTGGCATCGCACTTCCGACAGTCCGTTGCAGGATTTTCGCAGCTTATGAAGCCTTTATATTTTCTCACCTTAGAGAAAAATAAGTTTGATTGGAATATAGAACACGAGAAAATTCTCATTCTTACTAATAAACCAGTTCTGATTATCTTTGACCCACAGTATCCGATAGAGTTGCACACCGATGCCAGTGCAATTGGATATGGTGCTATACTCTTACACAGAATTGAAAATAAACCGTATGTTGTGGAATACTATAGTAAGACAATCTAAATATACCTCATATGAGTTAGAAACTCTTGCTGTGGTTAATACTGTTAAGCATTTTCGGCACTACGTACACGGCAGAAAGTTTGTAATATTCACTGACTGTAATTCGTTAAAACCATCACGAAAAAAGATTGAGTTATTGCCTAGAGTCTATCGCTGGTGGGCTTATTTACAGACATTCGATTTTGATATACAGTATAGAGAAGGCAAGCGTATGGCCCGTGCTGATTTCTTTTCCAGTAATCCACTTCCTCCGAAAAATTCCCCTGAATATGCAAAGGTTGTTGAAAAGTGAGTTGAATTAACTGAAGTATTTGCGGATTGGATTCGTGCAGAGCAACAGAAAGATCAAGATATTGTAGAAATCATTACTAAGTTAAACAATGATGAATTATCATTCGATAATTCTATGTCTAAGACATATGATTTGAGAGCTGGAGTTTTGTATAGAGTCATACAAAGAAATGGCAAGACCCTTTGTTTGCCAGTTGTGCCTCGTGGATTTAGATGGTTGATTATTAACCAAGTACATGAATTATAATGCATCTGGGCTGGGAAAAAACACTAGACAAGGTATACGATTACTATTGGTTTGAGGCCATGGCCAAATACGTTCGAAGATTTGTTGAAAAATGCATAACATGCCGAGTTTCCAAATCATCCTCTGGGAAAGTACAAATGGAATTACATCCTATTCCCAAAGTAAACATCCCATGGCATACTATTCAGTATCAGGAAAGCTTAGTGGTAAAAGCGATCGTAAATAATATGTAATTGTACAGATAGATGCATTTACCAAGTATGTTTATCTTTGTCACACTTTTACATTAAGTGCAGAAACTTGTGTAATGGCGTTGAAATCATCAATTTCCTTGTCCCTATTCGTATTGTGGCTGATCAGGGAAGAAGTTTCACAGGTGCCAAGTTTGTTGAATTTTGCTCTTCCCAAAACATAAAATAAACATCTGATAGCAACAGGAGCAAGCCGAGGTAATGGCCAGGTTGAGAGGGTTATGAGTACCTTAAAAAATTTATTGACAGCTGTTGAAACAAGTTCTAGATCTTGGCAAGAGGCATTGGGTGACGTGCAGTTAGCTATTAATTGTACTGCTAATAAGATAACCAAAGCGTGCCCGTTAGAATTATTAATGGGAAAGGTTGCTCGTTTTTTAGGTCTTGTTCCAATTCATGATCCAGAAACAGAAATAGATCTGACCAAGATAAGAACCCAAGCTTTAGAAAATATAGAAAGATCGGCAAAGTATGAGAAGGAAAGATTTGATAAAGGCAGAGCTAAGATAGTAAAATTTAGTGTTGGAGATTTTGTGTTGCTTAATAATAGTGAGAGAAACCAGACTAAATTAGATGCTAAATATAGAGGTCCATTTGATATTACAGAAGTATTGGATAATGACAGATATACCTTAAAGAGTATGAAAAGTAATAGACGTTATAAGTATGCGCATGAAAGATTGAGAAGTTTGCCAAATGGGCAGGTGCCAAGCGAGCTGGAGATCGATGTTAGCCCGTCAGAGGAAGCCGTTGAAAGAGACGGTATGGAAGCTGTTGAAAGAGACAGTAGTGACGCCGTTGAAAGAGACGGTATGGAAGTTGATGAAAGAGATAGTGAATGGAGATGTTGAAATAGACAGTAGATTGGCGGAAGGTGTATGGAAGTACACAGTTGTCGATGGCTACGTGGTGGTACCTGACCCTAGAGTGGTGTTGTAATAATGTTATTGTTTGGAAAGAAAATAAAAAAAAGAGAATGATTAAAAGTTAAGATAAAAGAGAAATTAAGTAAGAAATGAAACGAATGAATTGAATTGAATTCAAATTAGTTGAACTATGCTGAAACAAATTTAAAGAATTAATTAATTCTTTGAGATTTGAGTTGACTTATGAAAAGTTAAGGAATACTTTGATTTGAAATATGAAAAAATTAAAAAGATCTTTAATGAAGGGTTTAAATAGAATGATGTAGAACGAAATAGATAAGAACTTGAAGTATTAGAACAAATGATGAAGTATTAAGATGGTTAATGTATACTCAAGATTATGATAAAGGAAAACAACGTTGTTGATGATTAAGACTAAGACTAAGTTGATTGTCATATTAAGGTTGGAACTGAGGTCTAAGTGCAGTGTGTGAATTTCTGACTTATGACAGGACGTAGCTCATACACGAGGGCGTGTAATTTATCAGAATGGCCGTGTCGGAGAAGAAAATGTTATTTTGAAATGAGCGCCTTATCGATGGTTAACTTGCTTACGATACTAATCGATAGGACGGGTTGTATTTGGTTGTGAGATCTTGATATACAAAAAGATCGAGTGTGGCCCTGGTTTAGCGTGGTTGTGTTGCTAAGGAGAAAAATTAAGAAGAAGCACACAAGCAGCGGAAGAACAATTGGAAAACTATCAAGGGACTCGCTACACAATCATCGTACAACTACTAGCGCTCCGTCATATTCATTGCAGCGGATTTACTTGGGTTAAAGCTAAAACCAAGGGTCCCACACAAAAATTTAAACTGTATAATTTTTTTTTTAAGTCATCAGCAAATTGTATCACATATGTTTGACAATCATTTATTTGATGTACATACATAGTCATTTGGTGTATACATTAAAAAGTAATAATGACACACAGGAACCTAGTGGTATACATACCTACATGTACAATTTTCATTTAATCTCCTATTTTGAGTACCCTTTTGCCATGAAACTCAAAACCCAGTCCACGAATACTTTTGGAAAGTATTCACTTTCCATCATTATCTGACACAAAAATAACATTTTGATCCTTTTTAGTGGATTTATTTATTTATTTATTTATTTATTTCGCCAACGGTAAAACCTTAACTGGCTACTTAACTATATCTTAACTAACATTAGCATTGGATTTAGCCATAATTATGGCTGCCTGAGAATTGTATTTAATCTTTTTAAGTCTGATATTTCTCCGGCAGGCTATAGCTACACCTGCATAGCCGTCTTCTCTGTATTTTTCAAAATTTTCTATTTTTCAAAAATTAATGTCATGTGAGAAAACTTCTAATAATATTAGGTTAGGTTATGTCGGAAGGCCCTAAAGGGGGGCCACGCATAGGCCAATATGGCCCTTAGCTGTCCGAAAGTTTCTGAGTGGACCTAGAGAGTATTTACGCGGTTTTCAAAATTTTTAAGGATCGAAGTGTTTTTCGCGAAGGCAAGTAGTTCGCCTGGCTTCTTCCTGGAGGCATCTTCTAGCGATGCCAGAACCGGAGTGCCTAGGTATTCTATTCTTGCCCTTGTTAGGGCTGGACATTTACAAATGAGATGCTCCAAGGTTTCGGTTGTCTCGGATTCATCACATTTACGGCATTTGGCGTTTTCGGTGATGCCCAGCTTGACTGCATGTGTCGCAGCTAGGCTGTGACCTGTAAGCATTCCCACTAACAGTCTACAATCTTTCCTTGGAAGATGCAGCACGTAGTGACTGAGTTTTGCGTAGCGCTCTTTGCACATGATCTTTGATGTTTTGCAGGTTGTGGAATTTCTCCTCCACCTGCTGTTAGCTCGTGTGTCGGCCCGGCTCTCTAGCTCTCTTTGGAGCGTTCTAAGGGAGACAGGAACATTTACTATTCTTTCAATCGGCAGTCCTACGCCTTCCTTTGCAAGTTCATCGGCCGTCTCGTTGCCATCGATGCCCTGGTGGCTGGGAACCCAGTAGATCCGCACTGACGTAGTCGTGCTGAGGATATCTAGTGCCTCCCTGCTTGCCAGTACATTTTTGGAACTGACCGCCGACGATTGCATGGATCTTATTGATTGACTGTCTACGAACAAATTGACCGCTCCATATGGGCGGTCTATGCTCAGCGCAAGCTCTGCCGCTTTCCCTATGGCGAATACTTCCGCCTGGAAGATGCTGATTGGCTTGGTAGCTTATACGACAGCCTCATTTCAGGGTCTGTACAGTATATGCCCGCTCCAACTCCTCCTTCCATCTTGGAGCCGTCGGTGTATATGTTGAGGTGTTGAGCATGGTCCTGGCCTGTTTTCCAGTCGTCTGGTCCCATGAATGTAGTTGTTTTTACATCCGGGCACGTTCTGGTGACCATGTAGTCAGATATGCTGCTCATGTCTCGACCAATTGAACTATGCCCGAATCCCTGTAGGGACATATTTCCTGATGCGACTAGGCGTTGTGCCGCCTCTCCTGCAATCAGTTGCGCGTGGATGTCTAGGGGATCAACTCCTATTATAGTTTCGAGTGCTTTTGTGGGGGTTGATCTCAGCGCCCCTGTTATGCAGAGCAGTGCCTGCCGCTGAGTCCTCTCCATGAGCTTGTTATACGTCTTCTTTTCCATGGCCTGCCACCACACTAAGACTCCATACATCAGAGTTGGACGCACCACCGAGATGTAAATCCAGTGAATTAGAGCGGGTGAGATGTGCTGCTAAGCATCTTCTTGGATGCATATAGCGCTATGGTGGCCTTTTTTACCCTCTCTAATACATTGGGCTTCCATGCCAGCTTGCTGTCTAGTACAATTCCGAGGTACTTGACTTGTGTTTTCGGGGTTAGCCTGGTAGAGTTAATTTTCGGGGGGACCCATAGCGGAACCTTGTATCTCTTGGTGAAGAGAATGAGGTCCATCTTGTCCGCGTTGATACTGAGTCCTACCTTCTTCGCCCACTCACATATCTCCCTGAGTGTTGATTCCATAATCGAGCTGAGGGTCGATGGGCAGACTCCCGTGATAATTATGCTTATGTCGTCAGCATAAGCTGTTATCTTTGGGGCCTTCCTCTCGAATCTCTTGATCAGGTCGTACACCACCAGATTCCACAGAAGAGGCGACAGGACCCCGCCTTGCGGCGTGCCCCTGTGTGCTCCTTTCACCGTGGAGGCGGTGCCCCAATCGGATTGTACCCGCCTACAGCTTAGTAGATTTCTTATCCACATACTGATGGCGGGGGTCGTGTTGGCCGTTTCTAGGCGGTCCATTATAGCGTCTGTGGTCACGTTGTTGAATGCTCCGGATATATCCACAAACACTCCTAGAGCATATTCTTTGTTATACAGGGCTCTCTCAATGGTGGCTACTAACGAGTGTAGTGCCGTCTCCACTGATTTCCCTTTCGTGTAAGCGTGCTGGTTGGATGACAGCAGTCGTCCTACATCGTTTCTGATGTATGTGTCCAGCAGCTTTTCTAGCGTCTTGAGTAAAAATGAGGTGAGACTAATCGGCCTGTAATCCTTCGGACTCACGTGACTGCACTTCCCTGCTTTTGGCAGGAAGACAATTCGAGAATTCCTCCATTGGATAGGGACATAGCCCGTACTTAAGCAGGCTGAGAATATAGCGTAGAACCATGGGGTGATCACTTCTTTGGTCACCTGTAGCATGGCTGGGAATATTCCATCTAGTCCTGGTGCTTATATTCCCGCGAAGGAATCTATAGCCCATTGGATTCTTCTAGAGGATATTATACTTGTTGGGAGACTCTCTTGTCCAAGTGCGAGGTCCTGGTGCTTATTGGCATCGGATATCTCAGTGCATCCTGGGAAGTGAGCATGCATTAGTGCTGTTAGGGCCTCCTCGCTGCCCTCAGTCCACTGTCCGTCGTCGCGTTTGAGCTGACTCTGTGTGGTGCGTTGCTTCGATAGCAACTTCCGGAGTCTAGCCGATTCTGGGGCCGTCTCGATATTGGAGCAGAAGTTTCTCCACGAGCTTCTTTGTGCCCTGCGTATTTCCTTCTTGTAATCCCTGAGTAGGATCTTGTATTCCTCATTGATCACATCCTTTTTGCCTCTTTGGCGATTTTGAAGAATTCTCTGAGGTTATTGCGTAGGAGCGAAAGATTACTGTTCCACCAGGGTGGCCTGGTCCTCTTTCTAGCTCTAGAAATTGGGCATGCTGCGCTTTGCGCATCTAGTAGTTCCTTGGAGAGGGTCTCTAGGGACTTTTCTATGTCTTCAGCGGATTTTACTAGGCCCGGGCCAGTCGCGAGTCGTGTTGAGATTGTCTTCCTAAACTTTCCCCAGTTAGTGTTCCGAGGGTTCCTAAAGACGGTTGGTTTGGGAGAGTGGTCGAAATCGTATTGGAATTGTATGTAATTAAGATTTGAGAAGGATGGTCTCTCAAGGACTCTCCATTCTGATACCATTGTACATTGTCCCCTTACGAGTGTTATGTCTAGCACGTTTGAGGAGGTGGGACCTACGAAGGTATGTTCTTCTCCTACGTTAGCTATGCATAGGTTAGTGGGTAATAGAAAGTCTAAGAGTGACTCACCTCTGTCGTTGATGTCGGGGCTCCCCCACACGCAGTGATGTGACGCCAACGCACCCACGATCAGTTGCTGGTCGTTCGGGATGGCTTCCACCATGCTCCTGAGCTCCTCCGGAGGGGCCGTTCTGTCGTGTGCCATGTAGCAGGAAGCTACCATAAGGCGCTTCTTCTCGCTCTCCAGCATCACAACAGTTAGGTCATCCGTGCTGTAATGAGACATAAGGTTAGCATGCAGACCCTTCCGTACAAGTACGGCGGTTCTCTTTCTGCTTACCGATGGTGTGTAGAACAAGTTGTAATTAGAGGACTTTAGTCCGGCGACGGCATTGCCCGAGGCAATCCATGGCTCCTGGACTAAAGCTATGTCGGCGGACCCTTGCTCCAGGGCTATGAGGAGTTCCGCCGACGCGATTTTACTCTTATGGAGATTGAGCTGCAGCACCCTGAGTGGCATGGGTACTGGGCTCAACTCCATTCGACGGGTTGACTGTCAACGTCAGGTCACCGTCCTCCGCGTCCTCGTCCAGTGAGAGTCCCTGGGCGGCGTCCACGATGGTTTCCAGACCTAAGTCCTTCTCCACCTCGCCTGCCTTCAGGGTGGCGTTTTTTGAGGCGCAGGTACACGCTCCCCATGCCCCACGCCATCTTCCCGTATCTCGGATAAAGGATGTCCTCTGCCTCCTTATTGATCTGGAGGACTGCACTCTGGCCCCCCTCCTTGGGTAATGGGGTCGCAAGGTGCAGAACCTTCCAGTCCGCGGTTGGGATGTCCGGATTCTGACGCTGCAGCAGCTTCAGCGCCCGGTCCCCTTGGATTGCGATGGGGAAAAGAACCTTCGCCTTAGGAATGGACGGGATTAGCTCCCTGTCCACCACCTCCAGCTGGGCCGCCTCCCACAGCACCTCCAATTGGCAGACCGTTTGCGTCAGCCACTTTCTCGTCGGGTCATCTTTGCATTTCAGGATTTTGACCCCGTTCAGCCACCCGGTACCATCAAATGTGGGCATGGGGGCCTCGGGGTCTTCCTCCATCCGTGCAAACAATGACTCAACGAGTCGCGCATGCACCAACTTCCACCGCGGCTCGGTCATCTTGCCGGCTTCATCGCTTTTGTCAATGAGTGCCACGATCAAGTGTCGTTTGGTCACCTCACTGACTTTAAGCTTCTTCGTCTCGGGCTTCGTCGCTTTTAGGGGGGGAGCGCCTGCCTCCTTCGGCCCGCGTCGCCGCTTGCTCCCCGGTGCGTCCTTGTTGGCGCTCTCGGTTGAGCGTTGCCTCTTGTTGGCAAGCGACTCCTCCACCTTGTTGGCGAATCCGCCCGTTGAGACCATATTCGGGAGGTTGGCGAAGTGCAGCCTGCCCTCTGCGACCCTTTGCTCGGCCCAGGTAAGCTTTGCTTTCTCCTGTGGGGATAGGGCGGCTTTTTTCTGGAGCCGGCTCAGGATGCGAAGGGCGGCTTTATATTGCGTCTTAGCCTTCATCCCCTCGCTTGAACGCTTCGGCCCGTCACTGCGCGGGGAGCTGGTGCCTGGTTTCGGCGAGCGGAGAAGGCTTTCCTCCTCTTCTTTAGAGAGCTGCACGCTCTCCAGGTCCGCGTCTGTATCGCACCTGAGCAGCTAAGCTCCCTAGTTGTGGTAGTGGCATTGCAACTGACATGACCTGCTCCCGTCAAATCAGAGGTGTGACCGCTGGCGACACGCAGAGGGGATTGCTCCCCCCCGTGCCCGCCGGTGGTAGCAGTCACGCCTTCCACCGACGTTTGGGCTGATATCCCAGCCCGAGTTGTGTCCTTTGTTGTGTCCATTACTCAGAGTACACTGGTTGATTTTCCGGGGAACCAACCACTTGCGTTTTATGCCTAACCGCCAGGCACCTCCACCCATGGCAAAGTGATTCATTTCCTCCAGCTTTTTCAGCGGAAGGAATTGAACCGTTGCCTTAGCTAGACACTGTATTACCGCGGACGGAGCAAGCAGCAGTGCACTACCCGTTGTCCGGGATAATACAGTGCCCATTGCCCAGCCGGCGCCCTCTTGGAGGGTTCAGATGGAGGATTTTCGCCAGCCTTCTAATAATATTGCAATGTCAACATTGTTTGAGTTTAACAAAAACCCTAGGTCATTTATTTATTTAAAGATTTATTTTAAAGATTGTACAGTGGCTCACAGCTTATTTCGTGCAGAAACTTGATGTTCAAACTCGTATATCTGCCAAACTATACGAGTTATCAACAAAATTTAAATGCAGTTATATTAAGAATAGTTTTGGCATTTATTAAGGCTTTTCATTATTTTTAAACTCGTTTAAATAACGCTTAAATCTTAAAAATACTAAAAATACTGCCTGTTTTGATGTCGCAGCTTATTTCGCGCAAGAAACTTTATCTTCAATTCTTTAGTTTTTATTAAACCTAATATTTTTTGTGGCCTCCCTGTTGTTTAATGACATCCTTAAAAATAGTTTTTATCAAAGAAACCAACTTTTCCGACGTCTCCTTTGGAATCCTGGACCATTCTTCGAAGAGGCCTGTTTTGAGCTGATTTTTACTCGAAATCGACCTCTTCCGGATAGCCAGATCCAAAATTGCCCACAAATTCTCTATAACGTTTTGGTCCGGTGACTGGACAGATGGATTCACTATGTTAGGGCACTTCCAGATCAACCAGCTCGGCACAAAAGCCGATTTGTGCTTGGGGTCATTATCCTGGTATATTCGAAAAGTGTCTTCTGTGCCCAATTTCTAGGCGCCTGGACCAAGTTATCCTTCAAAAGTTGAAGGTACATATGTTTGTCCATATTTCCTTCGATAAACCCCAAGAGCTTATTTGGAAAAAATATTTTTGAATAAATAACCAGGGCTGGTTGCGCAGGCGTCCGGATATTTTAAGGAAAAGAATTGAAATATTTTAATACAAGTGTCCAGTGCTTCTAAAAATGAATTGCATTTAAACAATACGCTATTAAAATAAACATACAAATGGTTTATATCCGTGATAGGAAATCCTTCGGCGATTAAAAATGACTGAATGTTCAGGCCCGCTGAGTAGTACTTGTTAACTGTTTCTGCAATTCTCCGATGAATGAAGGAACAGGACTAAACTTTCCTGGCAGTCAGCTATGGTAGCCTTTTTAGTGCGCCTTCCTTTTACGCCTTGGAACCTGGCATTTGAAGGAAGCACTGATGTAAGCAGGAGGGTGAATAAATAATCCTGCGTATCTGTAAAAGTAAAACTGTTTTTAATACACCTTTATTATATACAATTTTTACCTTGACAAATGGACACTTTTGCTTCTTTCAACTGCTCTTTGCAGGTTTCATTTGTTATGTTACGTTCGTAGTAAACTATAACACTTGTTTTGAAGTCAGCCCACTTCGAAAACAATAAATCCTTCTTGCCGTCATACAAAAGTTCAATATTTTAAGAGAGGGAGCACTGGGCAGCTCTGGAATCGGATAACGTTGGCCAGTTTTTAAAGAAGTCTAGGTTTTTCAAAAGAAGAAGAAGAACTTTCTGACTCTTAGCTTTCTCGGGTAAATAAATAAATAAATCTAGCTAGCGAAATGGGTACGAGCGTTGCCAAATCAGGAAACAAAACTGCTGTGATTTCGCTTTCAAAATAAATAAATTTATTTATTTCGAAAGCTAGATATGGGGGAAAATTCAAAAAATAAAAACATTGCTCGCATGGGCAGCTTTTATTGTCCCCAGGAAAAGGTTAATTGTATAAAAGCCGTTATGATAAGGGCTATTATATGGGATTTAATTCAAAAAAGACATTTTAAATAAGGAAAAACACCGTCTGTGGGCGGCGACGGCGTTGATGTCAGTATTGCCGGGCGAAATATATAGCAATTTAGCGAGGGTCTTTCTTAAAGCCGCTTTAAGAAAATTTAGCTTATGTTATGTAAACGCCAATTAAACTCCGGTGTGTCGCTTAATTATAATCTTCTTTATTCAACTTGTCTCTTCTAACTAGAGCTGGAAAACCATCGATGGCACTATCGATACTATCGATGTTTTTAAGTTTTTCAAAATATCGATGGTATTCGAAAACAATCGATGGTTTCTCCGCAGGCCGCGAAAGCTTTGGAGTCAGAGTTGTTTTCAAGTTTGTCCCGAGTACCTCGTACACCTGATGATTCAACACCACCAAACACTCCACAAAAAGAAAAAAAAGCAGTTTTTTTACTTTTTTGGAAAATAAAACATCAAAAAAAGTTCACTCAAACCTAGCCGATGCCATAATGCTCTTGCGAACTTATTTCGATAGGCCCAATGAGCCGTCGGAAAAGGATCCCCTTGTTTATTGGATGGTAAAAATATAATTTTTATTTTTTAAATTAAACTTTCATCAATTTATCTCTTTTCAGGCAAACGGTGAAAAAATGCAACCACTAACGACACTGTATGTAGTACCTCTGCATCCCAGCAACTTCGACCGAATCTGAAAGGACCTTCACTAAGGCCGGTCAGATAATATCTGACCGAAGGTCTTCTCTAAAGCCAAAGATTGTTGATATGTTACTTTTTCTGAACAAAAACCAAAAAAATTGATCTCTTTATTGTGATATTTTTAATATCAGTTTTGCATTGAAGCAAATACAATTTTGTTATTAAATGAAATAAAACGTTTTTCTATTAATGTTTAATAAAATGTATTTTAATTCCTTTGCAGTCCTTCTGCGTTTTTATAAAGGGCGACTGTAATATTTGTTTACATATTCTACAAGGGTATATAAACTTCGGTTCACGTTAAATTCTTTTTTTTTAAACTATCGATACTATCGATGTTTTCTTAGCAAACAATCGAAAACATCGATGGTGCCCACCATCGATTGTTTTCCAGCTCTACTTCTTCGCTTCTTCGTTTTTCTTATGCTCTCCCATGTCTGTGTGTATGCGTGAGAGCTAGGTATATGTACATTGTTATCTCTTAAAGCTAGCTTATAAGTAAGAGCGAGACAACAGTATTGTTCTTACTTATAACGGGGATATGATCGTATATTTCTCTCTGCCACCATGGGCTTCATACCATAAACTAAGCTACTACATGATACATACATGGTTCAGTGGGCCTAAAGGGTATCTATCCTAGTACAGTTAGTACCTAGCTTTAATGACTACTAAAAGCTTGAATATCCAATGTAAAGAGACTAATTGTAATCAACAATTTTCTAATTTTAGGAATTTTCGTTTACATTTAGAAATTTTACACAAAGAACAAACAAATGCTAATGAACTGAAATAAAACAATATAGACAATGAGGAAAATAGTCAGAATAATTACACTTACCTTGATGAATTCCAAAACTCGCTTGTTAATAATGAAGAACGTTGTGAAGTGTCTAATAATAATGAAACTGAGTTGGGCACAGATGGCATCGTCCAAAAACATTACATTATTTCATTATTCTAGATAAGCGGCTTAACTGGAACTCTCACCTCAACAAGACGATTACCAAGGCCTCAAAATGCTTTATGGGCATCTCGTAGACTATATGGTAAAATGTGGGGCCTTGACTCCAAATCCATCCTGTGGCTTTACTGCATGATGGTCAGGCCTATTTTGACCTATGCTGCTCTTGTGTGGTGGCCCAAGGTACAGCAGGTCTCGGCCATTCAGAAGTGTAGCAGCGGCTAGTGTGTGCATCTCTATCGGGAGCTTTACGCACATGCCCAACTGTGGCTATGGAGAAAATAATTGGATAGACTCCGCTACACATTTACATACAAGAAGGAGCCGCTAGAAACCTTCTTAGAATCAAACTCCCATCTGGGTTAATGACAAATGATGCTGGTCATGTCAGTATTTTGAACAATGTTTCTGGCTTAGAGGTCTGCAGCCAAACAGATCTCATGACCACCTCTACTTTGAGGCAAAATTTAGGACTTTCATCCCAGACCGTAGGGCATGGGATAATGGCAACCCTTTCTGTGACCCCTGTAACCTGCAGTGGTTCACTGATGGGTCCAAAACTGAGCAAGGGCGGGTGCGGGGATCTTTGGACCTGACTCGATTGCACTGGGTAAATGGCCCAGTGTTTTCCAATCAGAGATTCATGCCATTGAGGCCTGCTCTAAACTCATCCTTGACAAAAGAATGAGAGGAGCTACAATAAATATCTACTCAGATAGCCAAGCGGCGATCAAAGCTCTATCCTCTTGGAGGATAAGCTCCAAACTCGTCGCGGACTGTTGGACCAGCCTCCAGCAGCTCTCCACCGGGAACAGGGTAACTTTGTGCTGGGTTCCCGGTCATGCCGGAATTCTCGGCAACGAAAACGCTGATGAGCTGGCAAGAGTCGGCTCAGCGACTCCTTTACACGGCCCGGAGCCTTTCTGTGGCTTAGGGTGGGCCGCTGCCATCGATATGGTTGGAAGATGGGTTAAAGGAGCTAAGTCCAGGTATTGGATATCCATTTCAGGATGTCGTCAAGCTAAAGAGCTGATACATCCGCTTTTGGGCAGGAACACTGATGACTACTAAAAGCTTGAATATCCAATGTAATGAAACTAATTGTAATCAACAATTTTCTAATTTTAGGAATTTTCGTTTACATTTAGAAAAATTACATAAAGAACAAACAAATGGTAATGAACTGAAACAAAACTATATAGACAATGAGGAAAATAGTCATAATAATTACACTGCCTTAATGAATTCCAAAACTCGCTTGTTAATAATGAAGAACGTTGTGAAGTGTCTAATAATTAGAGGTGCAGAAACATCGACGAAAACATCGATGCATCGATGTTTTTAAAATTTTCTAAAACATCGATGTTTTTCTTTGACCATCGATGTTTCTGTGTTGTCACTTCAAAAGAAAAAGCAAAGGAGAGGTACCTAAACGAGCAGATATTTTTAGTTTTTCAATTAGTTAGTTCTTTTGCAGAAATAAAAGATTCGATTGGTGGTGCTTGTTTTCTCATTATTTGTTATCAATTAATTATACTTTCGGTAGTCTTCCAGCAGAGCGCTCTTTAAAGAAGTCGCTAATAAATTTCTCTGTGTGCCTGCCACTAGCTGCGAGTCAGAAAGAGCATTTAGCAAAGCTGGGCAAATAATTTCTGACAGCAGGACTCGCCTAAGCCCCGACATTGTTCATAAACTTATTAACAACAAGAAAGGAAGCTAACTTCGGTATACCGAAGTTTAAATACCCTTGCAGTAAGTAGAAGAAAAATGTTCTGACTTTCCGCTTTCTCGGAATGTTGCTAGGAAAAAATGTTGCTAGCGAAAAATGTTACTAACGAAATACATATGTTGCGAACAAATTAAATTAATTGATATATATATTCCTATGGCAGCTATATGATATAGTAGTCCGATTTGAATAAAATTATAACCGAAATTCTGGAATAGTACAAAATGGCCATGTATTAAATTATATGAAAATATATTGCAAATTGGCATAGTATAAATTTTTTTTCTAAAAAATTTCCGATCGTTCCTATGGCAGCTATATGATATAGTCGTCCGATCCGGCCCGTTCCGACATATATAGTAGTGAGAGCATATAGAAGACCATCTGCAAAGTTTCATTTAGATAGCTTCAAAACTGAGAGACTAGTTTGCGTAGAAACGGACGGACAGACGGACAGACGGACATGGCTAGATCGACTCGGCTGTTGATGCTGATCAAGAATATATATACTTTATAGGGTCGGAAATGTCTCCTTCACTGCGTTGCAAACTTCTGACTAAAATTATAATACCCTGCCAGGGTATAAAAATCATACATTTTTGAATAATGTATAAGAGTTATTAGTTTTTATACCCTGGCAGGGTATTATAATTTTAGTCAGAAGTTTGCAACGCAGTGAAGGAGACATTTCCGACCCTATAAAGTATATATATTCTTGATCAGCATCAACAGCCGAGTCGATCTAGCCATGTCCGTCTGTCTGTCCGTCTGTCTGTCCGTCTGTCTGTCCGTCCGTTTCTACGCAAACTAGTCCCTCAGTTTTGAACCTATCTGAATGAAACTTTGCAGATAGTCTTCTATATGCTCTCACTACTATATATGTCGGAACGGGCCGGATCGGACGACTATATCATATAGCTGCCATAGGAACGATTGGAAATTTTTGAGAAAAAAAATTTTTACTTTGCCAATTTTCAATATATTTTCATATAATTTAATACATGGCCATTTTGTATTATTCCAGAATTTCGTTTTTAATTTTATTCAAATCGGACCACTATATCATATAGCTGCCATAGGAATATATATATCAATTAATTTAATTTGTTCGCAACATATGTATTTCGTTAGAAACATTTTTCGCTAGCAACATTTTTGCTAGCAACATTTCGAGAAAGCGGAAAGTCAGAACATTTTTCTTCTTCTTCTCCTACTTACTGCAAGGGTATTTAAACTTCGGCAAGCCGAAGTTAGCTTCCTTTCTTGTTTAAGTTCATAAAGTTCCGTTTTTAAGTTAATTTATTAATATTTTAAGTTAATGAAAGAATACATTTTTTGTTTTAATTTTTATTACAATAAAAGTAAATTTCACTAATTTAAAAAATATTAAAAAAATGTTTCATCGATGTGTTGGGGAAAAACATCGAAATATCTTTGCCTCCATACATCGATATTTCTGCACCTCTACTAATTATAATGAAACTGAGTTGAACACAGATGGCATACGTCCAGAAACATTACATTATTTAAAAACGCAACAATAACAAATGAAATTATATTTAAGGGAACACGGTACAATGTATATATAAAAAGTAATGAAATAGTAATTAACGGTTTTGATAATCATTTTCAAGCGTATGAAGTTGGCAAAAAAAAGAAAATCAACATGTATTAGAAACATTTCTGCATTTACCAGCACTCCCCTACACTTATACTCACTTAACAACGGAAAAATGTATGTTAGAAATAAGTGGTTATAAGTCTATAAATTAAGTTTATATATTATATAAATTGTATGCTCAAACAATTAAAAATATTTGTATATAAATGTTGGGATTTTCTCCCCAACGCAGTTACATACATAGGTATCCATCCAAAATGATAAGTACACTTTTATCCGTTTAGGATTAATATATTATGTTTATTATCAATTCAATATGTAAATAATAAGTGATGAGTATCGATCATTTAATAATATCGATAACAATTGTAAGAATACCCTATGAAATCATTATCTAGTTCTTAAGATGAACCAGTTCATATATTTGTACAATTTGGAGCTTAAACACATACACACTCACTTTGAGAATAAAACCGACGAGGTTAAAAAACGTCAAAAGATTACTCATATATATGAGAAAACAATTGTAAATACAATTTATAAAAGAAGAGTTGTAAATACAATCTCGCAAGATGGCAACGGGATCAGAAGCATCAGCTATGGCAGCGGCGACAACAACATTGCTACAAACCACCGCTTTGCCAGAATTTTCACACCTAACGGAATCATGGTGCATGTATAAAGAAAAACTAGAAATTCATTTTTCGGAGATGAATTGCACAGACGACAATGTTAAAAAGCAGTGCTTCTTAAATCAATTGGTTCGGAACCGTATCGTTTGCTACACAGCTTGTGCAGCCCCAGCACACCTATCTCAAAGACATATAAGGATTTGTGCGCGATGCTTAAGAGTCACTACACTCCACCAACAATTGTGTTTCATGAAAGAAGAAAATTCCATTCTGCAACCAGATCCGAGTCTGAAAATGCTTCACAATGGTTCGCCAGGGTCAAAGAGCTAGCCATAACCTGCAAATTCGGGGCCATGCTGGATGCATTTGTTTTGGATCGTTTTGTCGTGGAACTCCCAGACAAAATCTTTGATCGTCTATGTGAAGAGGATGAGTCCCTAACCTTAGATGTGGCGTTACGTAAGGCGATAATCATGGAGACAAAGTTAAACGTGAGAACAGAAGAGAACTCCAATGTCAACGCAGTCAACGAACAACGGAAAAAAGGGAACTTCCAAAAAAGCTCATCAGTTAACGGTCAAGGCAGAGACAACTTCAATAGAAGCTCTACATTCAAGAAGAAGAACAACAACCACAACTATGGAAATTCGAACGGCAGTAATTACAGCAAGAACAAAAATGAGAGGACCGCATGTTCGCATTGTGGATGGCGTAATCACAACTCAGCTGTATGCCGTTACAAAGATAGTAGATGCCACAAGTGCGGGAAGATCGGACACATAGCTAGTATTTGTCGTATCAACACTGAAAATATAAATTTAGTTCACAATTCCAATGATAGATTTACTAATGATAATTTTGATAAATCTGTTTATAGCATTACAACTGATGACACAAAACCCTACATATTGTCTGTAAATATCGATGGGACGACTATGGATGTTGTATGTGATACTGGTTCTCCTTGCACCTTGATGCCTCAGAATTTACTAACAAAGCAACAATTTGCGCAAATAAAGCCGTGTAGAAACATGTTTCTCAGCTACACTGGCAATGAAATTGATATTTTGGGTGAGTTTAATGCACATATAACTTATAATCGGACACAAAAGTTGATAAAAGTTACAGTCACTAAAGAAGATAAAAGACCACTTTTGGGTAGGAATTTCTTTAGAGAATTTAAATTCGATTTAAAGCAAGTGAATAGTATTCATTCTGCGAAGCAATTGGTTGATAAGCTAAAATGTGATTTTAGAGAAGTTTTTAATGATGAACTTGGCACTTATAAATTAGGAGAAGTCTCCTTACCCATTGATGATGAGGCCAAGCCTATATTTTTCAAGCCACGTCCGATTCCGCTAGCATGGAAGTCTAAAGTAGAGGAGGAACTTAGATGTCTCATTCGCAAAGGTGTTTTAGAGCCTGTAGATCATTCGGATTGGGGTACACCACTAGTGCCTATCTTAAAACCAGATGGAAATTTGCGTATTTGCGCAGACTACAAGGTAACGGTTAATAAATGGTTAGTCGATTACACATACCCACTACCACGCATAGATGAAATATTTGCAGCTTTAAGTGGAGGTATAATTTTTTCTAAGTTGGATCTTTCAAACGCTTATAATCAGTTAGTGTTAGATGAGAAATCTCAACACATATGTACCTGGAGTACTCACATAGGTACCTTAAGGATGAAAAGGTTACCATTCGGCGTTAAGCCAGCAGCGTCCATATTTCAAAAGATAATGGAATCAATTTTAAGCGGCATTCCAAATGTTGTTGTCTACCAAGACGACATCACTGTATCTGGAACAAGCCATAGTGAACATTTAAAAACACTCAGAATTGTACTTAATAAGTTACAATCTGTAGGTCTCAAATTAAATGCAAACAAATGCAAGTTTTTACAAGATACAGTATCGTATTTAGGTTTTACCATTAGTAAAGACGGCTTACACAAAAATGAAGGCAGGTACAAAAGTGTAATAAATTGTCCTGTTCCTTCTAATGTCACTCAAGTGAGAGCTTTCATAGGAATGGCTAATCACTATTCAAAATTTATTGAGAACTTTTCCAAAAAAATAGGTCCATTGTATTCTTTGCTCAAGAAAAATGTAATATTCTCATGGAACAAAGATTGTCAAAAAGCTTTTGAAATAGTAAAAAGAGATATCACGTCCGACCAAGTTTTGGTACACTATGATAGTTCTTTACCAATTATTCTTTCTACAGATGCAAGCTATGGAGCTGTTGCAGGTATACTATCGCACAGATTCCCAAATAGCAGTATCAGACCCATTGCATTTGTATCACGCGCTCTGTCAGAGTCTGAAAAGAACTATAGCACTTTGGAAAAAGAAGCGTTAGCAATTTTATTCAGCGTGACAAAGTTAAAACAATACTTACTAGGGCAAAAATTTATCCTGAAAACGGATCACAAACCGCTGAAAGTTTTGTTTGGCGAGAATAAAGGACTACCTTCGATGGCCTCAGCCAGAGTCCAAAGATGGGCGTTTATCCTATCTGGATTTAATTATGTCATCGAACATGTTAAGGGCAAATTAAATGAGGCTGACGAATTGTCCAGAATACCACAGTATGAAACAGAAAAAAATTCTGTAGAGGCAAGTTTCATAAATTATACAGAAGAAAATAATCATCTATATTTGACTTTCAAAGAGATTTCCAAAGAAACCAGGCGTGATCCTCTCCTGTCTAAGATAATGCAATCGATAAAAGAAGGCAAACTTAATGATTTAAAAGGCAATGAGTATGAACCATTCAAAGCCAAAGATATTGAATTATCTGTAGAAAGCGATTGCATTCTCTGGGGACACAGAACAATAATTCCTTTTAAACTTCGAAAATCAGTTCTAAACGAACTTCATCGATCGCACCTAGGCATTGTTAAGACAAAAGGCTTAGCTAGGTCTTATATATGGTGGCCTAGAATAGATTTTGAAATTGAGAATATGATAAAGGGTTGCATACACTGTCAAGAACTAAGCGCTAACCCAGAAAAATGCACTTTAATACCATGGCAGCCAGCACAATCTCCTTGGAGTAGAATACATATAGATTATGCAGGCCCTATAAAAAATTACTACTTATTAGTCGTGATCGATTCATATACCAAATGGGTTGAAGTTTTTAAAACAAAAGAAATAAAATCGTCAACCACAATTGATATGATCAGAAACTTGTTTTGGAGGTATGGTTTAGTTGACACAGTAGTCAGTGATAATGGAAGACAATTCACTTCCACAGAATTCAAAGACTTTATGCTAAATAATGGTTGTAAACATATTCTAACAGCACCGGGTCATCCCGCGTCCAATGGACAAGCTGAAAATTTTGTTAAAACGCTAAAGAAGTCTTTGTTAGCAACAATAAGCGAAAATCCAAAAACAGATTTCAACACAATTTTAAACCAATTCTTGTTTGACTATAGAAACTCCAAACATTGCACAACAGGCGAAAGTCCATCTAAACTTTTCCTTGGTAGATTACTAAAATCAAGATTAAGTCTTTTAAAACCACCATCACATCGAGATAATATATTCAAGAGTCAGGAGAAAAATATTGAGAATTATAAAGGTAAAAGAAAAATAACTTTCCATAAGGATCAACACGTACTTATACGTGACTACAGAGATCCAAACAAACCCAAATGGTCTGAAGCATTAGTAAAAAAAAACTTGGTCCAAGAAGTTATATTTGCATTCAAAATCACAATTCTAAAGAAATAAAAAGACATTGCAACCAAATGAAATCAAGAGTGGACAACACAGTTGACACCACTGATCAGGATTCTGAACTTGGTGATGGAGAGATAGTAACACATCGACAACCTGATCGCATCACTTTAAGACCACGTCAAGATGGTAGAGTAGTAAAACCAAAATAATATAATTTTCACTTTTATTATGTTTCTAGAAGTCACGATCAAAATGAATAAGATTAATGGAATTAAGCAACTGAATTGCATCATGTAAATTAATATATTTGAAATTTTACAGTAATACGATGTTAATACAATTCTATAAATATAAGAAACTTTTGTATTGTAACAGCCAATCTTTAGAAGAGGCGTGATGAGTATCGATCATTTAATAATATCGATAACAATTGTAAGAATACCCTATGAAATCATTATCTAGTTCTTAAGATGAACCAGTTCATATATTTGTACAATTTGGAGCTTAAACACATACACACTCACTTTGAGAATAAAACCTGGCGTGTAAAGACACTACAATAAGTATGCGCGAGAGATCGTTCCTTCATTGCGTACGTTCGGCGAGAGAGAGCCACGAGAAACTTAAGTGTGGCCAGGATTAAAAGTATTAGGTACCAGATAGGTACTTTGGATACGGCGCTTAATTTGAACAATAAATGTAAGTAAGTTTAAATTACAAAAAAAAAGTAAATCAGGGGTGCCACAGAAACCACTGAAAAATGATTCCTCGGTGCCACAGCACTTCCACTCAAATATTTTTCGGGTCTTTGAAAACACACAACTTGATGTCAATTTCGATGCCTACCACATCAATAGATTCGAAATTTTGAAGTCGGGTTTAGTAGAGCTGTCTAGCTAGTTTTATTTATTTTCGCGCCAACATTTTAAACTTTTTTTTTAAATAAAAGTAAAAAAAAAAATTAATTAATTAACAAAATAGGTTAAATCACATTATTTAAAGAATAAAATAACCCAAAACCTACCATTTTACAGTCATTTCAAAAAAATTTTTGTTAAAACACATGGGTGATTTCATCATGGCAACCCTGCCAGCCATTTCGAATGGTTTGTGGAAAAATTTGATCAAAATCGGATTTCTTATCATATATCTGCCATATCTGTCATATTGACAAATTTTTAACTTATTTGCTTTTCAACATATATGTATGTATCTGCTCAGAGATATGTATTTCAGAATTGCGGTTTTAATTGCATGAAAATCGGATGATTCTATCATAGAAACGATCGTTAAGGGGGTCTTCTACCTTCGCGCTCAAATTTGGGGCCTATTTTTCAAAAATGGATTGCATAAAAACTACACATGATATCCGAACAACATTTTTTTTATTTGATTAATTAATGCTTGAACTTGAAAAAAAAACAAAAACTACATGAATTTATCATATAATTTGCCATTGGCGCGTCGTTGAATAAACCACTGCCGGCGCGACAGAGTCAAACGGCTGGCAAGAAATCTCAGCTTCAGAACCTGCAAACAACAAGAAATTGTTTTTAACTTAATTTTAAGAACGTCAATTAGGTCTAGACACAAGCATTTTTTAATATTTGCAAATTTCACAAAATGGCAGCGATTTGAAAAAAAGTTTCATTATTTGAGCATGTTTTTCAATTTAAAAATGACTGTAAAAAATTTTAAAAAAATTTGGAAAAATCTTGTGTCTAGACCTAGCGAGATGTATTGTGAATAAGTAACGCTTTACAGATCTAGGATATCTTCTATGGTTTGAAAAACCCTACTTTCGGGAAAACGCATTTAAAGATAGAAAAAATGGTCGAAACGTATGGAGGTGGCCATCTTTCGGGCTTCGTTAACCTATGAAGGAATGCGAATTTTACAAAACCCTATGGCGTATTCCTCAGATCCTCTATATTTTAAAAATAAAATTTTAAAAAAAAATCGAATTTTAAAAAATTCGTAAGTAGAAGACCCCCTTAAATGTAAAGGCAAATGTAAAACTGTAACTGTAACACTGTAAATGTACCCTGCAGTACCAATGTCATCAATAGGCCTCTGTAATCAACGATTCATCAATAGCCGACGGCGACTTCCACCGAGCCGACGCTCTCTTTCGACCTTCGTGTCAAACCCGACTCTCTCGCGCTCTCATTTTTCTCTCTTCACACAAAAAGGTTGATGACGGATTGATTACATTGTTGATGAAAAGTTGATGACTTACTGATTAATTAGACCTTTTTGTAATCAACAAAAAACGGCACGTAGGCTCTTGCTCTCTCAAACTTTTTTAGGAGAGAGAGCACTCTCCCTCTCCTAACAAAGAAGCGCGTTGAGCGTTTTTCAATTGCGTTTTAATTTTAAAAGTAAAGAGGCAATATATTGCGGTTAACAAAAGTTAAAGTTAAAAGTTAAAGTTATATTAAAAACAGTGAATTATATGAAAAACATTGGAATTAGGTGTTTTACGCGGACTTTTTCTTTTGGGTAATATTGTCTGTTTTCAATTTTGTCTTTTCTTTTATATTTATTTACTGTTTATTTTTTGTAGATGCCATTGGTCAGGCTGACCTTGCGGTCCAAAAAAGGCGGATGGATGGAAAAAAGGAAGCTAATTTAGATTTATTTAGAATTATATATTATTTTTTTAGTTATTAGTTATTGTATAATGTTATGAAATAAGGAAATAAATGGATGAAATTTAATTACAAATCGTTGATTAATTATTGATAAATAGGTGATTAAATGTTGATGAATTGTTGATTAAATGTTGATGAATTGTTGATTAAATGTTGATAAATTGTTGATGAATTGTTGATTAAATGTTGATGAATTGTTGATTAAATGTTGATGAAAAACTGATGAACTTTAGGTATAAATGTTGATGAATTTTGGTATAAAATGTTGATGAAAAAGTGATTAAATGTTGATGAATTTGTGTTGATGACAAGAGCGGTCATCCCAGACAAAAATCCATCAACCTTTTTAAGGGCTTGTAATCACTTTTTCATCGACACACCCCCATGTGTGTCGATGAAATGTTGATGACAGGTACTGCAGGGTATTATGAATAGGACAATACATATTTAAAGCGAATTTGTATGTTCTGTATACATATATGATTTGTGTAATTAATGTAAGTTATTCTTTTCATTTTTCAACTTAGATTAAATTATAATTATCGAATTGTAAGCTGCAAGGTTACACAAACTTCGGCGTGCCGAAGTTACATAGCTTCCTTTCTTGTTCATCATAATGATGATAAACATCATATCATCATTAGTCCTTACGCATACGCATTAACGTTCATTTTTGCTTTCATCCTTCAGAGAATGCAAAGGGTCAAACGAAAGTGCAATAGACAATATGCGATTACACAAGTCAACATGGTTAAGATGTGGGAAAGCTGAGGGTCATTTCCGCAGTATTCGTGTCATCCGTTTGGGCGCCAGACTTTGATGGTCTCGAGAGGGACCTGGTCGGAGATGGAGCGTATCACACACAAAGCACTCTACTCAAAACATCTCTTCTTCAACATCAATCTCAACAATCTTAAGTTGACGCAGTGGCACGTGCAGTATCTGACTAAGATGATTGAGGAGTTGGTAGGAATGAAATATATTTGAAAATGTGTCTTTCAGATATATTTCTTTCCAATCAACTAATTTTTCAAATATCTTATTTTTCACAACCTTTTCCTTTGATTAAGCTGATTTTCAATTCTGCTTGTACATAAAGTAGTCTCTTAACATTTCGCTTATCATAGGCACTACGGGAACGGTGATACTTACTCATTTCTTATGGCTTTGATAGAACAGTCTGGCAATTCACACTTAACAAACGACCTAGGCGGAGATATTTTATCAACAGCTAAACAAACAGATTTCTGGGTCTGAGGCATGATAATTTATTGGACGTATTTTAGGATTGCCTCACAATCTGGCCGCTTTTCAGCACCTTTGACTTAAAGCCGGCGGCGACGAGCGGAGCCACCTCAGAGGCGTCACGACCTCGTGTTTCCGGCAAGTACTGTTTTGTTAGACCAAAGAGCACCCAACAGATAATCGAGAACGGTAGAAACACCAAGCCTCCCCAAGCCTTTTGCAGGATAGGGAATGCCATTCCGATAATAAAGTTACACATCCAGTAGACGACGCTTCCGATAGACATGGCGATAGGGCGGGGAGCGAGCTCGAATAGTTCTGGTCAAGTTTAAAATATATCAGGTAGGAACGCTTTCATGTAATATTATCTGATAAACAATTATACAAACCTGCTCCGATGAAGAAGGGCATTGGTCCAAGGCCAAACTGAAAGAAGAATATGTACAGGAAAATACATCCAATGCAGCCCATGGCAAACCAGCTGAAGGTCTCCTGAAAGGCCAATGCATTATTCTTAGTATCAGAGACCGTATATACGTCTACTCACAATAAAGTAGAGCATCATGGCAAGCATAAGAAGAAAAACGGCACAAAAAAAGGTAGAAAACAACATCAAGGGACGCCTATTGACCCGTTCCAGTAGCACTGGGCCCAACATCGAAGTGGCTAAGTTGAGGGACCCCGCCCCTAAGTTCGCCCATTCGGCTGCTTGTGGCGACAGACCCGCCTTACGGAAAATGGAGACGGAGTAGTAAAAAATCTGCAAGGATAAACAAAGTTCAAATGTCACGCTAGAAAGCTTAAGGGTTTTTCCCATACTTACAGCATTTATCCCCGACAACTGCTGACCGCCCAAAAAAGCGCACACGATGATAAGGGGTAACCGCAATTGAGGATTTCGCAGCACCTCCACGAATCCGCTAGCAGCTACTTTGGAAGCTGCCTCTAGTTCCATTTCGTCCAACTCTGCCTGCAGCGCCGGACTGTCAGTCGCGTATCCCCTAAGCTTCTGAAGTGCGTGGCGGGCCTCCTCTTTGCGCCCCTTTACGATATACAACCACTTGGGGCTTTCCTGATACCATCTGAGTGGGGCATAACAAGCTATCACGAGGACACCGTAGAACGACAAGCCAAAGTGCCACAGCTCGGGTCCGCCAAGCACTGACCGAAGACTGCAAATCTGTGCCACCACCACCCCAAGTGTCAGGCCCATCGGACAGAGCGGTGCCAGGGTGCTCCTTTGGGAAAGCGCTGCGATCTCGCTATGCCACATTGGCATAAAGGCGGTGAGGAGACCGCCGGCCAGTCCAACCAGAAGTCGACCCAACAGTAGCAGCTCCACAGATCCCAGCCGACACGCATAGAAGCAAATGGCTCCCAAGACTAGGAGAATGCCACAGATGTGGAAGCTGCCTCTACGTCCAAATTTGTTGGCCATGGTGGCGCCCGTCACTGAACCAATCGCTCCACCCACAAGAAAGATTGAGACGGCAGCCGACCACAGCAGCTCCAAGCCAGACTCATCCAAGTGGAGATCGTAACGGGAAATGAGGGTCTCGTTACACCACGACCGCATGATCTAAATGCACATATGTATAAGTGTATTCATGTATTATGTATCATGTTTTCTGACAAATTTAAACTGTACACACCTCGGCGGGACTATTCATAACCCCCGTGCAGTAGCCAACAGGAACGGCGGCACCAAGGGAGGATCCAATTGCAGCCCACCTTAGAGACCAGCTCCATTGGGGCTGCTCCTCCTGAAAGTTGTGAGAAGTTGACGGATAGGACAGTTCTCTTAAACACCCGTTACCTCTAAGTTTTTGCGCGCCATCAGCGGTGCCTCTACAAGACTCAATGACCGTTTCTGAAGTACTTCACCGACTTTTGACTTTTCCATGTTGGCAGACCGTGCCTTTTGGAGGCATTTGTGAGCTAAACACAGCTGGGGAATAGATCGTAGCGGCCAAATGGCGGATTGTATTTCATTCGCCGCCACGACAGCCTCATTTTCACTGAGGGATTAAACGACGCGTTTATCAAACTCTGAGATAAGAGATGTCAAAGTCATCTAAATGCGCTAAGGGCATGACTTCGAGGGCCGGTTGAAAATAATGGGGTTTGAGGTTTATATGTTTGGATACAGGTTAAATGTGTTAATTATTTTGTTAAGTTTACTACTTTTTAAAACCTAAGGCGGCACTTATCGAAAACTGAATACCGTTACCTAATAATATAGAATTAAAATATGTCGGTCCGCCAAAACTCTTGTAAGAGTTTCGCTATATATATTTCTGGCCTAATAATAAAAATACGAATATTTATCAACGAAAATGGTTTTATTGTTTTTAAAAATATTCTCCATCACGATTTATACACTTTTGCATGCGCTCAAACTAATTTTCGAAGCACTTTTTCCACCTCCAAAACATGGCTTTAGAATGCTTTCGTTGGATTTGGCTCGTCTTGGAAGACCCACACGGTGGATTGCTGTTTCGGGCTCATACGCATAGATCCATGATTCGTCACCTGTGACGATCTTATAAACGTCTTTTGAAGCACCGCGATCGTATTTTTTCAGCATTTATTTACACCAATCCACACGAACAAAACTTTTTTACGGCCAGGTGTTCATGCAATATCGAATGTATGCTGGTGGGAGAAATGCATAAACATGCCTCTATCTGAAGGTAAGTTACATGATGATCTTGCATTATCAGTTCACGTACAGCATCAATGTTTTCTGGCACAACGGCTGTTTTTGGACGACCTTCACGGAATTCGTCTTTGAGCGAGCGTCGGCCACGATTGAATTCGTTGTACCAGTTTTTCACAGTGCTATAGGATGCCCCGTGGTTGCGCCCATAGGCCAAAAATTAAAATTTTGTGAAAAAAAAAAATAAAAATTGGTATGCAAAATCGTTTTTTGTACGTTTTGTGTGCATTTATTTGATGTTTACTTAAAGTTTTACTGGTGTTCCCCTCAAGTCCCCCTAACAATTTCTTTTTCAGTATGTTTGTGTATTTCTAAGAATAATATAAATTTGTATTTTAGCTGCCACTATCCGCCACTAGCTTCAAAATCTTCAAAATAGTGAAGGCATCTCTGGTTTTGGAGGTTCAAATTTTCATGTTCAAACTTGTTCGTTTTCCGTATTTTGTGTACATATTTACAGTGACGACCATAATTAGTATCTCTAAGTATTTCTTGAATTTCTTGATATATATATTATCCTTTTGTTGTATTTTTTCTTTCTAAAATTAAAACATTTACATTTATAATCTTTCATATTAACAAAATTGAAGCATACTTTTAGGCGTATTTTTTGGTTTTTGCTTTTTGGTGGGCGTAAATACTAACGACCACGCCCATTTTTCAGATTTTTTCCAATTCTTATTTTTCAAAGAAGTTACAGTACAAATTTCACAACGATATGTCTGCCAGAAGTATTTTTGGCCGCTCTCTCCATATAAGCCCGACCACTGCACAGTGGTTCCCCTAGAGGCCAAAATTCCAAAAAGTGAATCAGAATAGATTTGCGCAAAAAGTAACCAAATCATCTTTAAAATGTCCAAACAATTCAACACAAAACCGTTTTTTCTATAAAGCTAACGGTACTCTCTAAAAATACAATTGAAGTCGCGAGCACGAGTTCTTTTGCTAAGCGTATTTGGACGAATTGCATTTTTATTGATAGCAAAGCGAACTTCAAAAAGGTAAAACGTCGGTGATAGTTATGTGAATGACATAATTTAAAAAGAAGTTTAAATTTGAAGGTATTTACTTTTAAAAATTCTTTATTTTAAGTAAATTTCATTAATTTAACTTATTTTTTGTAATTATATTTGATTTAACCTTTTTTGTAATTATATTTGATTTAACCTTTTTTGTGTATTTTGTGAACGTTTTTTTTATGTTTACGTAAAGTTTTAGTTGTGTTCCGTTGAAACTCCGAAATAAATGTTTATGTCATTGTATTAAAGAGTTTCTTGAGGTAATAAAACCGTTTGAGAATTTTGCGGAAAGTTGCGGATGCGCTTTTTATAGTTAATATACTAACTCAATCTCTTATTTATAAACCCTTGCAGTGTCTTATAATTTTAGTCAGAAGTTTGCAACGCAGTGAAGGAGACATTTCCGACCCTATAAAGTATATATATTCTTAATCAGCATCAACAGCCAAGTCGATCTAGTCGTGTCCGGCTGTCCGTCTGTCCGTCTGTATGTCCGTCCGTTTCTACGCAAACTAGTCCCTCAGTTTTGAAGCTATCTGAATGAAACTTGTCAGATAGTATTCTATATGCTCTCACTACTAAATAAGTCAGAACGGGCCAGATCGGACAACTATATCATATAGCTGTCATAGGAAAGATCGGAAAATTTTGAGGAAAACAAATATAACTTAGCCAGTTTTCAACATATTTTCATATAATTTAAGATATGGCCATTTTGTATTATTATAGAATTTTAGTTTTAATTTTATCAAGATCGGACTACTATATCATATAGCTGCTATAGGAACAAACGGAAAATTTTGAGAAAAAAATAACTTTGCCAATTTTTAACATATTTTCATATAATTTGAGATATGGCCAAGAAGAATAGAGAAGATAGAGAAAATATATTTATTTATTGTCTGCCTGCCCATTTGTCAAAAATATATACGAATTAACCAGGTTTTATTTGCTTAAAAAAATTACTGCCTACTTCTCGGCGCTTGAAAAAGGGTTTTTTTTTGCATTTTGGTGGGGAAGGGGGACTCCAATCCTAACAATTTTTACACCATGCTTTCTGAAGGACTATTGGATGCCTGAGGCCAAATTTCAGATTTCTAACTGCACTGGAAGTATTTATGGCCGCGTCTCCATACAAGAGGAACCACTGTGCACTGTGGGATGGTGCTGTGGGATGGTGCTTCATAGCCATACAAAGATTTTAGTTCATCGATGCACTCTTGTCGTGATAATCCACGTCGAAAGTTGTGAAAAATGATCGCACGAAAATGTTCACGAGTTAATTCCATTTTTTTCGGAGATGAATTTTTTAATTCCCCGTAATAAAACAATTCGCGATTAAATGACAAAACGTTCTGAGTAATGTTATGCTAAAAAATGTCAAACTTTCCAATGAAAATGTCAGATGGAACCTGGCAACACTTAGTGTTGCCTAGGCCAGAAATATATATAGTAGCCCTCGTAGTCTATTTAAGCAAACAAACGCTTTTATTAAACGCCATCGTTTGTAGACCTTCCTTATACGATAGATATAGCTGACCGATCCGGGTCGTTCCAACTTATATAGCAGTGAGAGCATATAGAAGAAAATCGGCAGTTTCATACAGATAGTTTTAAAACTGAGGGAATACTTTTGCGTAGAAACGGTCAGACGGACGGACGGACATGGCTAGATCAACTCGGCTTGATGCTGATCAAGAATATATATACTTTATAGGGTCGGAAATGTCTCCTTCACTGCGTTGCAAACTTCTGACTAAAATTATAATACCCTGCAAGGGTATAAAAATATCTCAACTGGTTCAAGAGTTATTTTTTCAAGCAAAATTATATAAACTGCAAGTGTGCGCGGCTGTTGAAGCTGATCAATAATATTTATATATGTACAATGTACATACATATTGTACATACTTATATAGGGTCGGAAATGTCTCCTTCGCTGCGTTGCAAACTTCTGACTAAAATTATAAGAATAAAATGCAATAATTAAAAACATCTTTATTTATATATGGATATACTCGTATATTTGTCAAGAGTATCCTAAAGAATTCCTTAAAGAATTCATTTGAGACTTTTATCAGATTCCTCCAGGAATTCGCCTACGATTGTTCTAAATTCGAAATTAATGTTCTAAAAATCATTTCTAATTCCGCTCGGAATTCCCTTACGATTCTACCCTGCATTTTTGTAAGAATCAGACGGCCGGACATGGCTAGATCGGCTGTTCTGACTAAAACAAACTGACTAAAATTATAATATCCTGCAAGGGTATAATCTCTATATATATATATGTACAATTCTGTGTCGCCGTGTTAGACATAAAACTCTTCCGAAATTTTATGTATGTATATGCATTTTCAGTAGGTGTGAGACTAGGCTGACATCTATTTTTCGCATCCCTAAGTGATAAGGGTAGTCCGGAATAAAGCTTTAGTCGCTGCCTGGCCGACTGTCAGATTAGAAACGCAATGAAGCAAGAAGACTAGAACATCGACAACCACGCAGGTTTACAGTCAAAAGACGCAGAACAAATGACCCAACACTGCGTACAGGTACATCGATCATTTACATTGAATTCATTCGTGCGTCTTGCATTCCGGTATGAGCCAGATATTGAATATTATGCTCATTCAAAAATTATAATTTGCGCTATGGACAAGGAATGCCCGCATTGTCATGCTCTCAAATTCACAAATGAACCAGCCGGGATGTGTTGCGAGTCTGGAAGGTGATATTGAAACGTCACCTGAACCATTGAATGGTTTACTTATCGGCACGGATCCAGATTATAACCTGTTCCTTAGGTCAATTCGAACATTCAATTCATGCTTTCAAATGACATCGTTTGGAGCAACAGAAATAGTTCGATATATTAATGCAAAAGGGTCAACAATACAATTCTACATTTAAAATCAGACGATAAGTTTATCATACATGTGTAAAATGGGCTCATTGCTGCCAATGCCATTCGCATTTTTAAAGATTTACTTTATAGGCGGCGAGGATTGCGGAAGCGCACTTGCCAATCGCGTGAAAGCACGTTGTGACTATAATCACCTCGATTCAGTTTTTGCTAGACGCCTACTAAAATTAAATTGATTGAAGCTAGAATTGAATCAAAAAAATTACATTGAAAACTGAATTATCTGTGTATTATTATCACTCTAGAACTATATAAAACAACAATTAGGGGCGAGAAAAAGTTCGCCTCTATATATTATATATTATATCTGTATTATATATAATATTTATTGTGTTTGGCTATGATTTATTGAAAATAAAGATAAGAAGTATTTATGTACATACATATGTATGTATGTATATTTACCTTATTTGGAAGGCATGAAACAAATACATACTCTAGATCCCAGCAAAATTCACATACAAAATGTTTTTTTTTACGGATTTAGGTTTTTATTTTCACATGTCCTTAAACACTGATAGTGCGAAAAATGTTAAAGCCACTGTTGGCTGTCGAGAGCAGCACGCCCGGAAGCTGAGCGTGCCAGTGCAGCTCCTTGATTTCCTTTTGGCCCTGATGGATAAATAGCAGCTGCGGTGGCAGCTGGCTGAGCTCATCTTCGTTTCGGGATTGTACCTGCGCCTGGTCGGGATCATTTTCAACGGCAAGGTCCCACAATGCGATTTGGTCATCATCTCCGCCTGAGGCCAACACGGTAGCTTCGCTTGGACACCACTCCACGGTGGTAATATGATCCGTATGGTGCTTAAAGGTGGCAATGGGTTTTTGACTATTAAACTGACGTAAGTCCCAGACATGGAGAAATCCATCGTCGCCGCCGCTGGCGATGAACGGCTCAGAACGGTTCCAGGAGATTACGTTGATGTCGCTCTCATGGGCGTCCGTACAAGTAAGCATGCAGGCCTTTTGTGGTGCAGCACGACAGTCCCAGATGCGGATGGTCTTGTCCACCGAACACGAAGCAAGAACACTGCACTCATTAGGACTCCATTGCAGATCCTCGACGGACTGTGTATGCCCCGCCAATGGGCGTTGATCCACCTTCCAGGTGCCGTCCTCCAGGGGACTCCACACATGTATGTCACGTCTACAATCGCCAGTGGCCAGAACGCCTTCTGCAGAGGGACTCCAGTCTACGGCGAAACCCTCCTGCTGATGTCCGCTGAAGGAGTAGACTGGATTAGTCTCGGTTTGTTCATACTTCTTAAGCAGCTGAGCATCTTCCACGGCTTGCAAAGGCTGAGTCAGGTTCCAAATATTTACACGCCCAAGCTCACTCCAAGATGCGGCAAATACCGTGTTGCCAAGACGACGGGCACGGACTCGGTTAACACAGCCCTGGTGTTTAATAAGTGCGCAAGTCATCTGTGGCTTCTTTAAATCCTCGCGGTCAACAACGTCATCCTGATCGTCCTCTAGCTCTTCGTCGTCGTCATCACCGTCATCTTGCGTCTTGTGCATGTTGCCCATTTTCATCACGATCAGATTATTGACATGGGTGCGGGCAGCTTGCGTACCAGCCACGATATAAGCAGTCATCGGGAACGACTGCCGGGACTGGCCCAGTTCGTCGGGAATTATGTCAAAGCTTAGGCAGGGTGCACCTGTAGAAGCCTGGTGCAACATAACGTATGCACTCTCGTCGCATACAAGCTCCTCATCGTCGGCAAGACTTTTGCCGGGCAGATACACTTCCTTGGGCTGCTTGGATTCGGGGTCTCCATCCTCTGCGTCGCTGTTACTGTCAGACATGTCGCTCTCTGCGTCTTCGGGCTCCACAACCTCCATGCTCAGGTCTTCATTGTGGTCGCCGTCCATGGTCTTTATATTTTGTCAGTGCACGTGCAGAACAACAGTTATAGAGATGATAAACCCGAAACCCGATAGTCTCTAAAATCGATTGTTCATAGAGTATCGATATTGTATATGAAAATGTCTTTAACTCGTAATCGAAAATACGCAAAAAAATCTAACGAAATTATGTATTGGCACATTTATAAATTAAATTAAATAAGTAAAAATTCGAAAATCTGTACAATCAATTGTTCTTAGACTATCGATATGGTATATGAAAATCGCACTAAAATAAAATGTTAATAGAAAACTTACACGGAAAGTAGAGGTGTATTGAGACATAGATGTTTTGGAAATAACGATACGAAATCGATGTTTAAAAAAAATATTAAATATGTATATATTTGTTAAATAAGTGAAATTGACTTTATTGTTGAATTAAAAATTTTAAAAACAAATATTTATTCTTTCATGCACTTAAAAACTAAAAACTTCACTAACTTCAAAAACTAATAAATGAACTTAAAAACAGAACTTCATGAACTTAAAAAACTAATAAATGAACTAAAAACGGAACCGCATAAACTTAAACATACTAATAAAGGAGATCAAGCTCTTATACATTAATACAAAATTTATTATTTTTGTAAATAAACATAAGTTTATCAACAATGACGGGTTTTAGGCGAGTCCTGCGGTCAGAAATTATTTGCCCAGCTTTGCTGAACGCTCTTTCTGACACGCAGTTAGTGGCAGGCACACAGTGAAATTGTATAGCGACTTCCTTTTAGGGCGCCGTACTGCTTGAAGAGTCCTGAAAGTTTAATTAATTGATAACAAATAATGGGAAAACAAGCACCACCAATCGAATGTTTTATTTCTGCAAAAGAATAACTATAATAATATATGTATTTGAAAAACAAAAAATATCGTTTAGGTACCTCTCCTTTGCTTGTTCTTTTGATAGTGACGAACCAAAATTATCGATGGTCCAAACAAAACATCGATGTTTTAGAAAATTCGAAAAAAAAAAATTCGATCTTTCTGCACCTTTACTTGAAAGATACAAAAATATCGTGTAGACTCGCATCAACATTACTTATGCTTAAATACCAACTCGTCTAAAAAATTGTAATAATACTGAATACAACAGCATTTTCAGTGTTCATAAAAGAACAATTTTCACTTTATGATATAAACTAAATTTGAGATAATCAATTCTATGACGACCTCTCTATAGCACGTATCCAGACAGAAGAAAACTGTTGCAAAGCAGTGAGAGAGAGCGAGAGGCAAATAGTTTGAAACCGCTTGTTACCTAGGTCTGTTTCAAAGGGTGGTATCCAGTACAGGTTTGAAAATACTAGAAAGGTGCAAGATTTAGGAGATTATTTGAGGGCGCGCATTTAGTATTTCCATAACGCGTAGCGAAAAAGAATAAAATTTTTAATGTTTTTCGCTGTCTCCAACGTTTGCCTCTCGCTCTGCGCTTCACATATTTCAAACTATGGATCCCGCCATGAACAAAAATGCGTGGAAAAGTCGAATTAAAAGAGCGAATACAGTACTAATTGACTTGATAAAGGCAAATACAATATTTTGGGAATCGGGAAATTATATGAATTTGCATTAAAAGACCTGGGACGAAAAAGTAAAATTTAAAATAGGGATGCAGGACTATCGAAGGAAAAATGGGTCACTTTTGCATCTCGTTATGCAACTGGCATAGGACATGGATATGGCCACTGGCGCAATCAATGTTTCTGAACAGAACACGGACCCCGCACTTGCTTAAAAGAGCCCATATACAATTATCCGAGCTCCGTAGACATGTACTATGAGCAGTCCAAGGCAGGCGCATCCGCCTGAACGCATGTCAATAGCTTTGGGACAATTATTAATCCAAAACAAATCATAAAAAGATGAATGTGTGTATTGTTTCAAATTTTGCCGGTTGTCAACACAGTATGACTGCATCATTGGCCCTCAAAAAATGCCGTACTACAAGTAGAAAGAGCGGCCACACTTCAAAAGAATAAACATTTTTGCGCTGCGTGACAACTTTATTTGCTGGATACTGTGCTTATGCATATAATAAAGCATTTTAAAAAGTAAAATCATAACAAAAAATACCAAACAAAAAAGAACGAGTTGGCAGAGCCCTTCGTTTTATTGACAGCCTCGTGCAAAAGTAAAACAAAAATCGAGTTGAAATTAGTATTGCACACAGTCAACCAAAATGGTGAAGTCGTCCAATCCCTTAAACTTTTTGCGCAATATCTACAACAATGAGTTCCAATGGTGAGTTATGGGGAATATCCCCCGGCACGACTTTATATAATCTCAATCATATTCCATTTTCATAGGATGCTTGTCAAGAGCTACGGCCTCTTCTTCTTGGGAGTTCGTTTGGCCAAAGAATTCGTAGGAGTGGAACTAATGCCAGCGCTGGGACCAGCTTAGTCGTTTAAACCAAATTGAGATCGTTGCTTATAAATAAAGCTGTTAAATTAATTATAATGAACGAAGAATGGACATACAATTTATGTATATACAATTTAAATGTTGTGTAGAGCGGACGGGGTTAGATTCTGCTGACCATCAGCTCCTTGATCTTAGACTCATCAGTATCAATCTCGTTTATAAGGCTGTCAGCTAGCACGCTTGGCGTCATTTCCCGCTGCAAGAAATTTGCCACTAGCTTTCTACTAGGCACGGCCCCTCCGTGGGCCAGTATCTCAGCCCGATACTTTTCGCCAGACTGGCGGTTAAACGGGTTCGATTCAAAGTACGTCTGCCAAATCCAAGAGGCGATCGTTTTCGATACGAGGTAGGCATAATATTTAGCTCCATATCCGACTAGATGAGAGAAGCGCAGCTGCCAGGCTGTATTTTCCACGTAAGGAAGACCATAGTATTGGCTCTGCACGGTTCGTAAAGTCTCAGTGGTGCTGACGGCCTGTTGAGCCGCCGCTCCGTGGTATTCCTGATCCAAAGCGGAGTAAAATACCTGCAGCTGTGTTTCGCTAGCGGCGAAGAGGTGCTTTGAGGCGCATAGTCTTTTCAGCATGTCTTCTGAAATTGGCTCATGCGTCTGGAAATGGCGAGCGAAAGTGCGCAGAACTCTGGGATCGCCAGCGAAGTATTCCATGAGCACGCTGGGGACCTCGGCAAAGTCCGTGGAGCAGCGCGTGCCGGTAACGTGCTGATGCTCGGTGCGCGCCAACATTGAGTGCATGGCATGACCCATCTCATGAAACAGATTGTCCACCCTGGCTGGCGAAAGTAGAGTGGGTCCACTCCACCGGGGTTGCGCCAGGCCTAGCATAACCACTACTATGGGCATCTGGTAGGACCCATCGGGCAACCGTTTACCTCCTTGGATAGTGAAATGGCAGTCTTGGTTGGGCTTGCCAGTTCGCTCAAAGAAATCGCAGTATATGTAGCCCAGCAGTCCTTCGCTTTCGTGTATCACAGACAGTTTGTAGATATCGCTGTGCCAGGACTCCCCTGGTTCCATTTCAGTGTTTTCAAGTCGGACACCGTAGAGCGCATTCAAAAGATTATCCAGCCCCTCCATGCAACCGCCCAGCGAGAAGTAAGGCAGAAACTCGTTGGCCTGTTCTTCAAGCGATTGACGCCTTAGCTGGGTGGTGAAGTATGGTGTGTCCCAGATCTCTGCCAGAGCGCTCCCGTGTCCGCCTTCACGCCGTTTCATCTGGGTCATAATGGCGAAGTCCGCATGGGCTCGCGAACGCAGTTTTTCAGAGAGTTCATCAATAAACTTCCGGACGACCTCTGGTGTTTCCATGGTACTACCATTGAGGGCCCGATGTGCATAGGTTTTAAATCCACAGCTGAGGGCCAGCTCATGACGGCAAAGCAAAAGATCTCGCAGAAGCTCCTCCTGGCTCTCGGATGGCTGCAGGTACAGCCGGTATGCGGCTTCCCGCATCTGCTCGTTTTCCGCGTTAGTACACAGTCCCGTGATGATTACGTTGTCGCCGGAGGTGGGAAAACTAAAAAAAAGAGTTATGTAATTATTTTTTTTTTAAGGAACTATAAATACTATTAAACGTTTTCATTTGATAGTTACAAAAATGAATTAAACTTAATTAACCAACTAATTATATTTAATACTATAAGTATTCTGATTAAAGAGGTTTTTTAAAACAAAAACGCTTGATATAGTTTTAATCGTTTGTCTTTCTGGCTCATGACTAAAAACACATACATATTAAAATATAAACTTAACGTTGCTATAAAGTAAAACTGAAATAATTTATTAAATAACAAGAGAAATCCAGAAAACGCGTGCAAGTGAATTTGTTGTACTTTGGCGCCAAGATTACATACATACTTCCCCTGAAATAAAGTATAGGAAAGATATAAGAACTTACTAGTTACGGATGGCCTCCGGCACTTGAGTCCTGGGAAGAACGCTGGGCTGCGCAGCTCCGTTCATAAATTTCTGACCCAGCTGAAGAATGTAGTCGTTGAGACGCACAACCCGCAGGCGTTCCTTCTCAGGAAGGTGAATGCCGCACTGCTCGAAGTCGAATAAGAAAAGCCTAGCTACATGGCGGTCCACCTCACTGGAGGGCACCTTGTCTCCATGCTTGACCACATGGTTGAGGGCTTGATAAAGAGAGCGGTGTGTGTTCAGACTCTCCACTACACCGCAAATGCTAATACAGGCCTGCTCCGCCGCCTGAGAATACTTGCCCTTCGGGTGTGCTATCCGCACAAACTCGGCCAGGTCCGCCACCTTGCACAGAGAGTCTGAAAGCTCGTCGAAGATATCGACCATCTTGCGACTTCGCTGCTCGGAGGTGGCCTCTAAAATGAGCTCCTGTGTCCGTGTCTCCACGTTGTCTCGCATGAGGTAAAAGCCCTCACAGCTGCGTAGTTCCCGCATGCCAAATAAACCCTAAAACGATAACTGGCTACTCTTCTGTTCTTGACTTGGGGATTTTTGTACATTTGCGGAACTCACTACATCGTCTCGGGTGAAGTTGATCCGCCGGCCGGGTGGCGCATTAAAAGCTGTCGCCAAAGGTGTCCACGCGGAGGCAAGGCGGTGGCCCCACCACTGTTGCCTTCGCAGGATAATCGCGCTTGTTGCGCTTCGGCTCAGTAATATCATAATGCTTGGACCAGACAATTCGGTTGTTATTTTTGAGCGAATTACAGATGAAATCAGCTGATGGCTATTTATCAGAGTTGCCACCCGACGATCCGTTTGAAGGTATCTCAACATGGGTACCCTTCTTATTTATTTATTTTTAAATTTATTTCCCAATGTTCACCATAGACCCCTTTTCCCTATACGTCAAAATGACTAAAAATATCGGTACCATGATTTTACATAAAAAATAAGTACAATTAAGAATAAAACCTATAAGCCATAGCAACTAATAAATATTATATATTATAATACAAGAATTTAGGGTGCGCTTCAGCAACCATCAAAAGAACTGTTAAACAGCTGATTACGCTTAGTTTACAAGTCTGGCATCTTCGTTAATATGGATGCAAATACAAATATGTTGAAAAACAGCGAAAATAAAATTTGTTGATACCTTTCTTGAACGTTCCTATGGCAACTATATGATATAGTAGTCCGATTTTGATAAAATTAAAATTCTAGAAAAATGCAAATTATATGAAAATATGTTCAAAACTGGCTAAGTTATAATTGTTTTCCTCCAAAATTTACGATCGTTCCAATGCACTATGGGGCCAAACACCCCTATATGTGGCCAAAACTCATTTTTTAAAATTCGTTAAATATTTTTTTTTTTTTGGCTAAGTTATAATTGTTTTCCTCCAAAATTTACGATCGTTCCAATGCACTATGGGGCCAAACACCCCTATATGTGGCCAAAACTCATTTTTTAAAATTCGTTAAATATTTTTTTTTTTTTTTTGGAATGTATTCAAAAAACATCCATCTGTCCTGTTACGTACTTGAAATTTTAACAGAGGTCGCCATTTTTAAGTTAACCACTGTTAAGTCAGCTGTTTCGTTTGCACTAGCACAACGATAACCGATTTTTTGTTAATTGCTGAAAAATCTTGAAAGTTTAAAGTGAAAAAAAGTGTAAAAACAATCAATAAGAGTGGCTTTTTTAACATGCAGTCCAATCCTTGTGGTTTGTATTATGTGTTTGTGATCGTCGATTGTTGAAATTAGCTGTGGTGTCCCAATAATCTTCTGTAAGCTCCAACCCTAATAAAACACAAAATTTGTTGTGTATTCTAATCTTTAACGAGACCAACAAAGTGAGTGCAGCTCTCTGCACTTCTAAAACTTGTTATATGTTGTAGAGTTATCAATTCTTAGTATATGCTATTAGTATAAAAGTGCACTTTTGCTCACTTTCTCTAAAATTTAACTTTTAAGGTTCTAACCTCAAAATTTAACTTTTAAGGTTCTAACCTCAAAGTGAAAAACATCGAGTTGTTCGTGCAATGGAACAAGGAGACGATGAGCAGTGCAAAGCAGAATGCCATTATTAATTGTTTTAAAGCTTTAATTCACGGAAATTGTTCTGAGCACGTCGAAGAAGTTCTAAAAGAAACAAGCAAGTATTGGCAAAAATGCAAATGGAATTTTAAACAATTCGAACGAAAACATGCTGCCTGGCTAAATTCTGATACTACCCGTTGTTGTCATGAAGCGGTCAAGAGCTGTTGGTTTTTTGGGAATCATTAGTTTTACAAACATATTATGCTATTTGTTAAAAAAAAAACTGTGAGGCACCAATTTTACTTTTGTGTTTTATTTTAAGATTATATTTTCAAATTTGAAGGTCAAAAAAATTTTTTTACACTGATAAAAATTTTATGTTTTTTTTTTTTTTTTTTTTTTTCCCCTTAAAATATAATAATATTTTTATCATGAACATAAATCAAAAAACAGAACTTAAATATGTTGCTTCGTTCGCAAGTTATTAATTAATGCCACAAAAACTGGTCGTTGGCCCCATAGTGCAATGCAAAGTTATATTCAGATAGCTTAAAAACTGAGGGACTAGTTTGCGTAGAAACGGACGAAAGGACAGACAGACAGATGGATATAACTAGATACATATAGTATACATATACATTAGGGCGGGTCGATTTAAAAATCGCATAAGCGGCACGGAAATTCATGTTCTGGGGATCAAAATAAGCAACTTTGCCCAAAGAACCATACCTCTAAAATGCATTCTGATGTTCCCCTTTTTGATGCGAAGAAAAATCTCTTTTGATCAGTAGAGAAATTCCGTTTTGACCCATTTAGAGAGCCCCAATCGAGTCCAAATGTATGACCGACCCCCACTAATTTTCGATGGCCGATCCACTCATGCTAGTGGCGTACCCCCTAGACCGCCCCTAGACCCCCCAATAGACCACCCCCTACAAAGATGTTCCAAAATCACCATTATTAGCACGGTGCATGAAAAAAAACTATGAAATGCCTAATTTAGGGAAGAAAACATTATTTTTCAAGAACATACTTATGTAAATGCAAAAATTAATTGAAACACGCATGGATCTTAATAGTTTTTCTCCTACATTATAACTTTGCCAATTATCAACAAATTTTCATATAATTTGAGATATGGCCATTTTGTATTATTCTAGAATTTCGGTTTTAATTTTATCAAAATCTGACTACTATATCATATAGCTGCCATAGGAATATGTGCAATTAATTTATTTTTAAAGCTTTGTTGCTAGCAACATTTAGTTGTTGCTCAACATTTTTCACTGTCAACATGTTTCGCTCAACATTTATATTATCGAAAAACACGCGAAAGCGAAAGGAACCGCAATCCTTAAATGTATATTAAATTTTATTTACTTACTGCAAGGGTATTTAAACTTCGGCTTCCCGAAGTTAGCTTCCTTTCTTGTTTTCATTGACAAATGTAGGAGAAAAACCATAAAAATCCATGCGTGTTTCAATTAATTTTTGAATTTACATAAGTATGTTCTTGAAAAATAATGTTTTCTTCCCTAAATTAGGCATTTCATAGTTTTTTTTTCATGCACCGTGCTAATAATGGTGATTTTGGAACATCTTTGTAGGGGGTGGTCTATTGGGGGTCTAGGGGCGGTCTAGGGGGTACGCCACTAGCATGAGTGGATCGGCCATCGAAAATTAGTGGGGGTCGGTCATACATTTGGACTCGATTGGGGCTCTCTAAATGGGTCAAAACGGAATTTCTCTACGGATCAAAAGAGATTTTTCTTCGCATCAAAAAGGGGAACATCAGAATGCATTTTAGAGGTATGGTTCTTTGGGCAATGTTGCTTATTTTGATCCCCAGAACATGAATTTCCGTGCCGCTTATGCGACTTTTTTGCCTCCATACAAATCGACCCGCCCTAATATACATATATTTTATAGGGTCGGAAATGTCTCCTTCCCTGCGTTAACTAAAATTATAATACCCTGCAAAGGCATAATTTCATAACGAAATCCAACATGATATGTACCTAACCTGGCACGCCAAAGTTTGCATATCTTTGCAGCTTTACCATTCTATCATTATTAATTATTCCAATTTATTCTAATGAAAATGAATTATACATATCATAAAAATTAGGGTTTAAGTTACAGTTACAGTTTTACATCCACAGTTATGCATTTCCCTCAACATTTTACAATCCTTATCTATAAATATAAAACTAACGCATTAAATCTTAAAATCAACGGAGAGCCTAATGAACTTCAATGACTATTAAAATTCCTTGCCATTTAATTCTTGTAACACTGAACTGCTTTGCTAAGATTTATTTTCGCCTCAAACATGCTCCCATTTTCTAACAGTGCACTATGGGTAAAAAGTCCATTTTTTTGGCATAAACCAATTATTTTTTTAATTTTTTTTTTTTTAATTGATCATATTTTTCGAATTACAATACCTTGATTTAAAAAAACCGCCCCCCAAAAGTTTTTAGTGGCAACCCTGTTTTGTTGCCACATCACCAAAGTCAGCTGTTAGAGAGCATTCGCATTCTTACAAAATTGGCGCGAAATATTTGCAAACTTTGTAGAAACGTGCTGTTGTGCCAAAAAGCAATTTTATACATTTAATAATGGAAAACCCTGGCAAAGGTATTTATTTACTAAATACAACTTACATGTTTAGATTATTGTGTCGTGCTGTCCAACTGTGAACTGTTTTGTGTGTGTATCTTTATAGATTAAAACTAATTACTATGTTTGTGTTCTGTGGAATATAACTAACTAAGGGCACAGCGGTGCAAAAGTGTAAGATTAACAAGTTATTAACAAATGTTTCCTGGTTATCATATACTAAGCATTTTCTGCGACTTTTTGTTCCTTTTAAAAATAATTGGGTTTAACTAGATGCGTATGAGTTTGATCACGTGGCTCTTCTGGATATTTGGAGCAGCAACAACCGCTCGGAAGAAGCCATAAGAAGTTATGTCTTAAAAAAAGATATTATTCTTGGTTCCCCATGTCTCCAACAGTACATAAAATTTTAGTACATGGATACAAAATATTAGAAAGATCAATTGTTCCTGTTGGTTCTTTGGGAGAAAGTGCATCAGAGGCGAGGCACAAACATTTCAAAGCTGACAGAAAATTTCATGCCAGAAAATGTAGCCGTGTTGACAATATGTCAGATGTTTTTAACAGAGCTATGGACTCGTCTGATCCCTTACTTTCTAGTCTCCACATAGCAAAGGTACCAAGTAACAAGAAGCGCCTGCCAACAGAGGTTATCGACCTATTGGATGTGCCAAGCTGTCCCGTAGCATCAAGACTTATAGGTGCAAATACCTCTCAAAACTCGTCTGAAGGTGATGATGAGGAAGACTCCGAATATAACTCTGATGAAGAAAATTATAATTTCGGAACAGTCATCCTTGAATTAGAAGAAGAAGTTTCTGATGATATTAAAAACTAAGTTTAATAATCAAGAAAATGTAGTAAGTTAAAATTTCTAAGTTTTTACAAAAAATTAATAATAATATTTTTTTTAGGTTTCTAAAAATTTATCTACGTTTGGAAAATATATTACTGAAGCAACGTATATTTTTTATTGTTGTATAGCTGAGTTAAAATTTGTTTCTTTTTAATTTTTCATTAATATTTAATTACCAATTAATTTCGGCCCACTGTGCGAAGAGGCGTGGCCAAATTACAAATATAACAAAAATTAAAATTTTATTTTATTATTAAAAATATATTTGTAAACTTTGAAGTCAATATCTTTTAAATTGGAGTTTATGCCGAAATTTTAGACTTTTTACCCATAGTGCAGTGGCCAAAAACCCATCATTTCTTAAACAAATTCTGGAAGCCTAAGGGGTTTAACCAATCGCCAAAATTTAGCTCTCCATAATTAAAAATATATTTAGTTTAATATTGTATACTTAACTTTTTACTATTTTTTGTAGATTTTATGAAATCCAAACATTTTTCCTATTCTTTTTCGACGGCTAAAATACATTGTTCTGGGTCAATTAGCAACTCTGAAATTTCAAGGATGCATATGGTAATCTATTAAAAAAAAAACTCATAACAGCTTGAAGATAAAAAAAAAAAATCATTAATATAAAAATTTTATATTTAGTTCAAAAAGATTATAAAAGGCTAAATTATGTTTTCTTATAATTATTTTTCTAGTTTTTGCTACTTATCGTTCCCGCTCTCTTAGGTTAGATCCGTTTGATTTCTTCTAGTTGTGAATTCTCGTCATTTTCAGACGGTCATTTTTTAATGTAAATCTGTATTTTTAATTATCTTATATAATAAGATTGCATTAAACTTATTTTTGCGATTTTCTTTCCCATTAAAAACCAAACGAAATGACCGGTTAAGCTCTTTGTGGAGCAGCAGTATTGTTTTTCTATGTACATGCTTTGATGTTGTAAATTTTATTCTTTAAATCCATTGTCGATTAACTTTACAACTTGGCTACAGGCCCTGTATCATCTAAAAACACATCTGTAGCTAGCAGATGATTGTTCTCTGGATAGCAGGCGTACTTGGAAAGATCCTTAATACCTGCGTCTAGTAGCACCTCGTCGTCTACAAAAAAGTTGCCTGTGTAGTCTCTGGAGTCGCGACAAAAAATAGCGTATGCTGCATCCGCCATTATCTCGGGCTTTCGCGAGTACAGTGCTCCTTCGGACCCATTTAACATTTCCACGGCCGCCGTGTGGATAGTAGTGCGGGGCCAAAGAGCGTTTACGGCTACGCCCTGGCCACGGAATTCTTCTGCCATTCCCAGCACACACATAGACATTCCGTATTTGGCAATGGTGTAGGCAGTGTGATTTGCGAACCAGCGCGCACTCATGTTAAGTGGTGGTGCAAGGTTCAGTATGTGTGGGTTTTGACTACGCAGCAGATACGGCAAGCAGGTCTTTGATCTGTAGAATTTGATCCCATGTAGTTAAATAGAATGAAAGATAAAGCGACAGTTTCCACACTCACACAAGAAAAGTTCCCCTGGCGTTGATGTTCTGCATCAGATCGTAACGCTTCATATCAGTCTCAAGTGTGCCAGTTATTGAGATGGCACTGGCATTGTTCACCACAATGTCAATTCCTCCGAACTTTGCCACAGCAGCTTCAACAGCCTGCTGCACTTGCCGCTCGTCACGCACGTCTACAATGCATGGCAGTGCCTGACCTCCAGCGCGTTCAACTGGTCATAATTATAAAGGTACAAAGGTCAAAACTCCAATCGCTCGGGGGATTGGTCGCACATACTTTCCTTTGCGGCGGTATATATTGTGCCGGGAAGCTTTGGATGGGGCTCCGCTGTTTTGGCTGCGATGACTATGTTGGCTCCATCGGCGGCCGCCTTTAGGGCAATAGCTTTGCCGATCCCCCGAGATGCGCCAGTGATGAAAAGGGTTTTTCCCTTTAGCTTCCTAAATAGTAGGACATTTTTAGAGGATTATGGCTCAGGACTTCGGCCTAATACTTACCCTGAGTTTTTCATGTCCGAGGTGTTGTGGCTGCCGACGGTGTGTGTTAATTAAACTCAAGTTATTTAGTCAGTAGCGCATCACTCCTAATAAATATGCTAAAGTTCCGACAAACCGGGTAAGATTAATCAAACACATTATAAGAGACAAGCTTAAAGCTTTTAATTACTTAGTGACCACTCACGATAGTATCGATATACCGAAATGTCTGCTAACATACCACCTTTAATTTATCATTCCCATTGAATGAAACAGCTTTTTTTTTTGATTTGGTTCTTATTTGGTGGGAAATAAAATCCTCAATCAAATTTACCTAATACGATAAAGTATTAAATGGCATAGTTTTTATTTAACTTTTTGCGGCTCAGTGACTTTAAAAAGCTACTTTTGTTTTCAGCAACCACTGGAATTAGGCTTCAAGAAAGTGGTACCAGTACAAGCCACAGAATCTTTCGAGCGGCTGTTTCGCGAAAACTGAAATCAATCTCAGTTGCTTAGCTGTACGAACAGCCGGTAAAATTTAACAGTCCCAGGTGCAGATGTACTTACAGATCCAACAACAGCAACCGCAATCTGCCACCAAAACGAGGAGGATGAGCAATGCCAAGCGATTTAGATGTATTCGCCGATCTCATGGTCGACTGGGAACCAGACTCCAACGTCCTGTTTTTCCTGAGTCATGCCCACAAATTTCAGTTCCTGTGCAAGATGCAATAAATGTGGATCCTAAATGATTTGTAGCTCGAGATGGAACACTTTGACCGCCGTCGACGAGTAAGCTCTTAACAGGTTTGACAGACTTGCGCACATTGCACTATGGGCAAAAGCCCGAAATTTGTGAATAATAATATGTAAATAATTAATATAGAATATCGGTTTTTTTTATACCCTGGCAGGGTATTATAATTCTAGTCAGAAGTTTGCAACGCAGTGAAGGAGACATTTCCGACCCTATAAAGTATATATATTCTTGATCAGCATCAACAGCCGAGTCGATCTAGCCATGTCCGTCTGTCCGTCTGTCCATCTGTCCATTTCTACGCAAACTAGTCCCTCAGTTTTGAAGCTATCTGAATGAAACTTTGCAGATAGTCTTCTATATGCTCTCACTGCTATATATGTCGGAACGGGCCGGATCGCACGAAAATATCATATAGCTGCCATAGGAACAATCGGAATTTTTTTAGAAAAAAATTGTAACTATGCCAATTTTCAATATATTTTCATATAATTTAATACATGGCCATTTTGTATTATTCCAGAATTTCGGTTTTAATTTTATTCAAATCGGACCACTATATCATATAGCTGCCATAGGAATATATATATCAATTCATTTAGTTTGTTCGCAACATTTTTTTGGCTAGCAACATTTTTCGCTAGTAACATTTTTCGCCCGCAACATTTACCTTATGTCAGTACCCGAGAAAGCGGAATGTCAGAACATTTTTATTCTTCTTCTAATTACTGCAAGGGTATTTAAACTTCAGCATGCCGAAGTTAGCTTCCTTTCTAGTTTATAATATTTTGTTAAGTTTTTTTTTTCTCTCTCATATTATTACTAATTTAGTAAAGAATAAATATAAATTCGTTTTTTTTTAAATATGTTTATCCGTTTTCTTTTTAAAAAATAAAATGTAATAACCTACATAATTATTTCGGCCATCTTACATATGTAGAGCTATTAGATACAGTCCTTGTTCAATTTGAAGATGTTCAGATGACATTTCAACAGGACAATGCACCTATCCACAGTTTAAATCACACAAACCATTTTTCTGTCATCGTCGCAAATACCACTTTTGGAATGACCAGTGCCCAGCCCAAATGTTAATTCGATAGAAAATCTATGGGGCATCCTTTCTCAAACGGTTTTTGCCAATGAAAGACAATTTGGAACTCTTATAGAATTAAAAGATGGTATTAATCAAGAATTGGCAAAAATCAACACGAAAGTCCTAGAAAAGTTTACAAACTTGATGCCAGGGCGAGTTCTGAAGGTATCATATTTGATACTAGATAAAATAGAACCATCCTTTATTATTATAAAGGATGGTTCTATTTTATCTAGTTGTAAACTTTTCCATAAAATTGTTGATTTTTTTCGTTATCCCAGATATTACCAGTTTTGTCCTACTTATTTATTTCGTTTGAAAACCTTTATTTTTATTTTTTATGTCTTGGTAAATTGTTGTTGTTTTATATTGTTGTTTATATTGTTGTTTAGGATATTGTTATGAATTTAATAAAGAATACAATTTTTTTTGTTTTTTTTTTTTTAATGTTGAACCGTTTTCTTTTTACACAATAAAGTGTAGTGTCCTACATACTTATTTCGGCCACCTTACATGCCGTATCTGAAATGTCTTTTGTGAATTAAATCTCATATAATAACCCTTATTATTAGCCCTTTATTAACGTGTTTAAATTTAGTCAATTACGAATAAAACAAAAAATTTTACGAAAAAATAACGAACATTAAGGTTATGACAATTTTTCCCCCTCAAAAAAAAAGTATCGTTCAGAGCGCTCTAGAGTAACAATGTGTTAAGGCAACGAATGAGGACAATGAAAGGGTAATTCAGAGTTTAAACAAAAAATGGACATTCTGGAATATATTTTTATTAATACCATAGTTCTGTAAACTTATTTTTTCTCACTTTTCTAATTTCTTATATTCAAAATTTGAACTCAAAGTAGAAAGACAGTAAAAATGCATATGTATATCAGTAAACAATTTTGAAATAAGTATTTTTGCACTCTCTTTTTTGGATTTTTCCTGGATAATTTGTCTTGTTTTATTCGTAATTGACTAGACAACAACAACACGTACGCATCATTAAAAAAAAGTGAACATTTCATATTTCCAAGCAAAAATTTTGTTTTTCTCATTCGAAACAAACAATAAGTTATTTTTTTCCTGTAAGCTACTAAACAAAACTATAAAAACGCCAGGAGATTTTCAAATTGTTCAACAACTTTTCGAGTTGGAATTTTTTAAAGCGAAATAGTACCGAAAAGCGTTTTTATTTAACAATAAATAAAGATTTTGAGGGTATTTCAAACATGGTTTTGTGTTATATTGGACCAGATAAACAATATCTACTAAGTCACTTCAAAAGTTCAGAATCACTGGTACACTGTGTAATTGTCCCTAAGCTATTGGCATGCGTTCTGGCGGATGCGCCTGCCGTGGACAGCTCCCAGTACATGTCCAAGGAGCTCGGATGATTGTACATATATGGGCTCTATTAGGCAAGGGTGTGCTCCGAGTTTCGTTCACGGAGAAACATGATGGCACCAGTGGATATACCTATGGAGGAGAAGCTGGATATCCTCTTGCATTTGCATAACATTTTGCATTCGATGGTCATCCTTATTTAAAATTTTATTTTTTCGTGCCAGGTCATTTTAGTGCAAATAAATGTAATTTCCCAATTCGCAAAATTGTATTTGCCTCTATCAAGTCAATTAGGACTGTATTTGCTCGTTTAACTCCTGGATTTATGTAATATATTTTTTGTATCTCCATTTTAGGCTTGCTATTTGTAAAACTGGTCTTCCCCAGCCGGTAGTAGACGTTCCCACAAGATGGAACTCCACCTACACCATGCTAAAGAGTGTTTGCATCTTTAAGTTGTTCATAAAAGAACACTTCACAGCTAGTTCTAGGTTGTCCGATTCGAAATGGGCAGATATAGAGCAGCTTCTATCCGTGCTGGAACCTCTAAATGTAGCTATGCTAAAGCTTCAAAGCGAACATCTTTTTTTTCCCGACTTCTACAAGCTATGGCTCGAAACAAAGCTAGAAGTTCAAGCAATGCCAGATAATGTACATATTAAAGATCTGGTGAAATGCATAGAAGGTCGCGAGAAGGAGTTAATTTCGAATGAAGTCATGGTTTCGGCCATTTACCTTGATCCCCGACTACGCAGGATCTTAATAAAAGATCCAAACCAGCAAGTTTTGGCCAGAAAACACTTATATTCTTTAATGAGACAAATGATTCTTACAAAAAAGGTAAGCAAATGGAAATCAAATAAATGTAAATATATCTTAAAAGGTATTATCTCCTTAACAGATGCACCTTCCATCTCTGCAACTAGTTTCGCCGGAAGGGCCTCATTCATCGAAAAGTCAGGTTAATGCAGAACCTCTCTCTCAGAGTAAAGGGTCCCTACTAAGCAACTTCCTCAATTCAATCGATGAGTGCTCAGATAATGAAGAATCCGAGACGACCCTGAACTGAAATTGGCGGAAAAAGAAATTAATGGATACTCTCCCAAGCCTGTGGACCCGAATACAAACATAATGGAATATTGGGAGAGTAAAAAATACACCTTTCCATTTCTTTACGATTTGGCTAAGGTCGTTCATTCTGTTCCAGCCACGGAGGTGTCAGTGGAAAGGGCCTTCTCGGCACTAAAGCTGCTGGTCTCAGACCTAAGGTGCAAGCTTTCATCAATCTATTAAATCTATTAAAAAGCTGATGTTTTTAAAATTAAATAAAATGGGAAATTAAAAAAAGAATTTATCTTATTTGTATATATAAATATTTCATCACTTTAAGGATACAAGAAAAAAATTAAAGGCCAACTGATAATTGGGTAACTGGGTAATTGGGTTATTTCAGTATCCTTGTGCAAGCTTTCATCATTTTAAAATTAAATAAAATGGGAAATTAAAAAATTAATTTATCTTATTTTTTTTATATATATTTTACGGATACAAGAAAATAATTAAAGACCAACTGATATTTGGGTAACTGGGTAATTGGGTTATTTCAGTATCCTTGTTTGTTTGGGGAAATGAGAATCAATTGCATTCATGAACATGCACCTATTTATGCATCTGCCATGTGGTATTTAAGCACATATATATATATATATCAAACGAAAGGTATTGAAGTGTAGATTAATTATATATGCCAATCTTGAAGATATTCCACTTCGTTCAGTGCGTTCCACTTCGTTATTGCGATTCAATTTTTATTTTAAAAATAACTGTTATTCTCAATTTTTATGAATAAAAATTGGGGAATAACAGTTATTTTCAATTAATTGTTTAAAAATTGAAAATAATAGTTATTACCAAACTTTTATATAAAAATTGTAAATAATAATTATTTGGCAATTTTTATTTTAATAATTGAAAATAATAGTTAAATCGCAATTAATAAAATAAAAATTGGTTATAACTCTTATTTTATGATTTTTATTTAAAAAATTGTAACTGTTACGATCCCTGGTTTTAATATAGAGTATTCTGCCCTTTCGATATACCGTGCATGTTAGCACGTTTGCTGTAAGAATGGTAATATTTTTTTAAAAGTTAGCGTCCAAAATATCAAAGGTTCACACCATGTGGCGTTAGTGTCAGTCTGGAAATGAGATCGGAAACGAGAAATACTTTAATTTCTCAAAATCTGTACGAACGATTTTGTTTAAATTTAATTCGAAATAAGCAAAAATATTTTGCCCTTTCTTTTGATATACCGCGCATGTTGGCCCGTTTCTTGTGAGAGTCGTAATATTTTTTAAAAAGTTAGCGTCGAATCAGTATTGTTATCGATACGATTATCAGCTATTGTTTCTACAACACATGTTTTATATATTTGCCTACCTTTTTGCAAATTGCTAGCGAGATTCAATGCTAATCCTTAAATTTGAATTATTGATTAATTCCTTCGTTTTATTCTCGCCTACGTTTTGAATGCGTATCATAGGTTCATTCACAGGTTGAACCACTGGTTCACGACAAGTATCAGCTGCGGAACTCGCGCCTTATCAGATTTTCTCAAAATCTGTTCATCAAATGTTCTCTACTCGAGGCACATCTGGGCACTTTTCTGAGAGCGAAGCTGTATGACCTTTAATTTTTGCTGCCTGTTTTGTGAGCAATTTTCTCATAAGCTGTACCTACGATTTTAATGAAACATTCAGGGATAATACTTGACATTGTGATCCAAAACGTGCATAGCGGCAATCTTTAAAAAGGTGGAGAGTAAATTTTCAATGGATAATTAAGGTACTTGCATTCTTCAAATCAGCCCAAACCCAATATAAACTATTAGTACATTTAATTCTTTACACGTAGGTACTTAATTTTGTTTGATTTAGTTGCTTATTACCGAAATAAGTTTAAAAAATAGAAATCCACCTCCGTGTTCCATCTCCCACGGTTCCATTTCGACGCTGACTCACCGACGCTAATTTGACGGACATAGAGCAAGAGGCAAACATCGGCAACAGCCAGTTTTATAAAAACTTTTATTCTTTTTATTAAGAAACTGTACCTTATATTAGTACGAGGCTAACTTAGAAAACTGAACGCAAAGTCTCTGATAAAATTTGTTATTTAATTATCAAACAGCTGAAAATTCAGAATTATCGATAGTGATATCGGCTGGGTTCCAGCTCTAGCCGGTTTTCCGCAATCGAGTTTGTATTCATCACTAGCAGCGTGTTTCGTTTTCCATCGAAATGGGTGCTAGAGTTATATGTTTGATATTATTGTATTTTGCAACCAAAAGAGGTGAAAATGCAGCGAGGATTAATCACCCTCGGGTCTTGCTGCCTGTTTTTGAAGAGAAGGCTATAAACTTCACCTTGGAAGTCGACGAGTCTAATTGCTACAAGTGGTAAGTATATTGGCCTTACTTGTGGGTCTCTATGTTATAATTTCCTTTTACCTGTCACAGGACGTCTTCGCGTCAGGATCTAATTTCTGTAATGCCGATTTACCAGGGCTTCAGCGAGTGTGCATCCCAGGCAGTGATAACGGTGCGGACCCACGACCGGCGCCGGAACACTGCAATTATCTTCGCGGAAGAGGTTCAGACGGGGGAGACTCTGCGTTCTGAAGTGATTGTGGACGCAATTGCCAGACTAAACGTACGTACAGCTACGCGGCAGTTGTACCTGGAGGAGGCGCCCGCCATGTTCGAGGTTCACGCCTTTGACGATCAGGACAATGAGTTCTTTACTTTGGAAGGCATTGAATTTGACTGGAAAATTTCGGAATTCGCCACTAATAAGCCCGCCGCAATGCGCTACTTATCCTTCACAAACAGCCCTTACCACACAGTGCCACCTGCCTTAAAGGACTTTGAGGCTAAAGGCACCAAAGGGTACATGGTCTTGTTGGAGGGCATCAATACGGGCACCGCCAAAGTGACCATCGGCATGCCCCAGTTCGAGTACAGCCACGTGCAACCCATCGAGGTGCAGATCAGCGTGCTGGCCAACATTATTATAGAACCCTCCGAGGTGACCATCATGCCAGGTGATTCAGTCACGTTCCGCATATTGCAACTGAAAATGGACCGATTGCACGAAATCGACAGCAAGCAGTACTACTTGGAGGTCGAGAGTGCCAATGTGGCGTACTTGGAGGGAAACAGTGCCACGGGATCGGCAATGGGTCGCACCCAAGTCTTCCTGCGGGATCGCAATATGGCGAATACTGACCAAGCTACCAAACCTCCCAGTGCTCTGCTGACGGTAGCTGAGCCACACAGATTGGGTATCAGTCTACTTCCCCACCTCAACTGGGTCACTGTGAAAGGGGAGCATCACGACGTGGCCTTGGACTTGTTTGCCGCGGACGGACAGAAGATAACGCTGGGCACTCGTTACTCCATTAGTTCCGAACTAGATGAGTCCCTGTTTTCCATCATAAAGCGTACGCGTAACGGAAGCCGCCTTTCCGGAGTAGCCAAGAAGGAGGGTGTAACCCAGGTCTACGGTTCATATTTGGACGTAAGTGTAATACTATGTTTATACCTTTCCCGGTCAATTTCATTTTAGTCAAGAGTTTTAGTTAATAAATAATTTTTGTCCACTTAGATAAAGTATATCAGACCCTTATCAGTTCGCACTTTCGAATAATCCCTTCTGAAGTTATTTCTCGGGTACCTTTCACGTTTTCACTTTCAAAATATCCTCATAAATTTAAAACCTTGCGGAAACTCTTTGCCTACCATTTTGCTGGCGGATTTAGATGTGCAATAAAAGAAATTAATTATTTACATTGATCATTTTATATCATTCTTCAATATTTTGGAAGCATTTTTGGAAATTGTTTAATAATGTAAATATAAAAAATGATAGGAACAAAACATCCAACATTTTTAGAGTAGTTAAGGTGAAGTTGTCACATAGCTTCTTGTTATACAGGCAAAATTTTATTGATTATATTGATTATATTTGATTGATTATATATTATATAGAGGTCGTTAAATGTAGACAAAAATGCAAAACTGTAAAGATACTATGATAGGTAAACGATAAAACAGAATTTTTTTTATCAAATTGGATTCAAACATAATACAAATTACAATTGTAAGCTACAAACTTCGGCGTGCCGAAGTTAGTTTCCTTTCTTGTTTTTAATATTTTTGCATATACTTGTACTACATTTACATCCACATCTACTGAGTTATGTCTAACAATTTAGGAATTTCGGTGTTAATTCGTTAACTGACATAGGAAATAACTGAAAGTTAAAAGGAAAATAACGTACAAATCAGTATAACATCAATATTTCTGATCTAATTGTAATGTTTATATTTAATTATTATTCGATTTTAAAATAATGTTTTTAATCTGATCAAAGTTGGACGACTAGATCATCACTAAATGACAGAAGTGTGCAGAAACTTGGGCAGACATTGACAGTAATTAAAAAACAACTGCATTGCTAAATTTTCTGATATATTTAATTACACTTTGTAATTTTTGTATACACAGCTATCTGTGCAAGCCGAACTTCAAATCTTTAAGGAACTCCAGCTGACGCCGTCCAAGGCAGTGCTGCCTTACGATCCAAAGAGCGTAAAGCCGATAAGCCTACAGTTCCGCGCTACTGGAGGCGATAGCAGTTACGTTTGGTTCTCCGGTCACCCGCAAGTGCTGCAAATTGATGGCCAAGGCTTGGCCACTACCGAAATCCGTGACGTTCGCCCTCCCTTCGCAGCGCAGGAGTTTCTCGAGGAGGGTAGTACTCTAGCCGCTCATACCACAGTCAAAGTGGCCCTGGCTAAGAACCAAAAAATCTCTCGCCTGGCGAAGGTCTTCTTCTTGCCCCCCAAACGCCTCCAGATAAAGCGTTACAACTTTGAGACCTCTCTCAAGGACTATATTTACCTGCACGTGGCAGTTTATGCGCGGGCCAACAACTCCGACGTGCCTTACACGAGCTGCGACAACCTTAACTTCCAGCTGGACTTTAGCCATCACATTCTGCAGCACGAGAGTAACGGGGAGCTGGTAGAGCCCGTCCAAGACGCGTGTCATGTGTTGCGGCTGCGAGCTACCGCCATTGGCAGTTCTACGGTGCGAGTGTGGTACAGTTTTCAAGACAGAGTTCTTGACGATACTGTAGACCTTTACGTGTTTGAGCCAATGAGTGTACTAAATCCCCATGACAACCAGGTTGTGTTACCCGTGGGGTCTTCCCGAAATATTATTTTTGCCAACGGACCACAACGTATTTTTACATTGGAGGCAGAGCTCACGAAGGCCACGTCTTTCGATAGTAAGATCGTCAAGGTTTCTGAAAGCCACACTCAGAACGCAATCAGCGCTTTTACTGTACTGTGTCGCGAGCTTGGAGAAACCGACTTTTCTTACCGTGTGCATAACAGCCTAGCAAAGCCCAGCTTTGTCGCCTACCGATCGGAATTGACTATTAAGGTTCATTGCGTTCCACCGCGGTTTTTGAAACTTTACGCGCGACAACAGCTTCGTGAGTCTTGTCCCTTGGAGCAGAGCTCCTCGCTGCTGTATCTGAAGGACCGTGAAAACAAGTTCGAAATCGAGATAGAGGTACAGGACGCGGCAAATCGAAGACTCATGAACATCAGCTCTCTTTGGTTAAACTGGGAGTTTGGCGCAGGAGAAGAGCGTTACCCTGACAATAAAATTTCCCATCGCCAAATCGCAGAGTTGGAGGTCCTCCACGGTGTAAGCCTTCCCAGCCGTGACGTTCTCATCCTCACGCTCAGCGAGGTGGCGCCTAACTTCCGCATCAAGGGCACTGTTGCCAAATACAATGACAAGCTGCTGAAACTGCAAGATATCTATGCGGAGCATCCTGCGTTCGGAGTACATAACGTGCGTTATTTAATATGAAACATTACGAAAGCAATTGCTAATCTTTTAATTACAGCTCAAAACAGGATCGGTAAGCACTCCTCTAATCGAGAATGAGGTAAGATTCCACACTGTGAACAGCACTTTACTGCCGAAGGACCACGTCAGTATCTTTTTGGCTCCGGGCCACATCGAGCGCATACCCATCGTCCAGGGCAGCGGTTACTTGCAACTGAAATTATCTGAGTCGGGAATCGTGCAGGTTGAATTCGATGAAAAGACTCGCGTATTGGCCCTGACGCCTTTGCGTCTTGGCCACGTCCACCTAGAACTAGTCGACAGCTGCTTGACAACTGAACCCAGTCACCTGTCCATTTCAGTAGTAGGCTTAGGGGCTATCCATGTCACCAGCATGGACCGACTTGAGCGCACGGCTCGCATTGAAGGGATCGTTCGACTCATCGACACCAACGATAATCTTCTGCTCATCGACCACAACAGACTGGGGGATTACGATCTATCTGAAGTGGTCTTTGACCAGAGTGTGCTGAGCGTTCGGTTGGGCGATCAAGAAAACCTGGGACCCGGCGAGATCCGCTATACTTTAGTTGGCAATAGCGTTGGGGAGACCAAAGTTGTATTCCAGTCCGGCAAAGGTGCTCTACAGGTGTCCAGCGAGCCACTCAACGTGCAGGTTTTTGCACCGATCCGACTCTTTCCACGCGACTCTACACTCGTTGTGGGGAGCAGCATCCAGATCTTCTACCAGGGCGGACCGCAGCCCAACACCAACATGGTCTACAATGTGGAGAAGGAACAAATTGCAAGTTAGTCTAGATTTCGGTGTATTGTTAAACCGAGAGGGTAAATCCTAATTAAATCTTCTTCGCAGCCATTAACTCGGCCATTGTGACGGCCCACCGGTTAGGAGGCAGCCGGATTGTCGGAAAGTGTATGCTAAGGAATCCAGTAACCGGAAAAGACGAAGTGATCTCCCAAGACACGGTTGAAGTACACGTGGTTGCTCTTAAATTAGTGCAGATACGCACCCCTCTAGTCCGTATTCGCAGTGCCGCCGTGATGCCTGCCACACTCTGGGGTCTGCCTGACCTGTCTCCAATGGTGCTGGGAACGTTGAAAAATACGAAGATTTTCTGGAGTGTAAGCCATCCAGAAGTTGTAGAGATATTCAACGTCTTCACTGCAGCAGGTGAGCTAGCTTACATGTATTTATAGTAGTTAACTCAACGTGCACAGATACGACTAAGAGAGTTTAGAACATTTCTCTGTGTCCACCAAGTGCACGAATATTAAATGCATATTGTTCTTCGATGAGCCTGCTTGCTTGAGTTTTAACGCAGGAACAGATACGGAACATACAAAGTTATTAGAACGATCGTCCACTCAGTGCCCGTAGAGTATTAGCTATGTAGAATAGAGAATAATTCAACCACATAAAGTACATCTAATTTCTATTCTCATATATTAAAGCAAGTTCTCAAGTGTTTGAATTTGTTGATATTTATTAATGTTAATAACTCATATCCATAACTTAAAGAGATTTTATTTTTGATCACTTCTACTTTTACCTTTCACCTTTTTGGGTTGTCACCTATCAAGTTAAGACAATGCACGGGTTTGTTTATAAATTGTTTGTCCTGTTGTGGTCGTAGTCATACTTTAGTACAATTCTGAGTCGCTAAGAAAGCCTAGGATTCCTGAGACCTTCAGATTCCTATGCATTCTAGTGACTCTAACTGGTAGGCACCAAAGTGACGTAGTCTGGTGTGGCTTATAGCTGGACAGAGACAGAGCAAGTGCTCTGGTGTCTCCTGTTCTGCGAGATCCTTAAACCTTCTACAGCTTGCCTTATACGGCAGTCCCTCCTTCATTGCGTGCGTAAATCTGCTGAAATCCCGTTTACTCTTGGATAGCAGATCTCTGGTTCGATTCTTCTCGAAGTTCGGGCAACATTTCTTCGATCTCTTATGTGTTCTCTTTCTTGGTGGCTGCCAGTTTGAAATGGTCATGGATCTTAGTCTGGACCGAGTTTAATGAGATCGGTATCAATATGTCAGAGTCTTGCCCTTGCGAGCCTGCTCGGGTTAATTCGTCCGTTTTCTCGTTCCCCGTATCGAAAGCCTGGCTGCTTCCGTTATGGCAACTACCTCAGCCTGAATGACCGTCGCTGAGTCTGAGAGAGTGAAGGACTCCTCGATCCTCCATTGTTCAGGGTAGATTCCAGCCCCCAGCTCATCCTAGATTTTCTTGCGTTTGTCTGTAGCTTGATGCTTTCAAAAATCTATTCCCTCCAGCACTTGTTTGCATTCAGTTTTACTGCGCTCTGTGCGGCCATTGTGTCCAGGATAGCAATTAGTGCTGCTGCGGAGCATGAGCGCATTGCCCCCCGCTGCGTCAGCGCACGCTGCTCTCTGTATTCTTCTTAATTTTGGTATGTTATAAGCCCTAGTTAGTGCTGGCCACCATACTAGCGCTCCGTATGTTGAAATTGGCCGAACTTCCGCAGTGTAAAGCCATATTATAATCCTTTGGTGTAGTCCCCATTTGTCTCCGAACCTTTTCCTGCAAGAGTAGAAAGCAATACTTGCCTTTCTCTTTCTGTAATGTTTTTCTTCCACGAGAGCTTCGGGTCTAGTATCACATCGAGATACTTAGCCTGCTCTGATAGTTTTAGCTCTATGCCCTCTAACCTGGGCATATAAATGCTGGTATCTTAGTCCTTCTGGTGAATAGCATAAGTTCTGTTTTATTTGGGTTGATACCTAATCCACAGGTTTGCCCATATGTTTAAGCGACCCACCGCGTCTGTCAATATCCCACTGATAGGGTCGAGATACTAACAGCCCCACGTCATCTGCGTAGGCTTCTGCTTTGACGCCACCCATATTGAGCTCTTCCTATATGCTATTCATGTTTATAAGCCAAAGTAGAGGCGATGGAACACCGCCCTGAGGTGTGTCTCTTCACTGTGAGGTGAGTGCACTCAGTTCGGCTGTGATCGTCCTAATCGTTGGCATAACTCCGATTCATTCTCTGATGTCTCTCTCAATGCCTATCGAGTTGAGGGAGCACAGGATGGAATTGGTGGCGTTCACGTTATTGAACGCTCCTTCAATGTCTAGGAAGGCAGATATCGTGTACTGTTTGTATTGAAATGTCTTCTCGGTATATCCTTTCGGTATGCATGCTGCGCATCCGGAAGGTGGTGGTCTTTCCGGATGTGAACATCCAGTAGCCTTTCTATGGTCTTCAGAACGAAAGAGGTTAGGATGATCACCCTATAGTCCTTCGCTAGAATGTGCCTCCTCTGCCTGGTTTCGGTGTAAATATGTCTTATACAAGCCTTGTATATGACTTTTAGCCATCTATAGAGGCTTCCTTAGGCTTTTGTATTAGTCGAAAGACTTTATTGCCCACTGGATTCGCACCGTGGTCATGATATCATTCGTTGGTGTGTCTGTCTGTGTATCAGTGCCTTCCTCGAGTACCGAGTTCTCTCGTAGGTTCCCCAGGAAGTGAGTGTCAACTAGTAGCTCTAGTGACTCCTCTATTGTCACTGATCCGTCTGGCCTGTTGATTAGAGTGGAGCTTGTGTGCCCCTTGGCAAGGATCTTGCTTTACCTTGCTGTATCTTTAATGCCTTCTAGTGATTCGCAGTAGCTTGTCCAAGATTCCTTCTTGGCTTCGTATACTGTTTTTTTGTACGCTTTCTGCGTTTCCTTGTCTAGTTCCCATTACTTGGTCCCATAGCTGGTTTTAAAGGACTTTCTCGCTCTCCTCCTGAGGTCGCTCAGTTCCTTGGTCCACCGTGCGGGGTACTGCTTCTTCGAGAATAAATCTTTACATGTCCCTTGGAAGGCGTTGTTCAAGATGTTCAGGGTCGACTTTGTATCTTCGGCCTTTGCATCAACTTGACGACCGGCTCAGGCAGGGCCGGGTCGTCGTGGGCCATGTAAGCCGATGCGATCAGTACTGCGCTCTCATCCGATGCCACGAATCTAGCTACTGCTAAATCTGGTGTGTTGAGATTGGAACAGAGAAAAGCGTTATAATGGTTCTTAATTACTATGCATGCTTTCGAGTTAGTGCACAGTATTGTGTATCCTGGGATTCTTAGGCGACTTGCTTGTCCCTGGTCCAAGGCTCCTGTATCAGCCCGAGGTCAATATCCTTCTCCCTGAGAAGGATCGTGTGAGCTGTGAGGTTAATCTCCCCGGGTTTTGACATAGGCGTTAGTTACGGTTGTGTCCGGGGATTTGTCGTCAATGACCATATCCACTAACAGATTGTTGGTGTCATCTACCTCCTCTATAATCTCATCCGGCTCAGCTAGGAAGACATTGATCTTGGCCTTCCGTATGCCGTACCTAAATTTGTTGTCGTTGGCTTCAAGCTGCGACATGCAGCGTTGGTTGATGAGGAGGAGAATGGCTGGCTCGACTTCATGTCTCCCTCCGCATTAAGGATGGTCCAGTCCTCTCTATGGACATCCGGGCTCGGAGCTCTCAGATAGGCGATCACCCTTGGGTGTTCAGTGTCGGTAACCAGATGCCGGCTCTGGGTCTCCTCGGAATCTCCCTGGCGTGGACTAGCCTAATCTTAAGGCCAGTCCATGTGTCGCTCATCTAAGCGACACATCCAGCCAGGAAGCTCCTGGAAAACCCATCGTTGCACCTGATGACCCGTTGCCCCCTGACGACGTTTGAGGAGTCGAAGGAGGGGTTGGCCGGTCGGCACGGCAACCAGCCTGTTACCATGTCGACCAACTTGACCTCGATCTCCTTCCACTTCTCGGACAGCAGGACCGTCGCTAGACTTCTTCGCCTTACTGACGAAGGTTGTGGCTCTTGGCCTTGGCTTGCCCTGTGGGAGGGCTGGTGCAGCCTCGTATTCCGCGATCTCCGCAAGGAATTGGGCCTTATTATCAGCATTGCGAGGGTCAGTTTTGCCCCTAGCCTTATTTTTGGCTATTTTGCCAAGCATGAAGCGGTCTCTGTTGACTCTTCATCGATGGTGCTCAGCTGAGCCACACCTGTGTGGTTGGATTGGGGAGTGCTACTTGCTCTCCCCTTGAGTCGCGACGGAGCCAGGATGTCTGGACTTGACATCGGAAGATCGTCATCGTCGGTCCCCCAGCAACTCCTCCTCATCCTCCTCCTACAGAAATTGGCGTTTATCCTTTCCTGGGAGTTCCGAAGCTCGGCTGTTCTGTTGGCTTTATTTCTTATTCATAAACACCCGCTTTGCTCGACCTGGCAAGCGCAGCGGGCCAGAGGGGGTTTGGGGTATTGAAGGATCCTACGACTCAGGGTTGCCCGGCCCTGAGAAGGCTCCGTTCACCCCTCAGCTGCGAACCAAAAGTCAGGAGGCACGGGTCGCTTAACACGCCTGACTTGAGGGGAGGCCTATTAAAGACTTTCCCAGGTCCGCCTACAATTGGTCAGCATCCCCGATCGAACTCGACCAAGGACCTGCTTCCGCCCTCACTTGGAGAGTATATTCGCACTATCTATGGATGACTTTTTACTTTTGGCTTTACCATTTTATTCTTCGTTACAAAAAAACAAGACTACAACTTTCAGTTTGCATAAACAGAAGATACAGACCTTTGAAGTTAGAGTTTTGAAATCGAGTTACAGTTTTGCTCGTCAGTGTATAGGAAAATGTGAAACTTTAAATACTGTTTAAATAAATGTAATAAAAGTTTATGTAAATTTGTTGTTTTAACCCTCATATTAAGTATTATTTTAATTCCTTAAAATCATTCGTTCCTTTTTCCACTTGACCGAATGGAATGCTTTGAAATGCTTCAACTGCAAGGCTATAACAACTGAAGCATTAAACAATTTAGTTTGGGCATCTACTTTTGTGTTGGGTATCCCAAATAGGTGTTGCTCAACATGTTCCTGGCAACTTTGGCTTTAATTTTTCCCCACGTTCTTTAACTTAAGATTATTTGTAATTTATTTGATTTCATATTTCTATTACTATTTAGTCACAAATTTAATTTAAGAACATTTTAGATTCTAAGCTGTTTTGCCATTCTTACCTTGCCTCATTAAGATCAGTAGCAGTACATGTTAAAAGTCGTTATTATTTGTACCATTTTAATTTCAGGAATTGAGTACCAAAGTGAGGATTTAATTTCCATTCGAGTACGCGCATTGAATCCTGGCAAGGTCACAATCACGGCGACAATGAGTTTGGCGGACGGAACAAAGCTGCCAACAGCTAGCGTCGAGCTTTTTGGTAAGTAAAGAAACCTCGGTCGGGCTACTAACACCTTAAATCACAAAGTGACTGTAAATTGAACGTGTTATCACAGTTTTCAAGACATTGGATCTGGTCGCTCCAAAACCCATCAAAATGGATTCCATTTTGGCAGCGCCGAAGAGCACGCTTCAGCTGAAGTCGAATATGGAGGATGCTGTCTTTGCGCTAGACGGCCAGAGCAGCGGCATTGTCAGCGTAACGCGTGATGGTATTGTGCAAACAAAGGACACCCTTGGTCGGGATCTGATAATTGTGAGTGCATACGGCGTTAATAATGAATTTTATATTTAATTTAGTTCCATTTTGTCAGGCCAAAACGGTGGATCAAACGTTGCCCATCGGCATTGAAGTAAAAAATGTTCAATATATTTTGGTGACACTTATGCCTCACATTAAGTTAAAAAAGGCCGTGCACTATATTCCGCGAGGAATGAATTTCATGTTTAAGGTATCGCTTCATGACAATCTGGGCAACGAGTTCTCCTACAATATCGAGGATAATGGCAATGGTTTGCGGTACGAACTTGCCACCAAGGATGTGGTCGATGCCCAGATCGGCAATAACCTGACAATTGCTGTAAGTATCCAATTTCTTATGATTTCATAATTTGGTTCTGTATTTTTTTGAATACTCGGTATCAACAGGGTACATGCAAAGTACTTCTAATAAGAAAATGCTACTCTTTCCGTGTAAGTCAACAAATTTCTATAACTGAAATCTGATTGGCCTGGGCCAAAGCGGACGCTTTCTGAACACAGTAGATTTTATTGAATCAATAAATAGGTACATTAAAAATTAAAAACAAAAAAATTGACAGATATACAGTGGCTTACAGCTTATTTCAACCAGACCCAATCTAATACTTTAAGAGCCTATAAAAATGGAACGAAAGGGATTATAAAAAAATGTAAACGCACGATCCTTCGTTCATGTTCTAAAATATTATTTCCTCAATTAAATTTTTAATTAATTAATTTATATTTATTTTTTTTTTAATTTATAACAAAAAAACACCGAAAAATAAGGTCACAGCTTATTTCAACCAGATAGTTTGAAGTTGTCCAAAGTCCCGTTAGTTAGCCAAGTAGCGGGCCTTCTTTTTTATGTGCATTGGTCAGTCTATTTAGAGTTGATTTAAGCATATTCGTGTTCAATTTTCCGACGTTTAGTGCATCAAAAAGCAAAATGGGACCACGCGTTACGATTGAACAACGAGAACTCGTTTTAAAACATTTTAAGGATGGAAATTCGCGGAGGAAAATTGCATAAATGGTCGGATTAAGTGATTCCACTGTCCAGAGCATAATACATCGCTTTGTCCATGAGAATAGGGTGCACGATAAGGGAAGAACGGCGCCCAATAAAATTTTCAATTCAACTGACGAGCGCTACATCGTCCGGAAAATCCCAAGTTATCAGCACCGAAAATTGCCAATGAGGCAGAGGACGAGTTGGGCAAGTCGTGCCACCCGGAAACATTTCGCCGTGGGCTCCGGGAGCACGACTTCAATGGCAGAATAGCTCGAAAGAAGCCTTTCATCAGTAAGAAAAATATCAAGATCCGGAAAGATTTCGCAGAACAGCAGTTAAAAAAGTTATATTTTCGGACAAGTCCAAGGTCAATATTTTTGGCTCTGACGGTACATCCTACGTGTGGCGAAAGACGAATACCGAGCTGGAATACAAAAACTTAAAAGCTACTGTTAAGCACGGAGTTGGAAGTGTTATGATTTGGGCCTGTATGTCGGCAGCAGGAGCTGGAAATCTGGAGTTTATTGAGACAACGATGGACAAAACTAAATATCTCGAGATTTTGAAGAACAATTTTCTCCAAAGCGCAGAGAAAATGGGAACAATTTCAGCTTCCATCAGGACAAAGACCAAAAACACAAATCAGAAATTGTTCAAACCTGGATTTACTGGAATTGCCCGCACGTCATGCAGCAGCCAGCACAGTCTCCTGACATGGACGTCATCGAAAATTTGTGGGCAATTTTGGACAAAAAACATTCGCAAACGCAAGATTTCAAACAAAACGGACCTAAAAGAGGCATTGGTCGAGGAGGAGGAGGTAGAGGATATTTTAGAACATGAACGAAGGATCGTGCGTTTAAATTTTTTTGATAATCCTTTTGGTTCCATTTTTATAGGCTCTTAAAGTATTAGATTGGGTCTGGTTGAAATAAGTAAGTAGAGTTTGTGGAATTTGTATTTTATTATTTATGAATTCTATTACTATTATAAGTATTGGAAAAGCGAGTTTATGGGAAATGAGCTTTCGGAGGGGCACGTGAATTGACAATCATCATTACCGCTTATGCTGCTGCTAAGAAACTAACATTTACCAAACCCTTTCATATAGTTAAACCTGCAGCGTGAAACAAACAATGTCATTGCCATTCGTCTGAGGGACCCGACGGGAGTAAAGTATGCAGAGGACTATATCAAGTTGTCAGTGGTAGAGTCTGACCAAATTTACCCAACCAAGGTTAGTAGAGCTGGCAGTGCTTGTCAAGTATTCGCTCTAAAATAAAAGTATTTTCTTTTCTTTCTCTCTCTACCATTAGACAATTTTTTCGGTGGGCGACATCATTTGCTTCGAATCACCTCTTACGTTGTCATCGATTTGGAGCAGTTCCCATGAGCAAATTGTGACAATTGATAAACACTTAGGTAAGTACTTCATATGTTTTCTTCCGACTAAAATCTTTTTAGCGGCACTCGAGTTAGTAAAAAGTATACTCATATTTATTTCCCGAAGAGGGGATCTAGCTAGGTTTTAGGTCACTTTCCTAATACTATTATATATTATTCGGTTTTGGCCAATCTGCACTATGGAACTGCACTACTATAGGGAATGGAAGATATTCGCCTGGCTTTTTCCTGGCGGCATCTTCTAGCGATGCCAGAACCGGAGCGCCTAGGTACAGGGTCCGCCACGTAACATTTTTTTTTTGAAAATGCTATAAAACAAAAACGGTTCATCCGATCATCAAATTTTTTTTTTCATAATAAAGTACAATCCTTCCGATTACTTATGGAATACAAGTTCGTTCAAACGGCTGCCTCGGCTGGCCTTGCAGGACGCCATACGGCCGACCCAATTTTTCCGATTGTTTGCGGCCGTATTTCGGCTACGCTACCGCGCCATGTTAACGGATTGGTTCTTCCCGGAAATCGAAGAGGAGGACTTGGACAACATTTGGTCCCAGCAAGACGGCGCTCCGTGATACACAGCCAACGCTACGATCGATCTTGTGCGCACTGTTTTCGGAGACCGAATTATCAGCCGAAATTCTGATGTCGTTTGGCCGCCTCGGAGCTGTGATTTGACACCGTTGGATTATTATTTGTGGGGCGCCGTCAAAGACAAGTGTTATGTGGACAAGCCAGCGAAAATTCAAGCTTTGAATGACAACATTCGCGTCGCCGTTGCCGAAATACGGCCGCAAACAATCGGAAATGTCCTCAAAAATTGGGTCGGCCGTGTGGTGTCCTGCAAGGCCAGCCGAGGCAGCCGTTTGAACGAACTTGTATTCCATAAGTAATCGGAAGGATTGTACTTTATTATGAAAAAAAAAATTTTATGATCGGATGAACCGTTTTTGTTTTATAGCATTTTCAAAAAAAAAATGTTACGTGGCGGACCCTGTATTTTATTCTTGCCCTTGTTAGGGCTGGACATTTACAAATGAGATGCTCCAAGGTTTCGGTTGTCTCGGATTCATCACATTTACGGCATTTGGCGTTTTCGGTGATGCCCAGCTTGACTGCATGTGCCGCAGCTAGGCAGTGACTTGTGAGAATTCCCACTAGCAATCTGCAATCTTTCCTAGGAAGATGCAGGACGTAGTTACTAAGTTTTGCGTTGCGCTCTTTGCACATGATTTTTGATATTTTGCAGGTTGTGGAATTACCCCTCCACCTGCTGTTGGCTCGTATGTCGGCCCGTCTCTCTAGCTCGCTGTGGAGCGTCCTTAGGGAGACAGGAACGTTTTCTATTCTTTCATTCGCCAGTCCGACGCCTTCATTTGCAACTTCGTCTGCCGTCTCGTTACCATCGATGCCCTGGTGGCTGGGAACCCTGTAAATCCGCACTGACATGGTCGTGCTAAGGACCAGTACATGCCAGAACATTTTTGGAACTGACCGCTGACGGATGCATGGATCTTATCGCCGCTTGACTGTCTATGAGCAAGTTGACTGCTTCATGTGGGCGGTCTATGGTTTGCGCAAGCTCTGCCGCTTTCCATATGGCGAATACTTCCGCCTAGAATATACTGCATTGGCTTGGTACGACAGCCTCATTTCAGGGTCTGTACAACTCCAACTCTCGCTCCAACTCCTCCTTCTATCTTGGAGCCGACGGATATATATTTAGGTGTTGAGCATGGTTCTGGTCTGTTTTCCAGTCGTCAGGTCCCATGAATGTTGTTGTTTTTACGTCCGGGCACGTTCTGGTTATCATGTAGTCGGACATACTGCTCATGTCTCGACCAATTGAACTATGCCCAAATCCTTGTAGAGACATATTCCCTGATGCAACTAGGCGTTGTGCAGCCTTTTCTGCAGTCAGTTGCTTGTGGATATCTAGGCGATCGATTCCGATTATGGTTTCAAGTGCTTTTGTGGGGGTTGATCTCAGCGCCCCTGTTATGTAGAGCAGTGCCTGCCGCTGCCATAGCTTGCCACCACACTAAGACTCCATACAGCAGAGTCGGACGCACCACCGATATATAGACCCAGTGCATTAGGGCGGGTGAGAGGCCCCATGTGCTGCTATGCATCTTCTTGGATGCATATAGCGCTATGGTGGCCTTCTTTACCCTCTCTAGTACATTGGGCTTGCATGCCAGCTTGCTGTCTAGTACAATTCCGAGGTATTTGACTTGTGTTTTCGGGGTCAGCCTGGTTGTGTTAATTTCCCGGGGACCCATAGCGGCACCTTGTATCTCTTCGTGAAGAGAATGAGGTCCGTCTTGTCCGCGTTGATACTGAGTCCTACCTTCTTCGCCCACTCCATAATCGAGCTGAGGGTCGATGGGCAGACTCCCGTGATAATTATGCTTATGTCGTCCGCATAGGCTGTTATCTTTGGGGCCTTCCTCTCGAATCCCTTGATCAGGTCGTCTACCACCAGATTCCACAGGAGAGGCGACAGGACCCCGCCTTGCGGCGTGCCCCTGTGTGCTCCTTTCACCGTGGAGGTGGTGCCCCAATCGGATTGTACCCGCCTACAGCTTAGTAGATTTCTTATCCACAAACTGATGGCGGGGGGCGTGTTGGCCGCTTCTAGGCGGTCCGTTATAGCGTCTGTGGTCACGTTGTTGAATGCTGTGGGTATATCCACAAACACTCCAAGAGCATATTCTTTGTTGTTCAGGGCTCTCTCAATGGTGGCTACTAATAAGTGTAGTGCCGTTTCCACTGATTTCCCTTTTGTGTAAGCTTGCTGGTTGGTTGACAGAAGTCTTCCCACATTGTTTCTGATGTATGTGTCCAGCAGCTTTTCTAGCGTCTTGAGTAAAAATGAGGTGAGACTAATCGGCCTGTAATCCTTCGGACTCACGTGACTGCACTTCCCTGCTTTTGGCAGGAAGACAATTCGAGAATTCCTCCATTGGATAGGGACATAGCCCGTGCTTAAGCAGGCTGAGAATATAGCGTAGAACCATGGGGTGATCACTTCTTTGGTTACCTGGAGCATGGCTGGGAATATTCCATCTAGTCCTGGTGCTTATATTCCCGCGAAGGAATCTATAGCCCATTGGATTCTTCTAGAGGATATTATACTTGTTGGGAGAGTCTCTTGTCCAAGTGCGAGGTCCTGGTGCTTATTGGCATCGGATATCTCAGTGCATCCTGGGAAGTGAGCATGCATTAGTGCTGTTAGGGCCTCCTCGCTGCCCTCAGTCCACTGTCCGTCGTCGCGTTTGAGCTGACTCTGTATGGTGCGTTGCTTCGATAGCAACTTCCGGAGTCTAGCCGATTCTGGGGCCGTCTCGATATTGGAGCAGAAGTTTCTCCACGAGCTTCTTTGTGCCCTGCGTATTTCCTTCTTGTAATCCCTGAGTAGGATCTTGTATTCCTCATTGATCACATCCTTTTTGCCTCTTTGGCGATTTTGAAGAATTCTCTGAGGTTATTGCGTAGGAGCGAAAGATTACTGTTCCACCAGGGTGGCCTGGTCCTCTTTCTAGCTCTAGAAATTGGGCATGCTGCGCGTTGCGCATCTAGTAGTTCCTTGGAGAGGGTCTCTAGGGACTTTTCTATGTCTTCAGCGGATTTTACTAGGCCCGGGCCAGTCGCTAGTCGTGTTGAGATTGTCTTCCTAAACTTCCCCCAGTTAGTGTTCCGGGGGTTCCTAAAGACTTTTGGTTTGGGAGAGTGGTCGAAATCGTATTGGAATTGTATGTAATTAAGATTTGAGAAGGATGGTCTCTCAAGGACTCTCCATTCTGATACCATTGTACATTGTCCCTTTGTGAGTGTTAAGTCTAGCACGTTCGAGGAGGTGGGACCTACGAAGGTATGCTCCTCCCCCACGTTCGCTATACATATGTTAGTGGATAGTAAAAAGACTAGGAGTGACTCACCTCAGTCGTTTATGTCGGGGTTCCCCCACACGAAGTGATGTGCGTTGGCGTCTGCACCCACGAGCAGTTGCTGGTCGTTTGGGCTGGCTGCCACCAGGCTTCCTCCGGTGGGGCTGCTCTGTCGTGGGCCATGTAGCAGGAAGCTGCCAGGAGGCGCTTCTTCTTGCTTTCAAGCATCACAACAGTCAGGTCATCCGTGCTGTAACGAGACATAAGGTTAGCGTGGAGACCCTTCCGTACGAGTACGGCGGTTCTGTTCCTGCTTACCGTTGGTGCGTAGAACACATGGTGTGCTGAGGACTTCAGTCCGGCAATGGAATTGCCCGAGGCAACCCACGGCTCCTGGACCAAAGCGATGTCGACGGACCCTTGCTCCATGGCAATCAGGAGTTCCGACGACGCGATTTTGCTCTTATGGAGGTTGAGCTGCAGTACCCTTAGGGTCATGGGTACCTGGATCAGCTTGGGACGGGTTGACAATGACTGTCAGGTCACCGGCCTCCTCCTCCTCCTCCGAGATGTCGAGCGTCATTTCCTGGACGGCGTCGACGTTGGAGTCCAGACCAACGTCTTTTTCCACCTCGCCTGCCTGCAGGGTGTGCGCATCTTTGTCCCCCGGGTGGCGCTTTTTGAGGCGCAGGTAGACACTACCCATGCCCCACGCCATCTTTCCGTATCTGGGGTACAATATGTCCTAATTTTGTAGATTTGAAGAATTGCGCACTGGCCCCCTCTTCGGGTGTCGGCGTCGCAATGTGTAGCACCTTCCAATCTGCGGTGGGAATGTCGGGGTTTTGGCGCTGTAGCAGCTTCAGCGCCCGATCACCTTGGATTGCGATGGGCAAGAGTACCTTCGCCTTCGGTATGGATGGGATTAGGTCCCTGTCCACCACCTCCAGTTTGGCCCCCTCCCACAACGCCTCCGTCTGGCCGACCGTTTGCGTCAGCCACTTCCGATTCGGGTCGTTCATACACTTCTGGATTTTGACCCCATTTAGCCACCTTGCACCATCAAAAGTGGGCATGGGATGGCAGTCATCCTCCATCCGTGCAAACAGCGCTTCGACGAGCCTCGTGTTTACCGTCTTCCACCGTTCTTCGGACATCTTTCCGTTTTCGTCGTTCCGGTCACTAACCTTCTGTGCCCTCTGAGGCTTCTTCGCTTTAGGTGGAGGGCCTACCTGCTTGGGCCCGCGTTTCCGCTTGCTCGTCGGAGCGTCTTTAGTGGCGCTCTCGGCGGAGCGTTGCCTTTTGCTGGCAAGCATCTCCTCCACTTTATTGGCGAATCCGCCCGTTGACGAGATATGGGGGATCTTGGCGTAGTATAACCTGCCATCTTCAATCTTTTGCTCGACCTTCCACCGACGTTTGGGCTGATATCCCAGCCCGAGTTGATACGTCTTTCGTGTCCATCTCACCCACTTGCGTTTTATGCCTAACCGCCAGGCACCTCCACCCATGGCAAATGGTTCATTTCCCCCGGCTTTTTGAGCGGAAGGAATTGAACCGTTGCCTTAACTAGACACTGTATTACCGCGGACGGAGCAAGCAGCAGTGCATTACCCGTTGTCCGGGGTAATACAGTGCCCATTTGCCAGCCGGCGCCCTCTTGGAGGGTTCAGATGGAGGCTGAGATGAAAGATGCCTATTAAGCACATTTAATAGCATTAGCACTCTTCAAAGGCAAATTCAAACTCGGACCTTACTATATTTTTCTTATCTGCCTAATAGGTATTGCCCGCGTGCTAAGCCATCGACACAAACTAGGTGAGAAAGTTATTATTACCAGCGGAGAAGAGGCCAATTACGGCGGATTCGTAAAATATGACATGGAAATTCGAGAATCTAATGCGGTGAGTCTCTCTTCTTATCACCTCTTGATCACCATTTTACCCAAATTCGTTTATAGATCCTGTTTACCAAGTCGTTGGATATATTTAGCGGATCAGAGTACCGGGGACAGTTGGTTCTCCGTAACCATGTGCAGTCTGACAAGTACAGCAACCTGGTAAGTCCTATTTGAAATATGGCTGTAAACCTTGATCCGCTCTAAAAGTCTTTGACAGTTCGCCCAGAACGCCTCCAAATGCGAAAACCAACTGGAGAAGGTGCCCGTCGATGTTTTCAGTTGTCGTCTCATTGCCAAGGAAGTTCTTGGTCGGCAATTACTAAAGCTTTATAAAGTGGAGGCCGCATTTGATGTTATCGCCGGTCAGTATACATGCAAACTGGAACTGCTCTCTACATTCACCGAGTTGTTGGCAATTGTCAAAACGAACGAAGTCTACCTGGAGATAGAGGTAAGTAAATTTCCATTTTTTAGAAAGCACTACCATCACTCCCTGTCTCCCTCTTTGACGAACAGGCGGCAATGCCCAGTGGAATTTCGGACACGATGTCATTAAAATTAGTACCGGGTATCAAAGTGACACCCGAATCTTTGCGAATAACCGACTTGAAGCCACAAGACTTGCACATCAGTGGTCTGGACAAGGCCCTACACAGGGTTCAGGTAGGTCTTTATTTGTGGCGCACATTGCCCAATTTGAAAAAAAAAAAAAAAAACAAAGAAAGCACCCTAATCAAGCAAGTTTAGATACCCTTGCAGTCATAAATCTTCGGAAACTATTGATGGGTTTTGACGAACATTCATTAATACTTTTAGACAGATGTAATCTATACTTATTTCAGTAAATCATTTGATTCTGTTAAACATTCTCTCCTTGCTCAGAAACTCGATATAATGGGATTTCCAATTGATCTTCTAAGATGGATCTCAAGTTATCTGAATGCCAGGCCGCACAAGGTCCTCTTTAAAAATACCTAATCTAATGTTCTTAGGTTTACTTCTAGCGTCCCTTATTATTTATATTATTTATTAACGACCTTAGAAAAGATCTGACTAGCTTAATGATTACAGAGTGCTTCGATTCATTGGGTCAGCGTAATTTTCACATACCAAGTAGAAATACTAGATATATTCCCTTAGTGTTGCACCACTGCAGAACGTCTTTTAAATAGCATGAACCCTTTAGAGCAGGGATCGCAAATAAGAGTTGAGTTAAATAAAATGTACTACTAAAAAGTTGAGCTGGAAAGTTGAAAAAATTAGGTATACCATATTAAAGGAGTTTTCAACAAGAAAGGAAGCTAACATCGACAAGCCGAAGTTTAAATACCCTTGCAGTAAGTATTTAAGATTTGCTATATTTAAGGATTGCGGTTTTTTCGCTTTCGCGTGTTCTTTTATATAATATAAATGTTGAGCGAAACATATTGACATTGAAAAATGTTGCGCAACAACTAAATGTTGCTATCAACAAAGCTTTCAAAATAAATTAATTGATATACATATTCCTATGGCAGCTATATGATATAGTAGTCCGATTTTGTTAAAATTAAAAATGGCCAATTATATAAAAATAAGATAAAAATTGGCAAAGTTATAATTTTTTCTCAAAAATTTACGATCGTTCTTATGGTAGCTATATGATATAGTCGTCCGATCCGGCCCGTTCCGACTTATATAGCAGTGAGAGCATATCTGCAAAGTTTCATTCAGATAGCTTCGGACCTGAGGGTCTAGTAGAAACGGACGGACAGACGGTCGGCTATTGCTTCACTGCTTTGCAAACTTCGGACTAAAATTATAATACCCTGCAAGACTATTAAAATAAGATAAACTTTTATAACCAGTTTTTATTTTAAAATTGCGTTATAACACTTATTATAAATGATTAATAAAAAAAATTGTAGAAAAATAATTATTTTCAATTTTTTAAATAATAATTAAAAATACAACTTATTCTCTAGTTTTTATTTAATAAAATGGAAAATAATAATTATAAGGTTGTCAAATATCTCCCTTCCGCTTTTTTGCTCTTTATTCAATGCTTTATAAAAAGTGTCACAGTGATCGGATTTAGTTCAAATATGCGCCGTTTTGTTCTGTTTCCATCTAGACGGCAACTTCATAATACCTCCCTCGTAGAAGCCCCCCTCCTTATTTGCGAAGAACTCGAACAGCCACTTTTCACAAGCCTCATTTGGGTTCAACTTTACACCACCAAGGGCATTCGCCATGGACCGGAACAGGTGGTAATAACTTGGCGCTATGTCCGGGCTATATGGTGGATGCGATAAAACCTCCCATCCGAGCTCCCGTAGCTTATGACGAGTCACCAAAGTTGTGTGTGGCCTGGCGTTGTCCTGATGAAACACAATTCGGCCTCTGTTGATCAAAGATCGCCTCTTCTGGATGAGTGCTACCTTCAAGCGGTTCAGTGTTTAGTAGTAGAGGGCCGGATTGAGCGGTTGGCCATAAGGAAGCAGATGATTCCTTGCCAATTCCACCAAACACACAACAAAACCTTCCTGGTCGTCAATCCAGGCTTGGTCATCGTCTTCCGGCCGCTTCCCCGAGTTTTGACCACGATCATTTGCGCTCCATGTTGTTGTTTGATGTTGATTTTTCATCGCCAGTCACAATCGGCTTCAGAAACGGGTAGATTTTGTTGCGATTCAGCATCGAATAGCAGATGGAAATTCGGCCTATCATGTTCTTAGGGTTAGTTCGTGTGCCACCCAAACATCGAGCTTTTTTTTAAATCCAAGGTTATGCAAATAGTCCAAACGGGTTTCTGGCTTATCTTGGGTTCCTCAGCAATTGAATAGGTGCTTACGTGCCGATATGTTTCCACTATTTCCATGAATTTTAGACGACAGGTCTCCCGACGCAAGGTGCATCTTTGACATCGAAATTCCCGGGACGAAACCTAGCAAACCACTTTTGTGATACACATTGCATTACAGTATCGGGCACATAAACTAAATTAATTTTTTCAGCCGCTTTGGCTGTTTTTTCGCTTTGATCGAAGAAAAATTGTAAAATGTAGCGAATTTTCTCATTGCTGGTGTCCATCTTTGACGAGCTGTCTCAACGTACCGAGTCGATTAATCGAAAAACCGTCAAAGACAAACTTGTAGCGCGAATGAACATCTTTTTAACGCCGTAACGTATGACATTCATACGTTCAAGTTCAAAAGACAAAAAGGCGGAAGGGAGATATTTAACAACCTTATATTTAAAAATTTAGAAATAATTATTATTTTCAATTTTTAAAATAAACAAAACAAACAAATATTTATTATTTTCCATTTTTTAAATACATTTTGAGAATAAGTTTTATTTTTAAATTTAATATTAAAAATTAATAATAATAATTATTTTACAACTATTTTATTAATATTGAATAATAATAATTAATTAAAATTTTTTTGTATGTAAAAAAAAAACTTTTATTTTATGATTTATATTTTCAAAATTATAACTTTTACGATCCCTGCTTTAGAGTCTTATGTGCAAATGATAGGGATTTATATATAATTACATCAAACGTAGATAGCCTTTCCAATCTCAAAACTTTAATCTGAATTTAGTATGCAAGCAAGCATACAATCAGGCAGCACGTATGTACTGATCGTAGTACATCAACGTCTAAGAGAAAACAAAAAATATTTTCCAATATTAATTTCTCCAGGGTTCTTTTTAAGGGCCATAATTCTGAAATCATTAAAAATTCGGCCCGATTAGAACCATTCCGATATATTTAAGCGTTTTTGCATATACTACCTGCAATAGAGAAAGTGCTGAAAGTTCCATTAAATTCACGTCAGTTGAACCGGCCATAAACAGACCATGGAAAAATTAAATAGCTTGCAATTGTGCGATCTTACCAATCAAAAGGTTTCGCTTTAATTCACAGCTATGCATACATGTAGTGTTTGTATTATATAGAATAGTTTATTTGGATAATTAATAATAATGATAATGCTAAGATTGGCGTACAATGAGAGTGTGGGATCTTTAGCAACTTAAGACAACTTTATTAACTTTATCAACTGTATACTCCCGAAAACACGACTGCTTCTTCTGACTTTTATCTGCGACTCCTCGCTCTTCTTGTACGGCCTCTCTGCAACTCTCCTTTATCGTCTCTCTCGGCTCTCTTGATCGGGACATTGCCATTCGCAACGGGGCAAGTGTGTACTCTCTGTCCGGCTGTACCTAACACCTTACATACCTGGACTTTTGAAAAATCAATTAGTTCAGGATAAATGTTCTTTTAATCTTAAGTTGTTGGGACACAGTTTTTCTAGAAAGATAGTAAACTAAATCTCAAATCGAGTCAATCATGCCAATCCGAGACTCTTTTCAAATAAATATACGTATTTCGTATTTCGTGGTTGCACCTCAGATTTTGTTGGGTTCTAACCTTCTCCATTTTTGCAAATTCGACGCTTTCTTTTAGTTTCCACCGAAAATAAAATGTAAGTATGTATAAGTTTTTGTTTAAGTGCAAAAGAAGTTTATTACAAAATTGAAGCCGAATCGTATATGAAATTGTGTATTTTAGCTAGATGGATATACAGAACAGATATTCAATAAACAATATTGGGAGGGCTTTTTGAAATGAAAACAGGTCCTGGTTTCTGTGTGTCGCAGTGAATTGAATTCCAGAGATTCCAGCGGAAAAACAGCTAAAAATAGATTTCTTACACGCATAAACGCCTGTACCTACAAAAACGGTATATTTGTTGTTGAATGGGATTTTAATTTATTTATATAAGAAAGTGTACCAGCAGAACAGCAGAGAGAGCGAATTAAAGCAGAAACAGCAGAGAGAGATCAGCAGAAATAAAGCAGAACAGCAGAGGAGAAGCGACAGTAGAGCAGAGCAGCAGAGAGCAGTAGAAACAGCAGAGCGACAGCAGAGAGCAGCAGGAGAAGCGAGAGAAGGACATTCGGAGGGTTGAAGTCAGCAGAGAGAGTCGACAGAGTGAAGGAAAATTAAAGCCGTGTTAAGAAAAGCTGAAAACTATCAAATTAAGCTTGTAAAATCATCGTAAACTATAATAAACATATTCTTATATAATAAATAAAACTAAGCTGAGTATATCTCATCTTACATTTATATAAAACATTTCTAAATTTTTGACAAAAATGATTTATTCAAAGGAAATTACAATGAAATAGTTTGCATTCAGCCGAAAGTCACATCAGCTATGTCTGTTATTCAGCCTGTAATGTAATTTGTACAAAATAAATAATATTTTCCATTAAAATTAGCATGACAATTTCAATGTTTGAATTAAAATGAAAATTACACCTCTTATGGGGTAATCGGTTTTAGTTTATTGTTCAAACCAACACTTTTCAAAGTTGGAAGTCAAAAAAAAAAAAAATATTTTCGCAAATGAAATTAATTATCTATCAAATTGGTACTACATTATAATTTCAAATTAGTAATCGAAAAAAACAAACCGTTCAGCATAATTTCGGTTTATTATTCGTTCTTACATTACTCAAAGATTAAAACATTAGCCTGTGAACCTACTGCAGACACCATGCCAATGCAAGGATGGCGGACACGATTACCATCTTCTTATTTTCCGGTCCATTATTAGCCTTTGTGTGAAGACATTGTCTCGGCATTGTCCCTGTCAAAAAATTCAAAATGACTGCATTTTACTTGACTTCCGCATCCGGGCTTCTTTGGGCATTACTTGCTTTCAGTAAAATATTAGCTGCATCTTTGGGCTTTAATTATTGTTTTGTGGCTATTTGAAATATGCTGTGTAATTTGCATTTTCGGCCAAGCTTCCGCGCCTTCGGTCACATTTTTTCGGTTCGCCATGAAGTTTTGGGGTTTGAAAGTTTCATAATCTTTAAGCTTTAGTGTCGAGTTGAGTCAGATGAAATGATTGACGTGGGGATCTGACTTAGTGGCTGGTAGCTTACTAAAAAGCAGACTGCCTTGGCGGTGTGTTATAAAGTGATTTTTATCAGAGGGATTATATTTTTAACCTTGGCGGTGTGTTATAAAGTGATTTTTATCAGAGGGATTATATTTTTAACGTCAACAGATTAATGGGATGTTGGACATATGCAACACACATTATGTGAATATGGATTAGCAACATGAATTATATAGCACATCTTTTAATTAATTATTGATGTATAAAAAAATAAATTATTTTATCTTTTGCTTATTACCAGGACATCCTATTCATTAAATACCCCTTACCCAATCAGAACCAGAATTCTGTTGTTTATACATATAAAAAATAAAAATCCAAATTTGCATAATTCAATGCACAGTGGTTGGCGCATCATGAGGAGAAGAGTCCAATATATATATATATTATAAAGTATACTTTCAGTTAAATACAATTCGCACACATATGTATTTTGCAGTCAGTGCTACACGCCGTGACTTTTGCAAAATGGTTCTGACTAAGAAATATTTTTTAAACACTATCATAACAATGTGAAAATTGATTAAATTTTTAACATTTTTATATTATAATACAGGTCAAACCATCTGACTCCACATACTTTGCTGTTGACTTTATTGAGCATGGACATGGTATGAGCAAATATCGGTTACGATTTTTCGAGGACTTTCCATTGGATCAACAATTCTATGTATCGGTCACATCACCTGAGACGGAGCAGAGCATTGAGGTAAGAGCAAATAAACTTTAATTTTAGGATGAAAGCAATCCATAAATAATTAAATTGATCCGATCTTATAATAACGTATAAACGGTGGTAATGTATATCTATAGTATAATGGCTCAACTTGAAATTTGGAGTGAAAATTTGATTAAACCCAATAAAATGGTTAGAGTTCAAAAAGCTGGTGTGGGACTTAGTGGCCGTAAAAATCTCTAAAAATATGATTTTTTAAATTAAAAATTGAAAGCAAAAATAATTTAAAACGTTTTCGAAATTTTAAACTAATTTAGCATTTTTTTTAAATATTTTTTTATTTACAAAATATTTTTTTAAATGCTTAAAGACGACTTTTTTTGTGACCAATTTCCTATTTACTTTCCTATGACTTTCGAAGAGCGCCGGGAGAAATTGCTCTATATTTCGCCCAGGAACCAGTGCACTATGGGGCCAACGACCACTTCCTCTGGCCAAAACCCATTTTTTAAAAGTCGTTAAAGTAATTTTTTTTAATTGGAATGTATTCATAAAACATTAATCTGTAATGTTACGTTAAAGTAATTTTAACAGAGCGCGCCACTCTTAAGATAGCTGTTAGTGCAACGAGAAGCTAGCGCTGTTAAATCGCTTATTTAAATGTCGATCAAAATGTCGATCAAATCCCAAATGAAGTGCAACTTTTTGGATGCAATCTTATTCATAATGGTTTGAATTATATGTTTGAGGGTTTTAACTGTAGAAATAGTCGATTGTTTCGCTTTAATCTTGTGTAATTTGTAACCATAAACAAATTTTTCAAATATTAATGTATTCTAATATTAAAATTGAGCTACAAAGTGAGTCCAGCTCTCTCCACTTCTAGAACTTGCTCTATGTTGTAGAGCATTAAATTCTAATTATATTCCGAAAGCATAAAAGTGCACTTTTGCGCACTTTCTGTGAAATTTAAATTTTAAGGTTCTAACCTTACTTCTCGGAATTATCGAGTTTTTTGACATATAAATAGCCAAAGGTTGCGAATATTTCAATTTTTTGATATGACACATTAAGTCTATATTCCTCCAAGTCATATTGCACAAAAATCGCCACTCCTAATTAGTTCCTTTAAAAATGAGAGAGCAGAATCATAAAATGCTGCATGTGATTGGTCGCATGTACCAGACAAAAAAACAATACTGTAATTTGGCTTAAAAAAAGTATTGTACAAAATTGTATTATTTTCAATGCTAATCATAATTGAAAAAAATCTTTTTACACTGCAAAAAAAATTATTTAATTAATAAAAAAAAATGATGAGACCGCGCCCATTTTTTCCTAAAATATTTTCCTTTTGAGTGATAAACAGTATTCAAAAAACCGAACTTAAAAATTTTACTTCGTTTAAAAGTTATTAATTGATGCCACAAAAAGTGGTCGTTGGCTCCATAGTGCAGTGTGACCAAAAAGTTTTTAAGAAAGCCGTAAAACGCGTAAAATGGGGTCATATTGACACGTATGCACAGCTGTTTTATGTGAACAAACTTTATAAAATTAAATTACAATGAACATGAAAACTTTAAAGTTAAATTATAATGAACATGAACGGATTCGATATTGGAATACTATTTATTAATGTGTTCGCCACTATATAGCTGAAAACAGCAACAAATAACAGAAGGCACCAACGTCGTCGCCGCCCACAGACGAATTTTTTCGTTATTTAAAATGTCTTTTGTGAATTAAATCCCATATAATAACCCTTGTCATTACGGATTTAATTAAATAAACCTTTTCCTGGGGACAATAAAAGCGCTCCATGCGAGCAATGTTTTTATTTTTAGAATTGCCCTCCACATCCCCTCCTTTCGAAATATATAAATTGATTTATTTCGCTGCTTAATCACAGCTGTTTAGTTTCTGGATCTGGCAACGCGTTTACCCGTTAGTACCCGCGAAACCGAAAAGTCAGAAAGTTATTCTTTTCGCTCCGTTTTTTTTTATATCGAGTTTGGCCGCTTTACCCCCTGGTGGAGCGATAGGCTTGCGAATCAGAGACAGGAAGTTCGCAGGCTCTTCAATAGAGCCAAAGCGAATCGGAACTCCTGGGACACTTATAGGAGTGCTCTCAGGGAGTATAACAAAAATATTAGAAGAGCTATACGGGAAAACTGGCGCAACTACTGCGAAAGTGTGCAGGCACTACCGGAAGCAGCTAGACTGCAAAAGGTCTTTGCTAAGGGCTCAACTAATGGGGTGGGGCTTCTAAAGAGAACGGATGGTTCTTTCACCCAGGACCGCAAGGAAACGCTAGAGCTTTTGCTTCAGGTGCATTTCCCAGGGTCTCAGTTATACACGCATGGCGAACCAAATGGGTTATCCACTCCACCGAATAGGCGCGACAACAGTCTGTCCGGTATTATCTTCGATCCTGACAAGGTCAGGTGGGCAGTCAAATCCTTTAGCCCCTTCAAAGCCCCGGGGGGTTATCAGATTTTTCCAGCCTTGCTACAACATAGCATTGAGATAATTATCTCCCCACTTGTCGGTCTGCTTAGAGCCAGCTTTGCATGGGGATATATACCACAATCTTGGAGGAGAGTCAACGTAGTTTTTATTCCTAAACAAGGCAACCGGGCTCTTGACCAACCCAAGTCATACAGACCGATAAGCCTTTCGTCTTTCTTTCTCAAGACTGCGGAGCGGCTTGTGGACTTGCACGTAAGGTGCACTCTCCAGACCACCAAGCCGCTACACAAAACCCAATTCGCCTACATCAAAGGCGGATCGACAGAGGTCGCTCTTCACCACTTAGTCAGCAAGATCGAGAAATCCTTCAAATCCAAAGAAATTTCTCTGTGCTCCTTCCTGGACGTGGAAGGTGCTTTTGACAACACTGGCTATCAGTCAATCTCCAGAGCTCTATCTCGTAGGAATATTGATGCGGCAACCGTAGCCTGGATAGAAGCCATGCTACGACAACGGGAAATATCTTCCACGCTAGATGCGGCAACGGTCCGCATTAACGCGGCTAGAGGGTGTCCACAAGGCGGAGTGCTGTCTCCCCTACTATGGTCACTCGTGGTGGACGAACTTCTAGAAATACTACACAACCAGGGAATCGATGCCATTGGGTATGCCGACGACCTGGCCATTGTAGTCACTGGGAAGTTCGGCAACACTGTCTCCGAATTGATGCAAAGGGCACTCAATTTGGTCCTCGACTGGTGCACAAACGTGGGCCTCAACATCAATCCGCACAAGGCGGTTGTCGTACCGTTTACCAAACGGTACACCAATGACATTGGCCTCCTTGTCATTGGGGGGACCCCCGTAGAGCTCTCCAGTGAGGTCAAATATCTGGGAGTTGTTCTAGATAAGCGACTTAACTGGAACTCGCACCTCAACAAGACGATTACCAAGGCTACTAATGCTTAATGGGCATGTCGTAGACTATATGGTAAGACGTGGGGCCTTGACTCCAAATCCATCATGTGGCTTTACTGCATGATGGTCAGGCCTGTTTTGACCTATGCTGCTCTTGTGTGGTGGCCCAAGGTACAGCAGGTCTCGGCCATTCAGAAATGTAGCAAGTTGAAGCGGCTAGTGTGTGCATCTCTATCGGGAGCTCTACTCACATGCCCAACTGTGGCGATGGAGAAAATCATTGGATTAACTCCGCTACACATTCACATACAAGAAGGAGCCGCTAGAAGCTTTCTTAGAATCAAGCTCACATCTGGGTTACTGACAGATGATGCTGGTCATGTTAGGATTTTGAAAAATGTTTCTGGCTTAGAGATCTGCAGCCAAACAGATCTCATGACCACGAAACTCTACTTCGGGGCGAAATTTAGGACTCTCATCCCAGACCGTAGGGCGTGGGATAATGGCAACCCTTGCTGTGACCCCGGCAGCCTGCAGTGGTTCACTGATGGTTCACTGATGGGCGGGTGCGGGGATCTTTGGACCCAACACCAGAGTCTCGATTCCACTAGGTAAATGGCCCAGTGTTTTTCAATCAGAGATTCATGCCATTGAGGCCTGCTCCAAACTCATCCTTGCTAAAAGAATGAGAGGAGCTACAATAAATTTCTATTCGGATAGCCAAGCGGCGATCAAAGCGCTATCCTCTTGGAGGATAAGCTCCAAACTCGTCGCAGACTGCTGGACCAGCCTCCAGCAACTCTCCACTGGGAACAGGGTAACCTTGTGCTGGGTTCCCGGTCATGCCGGAATTCCCGGCAACGAAAACGCTGATGAGCTAGCAAGAGTCGGCTCAGCGACTCCTTTACACGGTCCGGAGCCTTTCTGTGGCTTAGGGTGGGCCGCAGCCAACGATATGGTTGGAAGATGGGTTAAAGGAGCTAAGTCCAGGATATCCAGCTCAGGATGTCGTCAAGCTAAAGAGCTGATACATCCACTTTTGGGCAGGAACACTGATGGATGTTCCAGGATGGACCTAAGACTATTGGTAGCCTACCTCACCGGCCACCATGTCTTAAACTACTATCTTCACAAGATGCGTCTGTCCTCGAATACGGAGTGCAGGCTCTGTAAAGAAGACGACGAGACGACCAAACACATTCTTTGTGAGTGTCCAGCCATTATTTGGTCCAGAAGGAGGCACCTGCATAGCGAGCTCTTGACAGCTTCGCAGATCAGGCAAGCCTCGACCAGAGACCTGCTAGCCTTCATAAGGGAGGCTGAGCAACTCTTGTCTCATTAGGGAGCAACATAGGCACAAAAGATCGCTCGGTCGCAGTGCCTTAAGTCTCTGTAGGGAGATCTCCCCCCCAACATTTATTATTATTTATTATTGGCCGCTTTACGTAAATGTATCTTATGTCAGTACCTAGCTTTAGGCTACAAGCTTATGCTTTTTACTGTAACTTCACGGTTATAAGTCGAATAACTAAAAATCAAATAAATATTGAAGACAATTGAAAGGAAATTAAAAAAACAAAAAAATGGCATAAAATATATATTTTTTTGTTTTTAAATGGTATAAAATATTTTTTTTATTAAAAAAAAAAAAAAAAAACAAATTGTATAAAAAATTGTTACTGCATTTTTTCTTCCCAAGTTTATTTGATTCAAATTCGGGTAGACCTATACTGAGCTTATGGCAAAAGTTGAGCACATCTTATAAAAGCTCCTACTGTCCAGTTTTTTGTAGTATTAAAAAATGTGTAATAAATGTATCATATGATATCAATACTACGTCTAAAAGATAAATATTTAACATTATTTCTAAATTTCCCGGTTTATCTTTCCTAAATTTTCGTAACTTATTTTGAAATTCAAAACACAGCCTTGCAATATGTTATTGCCAGTTATATAACTTTTAGATTCTCCCCTTTGATCACGCGATCCAATTGAAGATACTACACTTTGCCAACTGGTGCTCTTTGCCCAATGCAAGTTTGCATGCATTTTTAATGCCCAACTTAAAATTCGTTATCTTCAAACAAATAAGAAAGAAGGCTAACTTCGGCACGCCAAAGTTGTATCCAGATATACGTGAGGAAGCGTATATACTTTATAGGATCGGAAATGTCTCCTTCACTGCGTTGCAATCTTTTGATTAAAATTATACAAGGGTATACAAATTGTCGTTTTCTTGTGTGCGTGTTTTTGGAATAGTTGAACATTTCTAAAAGTGCTGCTTAAAGCTCATTGACCATTGACTTATTTTTTAAATTAAGTCCTTCTAGATTGGGAAAATCTTACACTGTGTCGGTGGTTGCACTATTGTAACCACCTAAAATAATTCCTAAGATCGCTTGACGCCACCCGGAGGTTAATGTCATCCCACGTTCGATTTCACTATCTATTTTGGGATAGCTATATGGTAAAGAATAAATATGAGGCAAGTGAGACATGTTTATATTTGAGTTAGTCCGATCTATGAATGTGTACAAGTGATCAATTTATTGTATAAGTGCAATGATTTCCTGTTTAAAAATTTTAATTATTCGTCCTCCCTGCTGACTGTCAGATACTGTTTCATAAATCCATCCATTTAAATTAACCCTTCACTAATTCCCAAACACTTACAGGTCCCCATTGTTGGCAGCACAATGTTGGCTCAAAAATGCGCTGGACGTTCATATGGCGGTCCTTTGGTGTATAGGATATTGGAGAACTTGGGCTTTATCCTTACAACAACGGTGATTGTTATCATATCAATCTGGGGTAAGTTTTGACCACCAGGAACAAACAAAAAAAGTGATAAGTGCATATTAAAATTTAAATCTTTAATAAATAAATTATTTAATCAACGAACTAATATTGCTCTTCCACTGCTACATATCGCCGCACCATTAGGCATGCTCATGCTTCATATAAAACAAGAAAGGAAGCTAATTTCGGCACGCCGAAGTGTGTATACCCTTGCAGCTTACAATGTGATCATTATGAATTAACAAAATTTTATGAAATTTAAAGAAAAACTAACAGGAATTATGTAAAGCAATTATATATACCAAGAAATTCGGATTTAACGTTCACCTATTAAACTACATGTTTCTTCCACATTAAACAATCGTATGACAGCTAGATGATGATCAAGAATATATGTAAATACTTTATAGGGTCGCAAATGTCTTCTTCACTGCGTAGCGTACTTCTGAATAAAATTATAATACCCTGCAAGGGTATACAAATTAGGTAATTAAAAAAATTACCCACACATTTGAATTGCTATGAAGATTTAAAAACAACCTGGAACAATACCGAACGATTTCGAGCTAGGCAATGGTTTGCGTTTGATTAAGCCAGGAAAAGTGCTAAAAATAAGTCTTTTTATTCTTTGACCGCCGTTCGCTCAAAATCCGATTCAAATTAGTTATTAATTTTGATGAGGCCAACCTTATCCAATCGCCGCACAGTGGCGCATTAGATAGTTTTGGGTTGCAAAAATCATAACTCTTGAACCAATTGAGATATTTTCATAATTCAAAAGGGTTGAATCCAAAAAATTATACAAATCGGTTCAGTATTTTAGAAGTTACACGTTTTCAGAGTTGAACCTCTTTTGGGTTGCAAAAAAAGCAGGTCGTTTCCTAGAAAAATTCTGACTTTGCGGTCGATTTTGAGGTAAAATATGTAACCGACCGGCATGGTTATGGTCTCTATCGAAAGGGTTATTTAATCTCGGTAAAATCAAGGTAGAATAAATTATAATATTATTATTTTCTATTATTATAATATTTTTCAACTTTGATGGAATGTCAAAAATTAGACTACACGGATGATGGGTTTGGCGTATGAGGTGTTGTTCTTGAATATGTTCTTCATCATATTCAAAAGAGATCGGGTCTACCGACCTCTCACCCCGAATTTCCCACGCTAAAGATACTTTCAACTCAGCGTAAAAAACGCGCGGCTTCGTAGAAATTCTTCTACAAGCACAGTCGCCGCGCAGTACGAAATTGTATGGCGGGCATAAATTTTTTCCTGTATTGGAGGCTTGTTTTTCAATTCCTGACTTTGTAAGGACACTTAATGATTTGAAATGAATGTATAATGATTAATTATTCTTCAAAAATATTAAATTATTTAAAATTGAATTATTATTTTAAACAAGAAGTGCATAAACAATTGAAAATTTTGAAAAAAAAAAGATTTTAATTATAACAAAATATTTGTTTTGTTTTTTTCTTTAAAATTTTGCTTGTTTTGTTTTTAAAACATAAAATATGCACCATATTAGAATTTTTAAGAGAAAACGAACGAAATGTATTCGAAATTGGATAAAAATTGAGAAAACTGCCCCAAAAAATTAATTAATTAATTTTCGAGTATAAAATCTATTTTTTATCACACCATATAGTATGACCACCTAAACTAAAGGTACTAAAATTACCTTTCATTCAAAAAATGTCTCAGCTGGTTCAAGAGTTATGATTTTTGTAACCCATTTTTTTAAAGTCGTAAAATTTTTTTTTTTTTTAATTGGAATGTATACAAATAACATAAATCTGTAATGTTACGTACAAGAAATTGTAACAGAGCGTGCCACTGTTATGTTAAGGGGGTCTTCTACCTTTGATTTTTTTTATTTTCGATTTTTTTTTTAAATACTAGAGGATCTGAGGAATACGCCATATAAAGGGTTTTGTAAAATTCGCATTCCTTCATGGGTAAACGAAGCCCGAAAGATTACCACCTCCATACGTTTCGACCATTTTTCCTATCTTTAAACGCGTTTTCCCGAAAGTTGTGTGTTTCAAAAGTTTTGGCACGATTTTGACGAAACTATAGAAGATATCCAAGATCTGTAAAGCGTTACTTATTCACAGAACATCTCGCTAGGTCTAGACACAAGCTTTTTTTAATATTTGCAAATTTCACATAATGGCAGCGAAAAAATTTAAAAATCCCAAATGGAGTGCAACTTTTTGGATGCAATCTTATTCGTAGTGGTTTGTAATATATGTTTGGGGGCATTAACTGCCTAAGTAGTGTGTTTTTTGGCTTTATTCTTGTGTTATTTGTAACCCTAAAAAATAAACAAAGTTTTAATGTATTGTAATATTAAAATTGAGCTACAAAGTGAGCCCAGCTCTCTCCACTTCTAGAATTAGCTCTATGATGTACAGCATTAAATTCGAATTATGTCCTGAAGAAAAAAACAAAAAAAAAGTGTACACTAAAAAAAATAAATCCTTAAAAAAATGATGACCCATTTTTCTTGAAATATCTTCCTTTTGTAATGATAAACCATATTCAAAATACAGAACTTTAATACATACATACATATGTGCTTCGTTCTGAAGTAATTAGTTCATTCCAGAAAAAGTGGACGTTATCGACACTGTGCGCCGCTATGGTGAAAACCGTCTGATTAGCTGCTCGCGCTATTCACTCTGCTCCAAATTAAGTAGATGCCAAAGTAATCTGATAATTTAGCAGAAGGTATTCGCATTTTAGTCTGCAGCTTGAAAGCGACAACAACAATAGGAATGTTTTATTTGTATTTCCATATCCATATGTGTAACATTTACATAGGTGAAACTTTTTATAGAGTCCACATTTGCTTGTGAAGTGCTTTTCTACCTCTACTATTACATATGTACATAAATTGTGTTATTTCAAGTTTATGTCGTGAAACGTCGTTGGCATAGGAATTTAGTTATTTGGTCTGTTAACCTACAAGCACTGTTTTTTTCTCTGCAGTTTTCACATTTCCTCTTGTCATCTTCTCTCTTATTAGCAAGGCAGTGAGTGGAATTGTGGAAGTCTCCGGAAACTAAACCTAATTGCACATTATGCTGTTGCGTGTGCATTACCCAGGCAATTTGTGTTCTTAAAATTTGGTTTCGGGATATTCCCTTGTATAAGTGGAACAAGATGAACATTCAGCGATGATCAGCCCATCTGATGGAGTTAAATCGATATCGGATTTGGATACATAATCAGACCCCTGGATTCAAATGTTGTTTATATAAAAATATTTATTTTGTTTTAACGTTTTTTAACCTCTTTTTGGATAAATTTTTAGTACAAAGCACGTCCACGGAATATAATCTGCGTAAAACTTTTACATTTCCTTTCACTTTTGAACGTTTATCTTTTAAGTTTTTGTGTGCGTAGGTTAAGTATTTCCTTTCAGGGCTTGTTGTTTCACCTTTTTTAATGTATTCCTTGTCTCGAGGTTTGGTTGGGGATAGTGGGTTATTACTTCGAAAACATTTGGATCCCACTAAAAAAAAGACAACGAATTGGTTGGTCCAATGCTCTACCTTTTAGTTTGTCAACCTAATAAGATGCAGTGTTTGCTCAGTTTTCTAACAAACCAATCCTTAAATGGAGCACGATTTTCAGGACAAAGGCAGCAAAAGTAGCATCTGCGTCTTAATTAATTGCACTTTTTCATGCATAAACATTTTGAATATGCATCGCCAAACTTTTATTTTGTTTTTATTTTACAAACTTAACTTCACCGTTTTACTCTCTTTATCTATTGCAGTGTACATGTCATGCTTCCAAACGCAGGGCGTCACCCAAGTCAACTCTGAGGGTAAGTTTAATTAATAATTTTCCGGGCACACACAAACGCCGTGGCTAGGCAGAGCAGTTGAAACTGAGAGAGGGGTGCTCAAACCACGAGCAAACTTCGCTACCCTTCTGTATTAGTTTAAAGTTTTTAGTCATTTCGTGCATGAAAACCAAAAAGTTTTGGGCAGCGGCAAAGCGATAGTAACCAAAGAAAGCAAAACTATTATCATCAGCATTGGAGGCAGGATTAACCGCACTTAAAGATATGTTTGACCTCGCAAAGGTGTTCGCTTGGTAGGAAATTTTAATAAGACGTTTATGGAAAGTTTCTAACAGGTGTTTAAAAGATAATTTTTCTTATATATAACTTAACATATTTAACTATTATCTTATTATAAACCCTGAGAACGGTTTATACACATTGTATCTCATCACTTATGGGTGGCGTTGGCTTTGTTGATTTTACATAGAAAACACCATTCACTTCACCGATTTACTATGCAATTTTCCATTCTTCCCGCAGTATTTCACAAAAACAAATCGATGACGCATTCTCACAGATTAACGCATCACGACGAAACGTTTGGTAAGTGTTTTTTACCAAGCTTAAATTTTCTGCTATTTTGACATATTTCATCTTGTTTTTGTATTGTTACAGAAAAATCGCGTTCGCGTAGCTTTTCACCTACTCGCAATTCAGAGTCCTTAACAGAGGCCTACATATACGGATATCCACGGCTAAACTCACCAAACAGATCAGGAAACTCACCACGTTTTAGCTAGTTTATATCCTTTTTACTTGTAACTATTTTCAACGATGACCACAGAGAGAGGCACTAGAGATTCAATATTTAATTACTTATAGTTTATGTAAAAAGTTGGTTGTACTTTTTTCACGTGCTAGGGATAGTTATCGTTATGTAGATTATAAGAAAAGACAAGGCGTCCTGTATTTATATGTTTAATTTCAGCCAAAAGACTTGTAATGCATTTATGAGCATATTTCTTAAAAAAATGATATTAAATAAAATTAAAAAGCTAAGAATACAAAATTCTACACTTTGCAGTGCCTTCTAAAAGAGGTTAGTGGAAATTTTCTTCACTATAGTATTGTGAATGAGTGTTGACCGCTTTTCGAAAACCAAAGAAATCATTTATAGAGTTCTTGCATGCCAACCTTTTTCAGATGCACTGGATCAATCCCCAATATAATCTCTAAGATGCAGAGCCGGCAGACATTGTTTGCCACCTTTACAGCTTAGATAAAATGAAAAGAAAAACTAACCGGAAATATATAAAATACTAGAGGGCCCGCTATTGCATCCTCGCTTTGATCGGATGCAGATCCACACTTAAAATTTCGCTTAAATTTCGCTTTGAAGTCAGCGCACTGAATGAGAAATAAAGATTCTTTGAAGTCGAATGACAAATTTAAAATGAGGCAAGGCCTACTCTAAGCCTTAGACAAATATCAATATTATCCCATTAATTATTTTTTTTAATTTATGTTTTTTATTTTTTAAAATAGGTTGCAGGTGGAATTAGAAAATTAAAATACCCACACGAATCTGGAAATTTTTTTTCTGATTTAAAAAAAAAAACTTCAAGTCTCTAAGACATGTGGTTTGGCCATGGCTGTGATATATCAGTCAGTCAGTCAGTCAGTCAGGACAAAGCATTTTATATATATACATATTTACCTATAAAATTTGGTTTTTTAGATTTACCTATATATGTACATTAGGGCGGGTCGATTTGTATGGAGGCAAAAAAATCGCATATGCGGCACGGAAATTCGTGTTCTGGGGGTCAAAATAAGCAACTTTTCCCAAAGAACCATACCTCTAAAATGCATTCTGATGTTCCCCTTTTTGATGCGAAGAAAAATCTCTTTTGATCAGTAGAGAAATTCCGTTTTGACTCATTTAGAGAGCCCCAATCGAGTCCAAATGTATGACCGACCCCCACTAATTTTCAGTGGCCGATCCACTCATGCTAGTGGCGTACCCCCTAGACCGCCCCTAGACCCCCCAATAGACAACCCCCTACAAAGATGTTCCAAAATCACCATTATTAGCACGGTGCATGAAAAAAAAATAAGAAATGCCTAATTTAGGGAAGAAAACATTATTTTTCAAAAACATACTTATGTAAATGCAAAAATTAATTGAAACACGCGTGGATTTTAATGGTTTTCCTCCTACATTATAACTTTGCCAATTATCAACAAAGGTGTTTGGCTAGAAGACGGCATCAATATGGATTCCGGACCCTACCACGGTTTCACACAGAAGCAACAAAAGAGGAAGATGCCATGTACTAACACAAATTAGAAACTGGACGATATTCAGCCGCTATCTGACTTGGGTAACGATATTCAGACTTTCCAGACGAAACTTGAATGCATTTAAGGCAACGCCAGGCAAATAAGAGACGATCTTATAATAGCAGGAGACTTTAACTGAAGAGCTCAAGCATGGGGTATGGCATCAACTGACTCTCGAGGCCGTAGAGTTCTCAATATGGCAGCAAGAATCGGAATGCTAACTGCAAATGTATGGGCAACAGCAAAATTCAGACGATTAGGGAACGCGGGTACAATCTCCGACATAACCGTAGTGTCAGAAATAGAGGGCTGCATAACACAAATCTATTTGTTTGCATTTAGAGTACTCATTCGTTTTAGTATGTGTTCAGAATACATGCCATTCAGTTGTCGCGTTCTCTTTGCTTTCACTTCGTATGTGTTCGGAGTTTTAAGCGCCCGATAGAAATGAACTCAATGAAGGCGTTCAAAGCCCAAATGAAGCCGATGAATTTTCAACGGCAATTCAGAGTACTGCAAATTCTTTATTTTGTCATTGTGTAAAGGGTAAGTAAAGGTAAAGGTAAGTCTAAGTGTTCTATGTGTTTTGTATTATTATGTGCATTGTACCATTCGTCTAAAATGAATTGTCTTTTATTGAAACTCACATACACACATACGCAGACAAGGCATTCGAATCACCCATTCACTTTACTCGGACTTTACTTCATTCGTTTCAGAATGTGCCGTTTGAGTTGAATGAATTGAATCATTTGCGAACGCTCCGAATTCACTTTGTTCATTTTAACACGATTGTCTCATTTGCCCCTAGTCAGAAAACTGCGCTCAAAAAATTGCCGATTGGAAAGTCCTCGACATCTAAAACACAAGCGACCATAATTATATATGGGGGCACCAAAGAGAAATAGATGTTAATCGGTTGGACAAAGCACGGCTGATACAAGAAATCGACGCAAGACAAAACCGGCAGAGTGGCGGAAACATTGTTAACCACAACATGGCAACGATCAAACAGGCCTGCAACGCTTCGATGCCAAAAATGGGCAATCCTCGGAGACAAATCCAAGAAGTGTATTGGTGGACAGAAGAGATTAAGAAGCTTTTAAAGAAGCGATCATCAAAAACAGAGGCCGCCTTACTAGAGCTAGACGAAGAGGGCAGCTTACAGAAAATGAAAGTCAGTTTAAGAAATCCAAGAAGTACTTAAATACTGTCATTCGGTAAAGTAAATCGGAGAAATGGAAATGCCTCTGCAGCAATGTCAATACTGACCCATGGGGTATGGGGTACAAGAAGTACAACACCGCAACTGGAGGAAGGACAAATGGACTACATAGTCAAAGCACTATTCCCCGATCACACAAATAGCTTTTCGATAACTACCCCATAAATAGCAGAAGAACAAATCGAGCTTTTCACAGTGGATGGACTACAGAGAGCGCCAAAAACCCTAAAAAGGAGGAAGGCCCCAGGTCTTGACAATATCCCAGCAAAGGTCCTGATTGCGGAGAACAGACCCCAAATCCTTCTGGATATTTATAACGAGTGCATTACCAACGGGAAATTTCCGGACACATCTAAGTTGCAACGGTTGGTTCAGATAAGCAAGGGAAAGGGAGGAGGGGGAGGTCTTTCACCGAGGCAGTATGGTCGACATACAGACCAGGGAGGTCCACTTTTGGAGCAATTCAAGAAGTCGTTGTACTTCTAGCAACTCTGGACGTGAAAAACGCATTCAACAGTGTTAAATGGGGAAACATAATCGATGCTCTATCTAATGCGGATAATACAAAACTATCTTAATAACAGAATCAAACAAAAGCATGGGAGAAACGTATATAGATAACTTCTGGAGAAGCGCAGGGATACTTGGACCGGAGCTATGGAACATCAGCTACGACGAAATTTGTCATCTAGAAATGCCTTATGACACGTTTATCGTGGGCTACACAGACGACATAGTTGCAGTCATTACAGCTCGAAATGCCGAGTACCCACAGCGCAAGTAAAAAGGTGGCTGAATTCACACGATTTGAAACTGACTAGGAGTTAGACTGCCATTTACAATTAAGGCGGAAACTCTTGATGGAGGCAAACAACGAAATCATGCTGTACGGATGTGAGGTCTGGGCAGGCACCCTTGAGACTGCCGGCAGATTAAAACCTTTACTGGAGGTGCAAAGAGACAACGAGAGCGTTAATCGAACGAAGCAGAGAAGAAACCCTCCAACAATGGCAGGAAAGATGGGCAGCTGAAGAAAGAGGGAGATGGACAGGTACACTGTTACCAAACCTGGTAGCATGGACTGCAAGAAAACACTGAGATGTGGATTACTACATTACACAGATGCTAACAGGACATTGGTGCCTTTTTACACTCTATAGGAAAAAAGATGACGCCAGATGAGTATTTGGAGATGCGGAGATGGACAATGTTGAGCACACTATTTTCCAGTGCGAAATGTTCGGACCGGGGCGCAGATGCCTGGAGGAACTTGATTGAGCAATAACCCCAGAATATTGTTCCAAAAATGATAGACAGCAAAGCAGCCTGGAAAAACGTCGCAGGATTTGTAGAAAACATTTTCAGAGCTAAAAAGCCTGATTTGGATGAAACAGCTGGTTAATTTGAACGAAAAAGAAGTTGAGAGCGCATAGCTCTTAACTGGCGAAAGCCTTTCTGGGGTGGAAACACGGCTAAAGGCAAAAGGGATTTCCGGGTGCAAGTCCCACATACATATGTACCTCTTTTGCAACGGCAAACGGGCTATGCGTGAGGCATTCCCCCTGCTAAAAAAAAAGAAAATTAGTGTTATTCTTATAATGTGCGCATTTAAACCTTACGCAAACCTGCTACGACAGTCCGATGAGAATATGGAAGGTATGGTAGAAACTGAATACCAAGATTTTTCAAAGGAGGATTAGTCGAGAAAATATGGAAGTGAAAGTGAGAATATGAACATGTTGATAATGCACCTGTTTGTAAATACGTATCGAATAACACCTCAACCATTATATCCGATTCTCTGTTCGAAACATATTCGTTTACGTGAGGTGCCCACAGCACGCACTCTGGCCACCGAGCTTCCGAAAGCTTGGCCGCTCTTGCGCTCTCGTATTCGCATTGCTCGTTGAGCGTGCCGATGCTCGCCCGCTCTCCGCTCCTCTGCAATCTTCGGCCACTCCTCGGCACCTTTCTTGGCAGCGCTCGCTCCTCTACATCTTTGGCCACTCCGCGGCGCTCTTCCGCCGCTCCCTGGACAAGCGCATCCGCTCTCGCCCCGCTGATGCTCCCGCGTTCACCTTGTGCTCCCGCGGCCCGAGCTAGTGCATCCGGTCAAATCCGAACCAGCAGTCGGCCGCCGCCGATCTCCCGCTCTCGCTTTAGCGGAGTAAAGCGGGCGGGAGCACGGCTCTACGTTTAAGCTGAGATTTGGGCACCAAATGAATGCTCAATAAACACTACGGGCGACCCCCGAATATTTTCTTCGTTTCTTCTTCGTGGGATATATACACATAATATTTTCTGGAATCCTTTAGCGGAGGATCCTCGCCTTCCCCCTACATAAACAATATTCAATAAGCTAGATTTTATCGGCCTTTTTCAAATTAAAATGGGTGTTATGGGTTTACCGCGTTTATAACATAGAAAAAAAAGTTACAGAAACGAGGTTTAGGTCGTTAAAAGGGAAACTTAAATTGCCTTCATATAATTACCATAAATTAAATCATTTAGAATATATATTTGTAAATATAATTATTTACTTGTATTGTAAATATAATTATAACTGGTCAACCTGTCGAGTCTAAAATGACAAGAACTTTACATTTGTGAAATTTATGTGGGACAACTTTTAATTTTCACTTAAGTAATTACATTGTTCATTTTCACAAAACGTAGGCATTGCCCTTATTGCTTTTACAATAAGACTTATTTCGTTATAGCTTAACCAGATGAGCCAACAGGGGTAAGAAAATCCAAGTGCTAAGGCCGACGCGTTCAGTGATTTATTAATATTATTATTTCCTGTCTGGTCATTGCGGGAACCTCTCATGCGTTGTGTTTCACACTCGCACCTAATCATTTTCACGCAAATTATTTCCTAGCTACGATATTCGATTTCGTTATCGTCTATTCTCATAAATTATAAATAGGGTATTGAACCGTGAAGCATGCGTCTGACCAGCAAATGGCTTGCGACCTCGTCCGAAACTCACATTTACTGTCTTGAGAGGATTAAATGGACCTCAAGTTAGCGCGACAGGGCATCTGACAAGTGCCCCGACCATTACAGCTTTACGCAGTCAGCTCTGTATTGATTAAGATGCTTCAACTTGACTTCACCCGTGTGCTAAGGCCCTGAGGAAGTGTGTGCATGGGTGTGTGGGGAGCATGCTTGATTTGCCCATTTTCGGTTCACTGAAGTCGAACTGGGAAGAAGTTTACTGTTAAGTCCTTTGATTGCCAGTAATATTTTAATCAGATTTAATAAATGGCGTATGACCGAGTTCGTGTCACAATTGTCGACTCTGCTTACGGCCAACTAAGCAACAAAGCTTTATTAATTTAAATTATTTTATTACAACGAGCAACAAATCACACATAATCCCACTCTCAAAGAGACCAACTTGACTCCAGCTTTTCCATAGCAATTAACCTACCAAAAGCACTATATAATATCAAACGGCGATCGCAGGTGTAAAAAAAGAGCGAGTTATAATTTTAACAAACAAACGTTTTTGTTCTTAGGAATTCAAACAAAAATTCAGCAATAACTGTTATTTCGGATAAAAAACAAGAATTGAATGGAATGGAAGCCGAACTTTAAATACCCTTGCAGTTAGTAAGTATTTTTGTGTATATTTGAGGATTGTCAGCTATATAATACAGTAGTCCGATTTTGATAAAATTAAAGCCGAAATTTTTATAAAAATATGGTGAAAAATTTCAAAGTTATAATTCTTTCCTCAAAAATTTCCGATCGTACCTAAAGCAGCTATATGATATAGTCCTCCGTTCCGGCCCGTTCCGACATATATAGTAGTGAGAGCATATAGAAGACTATCTGCAAACTTTCATTCAAATAGCTTTAAAACTGAGGGACTAGTTTGCGTAGAAACGAACAGACGGACAAACGGACATGGCTAGATCGACTCGGCTGTTGATGCTGATCAAGAATATATATACTTTATAAGGTCGGAAATGCCTCCTTCACTGCGTTGCAAACTTCTGACTAAAATTATATTGCCAAAACATAGATGTTTGGAAGCATCGATTTCAACGCCAGTTCCTTGAAAGGTGCCATATTGTTTGAACTCTCCTAAAATTAAAAATATTAATTTAAATAGCTCATAATTTTTGCACTTTTCTGGCTCGTTCGCCATCTCAAGATGCTGCCGGAGCAAAAAAAATGGAGTCCAAAAGCGTGGTAATTAAATAATTTAAACAAATTCTTCAAATTTTCATACCTTTAGCGTTGTACCTCTTCTTCTTGTTCATCTTGTTCATTGTACATCGATGTTTCGGCACCTCTACTGCAAGGGTATAAAAACGATAGGCTTTGTTTAGCATATAGAAATGATCTTTTGAAAATGTCCGGTAGTTTTTCCTATTTCATGCGATGTCTGCTTCTATCCAGATTATTTCATTTACATTTTTCAAATCGGCCCACATAGTTCGACTGAATCTTGTAGACCTTGAAAAAGCCTTCTTTTTAGTGTAGTACTTCGCTACCCTGTATCTCGGAAATTTAAAAGCATTTTAAAATGTAGAAAACTTCTTGATACTTAATAACTGGTAAAAATTCGTACGGCTTAGTCCTAAGCGGCCGTAACATGGATCAACCTCCTTTAGCGAGGCTGCTCTTTTGACCATCTATCGTCTTAAGGGGCGAAAACCCTCTTAACGCCCACTTAAGTTGTCAAAACGGAATCTACCACTTCCGGTAGCTAATATGAATTGGAATACTTAAACCACTTTTTTCCCCATACTATAATATTTGTGACTTTCAATTTAAACGTAACTTTTTATACTCATTGTCATCCTCTGAAGCTAATAAATATATAACATGAGTATTACTCATTCAACAGTAAGCCGGCAGTAAAGTCTTGTAACAGAAATATATGTATATCTTGCCTCTGTTGAAGTTTATGCTTGTGAGTTCGTAAAATATTTCTGAATAAAATATTTCTGAAATGCATATTATGCATGCATACTTATAAGAACAAACAAAAAAATATATTTTCAGGATTAAACCAAGGCCATCCTTACCATTAACTTCACCACTTAAACCTTTCTTTTCATGACAGCAGTAGCTACAATTGCAAGATTTTTTCCTACTTCCAAAGTAAGTTTACAGTAGCCATGGCCTGTAAAAGTGTTTTGTAAATTATACAATACAATACAAAGATATTACAGCTTAATGTCAACCGAAAATATATGTAACAGGCAGCAGAAGACATCCAAATCCTGTATCCTTTAATCGAGTAATCACTGTTAAAGTAACAAGTAAAGTTACTTATACTTGTTCTTTAGGATAATGAAAATATCTATCCTTCCCTCCCTTCATTATTTTAAAAGTCCATAACGCTTTAAGAATCCTTTCAGTGTGCTCGGTATCTTTCAATTTGGTGAATACGATTACCGGCAGTCTGAAGTCATAACAATTTTGATCTTGACATTTATATTTTTATTACTTCCTAAAAGTGGAATTTTTTTATTTCATTTTATTTTACTGGAAACATTTTGTCGTCTCTTTGGTATGATTGTCATAGAAAAATATAACTAGGAAACAGCATGCTATAAGTAAGTCCGCGAGTGGGTAAAATCACATGATTCTTTCAAATGCAATTAGCCTTTTACATTTGTTTGTCAGAATTTCGAGGCATAAAACTAATTGAAAAAGAATTGAAGTGACGGCCCAGATGGCCTACGTAGCAGTTCGTTCAACTTGAATTGTTGAATGCTTGACTTTGTATTGGGAACCAGAGACCAGCCGTGTCGCTGCGTCTACCACTGTCTCGCCATCACTATGTGGGTCTGAAACAAAAGCAATTATATTGGAAATAATTCCTGATTGGCAAACACTACCCACTTACCTATGACGAGGTGCACCATCAGCACCCTGTGCTCGCTGGTGTGCTGCCATACGTTTAGATGGTGAACCGATCTGTCAAGAAAAAATGAAAGGTCACAGGTTGCTTAGGTGGCATCGACTGATTCACTCACCTGACGCCCTCAAGATTAGCCAGGTCGCGTTGCAAGCTCTGCAAGCAGAGGTTCGGTGGCACAGCGTCCAGGAGGATGGACACCGATTCTCTGAACAACTGAACCGTCGTTAAAATAACAATGACAGAGAAGAGTAGTGTACACATCGGATCAGCATACTTTGCACTCGGCTGAAATGGTTTGAATTGTTTACTTTTTAAATTTGAATTCAAAACAACATGGTTGTTTTAATATAATTTTGTGTTATTAGCGAAAATATGTATGTACATGTATGTACATGTATGAATAATTGCCCTGTTCAGAAGCAATATTTAATTCCTCTTATATTTAGTTAAGGGAGGGGTCTGGTTTTGAGGGTTCAAAAAATGTGATTTTTTTTAATTGCATATTATGAAAGTATAGTATCTCAGGAATGTTGTCTGTAAATATGAAGTCAATCGGAGCAAAACTCACAAAGATATAGCTTTGGAAGTAGGCGGGTTTTACCAGGGTCTTACCGCTACGAAAAACTTTAAACGCGTTTTTCTCAAATCGATGTTTTTTGAGTCGGTGCACACTGTATCTCAAAAACTATTCAACCGATCGTTCTCAAATTTTTTACAGTTTTTCCTTACATAATTTATGAGGTAACAACGTCGAGATTTTTTCGTTTTTGATTGAGTCATGAATTTTGGCCAAAAATGTGGTATTTTCACTTTCAAATCTTGTAAAAAATTCAAAAAATTACAAAAAATTAAAAACTCGACGTCAATACCTAGAGGGACATTTAAATTGATGGAAAAACTTTGGTTGTTTCATTTCACATGATCCAGTACTGAGGTATGGTGTGCACCGCAAAAGCTTTTTTTTTTTGACACCTGCGAAGAATTGCTGCCATTCGGTCAATTTTCAATATTTTTCAACCAATATTTCACAGAATATAGTTCAATTACTACTCTTTAATGTACAATAATCAGAAAAAAATTTACTTTCACCGTACGCCCAAAAAAAAATTTGAAAAAACCTGTTATTTTCTGCCTTCAAAACCAGACCCCTCCCTTAATTTTCTAATGTAATGTAATTCTATTTGCAATTTATTTCCCTTAGTGTCTTTTACTGGAAAAATAGTATCCTTTGTTATCTTAAGTTTGACCCCTGTGTAATAATTTGTCTAATACATAGATCCGAGCGCACCGCTGGTCTAGTTAAAAGGAAACTCACACAAAACTTGATTAAAACGGCGGCCAAAAAAACGCCAATGCTCTGTACAAGGTCACCAATTACATGAATTATTGCAGCTCGCAGGTTCAGGTTCTTCTCATCGTGGGCTAGTCGTGAGCTTGACGCACTGCAAAATATTAAAAAAAAATATATTCGTATAACACAAATAAGGAAGAAGGCTACAAACGAGTTTGATCGACTGTGTACTCAAAAAGTAAGTGCACTAAATTTAAAAACAAATTCATTTTAAAATACATATAAAATGATAAAATATTAATCTGTCAAAGTTCCTTTCGTTTTGTTTATGTGTCAAGAGTTAGATTTTTTCGAACAAATCTCACGCTTGTAACGTTATAACATATAAAGGGTACCATAAGTAATGTTTCACTTTGCTTGGTGGATTCTCCATCACATATTTACCTGTCGTTCTGAGATAATCTTCTTCCATTTGGAATAACAATACAATTTTCACTTGGAATTTTGTGAGGCGTTTCTGCTGTCATTAGCGATGTCTCACTGGATTCAGTTATATGTGAGCTGGGGTCAGAATAGGAATGTCCGTGACCGTGACCGTGACAGTGACTGTGACTATGACTGTGACCGTGTCCCTTTCCGCCCATAAACCAGGAGCCATGTAAAACGAAGATCATACTGCGGATAAGTAAACATTTTTGGAGAACAATATTAGGAAATATAAATAAGAAACATCAGTCAATTACACTCGATTAAAAGTGCCGGCTACCCAAAGCATTGTAATTAAAATTAAAAAAGAAAGGAAGCTAACTTCGGCACGCCGGAGTTTGTATACGTTTGCAGCTTACAATTGGATCATTACACCAAATAATTCGAATTAAAAGTTTACCTATCATATTATATTAACAGTTTTACAGTTACAGTTTTACATTCACAGTTTTCATTAATACATTTTTAAACGATAATTTCTCTGGCAGCCATATGATATAATCAACCGATGTGCATAAAATTAAAACCGAAATTCTGAATTAGTAAAAAATGACTACATCTCTGAGCAGATGCAAATATGTTAAAGAAATAGCGGATTTTTCAATTCATTTCCCGAACGGCAGATATACGATATACATATGTAGTAGTCCGATTCGGCCCGTTCCGATTAATATTGTAGTGAGAATATATAGGAATACTATCTGCAAAGTTTCATTCAGATAGCTTCAAAACTGAGGGACTAGTTTGCGTAGAAACGGACAGACGGACAAACGGGTATGGCTAGATCGACTCGGCTTTTGATGCTGATCAAGAAATATACTTTATAGGGTTCAAAATGTCTCCCACTGCGTTGCAAACTACTGACTAAAATTTTAATACCCTTCAAGAGTATAAAACATATCAAGTGTTCAGTGAAAAGTCCAGACTCTCCAAACTTATTACTTCAAAATTCAAAATGGATCGGAAGGCCAGTGTTTTCTGCTATAGAAACGATTGGAAAATAAAGAACAAACAATGTAACTTCACAGTTTTTCAAGATATGAAAGATATGTTTAAGATTTTAGAATTTAGATATTAATGTTTTTAAAAAATCGGTCGAGCTTATCAAATACAATATCTGCCTTGTAGTTTATATTTTTTTCAAACAATCCAGTAAGGCGATTTGTTCGATTTGCATATCAATCAAATTCATTTAATTTGAAATTTTTTTCTTCCCTTTTCACACAGTACTAATAACACAACACAAGTCCTAATTCATACGTACATATATAGCCTATTTGAACTTACACAATATTTATAGCAATGCCAATGGCCGATATGGACATCATCACATCGACGTTCAGTTCAAAGTCTTGAGAGTAAATTCGCTGAATGGCCACCACCACCAGAAAGGTGGTCAAGACCCAGATCCCTACAATCGAGGCCAAAGCACCGAAAACCTCTGCAAGTCAGAACCAAATATAAAATCAGGGAAGGGGTATTATTAGCTGGCCAAGTCAGAGGGAGTGATTGGCGTACTCTGATACTAGACAGAGAGAATGCATGACGTAAGTGCAATATGTGGGACGGAATGTGATGAATTTACGCGAGCCCATGTGTGTTTGTCAGCTGTGTTCCTATTAGCATGGTGTCAAACTTAATTGGGTACTTACCGAAGCGCTTGTATCCAAAGGACATACGTTCGTCCGGCGCCCGGCTGCCCACCCAAATGGCGACTAGTCCAATGACGAAACTAATACAATCAGATGCTAAATGGGCGGCATCCGCCATAATGGCCAAGCTTCCGGCCACGTAGCCCCCGAGGAATTCAATGATCTGCGGTTGACATCAAAACCGTTTGTTGCGTCGGAGGCATGAAATTGATCATAATTAAATCAGGAATGCCAGCAGGCAAAACCTTGAGTATGCCATAGAGTTTTGCGGATGGGTGAAGGACTTGCTTACCATGAATATGCAGCAGAGGGAAATAGCGAGGAAAATTCTAAATTTGGCCTCCTGCGCCGATTGGCTTTTTAAGTTTGCCCCAAATCCCGAATGACCGCTACGGCACTCCAGCTTTATTTCAAATTCCATTCTCTCGGGCTCCGACTGCTGTATGGGACCACAGAAATGGCTTATAAGTACGGGATTGCATTTGACAGCACCACTGAATATTAATGGTCCAGAAATTAGGCGCTTCTTACCCGGTAGCTCGCACTGTCATGGCAATCGTCCAGCAGCGGTACCTCCCACGTCTGCTCCTCGGCAGTTCCCGGTATTTCCTGCCCTATTAACGCCATGCTCCCGCCGCTGCTGCTGTTGTTGTGAATGGCCTGGCCATTGCTGCTGGAGCGGTATTTTTTTAAATCATTCGACCGACTATTTGGATTGGCCGAGTCTGGCCCATTATCGTCAAAGTACGGATTAAACGAAAAGCCCTCGTCGCCATCGTCCTCGTGCCCGCTGGGTGGCAGTGCGCTGCTGAGCTTCTGATATTTTGACATGGTCCTTACTCTCGGGTTCTGGCTGTTACTTTTGAACAGCGTTTGCTTATTATCACCTTGTTCTGTTGCTGTTTAGGGTTTACATTGTGTCGTCATCCTGGCATCGGTCACATTAAATCAATAATTTCGTAGGAACATTGATCGCCATCGTACTTCCTATCTGAAATTAAATTAGAAAAAGTAGAATTAATAATTTTGAACAATAGTAGCCCCTGTACATTAACTTCTGTTACCAATTACTATCGAAGATAGCGCATAGACTCCGAGTGATTTTTCACATGGATCTAACTCGAGTTATGGCATTTGTGTTTTGACAGTTTCAGTTCATTTTAATTGAATTTAAAAACCTGACCAAATTTTTTTAATATAACATAAATTACGTTGACAAATTACGGCAGGTAAATAGTTTCTCGATCGATGTTCGCTTTTAAGGGATGTCAAATTGGAAGTATGTGTGCAAACAATAAACTAAGTTAACTTCGAAAAGCCAAAGTCTCTATATTCTAGTAATTTGCAACTTGAGTCAACCGTTTTAAGCTGTCTTAAGCTGTAAAGTAACCGAAAGTGTATTAAAATATAAGTCTATATTCATATCGAAAGATTTTGATACAATTATCGATACAATTTAACACGTCCTTTTGAAAATATATAATATGTATAAACTAACTTTATACAGTAATTAATTATTGTAAACATTCTTAATATTTATTTAGTATTAATATAAAAGAGTATTCTTTTTCCTATAGTTCCTAATACCTCCAATTAAAATAAGACTATCTGCAAAGTTTATTCTGCATAGTTCTATAACTGAGAGGCTTGTTTTATTAGAAACAAACCCATGGCCGGAGAGACTATTATGAAAAGATTGACTCGGTTGTTGATGCTGGTTTCAGCTATGTATGTATGTATTATCAAGCTTCAAGGCTGATAAGTAAGGTTGGCGCTAGTCGGTTGTCGGGCAGTGAACTCTCAAAATTAAACTACAATAAAGTAGTTAACAGGGGAGTTATTTGATAACAAAACTGTAATAATCTTGCTTAATATCGGACAATTGCACAGTGCACATGGAAAAAAATGGTTTTCATGGCTTTAAAATATTACAAAATTAACATATATGAATTTAAAAAGAAAATTTTAAATTTACTCCAACTTTTTAAACAACAGGTAAAATGTTTAGCAGCCTAAAGAAATAAATAATAAAACGTAAAAAAAAGTGTACATTAAATGTTTGTATTGTTCATGTAATTCAATGTCTCTATTTTTGCCGAAAATTTAAAAAAAGAACTTTGTGTTCTGAATGTGCTTTTATACAGAATCAACGATTCAACGTAAGATATGAAAATGAATTAAGTTTTATCAATCCCTTTTGGCAGTTCTCCCTCTTTTAAAGTAAAAAAGGTTTTTAATTAGCAGTAATTTCTGAATATCAAACCTCTACCTATAGAATTTTTGTTTTTTACAACAGATGCTAATATGCCTCCCTCTGTTGTCCTGTTGTAGTCGTAGTTGAGTCACTGAGAAAGCATAGAATTGCTGAGACCTTCAGCTCTCCTAAGCCTTCTAGTGACTCCAGCTGGTAGGCACCGAAGTGACGTAGTCTGATGTGATTTAGGGCCGGACAAAAACAGAGCAGGTGCCGTGATTTCTTTGCAGCTTCTACAGCTTGCGCAACTTCATTGCGTGAATTCCAATCGCCCAATGACCCGTTGCGACCCCCGCACAGTAGCGCATTAGATACTTTTGGGTTACAAAAATCATAACTCTTGAACCAGTTGAGATATTTTCATAATTTTTTAAATGAACGGTAATTTTATTACCTTTCGATTAAGTGGTCATACTATATGGTGTTAATAGTTAATAGTTCATTTTATACTCGAAAATTTATGTTTTCGAGGCAGTTTTCTCAATTTTAATCCAATTCCGAAATATACTTTTCGTTTGTTTTCTCTGAAAATACTAATATGGAGCATATTTAATTTTTTAAAAACAAAAAAAAAATACATTTTAAAGAAAAAAAACAAGAAAAATTGTTTATAATTCAAATCTTTTTTTTTACCAATTTTCCATCATTTATGCACTTTTTGTTCAAAATAATAATTCTATTTTACATCATTTAATATTTTTAAAGAATACTTAATCATTATACATTCATTTCAAATCATTAAGTGTCCTTACAAAGTCAGGAATTGAAAAACAAGCCGTGGTTACGTAGTCCATTTTTGCGTTTATCTCCAGCAGTTACTTGCCTTCAGTCTTACAGCGCTCTGCGCGGCCATGTCCTTTACGAACACTTCTATCGGCATTATGTCCAGGATAGCATTTAGTGCAGTTGCGGGGCATGAGCGCATTGCTCCCGTCGCACCAGCACACGCTGCTCTCTGTATCCTTGTCAATTTTGAGATATTATAAGCCCTAGTTAGCGCTGGCCACCATACTAGGGCTCCGTATGATAATATTGGCCGAACAACCGCCGTGTAAAGAGATATTATGATCTTTGGATGTAGTCCCCATTTGTCTCTGAACGTTTTTCCACAAGAGTAGAAAATATGTCTTATACTATGTGTAAAGTTCGAAGGCGCTTTATTCAATTAAACTTATTTATTTTACATATATTATCCTTGTGCAATTCGTGTTTTTCTGTCTCAAATTTCTTTCTCATATTATATACATGGTAGGCAGAAGAGAATGTAGTTTCCCAACCTCCGAACATTGTAAAAAGCTAATATATAGTATATATTTAAATTAAGAAAATACGTGAAGTTTTAAGTCTCTTCTTTAAATGGAACTATTTTTGGCTCCCTCTCCCCATTCTGTAAGTCCGTAAGTCAAATCACACATTGTGGTTTATCTGAATCTTTTTATACCATGTTCCTTATAGGGTACAATGGTAGAGGGCGGAAAAAGGTACCTCCGATTTTATAAAGTATATATTCTTGATCAGCATCAAGCCGAGTCGATCTAGCCATGTCCGTCTGTTCGTCCGTTTCTACGCAAACTAGTCCCTCAGTTTTAAAGCTATATGAATGAGACTTTGCAGATAGTCTTCTTCCCTTGGCATAAAAACTATGCTTACAAACATGTTCGCCATATTTGGCTTTAAAAAGAAGTGCTAAATAAAATACATACAGAATATTTTTTTTTTTGTTGCAAAAAGTAATATGTACATTTTATTAGATTTAATATTATATATTTTATTTAATTTCTAGATCTTGAACTTTAGAAAATATAACAAACAAGAAAGGAAGCTAACTTCGGCAAGCCGAAGTTTAAATACCCTTGCAGTAAGTATTTAAAATTTGTTATATTTAAGGATTGCGGTTCTTTTCGCTTTTGCGTGTTCTTAGATTCTATAAATGTTGAGCGAATCATGTTGACAGTGAAAAATGTTGCGCAACAACTAAATGTTGCTAGCAACAAAGCTTTCAAAATAAATTGATATACACATTCCTATGTCAGCTATATGATATAGAAGTACGATCTTTATAAAATTAAAACCGAAATTCTAGAATAATACAAAATGGCCATATCTCAAATTATATGTAAATATGCTGAAAATTGGCAAAGTTATAATTTTTTTCCTCAAAAATTTTTGAATCAGCGCTCGCATGGTCGGAGCGTCAAAAAGACACGCAATCAGTTAAAATTGATGGAAAAAAATGCATAATTCCCGCTTGCGGTACGCTTCGACCACGCGAGCGAACTTAATGGAAAGCTAAGGAAAGGGCGCACGTTTCATGTCTTGGACAAATTTTTGTATCTTCATTAGTTTTCTCAGTATATGCGGTTGAAAAAAGTATCTTTTTTAAAAACGGGAAACTTTAGAAAATTATTTCTCGAAAATTCCAAGTATCAGATTGAAATAAAAAAATACGTATCGAATATTTTCAAGTAATAAACCGGAAAAAAAATATAAGAAGGAAAACAAATTTTAGTTGCTAATTTTGCGTGGAACGCCCCATATGTACATAATAATGTAATATAATATAATTATTTCCTTCTACGTCTTGATGATCCGCTCGTGGGGCGCAGAGATTGACTATGCCGACAGCCGCGCCCTCAAGAAAGCGGAAACCCTCGATCGCCCTGCCGAAGTCATAAAGCCTTCGAGTGAAAGGCGGGAATCTGACCCGGTTAATTTCTCTTAACTTTTCCTCATCCGCTCTGACCTATTCCTGCTTCTGCCGCCAGGTGGCGCTTTGCAGTCCCAACGCCTTTACTCGAAACTCTCTCCCTAATACCTAGGTGGCGCTAACGGGCTTTGAATCCAAGCATTACAGACCTTCGTGTCAAACCCGACACTCTCGCGCTCTCATTTTTCTCTTTTCACGCAAAAAAGGTTGATGACAGATGGATTACAAGTTTTTGATGAAAATTTGATGACAAAAAGGTCTAATTAATCAGTAAGTCAACAACAAAAAACGGTACGTAGGCTCTTGCTCTCTCAAACTATTGCTCTCTCAAACTGTCCCTCTCCTAACAAACAAGCGTGTTGCGCGTTTTTCAATTGCGTTTTAATTTAAAAAAGTAAAAAATGTAGGATATCTGCTGTAAAATGCTGCATTTAAATTATTTCGATATCTTTAATGGTATAGCAGCACTGATAGTTTAAACTTTAAATTTTTGACTGCACGAAATAAGCTGCGAGCCACTGTATTTAACAGTTAACAAAACTTAAATTATATTAAAAACAGTGAATTATATGAAAAACAGTGAAATTAAGTGTTTTACGCGGACTTTTCTCTTTTGGGTAATATTGTCTTTTTATACCCTTGCAGGGTATTATAATTTTAGTCAGAAGTTTGCAACGCAGTGAAGGAGACATTTCCGACCCTATAAAGTATATATATTCTTGATCAGCATCAACAGCCGAGTCGATCTAGCCATGTGCGTCTGTCCGTCTGTCCGTTTCTACGCAAACTAGTCCCTCAGTTTTTAAGCTAGTTGAATAAAACTTTGCACATAGTCTTCTATATGCTCTCACTACTATATACATATGTCGGAACGGGCCGGATCGGACGACTTTATCATGCCATAGGAACGATTGGAAATTTTTGAGACAAAAAATTTGTACTATCCTAATTTTCAATATATTTTCATATAATTTGATACATGGCCATTTTGAATTATTCCAGAATTTCGGTTTAAATTTTATTCAAATCGTAGCACTATATCATATAGCTGCCATAGGAATAAATATATCAATTCATTTAATTTTTTCGCAATATATTTCGTTAGCAACATTTTTCGCTAGCAACATTTTTTGCTAGCAACATTCGGAGAAAGTGGAAAGTCAGAACATTTTTCTTCTTCTTCTTCTACTTACTTGTTTTTCCTGTTACATGCATTTTCCATTCTCTCTCAAATTGATAATTTCTTTTTCTTTATCTGCACGCGACAGTGAGGGTAAAAACAGGCTCTAAAACAATTATAAGCGATGATTAGCCTGTTAACAACATGTGTAGATTATGCTATTACGTTGGTTGTTGTATTTTTATCGTCCAGGTTGTCGATCGGTCTCATTTATTATTCCGCGGCCTTCAAGCACTCAACTTGCGATAAGCTTTACTTTTGAAGTTTCCAACCCGGCACTAAAATCACTTATCTACTTTGATTAACTTGTCCCGACGCATTGAGCGCCAATCTGACAGACATATATAAAGGTACACACAGAAAAATTCGCCATTCCCATTGAGTTCGAAAAATGGCCGTTACCTTCAGCTTAGTTTAGAGCCCTAGAGGCTTGAAAAAATAATATAAAAATGTATAATTTTGTAAAGAATTTATGAGCGAAAATAAATTTATTTTATATATTTTTTATATTATGAAAATACATTTAAAGAATCTGGGAATAAAAATTGAAAAGGATGGATGGATAAGGATATACAAAATTTCCTTCACAATCTGAGCGGAATGAGTTCTATCAAACTATTGGACTAACAACAAAATGTTGTTCTTATTTAAAAATTGCATCATAAATATCAAAGGAATGTTGTTACAATAAACGGTACTAGTTTAAGTCAATTTTTTTTCAGATCTTGGGACTTCGAAATGTTAAAAAACGATTACGACTGATACACAAAAACATATTTATTGTTTTCTTAATATAACATAAACTAAGTATACATAAGAAAATAGCAATTTATCTCTAACAAGAAAGGGAGAAAACTCCGGCACGCCGAATTTTTTATGCCCTTTCAGCTTTAAATAGGATCAATATGAATTAATCAAATTTGATTAAAAGGAAAACTAACAGGAATTTCTAAATACCATTTACATTTTCCTCTATATTTAACTATATACACATATTATAAAGAAATGAAAATATGTTGAAAATTGGCTAAGGTTTAATATTTTTTCTAATCGTAATTTCGGATCGTTTCTATAGCCCGTTTCGACTTATAAAGTAGTAAGAGCATATAGGGAAGACTATTTGCAAAGTTTCATTCAGATTGCTTAAACTGAGGGACTAGTTTGCGTAGAAACGGACAGACGGACATGGCTAGATCGACTCGGCTGTTGAGGCTGATCAAGAATATATATACTTTATAGGGTCGGAAATGTCTCCTTCACTGCATTGCAAACTTCTGACTAAAATTATAATACCCTATAAGGGTATAAAACCTGCGATCGGTTTTATCAATAAAACATGAAAATGGGTTCTTCTATTACCTTTTACATTGTTTGACTAACCACTTTTAAAAGTTTACGCCTGTATTAAACCAAAGCAAAAATCCAGCGACAAAAAAAACCTCATCATTTATTAAAAAAAAGGATTCTGTATAGTGTAATGGTATACACTGGTATACTTAATATTTGTTAATATACATATGTATATATGTACGTGGGCTTTTGTCTGATTAATTTTCCACGAGATTGATAAACGGTACGTGATACATTGTTATTTTGAGAATCGGATTTTTTGATAATTTATTGTGGGTAGTCGTTTCTTCGATTTGTTCTTGTTTGCTGTGCTTGTGTTCATTGCTTTTCCAATTATAACACATTATTTATAGCAGTCGACACATCTAAGCTAAAATGTATTTGAGTTTTTCCGAACGTATTCACGAGCGTGTGGGCGACCTGCGAGCTGAATTTGTTTCACCAAGTATCACTCACCCAGTAGGAGTTCGCTTGCAATAAGCTATAAGCTTCACAAAGGGCGGCGGAAAACGTGCATTGACCTTATCAACAGGTTTGACTTTGACACTGCGTAGCCGTTCTCCACTCTCCTCCCCTTTCGCACCGTGTTCTGTTCCGCGCGATGTTTTCCTGCTAGTTCTCAGCGGCCTGTGATCGTTGTTTATGTTTACATAAATACACAAATACAAGTGAATATATGTTTCAAAGCACTGTACTGACGTTCCCGTTGTCGCTTATGAGTCGCCTGGGTGTGTTTTCCTTCGAACTGGCTTTTTATACAACACTGATAGCGTTTTTTTGATATCTTTGTTAAGTTCGCTTAACCGCCAGCCCACCGTACGTATTACTTACGATCGACACCGACTCGCGCTCGCAGCGACGCGTGAAGTTTAACTAACAGCGAAGGCGAGCACGACGACTAAAGTAGGCCCCCCAAGAGAGCGAGGGAGGGTGCGATTGCACAGTGGTCGGTCTTGTATGCAGCGGGCGGCCAAAAATACTTCTAGTGGAGAATCACTATGAAATTTTTACAGTAGATTTAGAAAAATATATTAAATATATTGTGTAAAAAGTATATCGGACGACTATATCATATAGCTGCCATAGAAACGATCGAAAGTTTTTGAAGAAAAAAATTATAAATTAACCAGTTTTTAACATATTTTCATATAATTTTGGATTATTCTAGAATTTCGGGCTTAATTTGATCAAGATCGAACAACTATATCATATAGCTGCCATAGGAACGATCGGCAAATAGTGAAGAAAAAAATTTTAACTTAGCTAATTTTCCACATATTTCCATAAAATTTGAGATATGGCCTTTTTGTATTATTCTAGAATTTTGGTTCTAATTTTATCAAGATTGGACTACTATATTATATCATCTTGTATGGAGCGGGCGACCAAAAAATGCTCGAAAAAACGCGAGACGCCGCACAGTGGCGCATTAGATAGTTTTGGGTTGCAAAAATCATAACTCTTGAACCAGTTGAGATATTTTTATAATTTTTTTTTTTAATCAAAGGTACTATTAGTACCTTTCGAATGAGTGGTCATACTATATGGTATGATTAATAGTCGATTTTATACTCGAAAATTAATGTTTTTTGAGGCTGTTTTCTCAATTTTTATCCAATTTCGAACAATACTTTTCGTTTGTTTTCTCTGAAAATGCTAATATGGTGCATATTTAATATTTTAAAAACAAAAAAAGAATACATTTGAAAGAAAAAAAAAATGATTTTTTTGCTGACCAAATTTTTTACCAATTTTTAATCATTTATGCACTTTTTGTTCAAAATAATCATTCAATTTTACATTATTTAATATTTCTGAAGAATAATTAATCATTATACATTAGTTTCAAATCATTAAGTGTCCTTACAAAGTCAGGAATTGAAAAACAAGCCGCCAATACAGGAAAAAATGTATGCCCGCCATACAATTTCGTACTGCGCAGCGACTGCGCTTGTAGCAGAATTTGTATGAAGCCGCGCGTTTTTAACGCTGAGTTGAAAGTATCTTTTGCTTGGGAAATTCGGGGTGGCAGATTGGGGCAGCCGATCTCTTTTGAATATGATAAAGAACATATTCAAGAACAACACCTCATACGCCAAACCCATAAGTAGGTGTAAGTTCTATTTCTTATTTTCCATCGAAGTTGAAAAATAGGTGAAAATTAGTACTTCGGTAAAACAGGAATGCCAGCACGTGCAATAAACATTATGATCTTATTCTACCTTGGTTTTACCGAGATTTGATGACCCTTTCGATAGAGACCATAACCATGGTACATATTTTACCTAAAAATCGACCGCAAAGTCCGAATTTTTCTGAAAAACGACATGCTTTTTTTGCAACCCAAAAGAGGTTCAACTTTGAACACGTGTAACTTTTAAAATACTGAACCGATTTGAATAATTTTTTGGATTCAACCCTTTTGAATTAGCTGTCGAAAGCAATAACAAATTTTACGATCCGTTGTCATCAAAAAGTTGATTTTTGCAACGTATCTGTATCTTTCCGTCCGTTGTGCGCCGTTGTTCTTTTCATTGCAATTCAGCCATCTGCAACGTTCTGCAGCTGAAATTTTTTTAAACATTATCTATAAACATTGACCAATAATTTAAAATTAATTTCATCGTGGTATCAGGTGGTCATCACTTTTGAAACTCTTAGTGAAAAATGAGTTCACTTAACATTTAATGCTTAAAAAGGCACAGGTTTCACAATCACTTAATAAACTAAAAACAACAAGTCAGAAACTCTAAAACTGCAAAAAGTTATAGTAAATACCTTTATTTGTAATATTAAATGATTCCACTTGAAAAACACTTTCTTTTTCACGCGTAATAATATTTTAATTGCGACCGTCACTTGCAAGTTGCGCACGCTGCCAAGCCCAATCAATTTTGTGCTCTATGTTTCGCACTCATTCTTAAAGAGAATAGTTAGAATAAAGCAAAACCAATCATACATTTTAGTAGCTTGATCAATTCCGAGTTAGGTTGTCACAATTCTAGCCAATGTTTTGACTTTAATTTTTTTATTTTTGGCCTATGGGCCAGACCACTGTGGATTGGGAGGGTAAGTGGGAGAACTCGTTGAGCGGATGAGTGCTGGGTGCCGGCATCTCATTTAACGGCTCTCTCGCTTGAAGTGCTAATCAGCTGAGAGGCCTCTCTCGGAGCGCCGCCTTAAGTGAGTGATCCAAGTGAAAAATCTCAGTGGTGTCGTTTGTAAATAAAGGCCGTTTTGAGCGATTTAGTGCGAGTCAGCGAAAGTGCTAGTTCTGATTGGAAAGAAGCAGTGGGTAAGCAATACAAATTCAGATTCGAGTTTCTCGTGCCGCTGTGAAATGCAGGAGCTGAAACCCCAGCCATATTTACTGAGTGGAAGTACTTTTAAAACGCCAGCTGGCATACAAATAAATAATTGAATTTTCACCAATTATGGAATTTGTTTAATGTGTCCGTTTGACAATACAGTGACTCAAAGCTATTTTGTGCTGAGGCTAATCCAAACCCTGGCAGTTAAAAATTTGTGGCTTCAGCTAGCCCACTTCAGAACCATCTCACTAGTTCTTTAGTACCAGATATAAAACATTTATACATTTATACAATTACTAGAGGGCCCGCTATTGCATCCTCGCTTTGATCGGATGCAGATCCACACTTAACATTTTGTATTAAATTTCGCTTTGAAGTCAGCGCACTGAATGAGAAATAAAGATTCTTTGAAGTCGAATGACAAATTTAAAATGAGGCAAGGCCTACTCTAAGCCTTAGACAAATATCAATATTATCCCATTAATTATTTTTTTTAATTTATTTTTTTTATTTTTTAAAATAGGTTGCAGGTGGAATTAGAAAATTAAAATACCCACACGAATCTGGAAATTTTTTTTCTGATTTAAAAAAAAAAACTTCAAGTCTCTAAGACATGTGGTTTGGCCATGGCTGTGATATATCAGTCAGTCAGTCAGTCAGGACAAAGCATTTTATATATATAGATTGGTCGGCAAACTTCTGACTAAAATTATAACACCCTACAAGGGTACAAAATTGACTTTAACAATGGTATGCACCTCAAATTAATTGATATAACTAATTTAAAATCAGCTTAAAAATTTGTGGAAAGATCTAAATTAATACACGGTAGTGTATTTTTAGTGCTCATAACGTTGCGTATTGACGCATCTCATAAAACACGAAATTATTCATATAAAAAATCTACAAATTAAATGTTTTAGAACTAACGTAATAATAAAATTTCTATAAAATGTTATTTTTGTATTGTCCCAAAACAAAGTTCGAGACTCGACATTTGTATGCGCCGAATCTAAGTGCGAGTGTGAGTGGGGATGGAGGTGTAATGGCTTTATTATGTAATAACAACAATATTTACCATTTTCAAAACACAACCCAATAGTTTTTACCGATTTTAGTAGTAGCAGATTTTTAGTAGTAGATTTTTTACCCTTTCTTAAAATTCGAAGAGAAAATGGCATATTATTTATTACCTTCGACGAAAGCCAGGATTATAGTGACCCATAGACCTGGAAATGGAAACTTCTAAGTTACTTGGCTATTAAATTATGGTCTCGCTAGAATAGGTTGTTGGTTTTTACCATTTTATGCATACTCCATGTAACCGATGTCATCAAATTAAGTGTACGGATAATTCGTCTCTTCATGACAATTTTCAATAATTTGAATATCTATTATAATTTACACTTTAAGCGGCTATAAAGTTTGATTTGTACTATGCACAAGACAGGCTGTGTGCCAGAAAAACGATGTAAGAAAATTGGTCTGCTAATAATGAAAAAATAAGAACAAAATCTTGACTCCAAATTTATGTATATATAATCGTATTTATTAAAAAAGCAGAGACAGAGTTTTACCTGATATAATTAATTTTTTGTAAAGTATCAATTCAGTTACGTTGGGGCTGTTGTATGGAACTAAACCCGCACTTGGGCGTGCCTCAAGCAAAAGGAGCGGAGAGCTGAAGGGGAGGCAGTGTCTGCCACGCCCACACATAGCTGGCCAGACCTCCATTCCTCTGCTCATTTCTTTTTAGATCTTCGTTTTCCTATTTGCCTCGTCCGTGATTTTTTGGCTTTGCGGCACTTCCGCTTTTATGGACATTTAGATGCAAAGTTTCTGGCATAAAAATGGCGTGGCAGATAATTTTCATAATTTTCAACTACATTTCATTGTGCGCACAGTTTAGGGCGTGGTCGCCAGCAGTCCTGGCAGCAGAACTCGCTGCAGTCCTGCCTGTCCGCCGGTCCACCCGCCTCGTCCTCGTGCATCCGACTCGTTATTCTCTATTTTATTTTCGTGTGACACTGTAAAGGAAGCTTCACTGCAAAGAGTGGGAGGCAAAGTCAGAAGTTGGGTTTTATTAGCGCAGGACTGGTTGCCTGGCAATTCAGTTGGTCGTTTTGCCCTTCAACGCTGTATGGCCGTGGGAGTGCATTATATTTTATTGGCCTGGTCTGGCGAAATTTATGAACTCCTGGGATACACTTTAAGCCATTCGGTCAAGTGCATCAAATTCCATGCCCGAAAGTATGCCACGAAAACGTTCATGACATACAATTTCTACAGATATTTAAAAAATAGCTACTGCCTTCTTTTGTCTTTTTAGGCCAGGATACATCCGGAAAACTTGCAGGAAGGACTATTCAGACCTGACTTTAGTCCATCTGAGCCTGAGCCATATTAATGTATATTCTTGTTCGGAATTGTCAGTCGAGTCGATTTGACCATGCCCGTCTGTCCGTCTGTGTGAAAAAACAGATCTCAGAGACTAAAAGAGCCTAGAACTACCAAATTTGGTGACCAAGGTCACCAAGGTGTTTACGAAACACTCCGTGCTCACAAAACTGTAACTAGGTCTCAGAACTTCTTCGCCAAGAAACCGGAATCTAGTAGCTCAATACTGTAGAACCTGTGCCAGGTTGTAGTGCTTGGTTTAGCGATCAGTGTTGGTAGGAATCGCGTTTAGCAAGACATAATATAAAAGGGCTTAGTGACACGAAGGCGCCACCTGAAAGATTAACTGAAGTAGGAACGGTTTTCTTATACACCCACTCGATATTTCAGCGCACAAATAGGAAGGAAATAATTAAAAGAAAAACACGAGTAGAGCATGAAAGACATCGATTATTGAGAGATATATATCTAAATAATATATTTTCGAGGCTTTCCTTAAATAATTTAATACTATGAATACATTTTATTCATTTTACTATTATAGTATTTGTATTTTATAATATTAATTTGTATATTCAAACCACAAAATTACTTTAAGTAAAACAAACGTTAAAGGTTACTACAAAATAATGTTTCTTTGAAATCTGAAATCACATTCATATGTTTTTACCTCTATCGCAAACTATTAGGCTATGCTGAACATTCAAAATGCTGAAATGCAAAAAAGTAATTTTATATGCATTTTAATAAAAAATCACTTTCAGCGCACTGAAATATTAAAAACCCTAAATAGAAAGAAATATATTAAAATAAATATCTCATAACTTGGTATTAACTGGAAATCAAACGGTTTCTGTCTTTTTTAAATCTGTCGCTTTTATTGAAATTGTGAGCTCCTAATAAAGCATGAGACGTTTTATAATAGATTCAATTTATAAATTATGATGTTCGATGCCCTCAGAACCAGCCGAGATGTGTGGAGATGTGTCGTTGACCCAGCTTTAAAGTAGAGTTGTAACGGAAGTTGAATTTTGTTTTTTTTTTAATTATTAGGTAAGGTTTTTCCTCCCCGATGACCTTTGCATTTTGAATGAAAACGCTATTATAAATTTCTTTAAAATTCTGCAAGCACATATCTCGACATATTTATTGTAATAGTTAGAATAAAAGAAAATATGCAATTCCCATTCTGTTAAATAATTAACATTAAAGAACGAAAACTGGAGGCAGCGCTAACTTAATATTTATTGGCTCCAAAGTGTTTTTTGTCTATAGATAACTATCCATTGTAAATGTTGTTTTATTAATATTGTTATTAGTAATAACTTATTACTATGTATTAGCCGCACAGTGTGTACCAGCCTTCCCAACGGCTTTGAACTCTTTCCCTTTTTGGAATGAACGCAAACTTTCTTATTTACAGCATTTGCTTACATTTCAAACTGGCTTGCTTGTGAACAGTGGCATAGAGATGTAGTTTGACGGAAAGTTTGTAACTTTAGTTGGCCTCCGCTATGAATCCTTAAACAAATACATACTTATTTACACATGGAGTTGAGATTTAGACTCCCGGACTATCTACCTACCTCCGTACTTATCTCTCGCAAGCAATTCAAAGTGTCAGCTACGAGTGTCACATTTTGCACCATTGCTAACTTGTTCTGTATAATTTGCTGCGCGCCATTCCCCGGACTTTTTGCTTTACTGGTACTTGTGTCGAAATTGATTTATCGTCAGGTACAATAGTGTGAAAGCCAGTCTCCTGTAAGACATTGCCTACTTGCCCATGCATAACTTTTGTTATTGCAAAATTCGAAGCTCGATGCCTGCATGTGAGGACAACATTCGCATTGAAGGGTGAGCTGTAAAAAGAGTCGAATGGTACCTTTGGGCATTTTCCTCTTAATTAAAAACTTATCAAATTTTGCCAGTTCAAGAGCTCCCATGCATCCAAGTTGCGTGGCTATCTGAGATAAAAGTTCTAATTACGGCTTGCTGCCACTAGAGCGTGCAGTTCTCTTAATTGCATGAAGTGGTCTTGCGAATGCAAAAACCAATCAAATTCGCTCAAGCAGCCACTTGAGATCTGAACATCGATTGCTTCTTTGGTTGGAAATCGGTGTATCTGTTTGCTGTCCCCACAATAGCCACTTGAGGGTTTGCTTGCCACGAATGGACCACTCAAAATCCGCGTGTCTGCATTGCGATGCAAATGCCACACTTTAAAAATAGGCATTAATTTAAATTATTGCTAATCGATAGTAGATTGTTAGATTGCTGCGTACTGCGATTCGCCAGCCCCATCGTAGGAATTCTGGTGGAGCGGTCATATTTATTTTTTCTAAGCAAAGTTCGGCCTGATAAGCACTCTATGTTGTCGCGATCAGCATCGTAAAACTTGGCCAAATATACTGCCCTTCACAGAAGTGCTTTTGCGCACATCTCTGCTTTTAAATCACCCAGTTTGTTGGTCTCTGCTATCAACTTGTTTACAGCGATTCGATTGAGGGCCCACAGCGTGTGCCGGATGCCATGGAGGCAAGGAATTCCCTCGCGATGTGGGGGCTGAGTGATTCAATGGAATAAATCCAAATCGCGCGAGAAGGCTTAGCCACACGCTTGTCATAGGGATTCCATTCTAATCGGGTTGATCCTTTGATAGAACTAATTTATGGTCAATTAAACGTTCAATCCGGCTACGACGTGCACATGTCCGGAATCACAGCAAACTGATTGTGCATCGTTGGGCCCAGACCGTATCTTATCTTGGGCGCGATAGCTACCAACGGACCCCCCTATCAAGTTGGGTTGTGTCACCTCAAGCGATCTGATAACTCAATTTGCATCACAAATCACTCAATTGACCAAAGCCTCTGGCGATGACGCCGATCGCTAATTGCAGGTGCTTCAGACCCCCTATATAAGCCCCAGAAACGTTGCGCTTTCAATCAATGGGAGACCTGCTTCCAACCAGCTTAAGCATGTTTCTGGCTAGGATTATTGTGTGCCTCGGCTTCCTGGCCGTGGCCACTGCCCAGTTCAACACCAACTACGCGTCCGGCCGCAGCGGCATGGTCCACCTTTTCGAATGGAAGTGGGACGATATTGCCGCTGAGTGCGAGAACTTCCTTGGCCCCAATGGCTTTGCCGGCGTCCAGGTAAGCTTCACTAATTTTAATTTTCTAAGGTATCCCTAATCTTGACTTCTTCGTCCTTAGGTGTCGCCTGTCAACGAGAATGCTGTGAAGGATAGTCGCCCCTGGTGGGAGCGCTACCAGCCCATTTCATACAAGCTGGTCACGCGCTCAGGAAACGAGGAGCAGTTTGCAAGCATGGTTCGTCGTTGTAACAATGCCGGAGTTCGTATCTACGTTGACGTTGTCTTCAACCACATGGCGGCCGATGGCGGAACCTACGGCACTGGTGGCAGCACCGCCAACCCAAGCAGCAAGAGCTTCCCCGGAGTTCCTTACTCCTCTCTGGACTTCAACCCTACCTGCGGCATCAACAACTACAATGACGCCAACGAAGTGCGAAACTGCGAGCTGGTTGGTCTCCGCGATCTGAACCAAGGCAACTCGTACGTGCAAGACAAGGTTGTCGAGTTCCTGGACCATTTGATTGACCTTGGTGTAGCCGGTTTCCGCGTGGACGCTGCCAAGCATATGTGGCCCGCAGATCTGGGCGTCATCTACGGCCGCCTCAAGAACCTGAACACCGATCACGGCTTCTCCTCGGGATCCAAGGCTTACATCGTGCAGGAGGTCATCGACATGGGCGGCGAGGCTATCAGCAAGTCGGAGTACACTGGCTTGGGTGCCATCACTGAATTCCGCCACTCCGACTCCATCGGCAAGGTCTTCCGCGGTAAGGACCAATTGCAATACCTAACCAACTGGGGCACCGCCTGGGGCTTCGCTGCCTCCGACCGCTCTCTGGTCTTTGTCGACAACCACGATAACCAGCGCGGACACGGTGCTGGTGGCGCCGATGTGCTCACCTACAAGGTGGCCAAGCAATACAAGATGGCCTCCGCCTTCATGTTGGCCCACCCCTTCGGCACGCCTCGCGTGATGTCCTCCTTCGCCTTCTCGGACACCGACCAGGGTCCCCCCACCACCGACGGCCAAAACATTGCCTCGCCTACCTTCAACAGCGACAACTCTTGCAGCGGCGGCTGGGTGTGCGAGCACCGCTGGCGTCAGATCTACAACATGGTTGCCTTCAGAAATGCAGTCGGCACCGACGGCATCCAGAACTGGTGGGACAACGGCAGCAACCAGATCTCCTTCAGCCGCGGCAGCAGGGGATTCGTCGCCTTCAACAACGACAACTATGACCTTAACAGCTCCTTGCAGACTGGGCTGCCTGCCGGCACCTACTGCGACGTCATCTCCGGCGCCAAAGTCGGCTCCTCCTGCAGTGGCAAGACCGTCACTGTTGGATCTGACGGACGTGCCAGTATTTATGTTGGTAGCTCTGAGGACGATGGCGTCCTGGCCATTCATGTCAACGCCAAGTTGTAAAAAACTTACCCAGCCAGACAAAACATATCGAACCCGAAATTTTCAATGAGATTATTAATTCTAAATATATGAAAAGATTATTATCATATGCACAAGTCTACTTTGTGGAACATTCTGTGATGTGCTCATACTTTATTCATTTATAAAAGTTAATGATTCACATGAAGTGTATATTTTCTAGATCAGCATGAACAGCCGAGTCGATCTAGCCACGTGAGGAAACACAAAAGAAACAAATCGCAAATCGTTAAGGGGGGTTTCTACCTTGTGTGGTCGAAAAAATGTGCTTTAAAAAAAATTTTTTCGTGGAATGTATTGAAGATAAACACTTATAATTTTTTTAGGTGTATCTACAAGTTTATTGTTTAAGTAAAAAAAGTTTCAAATAGAAATATGCACAGGGGGGGGCGGGGGCATTGAGCAATGGAACGCCTTTTTACGCTCACGGAAGTCCTGCTGCTGCCCCAAAGGATCTGAAACACAAAAATTAAATATATTCTTACTTTGTATACTTTTGTGCATGTCTGGTACCAGAATTGCGAAAAAAAAAATGAAAATTGAAAAACTTATGCGATTTTAAATGAAAAACTCGATTTTTACGCACTTTTTTCGATATTAATTGTTATATAAAATGAAAAATATTCAATATTTCTTAAAGATTTTGGTACCAGCCATGGATAAGCCTCTAATACACGATACTTTAAAATTTCGATTGCTCAACTCGTCTGGCTTGAATCACTTCCGCAAGGTCAAAAAATGTCGTTTCGAGTAAAACGCGTTTGAAGTTTTGCTTCAGTACCTGTTTTAAGGTGTAGGTTCCGTAATTCTTAAGATAACCATTTGAAATTTTGAGAGCGGACTCTAGAAACATATATCAATCCAAAAATGCAAAAAGAAAAATTCGATTTTTTCGACCACACAAGGTAGAAACCCCCCTTAAATCTCAAACTGTGAAAAATTCAGTTTTTCCCCAAACCAAACAACAATTTTAATTTTAAATATTTAAAGAAGAAACTTTTTGTTATGACTTTTTACTTTGTAAGAAAGAATACAATTTGTTTGTTATTTATTAATTTAATTATTATTTTTTCTAAAATCGAATTTCTTGTTACAATGAACTGAGCCAGAGCGTCTAAGTCCTAAGTGAATAAATATTGGATTCAGGATCTAATCTGTACCAACAATTATATTGAATGTAATGAATGTCTGAAGACCCTAACGAGTATGAGAAAAAAAAAAATTGAAGACGTTTAAGCTGTTGGGTAGATTTGTGTGAACAATTGGTAAGATAAATAAAATAGCATAAACGTTGAAACAAACTTGCTGTCGTTTTTTTAATGAAGCACCCATTTTTTAATTCAACGCTTTTTCGTAGAACAGGAATATGTTCTTTGCAGCAAAAGAAATTATTCCATTTAAAATATTATATTATAATATATTATACCTCATTCAAATAATTATATGTGAATTTTTGTCATTGTGAATTTTTTGTGTTTACAGTTAATTTTTTTTATTTTATGAATGCAGAATGATTTCGTCACATGTTGTTGTTGCTATTCGACCAAAATTCTTGCATTTTTCTCTTTTTTATTGTCCCGTTACTGAAAAAATGTGTTAGTGCAGTGGGTTTTGCGTAGTAAATATTTATGTGTGGAAAATCAGTCTAGCTGGATCATTCATGCTGATAGCAGCGTACAAATAAGGGCTCATTTGGGTCTTCAAATTACTAGGAATAAAATAGAATAGAATAGGAACTGATTGAATTTTCTGGCAACATTTATGGCGATGACTGGAGCTATCCACATAACGCTTCAATTTACACGGCACAGGTCACCAACAACTTTTTTAAAGATAACAAGAAAGAAAGGTAACTTCAGAATGCCGAAGTTTAAATACCCTTGCAGTAAGTAGAAGAAGAAGAAGAAAAATGTTCTGATCTTCCGCTTGCTCGGGTACTGACATAAGGTAAATGTTACGAGCGAAAAATGTTGCGAACAAACTAAATGAATTTATATATATTCCAATGGCAGCTATATATAGTGGTCCGATTTGAATAAAATTAAAACCGAGATTCTGGAATAATATAAAATGGATCTGTCTCAAATTATATGAAACTATATTGAAAATTGGCATAGTTAAAATTTTTTTCTCAAAAATTTCCGGTCGTTCCTATGGCAGCTATATTATATAGTCGTCCAATCCCGCCCGTTCCGACATATATAGTAATGAGAGAGACTATCTGCAAAGTTTCATTCAAAACTGAGAGACTAGTTTGCGTAGAAACGGACAGACAGACGGACAATGGCTACAGATTTTTAATTAACTCTGATGAAAGCTTGACCTTAAGTCTGAGACCAACAGCTTTAGTGCCAAGAAGGCCCTTTCCACTGACACCTCCCTGTCAGGAACAGAATGTACAACCTTAGCCAGATCGTAAAGACATGAATAGGTGCATTTTTTACTATGCCAAAATTCCATTATGTTTATATTCGGGTCCACTGGCTTGGGAGAGTATCCATTAATTTCTATTTCCGCCAATTTTAGTTCAGACTCGTCATCGGATTCTTTATTTTCTGAGCACTGTTAGCTGTTAGTTTTTACCCATAGCATGTGAAACTCGAAAAAAAAACTGTTCGCTTTGAAGCTTTAGCGTAGCTACATATACATACTATGTATTACATAGGGCTCCAGCACGGATAGAAGCTGCTCTATATATGCACGTTCCGACTCGGCCAACCTAGAACTAGCTGTAAAGTGTTATTTAATAAACAACTTAAAGCTGTAAACACTCTTTAGCAAGGAGTAGGTGGAGTTCCATCTTTTGTAACTCCTACTACCGGCTGGGGAAGACCAGTTTTGCAAATAGCAAGCCTAAAATAAGGATACAAAAAAATATAATCGTTTTCCTTACATTTGAAATATAACTACCTGGAGTTCGGAGAGCGCAACTTTTTTATAAAATTTCGGGCATTGGCTACAGTAATATCTCGTGCCTTATCGTTTATCGTTTCACAGCCAACTGCATAGAGTAAGCTGCACAATCTGATTGATGATATTGAAAATATCTTAAGACCCTTTAAAAGTTCATCATTTATTTGGTCTTCATAACCTTCTTCCTCCGAATCACTATTTAAGCATTCTATTGTCTTTAACACATTTTTTCCATTATCCGAGGCAATGGTATATAATTGTTGTTTCTTCAAATTAATTAAATTGTAACCGGAGTGTTTTTGTTGTAATTCAATGACTCCGAAAGTTTTAACCAGAATTCTTCCGTCCCGATAATATTGTAAATTAACGCCCAATACACTTTTGTTATTTCTGGACTCAATAACGATTTTGAGAGAGAGCATTTTTTTTTTTGAAGTTATAAGGTTTTTTTCAAAATCATATTTTTCCCCAACGTGATGCATTACATTACGGGATGTAATTGGGCTCATTTCCAAGTAGTTGAATATCCGGTCAACATTTTAAAAGCCGGAGAATCTAATAATTTGAATGGGACCTTCTCCTCGGTGACTAGCTGCACCCAAGCTTATTTTACTTCAGCTTCAGAAAATGCCACTGAGAACTTAATTTTCTTCTCGCAGGTCTCATTGCTCTTCTTCATTACATCTCGCTTCCATACACAGATAGAAAAGATTACCGACAAAATTTTGGCCCAGAAACCTGTATATTCTTTGCCGAAGGAATAGATAGAAAAATACGGGATATTGTTGCCCAAATTAATCTCAAATGGGCACGATTTCGGCCCAAGGCCGGATTTGCTTAATCGAAGTAGGTAGGTAAAGTGGTGAGGCTCTCCTCGAGCCTCCAATTAGAGCTGTGCTCCGTTTTGATCCACACCCTCTGTTTCCTGATTGTAGCTGGTTCTGTTCAGCACCAACCCGAATCGTTGAGAAAAGCAAGGATAGCTGCAATCTTACGCTTCCCTACTTCTCCCAGCGATTCCAGCTGGAAGGCACCGAAATGACGCAATCTCTTGTTGTTTAAAGCTGGACAGTGACAGAGCAGGTGCTCTGGTGTCTCCTGTTCTGCTGGCTCTTTGCAGCTTCTACAGCTAGTGTTGCATGCGAACCTTACGCCCAATGACCGGTGGAGGCCGATGTGATCCTGCTGATATCCTTTTTACTATGTGATATCAGTTCTTTAGTGCGTTTGCTGTCGAAGTTCGGCCAGCATAGCTTCGATCTTCTGTTCTGCATCGTCCCTGACCATTCTTTGGTGGCCTGACCTTTGAAAAAGTCATGGATCTTAGACTGTATCGCTTTCAGCGATATTAGTGTATTTTTAATGTTGCTACGCTCGGCTGAGCCCTTGCGGGCTAGCTCATCCCTTACACTCCGACACTAACTGTGAGTTTGTCTTGACCGCTGCTAGGGCTTTGATAGCCGCTTGGCTATCCGAGTAAATCCTCACTTTGGTATTGCTAAGGCCTCGCTGATTGGATAGTCTGCCTGCCTCCAATACAGCGAGTACCTCAGCCTGAAAGACCGTCGCTGATGCTGGGAGACTGAAAGTCGATTCAATCCCCCAGCTCTCAGCGAAGATCCCAGCCCCACACCACAGCTCATCTTGGAGCCATCGGTGTAGAGCGATACCTTATCTTGTTCGGTTACTCTGCCTCTAGTCCATTCCTCCCTTGTCGGGTCGTATAGCCGTTGTCGAATCTAATTTCATGTAGTCTGTGTTTTCGTCTATTAGCGACGTGACCCCGTCAAGAATAGTGCGGTGTCCTATGCCGCGATCCCTCCAGCAATTGCTTGCTTTTAGTCTCACCGCACTCTGCGCCGCCGCATCCTTGATAAATAGGTCGATCGGCATGATGTCCAAGATTACGTTCAGGGTGTAACGATTTAGCCTTGGTTGTTGCGAGGTTCAGAAGGGCGCACTCTTTCGTCCCGGCTGGGGCTCGTCGGCAAATGGGTGGATCTTTGCCCTCCTGAACTCTGTCGCTAATCATGTCATAAAGTTCAATAAGTAAATGCGTGCTGCGACGAAAAAATTGGGGACCAAACAAAACACAAAACACCGAGAGAAAATACTAATAAACACGATCGCCATATATTTGGCTCGCTTCTGGTGGTGGCGAAGCGGCTCGGCCCTCCCTTCCTTTGGTCACCATATTTCCTAGAATCCTACTTTTGACCCCTTCTTGGCGGTCTAGGGCCCCCCTAGGGAAATCATGCTAGCTGAAGGCAATTAGGAATATAGATTAAAACATTATAAATTTATTTTCTTAACCACTAAAAAAAATGTTCCTCGATGTAGACATATGGGCATAATTAACTTAGTAAACTTGGACGCAAAATTCGAGCGGAGTTAACAAATAAGTAAAGACTCAATGGCCAGCAAATGCTTAACATTAAAATCAAAAATATACGGATTAAAATTATCCAAAGTTATTAAACCATTGGCATACAATAATTAATTAAAGGTCTAATATTCTAGCTAGCGTGGAAAATAGATTAAAGTGGAGCAAAGCAAAACATATATATGAAAAGCGAAATATGCTGATTGGGCTCTGATACCGAATTCAAATTCGTTTAACTTGCTTGGGGGAGAAAACTAGATCAGCGGTTGACAAATTCGTACAAAAGATAGGCCGTAACCATCGGCTGGCTTTTCCATGTATTTATTCAGTACTCTTTACACTCACTCATTCCAATTTTCCCGCGAAGAAAGCGCTTTCCTGCGTAGATGTTGTTGATGGTGGTTGGCTGCGGAAACAAAATGTTTATTCGAATTTATCACCCGAAAATCTTCCCACTATCTGCATCTAAATATTTTTTCTCAAATACTCGGCAATATGTCTTGGCCCATACTTTTGTTTTCTCACTCTAATCTCACTTTTCGCTCGACGCCGCACAAAGCTTAACACTAAACAAAAATTAAATTAAATTAAAATGTATAAAATAACCGACAGGGGATTCTGCTTGATTCCTAGCCTTGTCCTCGATCCTAAATGCAACTATATCTCTGGGTAGTGGAGGAAATGTTGGATTTTCCCGGGCTTAGCCATCGGCTTGCGGCATCATTTTGAACCGCCAAAAAAGACAAGCAGCAACAACAACTGCTTGGCTGGAGACCGAGGCGCGGAAGGTAGCGGGAGATATATATATCCGAAAAAGGGACAAACGGAAAATCCCAGATGTAGCGGGAACTATGTGTCCAAAAGGGAGAGACGGAAACCTCCAGATGAAGCGGGAATAAGGTACCCCAAAACGGACTAGCGAATACCTAACCCCATGCTAGCTATTGCCGAAATTCATTACACCAGCCCGTGGCAAGGGGGGCGAGGTTCTCCGTTCCTCTTTTCGCTGACGCTGGGCTGCTGTGATGCCGCGCTTCTGATGATCTGCTTGGAGTTCGTTTCGTTCGTTTCTTTGTGTTTCCCCTCCTTCGTTTCCCTCTGCGCTTGGAGACGCCTTATGTCGCCGCCGCTTGTGTCGCCGCCAGGGAAAGGCAATTTTTATTGGGGCCGTATTTCTGCCAAATAATTCTATTAGCACCTTTGGCTTTCTTTTAGAACCGTCATCTTTCTCACCTCGATTTCTTTTATTTGCACTGAACACTATATGATAGCTATATGACTTCACTTCCGCGCAAGTCTTTACGATCCGCTAGTGGGGACGCCGAGATTGAATATGCCGACCGCCGCGCCTTCAAGCAAGCGGAAACCCTCGATCGCTCAGCCGAAGTCTAAAAGCCTTCGGGTGAAAGGCGGGAATCTGCCCGGCTAATTTCTCTTAACTTTTCCTCCCCCGTTCCGACCTATTCCAGCTTCTGCCGACAGGTGGCGCTTGGAAGTCCCTTCGCCTTCTGTCGAAACTCTCTGCCTGAAACCTAGGTGACCCTAACGGGCTTTGAATCCAAGCGTTACAAGGGCGGCCGCCGGGCACGAGCGCATAGCCCCCGTAGCTCCTGCGCATGCCGAACGTTTTATCCTCGTCAGGTTGGTGATGTTATAAGCTCTAGTGAGTGCCGGCCACCATACTAGAGCCCCGTATGTTAATATGGGTCTAACTACTGCTGTGTAGAGCCATATTATGGTCTTTGGGTGTAGTCCCCAGTTTTTCCCAAACATCTTTCTACAGGAGTAGAAGGCAATGCTTGCCTTCTTGACTCTCTTTTCGATGTTTTGTTTCCATGATAGCTTAGGGTCCAGTATAACTCCCAAATACTTCGCCTGCTGAGAAAATTTTAGCTCTATGCCATCTATATTGGGCATGTTATAACTTGGGATCTTTGATCTCCTTGTAAATAACATTAGTTCTGTCTTATTAGGGTTAATCCCCAGTCCGCAGGATTTCGCCCAATTATTTAGTCTGTCCAGAGCACCCGACATAATGTCGCTTATGACGTCGGGGAATGGACCTGATACTAGTAGCACTACGTCATCGGCGTATGCTACTGCCCGTACTCCACCACAATTGAGTTCTTTCAATATGTGGTTCATGTTGGTTAGCCAGAGAAGCGGCGATAATACTCCGCCCTGGGGTGTGCCTCTCTTCACTACTCGCATGAGGTGAGTGCCACCCAGTTAGGCCACTATCGTCCTACTCGTGAGCATAGCACCTATCAATTCTCTGGTGCATCTCTTAACACCTATCGAGCTGAGGGAGCCCAGGATGCTTTTTTGCTTTGTTGTATTGTTTTTGTACCTCTTTGTAAGGTGCCCATTACTTGGACACATAACATGTTAAAGGACTTTCGTGTTCTCTTTCTGAGGTCACTCAGCTCCTTGGTCCACCATGGTGGATACTGTTTCTTCGAGAATGACACCTTGCATGTCTCATTGTAGACGTTGTTTAATATGTTCGTAAGGTCCTCTACTTCTTTATCGAGGGCCTTTGCTGAGGATTGTACTTTAATCCTCCTATTGCTAACCTTTGCGTGGACAATATCTCTGAACTTGCCCCAGTTTGTCTTACGTGGATTGCGTCTAGGTGTCGCTTTGCTGGTCGGCACCGATAACTCAAAGAATATGTACCTGTGATCGGAAAAGGAATGTTGAAGCGACACATTCCAGTTCTCTACTGTATACTGGCTATGTTCTACGAGTAAAGTGAGATCTAACACCTCCTCCCACCCTTGAAAGACCTCCGTGCTCGGAAATATAAAGGTTGGTGTATTCCCTTTGTTACATATTGTAACGTTACGGCATATAATATGATCAAAAAGTGGCTCACCTCTATCATTTGTTTCGGAACTTCCCCAGAGCGTGTGTCTCGCGTTCGCGTCGCACCCGATCACCAGGGTTGTCTTCGTGTCTTCAGCCCGTTGCAACAGCTTGACCACCGGTTCTGGCGGAGCCGGATCGTCATGGGCCATGTATGCCGAGGAGATTAGCACTCCAGTCCCATCCGTTATCACGAATCTGGCAACTGCTAGATCCGATGTACTGAGATTAGAACAGATAACAGCGTTAAAATGATTTTTTATTAATATACATGCTCTCGGTCTACCTGTCGAGTTAGTGTACAGTAGGGTGTATCCAGGTAGTGCCAGACCAGAAACTTGCTCGTTCCTGGTCCATGGTTCTTGAAGTAGCGCAATGTCGATATCCTTCTCCCTTAGAAGGATAGACAAATTAGCTGAAGCGTGCGAGCTGCGCTTCAAGTTAATTTGCACTACTTTCGGCATTGATGTTCGCCGGTGTGGAGTTGGGCGACTTGTCGTCCAACAACTTGTTCGTGTCGTCCACCTCCTCCAGTAGCTCGTCCGGTTCAGCAAGAAAGACCTTGATCTTGACCTTTCTGATGCCGTACCGGATTTTAAAGTCATCTTTTTCCAGCTGCGGCAGGCAACGCTTGTTTATCAGTAGCAGAAATGGCTGGCTCGTCTTCATTTCTTTCTCTGCCTTCAGGATGGCCCAGTCCTCTGTATGGACGTCTGGGTTTTGTGCTTTCAGACATTGGAGTACCCTGGCATGGTCAGTCTGCCCCAGTGTTAACCAGATGCGAGCTCTCGGTCTTCTTGGAATCTCCCGGCGTGATCCAACCTAATCCTTAGGCCGTTCCACGTGTCGCCGATCTTGGCCACACATTCTTCCAGGAAGCTCCTTGAGAACCCGTCGTCGCTCACCCTCTCACCACGTCCGAAGAGTCGAAGGAGGGAATAGGACCGCCCGGCGTGGCAACCAACCTGTCGGCCACCATGTCAGACTACTTGGCCTCTATCTCCCCCCACTTCTCTGCCAGCAGGCGCCCGTCGTCATTGAGCTCATCAACCAGCGCCATAGCCAGACCGTCTCTGGCCACCTCGCTGAACTTCTTCGTCTGCTTGACGAAGGATGTAGCTCTTGCTTTCCCCTGAGCGTCCTTGGCCCTCTTAGGTGCGCTAACGCTCACATCCTGTGATCGTACACGCTTCGCCTTCGGGGGCTGGAGCGCCTCGGGGTTAGCCTTTTGGTATTCCGCAATCTCTGCCAGGAATTTCGCTTTGTCAGCGGCGTCTCTCGGGTCCACCTTGCCCTCAGCCTCATTCTTCGCAATCTTGCTTAGAATAAAGCGGGCTCTGTGTGCCCTAGCGCGCCTCTTCTATAGATGCAATGGCGGTGTGTTAAAAATATCGATATCTTTCATAAGCTTTTTATCAATTATGGAACCAATTTCGTTCGCCCTAAAATGTCTATCAAACTCTTTTCCACGTATTTCCTTACAAATAATAAAAACCTTTTCATTTTTCCAAAGAACTATGGACATAATTTTATATAATGTGAATAAAATTGATTTAATTCCAACGTACTAGTTAGTTTTATATCGCGTTCCCTTATAATTACAATCATTACTTATTTTGCAGTCTTCGAAGTTCAAATTACTTTCTTTAGCAATTTCATTGAATTCATCTTTACTTAAACAAAAATCAATATTATTGCAAACAAATGTTGGGCTTAATTCATTTTTATTCTTTACAAAAAAATTCGCAAATTTTAAAGAGTTTTTTAAAGCTATTGTAATGGGCGGATTTTTTCTATTTGCAATGCTATTAAAATATATTTTGGCCTCTTTAAGCTTGGCTTCAAAACGCATACTCCATAAATATTTTAAAGGACCACATTTTTTATTGCCGAAGCGTAATGAACAAGAAAATTATGCTTTGGCTTTAATACACCAAATAATTTAATATACATCGAATGGTGATATTGTACTAATGATTGCAAGCAATCTAAATTAGTATCTGAATATTTCGACTTAAACAATAAGTTTATTATATCTAGTAACACAAGAATAATTTGCCAACTTTCATTATCGAACGGAATTAAATCTCCAATCATAAGAGGCAAGAAATGAATAAAACAAGCTGATTTACTTGCAGTCATTTTTAAATTATTTGATTTTAAACGATTAATAGTGTTGACGTGAGGGGCCCACTT